>CM061542.1:87687253-88937253 GCA_030864215.1 Capsicum pubescens | reverse complement strand
TCGATAAGTGGGTCCTATGGACCCTTCTTTATAAATTGATACATGCCAACGTCGTGCCACGGCGATAACTAAGGCGTTGTATGGGAGGTAACCCACAATTGCCATGAGGATGGCTTGTATCCTTTTTATCATATTTTTATAGTTTTGATGGTTAGTTTTGCGTATGAATAACTCATGAATATGTGACACTATGGAAAGCTTTGCATAAGCTTAGAAAGAAAGAAGTGTGCATAATCTGAGGTGAAAGCCAATCAAAGAAGTAATAAGCTTCAAGTGAGCAGAAATATTAAATAGGGGAAAAGCAGGGGAGAATACATGCCCTTAGTTATCACGAATGCGATCCCCGGATGAAATCACAGTTACCCGTCTATCCGCGATTGCGGTCAGTCAGCTGCGATCACCAGAATAGAAACTAGCTTATTCATCAACTACCTACCTAATTTTATCATACTCTTGCTCGAGTTCTTGCATGCAGTAATGGTCTAATCTCAAGATAATTTGTGATGGTGTAAAATCTAAAAAGAATAGTGGCCTTTGATGGAGTTTCAGGGAGCACCCTTATCTCTTTATTTGCTTTGATTATTCATGCATTAAGGAAATTGCAACCTTTTCGGTTGGGGGTATTTCCTCATTAATTTTATTTGGGCTAGTATTATTGATATTGTTGCACACTTTTCTGTTCTTTTGAACAATTCTTATTGTGATCCTTATTTGGGTTGTAATATTCGGGCACTCTGATGGTGTTCACATTTGCATGGATTAACTATTTTGTTCTTAGTTGGCTATTTCAGCCTAAATTTCATTAGATAAGCTTTGCCTTCATTATTGGGTTTCCAACCATAGGTGCAGGGGAAGTCTGAGTACCCATGGCATCACGAGCTTAGAATGAAAGAAAGTCTGAGTACATGTAGCATTGCTAATCTGGGGTTGCATTAAGATCCATTGGTCAAGTCAGAGTAACCATATGGTGGTTCTCCCATACTATGAACTTTAATGTAAAATGATAACTTGGATGGTTGCCATGATTAGAAAATCATATGTGGTGCAGATGCAAAAGCAAACAACCCCCTCCGTCTGAAAATTTCTAAATATTCAAAGGCATGGGCGCGAGACACTTTGTAACAAAATTTTCCCCTCTTTCTATGACTCTAAAATTTGACTTCAAAAAAATAATGAATACTTCATCTTTGTCTCGAGCGGGTAGAATAATTGAATTCCCTTGACAACATTCGCATGTCATGTGTGTGAGGTTAATTATCTCCATCTCGTGTGTACTTGTACTATCTAGAACTTTCCCCCTTAGTATTTCAAAGCTAATTTTTTACTGTGCTTGGTTAGTAAAATAATCATAGGCCATATTGTGATTTTGGAAGTCCACTTTAGCCTAAAAAGCCTACCAATGCATAAGAGTTACCCCTAGTCACCCTTTTCGAGCCTTTGGACCTTTCTTTATCAAACGCATTACAAGCTGTGATACATCTATTCATCCGCACTTGAACCCTATCCTCCTTGAATTGGAGAATACAAATTAAATCTAAAAGCCTATGTTAGGGTGATGGAAAGAGAAAGAAGTATAGTTGGGCCACAAAGTCTTAAGAAGGTCCCTACAATCTTAAAAAAGTAAAGCTTTTTGGATTTGAATAAAGAAATGATCCCATAAAGGAAAGGAAGGCTTTATCTATGTGCATATAAAAAAAGTTGTAGAAGGAAAAGAAAAAAGAAAAGTGGGAAATCCAAGAAAAAGCAAAGGTAGGAGAAGTGGTCAAGTGAAAAGAAGTGGCCTGATAAAAAATGTGATGAGAATTTGATGTAGAAGTTCAAGGAGGGTATAGCCTTATTGCCCAAAATTGTTATCCCACCCTACCCTAAACCTACATTACAAGCTCAATAAGCCCTTTGTGATTTCCAACCGAGTGTAGTCATTGTAGTGACGATTGATAATAGGGGCAAGCCTATGGCAAGGTACTTGTTAACATGGAGAATTTCTTGAGAGAGTAAGTGGTTGCACTTAAAATTACTTATTGCATAATTGGTAACTAGGAGTTTTAATTTCTCCTTTCTGGTGAGGAGGCATGTGAACTAGTAAGGTGGATAATTTTGTCATCTTCTGCACAATAAGATAAGTGGAAGTATAGAATGATTGTAGTCAACATGTGAGTCATTTTTAGAGTGCTAGCAGTTGTTGCATAGTTCTTCCCCAAAGTCTTTTGCACCCTTCACTATTCTATTTTATGATGAGGGGAGTCGTAAAAAGTCTATTTGCCCATGTACGAAAAGCTTTTGGTGGTCGTAATCAAGCTTGAGTCTTCATGATCATTGAAGTGACAGTAAGAAGGCATACATATGAAATTGTCTTATAATAAGTGGTAGCATTTCTTGAAAACAAGCAATGTCTTAAGTTGGGGGTGTTGATGAGTGGTAAGTTTACCACTCATTCGCACTCATTTTTTGTGCACATTACCTTATTTTGAATGAATAAATAAGACAACATCTATGGTTAGATGCCCTAACATCCACTCTTTAAAGGCATAAAGTTGAGAAGACCAAAAGATGTGGATTAGAGTTGAAAATGATAAAAAGAGAGTAAGGAAGAGTACAACTGAAGACCTGGACTACATCAGCCTCAGTTACCGTGACCGGATCCTCTATCTGCAGTCGCGGTCAGTCAATACGGTCAGAGCAACGCGTTCGCAGCACAAAACCATGATCACGAGGTCACTGTTGTGGACAGTTTTCCGCGATCGCAGTTAAGAGGGAATAGGACTGGGGGCAGATCTATAAAATCACTTAGACGCATCCCAAGCCATATCTAAGCAAAAACCCTTTCCTCTTTAGGATAGCTTAGCTCATAAGATATCTTGGAATTCAAGACTTGAAATCCTAATCTTGGGCAAGTGTGTAATTAATTTTGGAGGATCAATTTCCTAGTTTCTTGGTGAAGAATGGATGCTTTGATTGATCCATATGGTATATTTCTCATTACTTTCTTCATGAGTAGCTACATAATTTAGTCTTGGGATTATGTTGAATTAGTGTGTGATTGTGTGTGGGTATTGTTGTGTTTGCATGAATTTTAGTTGTTGAGTATGGTTTTCACCATTTCTTGAGCTTATGAGTTGAAATTTGATGGGTGAAAACTCTAAATTTCCAAATGGGTTTGATGGGTGAAAGCTCCAAGCTCTAGAACCCTTTGTCATCCTTAAAAAAGGGACTTAGGTGAATATTAGGTAACCTATAACATCCTCGAAAGAGGGTTATCGGGGGACAAAGAAATGGTGAATTACTAAGCCTATGGGTTACTACTCTTTACGATCTTATAAATAAGTGTTTAGGGATAGTAATTCATGTCATGAGCATCATCCTAGAAATAGGGATGCTTAGTTGAGGTTTTGGGTGGTTATACTAACTCTATACTTGTTAGGAGCTCAAAAGAGCCAATGAGTGAAATCATTGGAGTTTTAATGAAAGACTGACCTCAATGATCTTTAAATTATCCTATCCATTAATTAACAACTAAATTCCATACTAAACCAACACTATCCAACATGCTTCACCTCTAAGGATACATGATCCCAAGATTCCTCCAAACCTTTAATTCAAATGAAAGATATCGTCTACTGATTACTTGCTAAAGGTTATAGTGAAAAAGTTCCCAAACAAATTCCCTCATTTAATTATACTTGTCTTTTTCTTTAGCATTTTGGATGACCTTATAGTAATTGGAATACCCATAGGTCTAAAGTCTATACCGTTCACTCCTCGAGATTCGACCCCAATTTACATTGGGTTACTTGACAACGACCGCCTCACCCTTCAATTATGGGAGTGAGTTGAGCTTTATAACCTATAGAAATGGTTCAAAAACTATTTCTACAGATAAAAAAATTGTTGCAATAGATCTAATGCAACAGTTGGGAAGGCATCCCATTTGTGAGTGTTGGAAGAGATCTATGGCAACAAAATATGTGATGGTTACTCCAACCATTGCCATAAACCTACCTATGGGAACGGTTTTTAACATATTCTATTACGACGGGTCCACTTAGCTATAGCAATGGTTGCAAACCATTGCAGTTGACCCTATTGCGACGATTGTAAAGCATTGCGGTAACCTATTGCAATAATTTTATTATTATATAGAAACGGTTGATAATCGTTGCAGTTGACCCTATTACAATGCCTTTTCATATTTTGCAATGATTTTTCTAGAAATTGTAACGGCTTTATATAGCTTTTGTAATGATTTTTTCACCTATTATTGTAAATACTCTTAATACTAATTGATGATATAGATGAAATAGTTACCCCTATTGTAAATTAGTATTTGCATATATAATAAATTATAATATACAATTATGAATATATACACACATCACAAAACAATATCTGTCATTTACATAGCCTGTATTCTTCTTCTTCCTTTGTTTTAGTATCTGTTTATTTTGTAAAGATTCTAGTGATCTATCTGAAACAAAGATCTTATCTTTCTGGTGATTACACTCTTCTTGATTCATGATTTTTCAACTCTGATCCATAAGTTTAGAAAATAAAATATAGAAGAGGTTCATCTTGTAGCATATAACCAAAAAAATATAATCAATGACAATATACCCAATGCAATACGACCAAATTAGTTTTGTTAGTTATAGCTTATAAAAGGATAGTTACAGTCGTAATACCCAATCTAACAACCGGGGTCATAATGGATAGTCTTCTGGACAGAATTGGGGGTCCTCAACTAGTAGTAGAGTTTCATTTAACTTGGACAATGGTTTTTCTTTACGTACCCATTCAAAAGATTCATTTAAGTAGAAAGGTAATGTGAATCTTCATACTAGATAGACATTTGGATAGAATTCTCAACTCAAATGCAACATTTTAAAGTAATCATGAAAAAGAGAATACGATAACCTAATGACAATATATGTGCTTCCTAAAGCAATGGAGTTGCTTCAAGAGTGGAGAAATCTAATGACAATAGATTTTCTTAACAAACAAGCTTACTGTACTCCAGAGTATTATATGTGGTTATCATCAGATAAGGAAGATGCAGGCTTTAGCCGTAAAGTACAAGCCGTTGGGTTTGAAGATCTTGAAAAAATAGTGTGGGCACATGATATCCTGATTAACCACTTTGTCATCCCTTCTGAAATGTGGGAAAAAGTCACTCCCATATCTTTGGCACACTTTGGAGCATGAGGACTTAATTTAGTGGCTAAGACTTCTCTCTTATTATCATGTACTCTCTTTATTTTTTTCGCTAGGATTTCCCTTTTTTTATCATGTACCCTTTTTATGTTCTTAAAATCAATGTAATGGTCTAGTGATAATACTTAAATGAAATGGTCTATTTATCATTTTCTAACTCCAAACTCGAGCAATGTCATTAATTAAAGCTTGGATCAATTTATCATAATCTCAAGTATTTAACGCTTAGGCTCACCTCTAGGCACAGAAGGTCCCGTGCATAATAGGATGCATTTTTTTTATTATTGAAGTTTCTTTTAATATGTGCTTTTTCTGCAACATGATGCATGTTTTTCTTACATTGTTTTCTTGATGCGAGTTATTTTTATACATGCAAATTATTTGCCTATACTGATATATTTCTTTCCTTTGAAGGTTTTCTTTTTTTAATTTTATCCCCCAAGTTTGATTTTTGTTAACTACGAATTGGTTGATCACCCCTACTTTATGAGATCAAAAGCACAAGCAAATGCTAATATGACTGATTCAGGCACACTTGATGGCTTAGAACTTGTCACCATCCCAAGAGGTAAACCTGAGACTTCAAGGGAGAAGGATGCAACCCTTTGTAATGAACATATAGCTCATATGATGCAACAAATAGCCAACATGCAAAGTGAGATTGATCGACTTCGTAACCTCACCAAACTGTCCATTACCATGAATACTCCACTTCCCAAAATATAGAAAATAACACTGTTCCATCTACTTTTCCACCTATTTACTCTCCCACCTCCCAACACTTCCCACTAAATCCTTCACTCCACCAAAACAATCCTATTTCTACCAAATATCTCATTAACCCATAAGAAAAGAACCCGCAACAAGTCGACTCACAAACCCATTACCCTTCACTACCCCATATGTTCCTCAAGCTCCACTTACCCAAACTTCACTTACCCAAGCTCCACATACCCAAAATATCTCACTTTCCCAAACTTCCCCAGTCGTCCAAAATAACCAAGCGGCCCTACATATACATGTGGAACATGCTGCAATTCCTAACACACAATATGTGCCACAAGTATATGTAGTGGGAACTCAACCTTTTAATATCTCAATGCCAACCACGAAAGAAGTTGATCCTTATGAGGAGATGGAGAGGGAGGCAAGGTCCAAAGTAGATGAAAGTGTAGCAAAAGAGATTTGTGATGTGTGAGCAGATGCTAACACATTTGAGGTTTTTAACCGAGAATAGTTGCAAAGTATTAAGCAAATTTTGTCATTTTTGATAGTTTTATCTTTGATTTTGCAGTGGAAGTCAAGAAGCAAGAGAACCAACAATGATGGAAGTAAAAGAGTTGAAATCTAAAGCAAATAGAAGAGAAGTGTGGCTGACGACATTCCTAATAAGTCGTCAGCACTCTGATAGGCTATCGGCTTTATCGCCAGCCTTAAATAGAGAATGGGATTCAATTGGAAGAAGTGACGATGACATGTGATAAGCTATCAGAGTCACCGTCAGCCTTAGATAGAACATAGGAGCTGAGGTGGAGAAGTGATGACATTGTCTAATATGTTATCATAGTTTTGATAAGACGTCAAGATCATCGTTATCCTAAGGAAGAACATGAGAGCTGAAGTAAATCATCGACGACATTTGTGATAAGTCGTCAAAGATCTGATAAGCCATCACTCTTCATCGTCAGCCTAAGGCAGTGATTGTCTAAAGCGAAGAGGAGCTGATGACATCTGTGATAAGTCATCCGACTCCTGATAAGGCATCACAAAATGTCATCACCTGTCCGAGAAATTACTGAACTATGTGATTTGGTTTCCATAATTAGGGTAAACTATTTAAAATATATGTTAGGGTTTTCTAATTATAAAAGGAGGCGGAACATATTGGGAGGCAGAACATATCGGCTGGTACACGGAATTTTGAACCTATTTTGTAATGCACATATTTTGTTATTTTCTCTCTAGTTTCTTGGCTTGAACAAACCAATTAACTTTGAAGAGATTATCATCAATATTTTGGGATTTTTACTTTGATCTAATCTGAGAAACACTTGTTGCTATTCATCTTGCTATAAGTTCATCTTTCAAATTATGAATTTAACTTGTTGTATCGATTATTACATTATGAGTGGCTAAATCCCTTTAACCCGAATTAGGGAATCTATGGGTTAGGTCTTGGTAAGTTTCTAAGTGTTTAAGATTCTAAAGGTAATAGGACTCCTTGATAATTCCGAGGTTTTAATTATTGTCTATTAGTTGCAAATGATAGGTAGCACCTGCTTTGATTTTCTTGAGATAACAAATCAACTATACTAGGAAGTGAATTATTGACAGGGACTTGGAAACAACCAACCTTCCATTTAATAATTGACGTTGTAACAAGGTTAATTAACCTAAGATGAAGTCTAGTCAGTGAATATAAATTCCCTAAGTCCGAGAGGATTAGGTAATTAAATACTTAAGTAAGTCGAGAGACATTTAGTCGTAACTTTGATAAAGATAATTTGTTGTTCCTACCTATCGTGAGAATCTTGAATCACCATTAGTATCTGTCAAGTACTAAAACCCATAGTGAAAATAATTCTGGTTTTCCATAAACTCTTGATTACAAACACTAAAACTAAAGTGACCATCAATTATTTGTTGATCATAAAAAAACCCTTTTTATCTTTTCGTATCATTTGTTTGAATTTAACTTGTAACTTTAGTTTAAACTAGTTTAATCTCCACTCACATTGTTCCCTGTGGATTCGACCCCGACTCCAACAGTTGAGTAAATATATTGACGACGATCACCTTGCACTAAATTGATGTGTAAGTTGAGCGTTATCAAAAAAATGGCACCGTTATCGGGGAACAATTTGACGTATTGAGTTGGTTTGGAATTTTAGTTTACTTTCTTGAATTCAAACTTCTAAATATTTGTTTAGTTTATTTTTTTTATTTTATTTTTTTTATTTTTATTTTTCTCAAACCTTTCTTGAGATGTCAGCCTGGATAGATGGTTTTTTGAGTGATGATGATTCTTGTTATTATTGTGGGGGACCTTCACAATATGATGCGGACACTGTTCTAACTGGGAAATAGACTGTAACTTGGTGTTTGGCTTGTGGTCAAAGTGATCATTCTAAAGATATGTGTGCTATCACGATTCAAACGAACAAATTAATGAAATGAATTTTAGAGAATCAAGCACAGTTGTGGGCAGAGCTGAAGGAGTTACCACTGCCACCATGTATACAATGGCTAAACAAAGAAGAATATGAGGAGGACATTAGCCAATTTAAAGAGAAAACTCAAGAATTGGAACCACTCAATTGTCATTTTGATCTGGAGACTAAAATTAAGAAGGTGAATAAAAGTGAGTGTGTAGTAGATAGTGTAAATTTTGAAGTAGAATTAGTTGGGCCTCACTCAAAGCATTTTTCTATATTATGTTTAGATGATATCTTGTCTGTGGAATCATCTAAAATAGTGGAAGAGTGTGAAGATAAGGAACAAAATCCTATATTCTTTATTTTACACTTGATAAGAAACATAAAAACATACCTCACTTTAAGGCCGAGTGGTTTAACACGCTCAATCCATTACTCGACGTCTTAATTTTTGTACCGCCCCCTATGAGTGAGGCAAGAATATGGACTCTAAGTTGGGGGTGAAATTCATATCCTCAAGGTGGAGGAAAAAGCTGAGTTGGGTCATGCCATGACACTAAATTAGGCATTTCTTGGGAGGCAACCCAAGGTATTTTGTTGTTTGTATTCGTATTATGTGATTGACATCAGATCTTCACACCCATGGTGCCACAGGTATGTTTCTAACTCTTTTATTTTGGCTTGACGTATTGGGGACATTGCATGATTTTAAGTTGAGGGTGGGGCTACTTGTGGGTGTTGATGTCCTCTTGGGGTTTTTGTTGTCGTGCCTCTTTTCTCCGGAGTCTTGTTCCTAGTAGAGCCGGCATGTTTAGGCGTATTGTGATTTATTGTAAAATATTATAGTTGACTAGGAGAAATACAAGTACCTTAGGCAGTTAACATATTTTTGTTGATTCTTGAACACTTCTCCAATGGTCTGTTTTATAACTGTGTGATATGCATTTATTTGTGACCACTGTTCATCTTTGTATGGTATTAGTTCTAGTAACTTGATAACCATTTCTAAACAATTGCATGAACCGGATAAGTAGTAACTTGTGATATACTTGTGTGCCATGTGCGTGTGAGATTTTACATAGTTACCATTATATGTTGAATCCAAAACTTGCCCGGTTAGTTTTACCTAGGTTGAAGGATAGGGGTTAGGAAAGGATCATAGGACATTTTGATATTAGCCTACTTTTAGCCTAAATGACCTTTCTTGTATGCATAATATCCCTTGATCCCTATTTTGAGCCTGAATAGCCTATTTCATTTTATGATACCTATCACCGACCCATTTATATCATAATGAACCTGTTTTGGCCCTGGTCCTCCTTGGACACTGTGCACTTTGATTTAGGCAAATGGCCTAAGTTGAGGGTGGCTACCATAGGGGTACGTGATGTAAATGAGTATGAAGAAAGGTATAGTAAAATAAAATAATAAAAAGCTGGGTGCGGTGGAAAAGAGCAAGAAAAGAAAAGTAGTGGAAAAAAAAGTGATTGTAGAAAAGAACCGCACCCATCCTGAATAAGTGTAATCAAGAAAAGAGAAGAATAGAAAAAGGTTAATAAGTGAGACCCCAAAAGCTAGTGTAGTGTCAAGGAGGCTTAGTCACTTTAAATATCATCGAGTATCATACCAGCCCCTAGCCTACATTACAAGCCTAAGAGAAAACCTATAGTGATCCTAGCTGACCTGTCTGAAAGTCTTGGTAATGAAAATAAGGGCAAGCCTATGGTATTCGTCATACATTGATTGGAACTCCATTCTAAGAGTGGGTGTCTTGTGATTGTCCCTATGGTTACATATGCAATATCTGATATAAGTGAAGTGGAACTTCTTTGTAGTGAGGGCACACTGGTTACGTTGCTAGTTGCTAACTTGTTTGGATAGTGTAACCCTAATATATGCATGGTTGTTGTTGCTGAATTGATTCCATATCTTGATTTGTGTGTGTCCCATTGTTGTTCTTCAGAAGCATACACAGTTGATTTGGAATTAATTGACCTTGGAGAAGGTAAAGAATGGTTTTGAGATAATATAGATGATTGACTGCCAAATGTACTTTCTATCCTCTTGGTTGTGTTTTAGTTGCTTAAGGACAAGCAATTGTTTTAAGTTGAGGGTGTTGATGTGTGAGCAGATGCTAACATATTTGAGGCTTTTAACTGAGAATAATTGCAAAGTCTTAAGCAACTTTTACCATTTTTGATTGTTTTATCTTTGATTTTGCAATGGGAGTCAAGAAGCAAGAGAACCAACAATGATGGAAGTAAAAAAGTTAAAATCTGAAGCAAATAGAAGAGAAGTGTGGCTGACGACATTCCTGATAAGTCGTCAGCACTCTGATAGGCTATCAGCTTCATCGTCAGCCTTAAACAGAGAATGGGATTCAGTTAGAAGAAGTGATGACAACGTGTGATAAGCCTTCAGCCTTGTGATAAGCCGTCAGAGTCATCGTCAGCCTTAGATAAAACATGGGAGCTGAGGTGGATAAGTGACGAAGTTGTTTGATATGTCATCACAGTTTTGATAAGCCATCAAGATAGTCGTTAGACTAAGGCAAAACATGAGAGTTGAAGTAAATCATCGACAATATCTATGATAAGTCATCAAAGATATGATAATCCATCACACTTTATCGCCAGCCTAAGGTAGCGAATGTCAAAAGTGAAGAGGAGCTGACAACATCTGTGATAAGTCATCAGACTCCTCATAAGGCATCACAAAATATCATCACCTGTCCGAGAAATTACTAAACTTTGTGATTTTGTTTCCATAATTAGGGTGAACTATTTAAAGGATATGTTAGGGTTTTCTAATTATAAAGGAGGCAGAACATATTGGGAGGCAGAACATATCGGCTGGTACTTGGAATTCTGAACCAATTTTGTAACGCATGTATTTTGTTATTTTCTCTCTAGTTTCTTGGCTTGAACAAACCAATTAACTTTGAAGAGATTATCATCAATATTTTGGGATTTCTACTTTGATCTAATCTGGGAAACACTTGTTGCTATTCATACTGCTGTAAGTTCATCTTTCAAATTATGAATTCAACTTGTTGTATCAATTATTACATTATGAGTGGCTAAATCCCTTTAACCCAAATTATGGGATCTATGGGTTAGGTCTTGGTAAGTTTCTAAGTGTTCAATATTCAAAAGGTAATAGGACTTCTTCATAATTCCGAGGTTTTAATTATTATCTATTGGCTGCAAACGATAGATAGCACCTACTTTGATTTTCTTGAGATAAGAAATCAACTATAGTAGGAAGTGAATTATTGACAGGGACTTGGAAGGTACCAACCTTCCATTTAATAATTGACGTTGTAACAAGGTTAATTAACCTGAGGTAAAGTCTGGTTAGTGAATATAAATTCCCTAAGTCCGAGAGGATTAGGTAATTAAATGCTTAAGTAGGTCGAGAGACATTTAGGCATAACTTTGATAAAGACAATATGTGGTTCCTACGTATCCTGAGAATCTTGAATCACTATTAGCATCTGTCAAGTACCAAAACCCATAGTGAACATAATTCTGGTTTTCCATAAACTCTGGATTACAAACACTGAAACTAAAGTGACCAACAATTATTTGTTGATCATAAAAAAAAACCTTTTAATCTTTTCGTATCATTTGTTTGAATTTAACTTGTAGCTTTAGTTTCAAACTAGTTTAATCGCCACTCACATTGTTCCCTGTGGATTCGACCCCGACTCCAAAAGTTGGGTAAATATATTAACGACGACCGCCTTGCACTAAATTGACGTGTAAGTTGAGCATTATCAATTTGCAGTTTAAAGAAAGCGTTTAGAATCATCCAACAACATAAAGGATGCAAAGGGCTCGAGTATGAAGATTTATGTGTTCATCCAAATGTTGAGTTGCCTACAGGGTATAAGGTGCTAAAATTGGATATGTTTAATAGAAAAGGAAATCCTTGAGCTCATTTAAGGTTATATTGTGACAAACTAGTTGGAGTGGGCAAGGATGAGGCCATTAGGATAAAGTTCTGTATAAGGAGTCTGACGAGAGAGGCTCTAGATTGGTACACAAGCCAAGACCCACAAAAATGGCGTGGCTAGAATACCTTGGCACAAGACTTTATGGATAGGCTTAAGTTTAACACTGAAGTAATCCCATAGAGGTTCCACATGATGAAGATGGAGAAGAAATCGATAGATCCCATCAAAGAATATGCCATGTGATGGAGAGCGAATGCCGCGTAAGTTCAACCTCTGATGGTAAAAACCAAAATGACTTCTCTTTTTGTGCAGTCTCAAAAAGATGCGACGTATTATAACAAGCTGATAACCGTCGTTGTGCAGAAGTTCTCTGAGGTTGTTAGAATAGGAGAATTTGTTGAAGAAGGCATTAAAATTTCGAGAATCACTAATCTGGAAGCTTTACAAGCAACAAGTAAGGCAATGCAGTCTGATCTGGCTAGGGGAGCGAACAAAAAGAAGAAGGATGGAGTTTCTGCAGTCATGACCATCCAGGAGAAAAGACAAAACCAAATATTAACATACCAAAATCCACCACCCCATCCTTCCTACTATAACCAATATGCCAAAATTCCTCAACTATATTACCAACCTTTACCTGCCCCATTTCCAGTTTATACCACCCATCCAACATATTGTCCACCTCGAGCACCAGCCTATCAAAACCCTCCTTAATATCAGCCTACCCATCCTGCTCAAACCCATTACCAACCATAAAATTGTCCTTTAAATTTACGTAAACCTTGTCCGTACTATGAAAAAATGCCTACCAAAACCTATACACCTCTAGCTGAACTTTTATCCTAACTGTATGAAAGATTGAGAACTGCAGGACTACTCCAGCCAATACAAGGTAGAATTCTCGATCCCCTTCTTGGATGGTATGATGGGACAAAGCATTATGTTTACCACTCTGGGGTTGCTGGGCATGACACTGAGAATTGTCTTACTCTCAAGGATAAGATTAAGGCACTCACCAAAGAAGAAGTTATTCAGCTCAAAGGAGGTCCCCCCAATGTGAACAATAATCCCTTTCCAAATCATGGGGCTGCTCACTTGGACATGATCACCACCGATGAAGAATATAATTTAGAAGGAACTATTGTGTTGGTCAATGATAAGGAAAAGGTTGAAACATCAGCTTTTTTGTGCCTATAATTACAGTCAAGGTGAGAGCGCCAATTGAAGTAGAAGTTTTTGTTCCCAAGCCTACGATTACAGCTTTAGTTGTTCAGACACCTTTGTTACATACCAAAGTAGTTTCTTGGAATTACTTGACTGATGCAAGAGATAAAACAAAGGGAGAATTAGTTGTAGAAGTCGTTGCTGTGGGAATGGAAAGATATGGGCATTGTTATGCCCCTGAAGAAGTTGTACAAGGAGTTCTTAATAAGGAGAATATTCAGAAAAAAGTCTTGATAGAGGCTGAGGTAGAGGATTTCTGGAGGAAAATGCCAAATAAGGAATAATCTATTGTGAAGCAAATGAATAAAACTCCTACCCAAATCTACTTGTTGTCATTATTGATGAATTCTTCAAATCATAGGAGCGCTCTAGTAAAGGTGTTGAATAAGCTTATGTGTCAACTGAGATAACTAGCGAATTTTTTAGCTCTAGTAGGATAAGTTCTAGAAGCTAATACAGTCTCTTTTCATGAAGATAAGTTGCCGCCTGAGGGCCTGGGGCATAATAGAGAACTAAACATCACTGTCAAGTGTTGGGACAAGTTTGTTTTTAATGTTCTCATTGACAACGGCTCAACTGTTAAGATTTGTCCTTTTACTACCCTCCAAGCTTTGGGAATTGACATTGGAAAAATTTGTGAAAGTAATGTGAGGGTTATTGGCTTTGATGGGACTCAAAGAGGAGTTATTGTTGAAATTGATTCAGTTCTACAAATTGGACCTGTGGAGTTTACGGTAGAAATCCAATTGTTGGACATTTCTGCTAGCTATAATTTGTTGCTCGAAAGACCATGGATTCATAGTGATAGCGCATTCCCTTCTACCCAGTACCAAACTTTGAAATTTGTTTGGGATCATCCTGAGATTATGGTTCATGGAGAGAAAAATAGTTCTATCTACTAGGAGAACTCAGTCCCTATTATCGAACGAGTGGAACCCTGGACGGGTCCATTTTTTATGTTAAGTAGATTATGTATACTACTTAGGTAAAAAGGTAAAAGTTTCCATGAGAACTTAAGATGGTGTCCTTGGAAATATATAAGAATGGTTTTATGCCTGGCCAAGGTATTGGTGTGAACTTGGATGGAATACTAGAGCCAATTCAATTGTCCGGACAGAATAACACCTTTGTCTTAGATATGATCCCACTGCTGAAAAAGTTTCAGCGGCTAATCTCAAAAGGAAAGGTGTCATTCTCCTACCAAAGACTATCTCTCTCCTAAATAAGTTATTTTCCAAAGAGTTTGTTGCCCAAGTATTGAAGGAAGATGCTGAAGAAGACCTCGTAAAAGGACTCAAAAACTTGTTCATTACTGAAGAAGAAATTGAGTGCAATGTGATTCTTGATAATTGCATGGAAACCCTGATTATCTGGGATGTTGAGCCTGGAGATGCTTTGAACAATTAGACTTGTACCTTATCCCCATTTCTTTGGGAATACAGGTGGATGATTGTATTAGTATTAGTGAAACAATATGACTCAAAATTAAGGCCTGAATCGTGTTTATGAATCTATGTGTTTTTCCTCCACTTTTGAAAGCTCAAATGTCAAATACAAATTATGTTTTGCGGTTTTATTTCAAATCATATTCATTAATTTATTTTCTCTTTTTCCTTTTCAACAAGCAAACTAATAAATCTGCCAATATTGTGAATACAACATGTAATGAAACAAGCGAAATGGTTTTAAATGGGGAAAAGGCTTTGTGGAATATGAAGAAGATCCTTTGTTAGAAGAGTTGACTAAAGAAGTTGAACATTTTGAAAATAAGCAAAACTGAATTTGGATGAAACTGAGATGATAAACTTGAGAAATTTAAAACTTATAGGAGAAATAAGGATTAGCATTCATTTGACTCCGTCCTACAGGAAAGAGTTAATTGATCTCTTGAAGCATTATATAAATATGTTTGCATTGTCCTATGATGATATGTCGGGTCTAAGAACAAACATTGTTTCTTATAGGTTGCTAATTGATCCATCTTGCTCTCCTATAAAACAGAAGCTGAGAAAGATGAAGCCCAATTTTAGTTTGAAAGTTAAGGAGAAAGTGTTTAAGCAATTCGATGCCAATGTCATCCGAGCCACGAAATATCCCACTTAGTTAGCCAACATTGTACCCATGCCAAAAAAGGATAGAAAAATTAGAGTATGCATAGATTATCAGGATCTCAACAAGGCTAGCCCAAGGGATAATTTCCCTCTCCTAAATATTCACATACCCATTGATAATTGTGCAAAGCATGAGCTGTAGTCATTTGTTGATTGCTTCACAGGGTACCACCAGATCCCTATGAACAAAGAAGATTCTTAGAAAACTGCATTCATCACACCTTGGGGAGTATACTATTATCGAGTGATGCCTTTTGGACTCAAGAATGCAGGGAAAACTTATATGAGGGCCATGACTACCATTTTTTATGACATGATCCACAAGGAGATTAAAGTCTATGTAAAAAATGTCATTATCAAGTCGCAGAAAATCTCAGATCACTTAGCACATTTGAAGAAGTTCTTTGACAGGCTGAGACGGTACGATCTGAAATTTAATCCTGTAAAATGTGCATTTGGTGTTCCCACTGGAAAACTATTAAGTTTTATTGTGAGTATGAAAGGCATTGAATTGGATCTTTAAAAAATAAAGGTTATCCAAGACTTGCCTCCTCGAAGAATTCGAAAGAACGTGATGAGTTTCCTAGGTCGACTCAATTACATCAGTAGATTTATTCTACAATCCATGGTGATTTGTGAACCAATATTTAAGATGTTGAGGAAAGATGTTCCAACCAAGTGGACAGAAGATTGCCAACAAGCTTTTGACAAAATCAAGGAGTATTTATCCAATCTACCCATTTTGGTGCCCGCAGAACCTGAAAGGCCATTGTTACTATACTTGTCCATGTCAGACAATGCATTTGGGGGTGTTTTAGGAAAACATGATGAAACCAAAAAGAAGGATCAAGTTATATATTACTTGAGCAAGAAGGTCACACCTTATGAAGCCTGGTATACGTTATTGTAACATACCTGTTGTGCCTTGACTTGGATTGCACAAAAGTTAAGGCATTACATGTGTGCGTATACCACTTTTCTGATTTCTAGAATGTATCCGCTCAAGTATAGCTTTCAAAAACCAATGCCTACCGGGAAGCTAGCTAAGTGGCAGATTTTGTTAAGTAAATTTGACATTATTTATTTTACTCAAAAGGTGGTGGACAAGATTTAGCTGACCATCTTTCTAAAAACCCTGTAGATGAAGAGTGCAAGCCTCTTAAAACTTATTTCTCAGATGAAGAATTTCTATTTATTAGAGAAGATATTTCTGAAGAATATATGCTCTTTGATGGGGCTGCAAGCTTCAAAGGATTCTGTATTGGAGTAGTACTAATTTCAAAATTAGGACAGTATTATCCGATATCAGGAAAACTCAGATTTCCATGCACTAACAATATCGCAGAGTACGAGGCTTGCATTCTTGGCTTTGAATGGCTGCTGATATGACTATACAGGAACTGTTGGTTGTAGAAGATTCAGATTTGGTAGTTCATCAAGTACAAGGAGAATGGAGTGTCAAGAACGTGAAGCTACTTCCATATCTAGAGTGAGTGAAAGAGTTGCATAAAAAGTTGATCAAGGTTGAATTTAAACATGTCCTAAGAACTCAAAATGAGTTAGCAGATGCACTGGCGACCTTGTTCTCTATGATTCAAAATCTAGACAAGAACTTTATAGATCCTATCAAGGTGAATGTACAAAACCAACCGACATACTGTCTCCTTGTAGATATAGAACTAGAAGGCAAACCCTGGTACTACTACACTGATGTTGGGAGTATTTATACATCTAAGCACCATAACTTACCCATGTTTTAGCTAAGTTTTGAGGATAAAATACATAATTCTTGCACTTTTAGTTTATTTTTAGTTAAGTGAGCTGACCTATGTGATTAGCATGTTTTTCAGGTACTAATGAAGAAGATTTCAGCACTTTGGGGACCTGTGGACAGCAAAGGAAAACTTCACATAAAAAGGAAAGCAGCTCTTGGACTGAATGTGATGCATGGGAACTTTTTCCCAGGCAAACTCAGTATTTTTAAATAGTTAAGGATACAGTAGCAATTTATTAGAGTAGGATGTTATTAAAAGCATTATTGCTGAATTTTTAGGGATTATTATTCACATAATTCAGATTCTGTAATATTGGGAACAGAGAAAAAACACAGCGTAGCTTGAGGATAGGGAGAGAGAAACGTGTTTCTCTCTAGATTTCACTAGTCATCTTCATCACCATAATCATTCATTTTTTTGGTATGATGACTACTTCTATGTTGATTTCGGTTTTATTCATGAGTAGCTAAGCTCATCTGTTAGGGTTATGGAAACCTTGTAGAATACTCTCTATTGCTATGGGTTTTTGAATTTATGATGTGTCATGCCATTTATATCATTACTCTCTTTATTTTGATTGAATTCTCGTGGTCTCAAACATAGGGAATACGCTGTTATAGCAATAACTTGTTCGATAGAAAAGTTGTTGTTTGGAAAAGAGAGTGTGACAAGAAATTAGGGTTTCCAACCTCTAGTTTACACGTTAATGCCCTAGCAGGATTAACGTCTTGGAGAGTTCGTATAGTTTGTTGTACACTTTAGGTTCGAGATAACTAAGGTGAATAAATCCTTGATGGTTGAAAAACACTTGGATTTAGAATTAGAATACGTCTCTCTATAAGTGCATGCATGTATAAAATCCGTCTTACCCATAGTTAATATAGAAGTAGAAGCTACAGGGTGGACATAACCCTAACTTGTCATTCTCTGTGATCAAATATAATTACACATATCATCTCATTGTTACACTGATAATATTACTGTGCACTTAAACCAAACCCCCCTTATCTTGGAACCTTCGACCAACAGTCTAATAATAATCGCAATACTTAGTGATCATAGTATTCCCTGTGGGATTCGACACCCAACCCAGTTGGGTTCTATATTTGACAGCGACCGCTTACACTTTCTAACGAGAGTTGTAATTTGGGCGTATCAAATTTTGGCGCCGCTACCGGGGAATACAGTTGTCAACTAAGTTTGTGATAGTTAATAGACCCTTTGGTCAAAGATTCTCAAATTTTAATTTTTGTTTGTTGTTTTTGTTTTGTTCAGGTTTAGTGGATTGCATTCCAAATACACGAAGATCTGGTCAGCCATTATTACCTATAAATCCTGAACCACATCTCATTGGCAGAATGGATGCGCAACGAGACCCTGAACGGATAGCTGCTCAACAGGAGCAGGCTAGATTAGCTGCATTGGCAGCTGCGCAAGTAAATCAACAGAATGTTGATAACCCAGGTCGGGTACCAAATCCTGATGATGAGGACCTGGGTGATGATGAGATATTAAATCCAAGGCGTGCAGATGATGTGGCTGCACCAGTAAACAGAAATGTCAACAGAGATCATCAAGCTAGAATGAGACCCGAACGCCGAGCGGTGCAAGTCGCTTTTGATGATGATGATGACGACTTGGACGAGGCTGGTGCCACAGGGGCTATTATTCCTCCGCCCTTGGCACCCGGAGCCAAGTTCAATATCACTAGCACCATGATCCAGCTATTGCAACTCAAAGGGTTATTTGGCGGACTTGCAGGCGACGATCCGAATATGCATCTAATTAATTTTATCTCAACATGCCAATCATTTGACAATCCAGGGGTTGGACAAAATACGATCTGGCTGCGCTTATTCCTATTTTCTCTATCTGGAGAGGCAACTCTATGGTTAAACGGGCTAACTCCTGACTCTATTACCAATTGGAGGCAACTGAAAGACGCTTTCCTAGAAAGATTCTTTCCGCCATCCAAGAGGGCACAATTGAGAGATGAGATAAGCAATTTCAGATAGCTTCCAACTGAAGCTCTCCACGAAACATGGGAGAGGTTCAAGAAGAAGCTTACGCGGTGCCCAAATCATCAGATGACCAATGTCCACTTGATGTAAATATTATATAGGGCTTTGAACTCGGTGACTAAGCCAGTGGTAGATAATGCTGCGGGTGGGTCATTCATGGACCTAACTTTTCTTGAGGTGTCTGACATGCTGGATCGTATGACAAAGCAGAGTAGAGCTTGGCATACCAGGGATTCTGAGGTAGCAAGTTCTACTGTATCTATTGGCATGACGGCATAACAGAGGCGCAGAAAAGAGGAACGTGACCAGGATATGGCTCACATGAAAATGTAGATGGACCTTCTTACCAAGCATTTATTATCTGGGAAGACAGAAAAGGTCAAAGCTATTGTATCACAGGGAAGAGATGACTCTGATTCTGAGGAGGAAGCTAATTACTTGAATAATCAGGGGGGTTTCCGAGGCAATGTCCAAGGAAACCAAGGTCGGAACTATTATGAAAAATTCGGATACAAGGACCGAGACCAAAGGAGTTGGAAGAATAAGATTGACATAAGTGGTTTGTATATTCCTCCTGGAAATTGTGAAGTTGTTGCATCTGGATCTGGGAAGATGTCCATGGAGGACATGATGGCTAAGCTATTGAAAGGAGTGGAGGCAACCAACATGGGAGTAACTGAGGTAAAAAATGATTTGTCCTCAATAAATTAATTGGTTGACTCATATTCCACTGCAATAAAACAGCTGGAACAACAAATGAGTCAACTATCAGCGACATTCAATCAAAGAAAAACTGGCACTTTACCTAGTGACACTGTGCAAAATCCAAGGAATGATGGATCATGTTTGGCTATTACTACCAGGAGTGGTAAGGTGTTGGAAAATCCATCCAAAGGCAAGTCGGTGGTTGATAATATAGAAGAGAATGTTATTGAAATAGATTGTGATGATTCTGTAGAAGTTGAAAATCAGAATGAGAACGTTCATGATACTACACCTAGATGTCAGCAGTCTGAAAAGATTGATAATGGGAAGCAAAATAAAAAGGAAGTGGTGGAGAAAACTCTTCCAAATCCACCACCACCTTTTTCCTTAGAGACTGAAGAAAAAGGCTGATGACACCAGGTTTAGTAAATTCATGACCATGTTGAAGCAGCTGACTATAAATGTGCCTTTGGTGGAGGCACTGGAGCAAATTCCAGGATATGCCAAATTCATGAAGGACCTTTTGACAAAGAAAAGGGCAGCGAGCTATGAACTGGCAGATAATTTTCATCATTGCAATGCCATTTCCATGAGGTCTTTGGTACAGAAGAAGGTAGATCCAGGTGCTTTCACTATTCTTTGCACAGTTGGATCTTTAGATTTTGCCAAGGCTTTGTGTGATTTGGGGGCTAGCATTAATTTGATGCCACTAGCCATTTATAGACAGTTGGGGTTGGGCGATCCTACACCAACAAACATGCGGCTGGTAATGGCAGATAGGTCGGTAAAATGACCTGTTGGTATCTTACATGATGTATTAGTGAAGGTTTCTACCTTTATTTTTCCTGCAGACTTTGTTATTTTGGATTGCGAGGTGGATTTTGAGGTGCCCATAATCTTGGGCCAACCTTTCCTTGCAACAGGAAGTGTGCTTATTGATTTACGAGCAAATGAGCTTTTATTTCGGATGAATGACGAAGTGGTACGTTTTGATGTATGCAAATCAATGAAGCAGCCCAAAGATATGAATGTGTTCTCTATAGATGATGTTTATTATGAGGATGAAAATGAATTATCTTTGGAGAAGCAGCTTACTGTTAAGCCATTGGCTGCTGTGCTTTTGAACTTTAAGCGTGAGGGTGTTGAAGAGTACAAAGAAACTATCTGTGCTTTGACAGGAATGGGGTCGTATTCATTTGCCCCCAAGAAGCTAGACCTTGACCTTAAGAATTGACCCTCACCACCGGCGAAGCCACCATATATCTCGATGAAGTCTGAGTACTCGAGATAACTATGTCATGCTGCGACAATAAATCAAGCGCTACATGGGAGGCAACCCATCATTTTAATCATTTTTGTTTCACTAGGAGTTTGTTTTTGATAAATAAGAATTCAAAAAGAAGAGTCGAGCCACGACCAAAACTAAGGCGCTTGGTGGGAGGCAACCCATCCTTCTAATCATTTTTGTTGTTTTGATTAAGTGTAGGTGCAAGACGTACAAAGGAGGAGATTAATCCAAAATTTTGATTTGAAAGTGAGCCATGCCAATGGTAGTAAGTCTAGGAATGATGGAGCAAAGGCCATAGGCTAGGCGTCGCCTATGCCAACATAGGCAATAGGCTAGGCGTCGCCTATGCCAATATAGGCAATGGGCAAGGCGCCACCTACGCCATTGCCTATGCTCACTGCCTCACATAGGCGATGGGCAAGGTGCCGCCTATGCCAACATAGGCAATAGGCTAGGCACGCATAGGCGGCACCGCCTATGCCAACATAGGCAATGGGCAAGGCGCCGCCTATGCCAACATAGGCAATGGGCAAGGCGTCGCCTATGCCATTGTCTATGCTCACTGCCTCACATAGGCGATGATATAGGTGCCACCTACTTATGCTTAGGCAATGATATAGGCGCCGCCTACTTATTCTTAGGCAATGCTATAGGCGCCGCCTATCAACATAATTTTTGCCCACTAACCCATTTGTGAATGGACCAACCCGACCCATGGCTCATCCTTTAAACATATTCTCTACTCTTAAATCCCACTTCATTATTCTTTCACCTAAGCTCCTCCCAACCCCTCATCTCTCAAAACCCTTCTCTTTGCTCTACTAATCTTACAAGCTCCTCACCACTTTCAAAACCCAAGAACATCGACTCACTTTCTTCAATCCTTCATCTTTAAGGTAAGTGCTCTTTTCTTAATCCTTAGGTGTTTTGAATTTATGCTATAGTTATTAATTGATCACTTGAGGATTATGAATTAAATTTTTTCCATGGCTATATTGGGAAAGTGATGGTGTTTTGTATATCTTGATATGGTTGAAAGTGTAGGGTATGATTTTGATAAAAAAGTGTTTCATTGAAATAGACATGGGGAAATTAAAGTGATTGAATTTTATTGTGACTAACGTGGTGCACCATGTCAAAGTGTATGTCGGTGAAGTCTGAGTACCCGATAATAACACGAAATTAGTTGATACTAACAAATTAAGTGTGGGGTGGTGACTTCACCACCCTCATATTAATTATAGTTAGTTTCATTATGTGTGGATGACATGGATGATAGGATGAATACAGGAAAAATGGCTCCAATGATGATCTCCATACAGGTGGCATGACTCCTAATGTGGATGAGAAGTACTACTATCCAGGTTTTTTATCTTGTTATTTACACTGGGGACAGTGCAGAGCTTAAGTGTGGGGTGGATGGTTACTTTGCTACTTGTTTCGTAAGAAAATAGGACCTTCTCATTAGTATACTTGTGGATAGGATTAGTTATTTTGTTCATTTTGTTAGTTATTTAGTCATAATTAGGTGTTTTTCTCGATGATGGATGGATGACGACCGTCTTAAGAGAAAAGTAGTCTTTCAATTACATGTAACTGCTCTTGTGGATCATATGGCATTATAACTTAAGTATGTGATGGATCATTACGTTTGAAACACCTAGGCTCTAGTTGTGACTCTTATTGTGATTGTTGGTTTTAATTGAATTCATGTAATTGTTCGGTCGAGAATCTATAATGCTCCTAATTGAGTTGACCATGTGCCATGAGTGTGTAAGACTGTTGTATATTCCTTATTGTAAATGATGCTAGAACTTTCCTGGTGTGTATGAAAAGCGAAATAAAGATTGTGAGTTTAGGAGATGATTTAGGCATTTCTTTGATAGCCATTGTTCATACCTTCTTTTGACCTACCTTTGTACATTATCTTAGATAGCCCCGTCGAGCCTTTACCTTGTTTTTTTGTTAGCCTCATATGTAGCCTAATCCATTCTTTAATAGACCGTAATTTTATCCAAAAAGCTCCTAAGCGCTTTAATGTAAAATCAATGTGAGTTAAGAGTTTGAGAATAAGAGGAAAAAGGTGAAATTGATGCCCCAAAGTCTAGTTATTGGCGTGAGCAATTGATGTGGTTGGGAGTAGCTAAAATTGTTGAGAAAGTTCAAAATTTTATCCCAGACATGTTACAATGAACCTGTTTTGGCCCTGGTCCTTCTTGGACATTATGCACCTCAACTAAGGCAAAGTGCTTAAGTTGAGGGTGGCTAGTATAAGGATGTGTAACGTGAAAAGGGTGCAAATAAAAAAAAGAAAAAAAAGGGAAATACTTGAAATGGTTGCATACTCCCACCATAGTGTTATTAATTAAGCTTAACGAGTTGGGGTGAAAAGAAAATATGTGAAGATAGAAGAAGTGGAAATTGGTTGTTTGAGATTGATCTTAATTGCATAATGTAGTGTATTAAAGCGCTTAGGGAAGATAGTCACTATTTCTGGCCAAAATAGTTCCTACCCATCCTTTAGCCTACATTACAACCCGTAAAAGACCTATTTAATCCTAATCTTAGCATTCTGATATTAGTGGAGTATTACACTAAGGGAAAGCATATGGTCATCAGTTGTAATTTGAGAATTCTTTGTGAGAGTGAGCGCAACTTGATTCTTGTACCCATTTTGTTAGAAATTACATAATTGTGAGTGATTATGGGTAACTCTCTTGTTGTGAGGGCATATGGTTGATGAAGGTTGGGTAATTTATATGATTTTCTTGAATGATATGCATGAAATTTCCAAATTAATGTGTCTATTCTTGAGGGTAGGTTGTATCTAGGAATGATTCCTGAAGCTACTTCTTGTTCATAATTGTTGTGTGAGCCTATTTGAGCATCTTGCCTTCCTTTGTGGGTGCTAAGGCTTGTGTAGTATGCATAAATAGATATGTTGTTCGAGGACGAACAAAGCTTTAAGTGTGGGGTGGTAATGTTGGGCGTATTTATACGTCTAAGCACCATAACTTACCCATGTTTTAGCTAAGTTTTGAGGATAAAATACATAATTCTTGCACTTTTAGTCTATTTTTAGTTAAGTGAGCTGACCTATGTGATTAGCATGCTTTTCAGGTACTAATGAAGAAGATTTCAGCACTTTGGGGACCTGTGGACAGCAAAGGAAAACTTCACATAAAAAAGAAAGCAGCTCTTGGACTGAATGTGATGCATGGGAACTTTTTCCCAGGCAAACTCAGTATTTTTAAATAGTTAAGGATGCAGTAGCAATTTATTAGAGTAGGATGTTATTAAAAGCATTATTGCTGAATTTTTAGGGATTATTAGTCACATAATTCAGAATCTGTAATATTGGGAACAGAGAAAAAACACAGCGTAGCTTGAGGATAGGGAGAGAGAAATGTTCTTCTCTCTTGATTTCACTAGTCATCTTCATCACCATAATCATTCGTTTTTTTGGTATGATGACTACTTCTATGTTGATTTCGGTTTTATTCATGAGTAGCTAAGCTCATCTGTTAGGGTTATGGAAACCTTGTAGAATACTCTCTATTGCTATGGGTTTTTGAATTTATGATGTGTCATGCCATTTATATCATTACTCTCTTCATTTTGATTGAATTCTCGTGGTTGCAAACATAGGGAATACGCCATTATAGCAATAACTTGTTCGATAGAAAAGTTGTTGTTTGGAAAAGAGAGTGTGACAAGAAATTAGGGTTTCCAACCTCTAGTTTACACGTTAATGCCCTAGCAGGATTAACGTCTTGGAGAGTTCGTATAGTTTGTTGTACACTTTAGGTTCGAGATAACTAAGGTGAATAAATCCTTGATGGTTGAAAAACACTTGGATTTAGAATTAGAATACGTTTCTCTATAAGTGCATGCATGTATAAAATCCGTCTTACCCATAGTTAATATAGAAGTAGAAGCTACAGGGTGGACATAACCCTAACTTGTCATTCTCTGTGATCAAATATAATTACACATATCATCTCATTGTTATACTGATAATATTACTGTGCACTTAAACCAAACCCCCCCTTATCTTGGAACCTTCGACCAACAGTCTAATAATAATCGCAATACTTAGTGATCATAGTATTCCCTGTGGGATTCGACAACCAAACCAGTTGGGTTCTATATTTGACAGCGACCGCTTACACTTTCTAACGAGAGTTGTAATTTGGGCGTATCATACACCAGAAGGTATCTCGTGGAGGGAGACAATCTTAAAGGCATAACCAGTATTCAGAAGAGAACACTTCGGAGGTTGGCAAATCACTCTTTCTTAAATGGAGAAATCCTTTATTGGAGGACTTCAGATTTAGGATTGTTAAGGTGTATCGATGCTTAGGAGGTGACCAAGTTAGTCGAAGAAATACATGGTCTCATGTGCGGGTCGCATATGAATGGTTTTTTTTTTGGCAAAGAAGATTCTTTGAGCCGGCTATTTCTAGATGAAAATGGAAATATATTGCATTCGCTTTGTGCGAAAAGGTCATCAATGTCAGATTCATGGTGATTTGATTCACGTTTCACCAAATAAACTCAATGTGATAAGTTTTCCTTGGCTATTTGTAGCTTAGGGCATGGATGTCATCGGTTCTATTGAGCCATCTGCATCAAATGGATATAGGTTATTTTGGTAGGCATTGATTATTTCACCAAATGGGTAGAAGCTTCCTCATACAAGTATGTAACAAAGAAGGTGATGAAAACTTTTATTCGTAACAACATTATTTGTCGATTTGGAGTCAATTATAAAAGATAATGGAGCCAATATCAACAATGGATTGATGCATAAGATATATGAGAAGTTTAAAATTACTCATTGTAATTCCACTTCTTACCGTCCTTAGATGAATAGACCAGTTGAGGATGCTAATAAGAACATCAAATGGATATTGCAGAAAATGAGTGATAACTATAATCATTGGCACGAGAATTTGCCATTTGACCTCCTTGTCTATCGCACCATCATTAGGACTTCTACTGGAGCAACACCTTATCTTTTGGTTTATGGAGTGGAAACAGTGTTACCGCAAAAGTAGAAATATCGTCTTTGAGGATCATTTAGGATGTTGAGTTGAGTAATGCCAAATGGATTCAAAATCGGTATGAACAATTGATGCTAATTGATGAAAAGAGGATGAACACGGTTTGTCATGGCAGGTTTATCAGAATAAAATGGCCAAAGCTTTCAACAAGAAGGTAAGACCAAGACAATTCCAACCGGGACAATTGGTGTTGAAGCATATATTTTTGCACCAAAATTAATCTAAGGGAAAGTTCGCACCTAACTAGAAAGGGTCTTATATCGTTGATCGAGTACTGACAGGCAGAGCACTGATCCTAGAGGAAATGGATGGTAAAGTATGGCCGAAAGCAATCAATACAGTTATTGTTAAGAGATAATATGTTTAGAAGCCTTTTATTTCTTATATAATGTTCCTTTTGCTATGTAATGAAACTATGAATGACCTAATTCCCTTGGAGGAATACATAGGAAACCCATATCGGGTTTGGACTTTTAAATAAAAAATTTCCAAATATCCCTCTTTACTTTTAATGCGAACTACGATTGACCTGACTTCCTTGGCGGGTATGTAGGAGGCCACATCGGCCTCGGTCACATTTGAAGAAAAATCATTTTCCTTTTTTTATGTGTAATGAAATACGTTCGGCCTAATTCCCGTGGGATACGTAGGCAACCCACGGAGGGTTCGGTCCCTTAGTTTAAATTTTCTTAAATGTATTTTATGAACTACACTCGTCTTGATTCCTTTGGCAGGATAGGTGGGCAGCCTATACAAGGATTTGTCTCATCATCTTGGAAGCGACAACATCTCTCTTAAGTCAAACTGGGACAATTTTAATGACATCATTTCGAGAAACTATGTATAAGATGTCAAGAGATATTGAAGAGTGTGGGTTCAACCAAGTAGTTGTAAAAAGGGAACATTTACTTTAAATAAAGGACATTTGCATTGTTTCACTATATGTCACAGTTCAAAAGTTTTTGCAGAATTTCTTTTACCACTATGCATATTTGCACATTTTTATTTATCAAGTTATTTGTGAATCTGAATTATCTTTTACTTTAAATAGTTTTCAATTAAATATTTTCTTATTATTCATTGGCCAAGATTTGGAATAGATGGGGTTATGAGTCTAAACAAAGCTGGAAGCACGAAGTATATCTAGAGTCATACCTTCAAAGTCAACACAAATCAACCACCCCTTCAAACTTACAAATTTTCTTTGAGTGCAGGTTTTGAAGAATAGCAGAAGCCAAAAGTTGGTAATATTTGTCGGCTTGCAAGGATTACACCTCAAACAGTTTGAATTTCCTTCAAAACATTTAGGAGAAATCATGCCTTTGCGGTAATATTGATTAAATAATTTTTGAAAATCTTACATAGATTTCAAGCGTCATGTGCATGACTCCTGGTTAGTCTACTTAGATGTCTTTTAATATACTGCACAAGTGTTTTCAAATAATTAAAATACAAAATCATGACTTTCATTTATTTTGTGTATATTCTCTAAAATGCACCACACATGCACGTAAAAATACTTTAAAATATGTTAAAATATATTGTACATGGATATAATGGCTCTGCATAAGCACAGCCGCATTGCACAATATCTTTAAATTACTTTAAAATGCACTATACGTGGCTTTCAATTACTTTGCATATATGCTCTAAAATGCACCACACATGCACTGCACAAGTGCTTTAACATATTTTAGAATGCATTCCACATGGCTTTACTGGCTTTTGCATTGGTACAAATGCACTGCACAATTACTTTAAGTTATTTTGCACTATGCATGACTTCCATTTTCTTTTAAAGCACTGCACAACTGCTATAAGTTATTTCGCACTATGCATGGCTTTCATTTTCTTCTAAAATGCACAATCACTTTAAGTTATTTTGCAATATTCATGACTTTCAATTTTTTCTATAGCACCACAAAATTGCTTTCAAATTCACTGCAAAATTGCTTTCTAATAATTGCACGGAACTTATGGACGCACCAAACAAATGCTTTATAGAAATTCATTGCTTGCAAAAGTTATTGGCATAGAGAAAATCCTCCATCCATTAATCATTTGGCTGAAAACACCTCATCTTCATAATTTACTTAGTTTAAGGCCTCATTTTCATCACCGAAAGGTATCATTCACATGAGTCATTGGCCTAAAACTTTATTTTGCATAAACATTATTTCCAACTTGTAAGACCATATTTTCATAAATTAACGCCTGAGGGGTTTTCTTCATTAATTCACTGAATGCATTTATTTTTATGTACTAATTGCTTTATCTAGTTTAAATTTTGCAGGAACATTAGCACATACGTGGAACTATCTTTAAGCAGCGAACTAAGGCAAAACTAGTGTAATCTCAAGCATCTTTAGCAGCGTCGATGATTCAAAGCTCGACTCGACTTAATTTTCTAAATTTTTAATATAACTTCAAACCTTTTCACAAATTTATTCTCATATTCCAGTGCCATCATAAATCTAAAACTAGGACAAAGTTTGAGATTCTCTTAGACTTTATTACATAACATAAATTTTGAACTACATCGACCTGATTCTCGTGAAATCCGGGATATGTAGGCGATTCGAAAATTAGGATTTGATCGAATTCATAATCACAAATCGTGTCATATCTAGCTTCACCATTCTACTTTTCAGGTTTAGCCTTTTCATAACCAATCTAATTTATCAATCGAGACAAAATTGATTTACCTCAACATCTTTGCTCAAAGATTATTTACATCATCTTTAGTCTAAGAGGAACAAACTATTGACACCCAATTTTGACTCTCCTTTTCATAAAACTAACTTCTTGATGCTTAAAATTTTTGAATATTTTTTCAAAACATTTTTTTTATTTTTTAACATTTATCAGTGTGAAATGATTTTTTTTTTCTCTTATCTTTATTAAAATAGCAGTATCATATATTATAAATTTGCTCGGAGAAAAATGAATAAATAAATGCACTTTACATGATCATTTCACTACTTCTTCTAAAATAAATGAATAAATATATGTTAGCATATTAATATAATCCTTGCTATATTACAATATTTTTTTTGCAGATTTACTCTATTTTATTTTTGAATTATAGCCACACGTATTTTAAATATAATATACGTACCTATTTGAAATCATGCACGTGTGTATATATATATATATATATATATATATATATATATATATATATATACATACGTACGTACGTACACTTCTTAGAAAATTAATTGAATAAAATAGGCATCGTTAAATTAGTCAAATGATATCGATTTGGAAGAATTAGATTAATCAACTTATCTAATTGGGCCATTTGCATTAATTTATTTCAGCCTTTAAAATCTAACAAAATTAGCCCAAAATCTGTCCAGCTCAATAACCAATTGGCCCAAGCCCTTAAACCATACCTGACCAGGCCCAAACAACCTTTTCCCCCTTTTCCTTTAATCCATACAATACAACAAATACAATAACGTAACCCCAGCAACAACATCAGAAACACAACACTACATATCGCTAAATCCCCTTGTCTTCACGTGAAATTCAACCAAACCAAGCTTCCATCACCTCAATCACGGCAAATCCGTCGAAGTTCTTGGATTTTGCAGACCCAATTGTCTTCTCTATCACTTTAAGATGAAGACTTTTGCTCTTTTTCCCTCTCTTTTTAATTTTTTTTTGAATTTTGAATTTTAGCTTCTCGAAGAAGCTGTTGGAGCTACGTTTTGGCCTATAAATACAGCTTTATATTCATTCATTTGGGGCAAGAGACATCAAGTTCCCTGTTTACCTTTATTTTCTCAATTGGAGTCGAATTTGAGTTCGAATTGGAAGAGGTCGTGATCTCACCGAAAGTTGACATTGGAGCTCCCTAGTTCGCTGCACAGCATCCGGTAACACTCTTTCCTTATTTACTCATTTTAAGATTCCGCTCGTTTGGTTTGGAATTAGTCATTTTGTTCGATGTGATTTCGGTACAAAATGTGAAGCAGTATTCTGGTCATTTGGTCATATTGTGAATAATGTGCTCGTGAAGAGTTCATGACTTAAGACTTATCTTAAGTAAATTATATCCTGACTAAGTATATTATATTTATTTTGATGATTCATCGATTGTTTGGGTTTCGTTTGAGCATGAACATAAATATGAGACAACACGGTGTCTGGTTATATGATTGTGTTCACCATGTATTATGCTTATGAAATATCTTAGTTTGTGGTTTAGCTGGAATATTTTAAAATCTGAAGTTTTGATTGGAGTGGTCTATTTTATTTCGCTTGGTTTTAAATGGAAATCTGAAGCAAATCATATGCCGTGTAGTTAGTCGGGTTGTTAACTGATTAGTTTTGAAGATGGAAAATATAAAACAATAATCTGTTTGGCTTTCTGATCCATTCAACTTGGTCACAGTATGGGGTTTTTTTTGCCTTTAAATGTGCAGTAATCTATAGATTAGAGTAAACAATTTGGTTCGGAAGGTTGTGTCTAGTCGAAAATGTAGGGCATGTTGATCCATTACATAAAATCCATCCGCTTACATCGTCTCTATCTCTTTTTATCCCATCTGTTCTTCCTCAGAGAATTCATGATTTGTTTCGTCTTTAAATTAGACTGTTGCCGTTATTTACTTTTGGCAAATTGAGTTCAAGAACATCATGTTGCCTTGACTATCCTTTGTTTCAATGTACAATTGCCTTACGTCTAAACGTACGAATTTTTCTTTTCTGGTTCACTTGCATCATCCTTCTTTTCATTTTGCTTAGATTGCATGAACATGTCATTCTTGGATGAATTTTGACCAAAATTTGAGTTGTTATCGTAGACTCTTGAAAAAATAATTTTGTATGTGAACATGTTTTCTTTGAATGTACGTTGCTTACCCTGTCTTAGTGTTGTTGTTGATCACCTGCGAATCAAACGTGGGATCGTTTCAAGTTTCTGTAGTTTCACTGTATGTGTCTGTTTCGTATCTAAAATGCTCCATATTAAGGAATCCACTCCCTTTTGTTGTTAGTAATGAATATGATCTTGTGGATATATAGAAGGCTATGCTCCATTAGGAACCTTGTTGGTGTGTCCTGTTACTTTCTTTGAATTAAGGAGCATAATCTGATTTTCCTTATTAGTTATTAGGATCATTTTTTGTCTCAAACTTTACTGTTTCTCTTTTTGTTTCTTTGTTTTCATTGTTTGTTTTCTGTAAAGTAGAGCAACAACAATGACATTGATGCCTAATATTCTGTAGTTGTAGTTTTGTACCTGTGTTTTACCTTTGTTTGGCTAACATTTCTAAAGCGTCCTAACTAGAAACATTCTGTGATATACTAGCCTATTGTCAGGAGCATTTTTCCGCGCCTTATCTATTCTTTAATATGTGTTTATAATTTTATATCATAGTAGCAGAAAATACTATCCAAGTTGTAGAAAATTTTGATTGTCGAGGTAAGCCATAGACATCTCTATAGGATAGTATGTTCATCTGAAATTTTTACTGTCCAGTGAACACCTTTTGTGTCCTACTTGTCTTTTTTATAGAGTGAGTTCTATAAAGAGAGTGTGAGTTGTCCCATCTTGTTTTTTTCATCACCTATTCTATCTCGTTTTATACCATATGGGATGTTTACAAGTGAATATGTAATGTATGTGGTTGGTTGATAATATGGGGTCAAATTACTGTCAGAATAGTATAAGAATGTAAATGATTCACTAAGAAAAAGATTTTGGTTGCACAGATTATCTGTTCGGTGAATCTCTGCCAACTTTTTTATAGTTCGGATTGTCATTTTAAAAAATCTGAAGCTAACCCCCTTTCCCTCTTACACATTCTTGATCCTTTTGAAATGTAGAGATATAAATTATGTCGCTAGTTAATCTCCTCCAGATTTAGCAAAACCACTTTCTTCCCCTGTTTCTTTGATTTATAATATGTGAACTTGTTTATGTGTGTTGGCTGGTCGTATTTTGTTAATTGCAAAGTTTACTTATGCGCTAATTTGGTTCGTAGTTAACTAAAGTATAGGCGTTTTGGTCACAAGTTTGAACTGTGTTTGAAATGTTTCATATTCTGAATTTAGTGGTCATTTGCCACTTTAGATGATAGTATGAAATAAGGTCATTACTAGTTAAAAATGTGAACTCGAAGTGGTAGTTATTTTCATGTTGTTTGGTTTCATACATTCGCAGCAATTGACCAATAAATTCCCTGAAGCTTTGAGTTCCAATACACTTTAGTGGATTGTTTGATGCCTTTTCTTGTCGGTTTAGACTTTTTTTTAACGTCGTAATATCGACTTAGTTACGTGGTGATATTTTTTGTGTTGATGGGTGCTTTTGCCTATGCTCGACTGAGTTGTAGTAAAATGTCAAAACTTGTAGTTTAGCTTTGAATAAGTTCTGTGAGGTCTGGTTATTGGCTCATATAAGATCAATAATATGTTGGTTTGGATGTTTTCAAGACACGTTGATAGCTATTTTAGCTTTCCTCCTGCCCTGTGCCTTTACAAGGCATCAATAGCCTTTGGTTTAGCATGAAAAGCTTTAAAAGTGATGAAATTTTTATGTATGTTGGTTGTTCGTCATAAAATCTTTGCAATCTTTCTACTTGAATGTTAGAACATGGCTTTACTCGCTTGACGTGTCAGTTTTGCTGTGTGCTTAAGTGAATTCCCAACTTCTCACTTAACATGTAGAAGAGGCTTCACAAATTTTAAACCTGGAAATATAACTTACTATTGGGGTGGCTCGATATTTTGTTTGATTTAATATCATGAATACGGAAGTAGCAGTCCGAATCTTAACGTATTCTAGTAGGTTCAAATATCACTGTTAAGATAGATTTTCATCAGTTTAAGGTAGCTTCTGGTATGAAAAATGTTGTGCCAATGTGTATCTACTTGCCTAAGTACTAGCGTATACAATGACACTATTTAAAATTCTAAAATTAAGCTGAATAGGGTGAATTTATCTTTTTTCAAAAACTTTGAATAGCTAAAGCTTTTCCACTGATTGTCATATGTTTGTCCAAGTCAATTACTTCAACATGACTAAGTAAAAATGGATAAGGGAGCTTGGAACAGGCCCATGAATGATCTCTTTTGAATCTTACGATGACTATCTTTTGTGGAAGCCACTGAACTATGCAACCTTTGCTTATCTAAACGTACGAATGAAACACATAGCATGATAAAGAATGAGAATTCGAATATTGAGATCACAACTTGATGGTTTCTTTTCCTGTTTAAATGTCTGCTTTGTTAAAGGTCGCCCCTATCTTTTAAAGTGGTACTGTTGCATCTTTGAAGTACGTTCTTCCTCATTCTGATCATCTGCAATATCTATCTATTTCATTGTCTCTAATTAATTGTGTGAATAGTCTTACGAGGTAAGTCCGAAAGAGGTTTAACATAACATTTGTGTCTTGTTATTAAATTTTCTCTTCATGAAAATTCAAAACTATTAGTACCAATTCTTAATTATATTTTTACAGTAAGCTACCATGGGTAAATAAGTATTTTTGTTTGTTTAAACTCTCAAATATCCACTCTTTAGTAAAGAGAAATATGGTTTGCAGTTGCCTGTGTTTGTTAATTTCCAGTAAGGGATAAATATGAGAAAAGTATGAATTAATCTCCCTTAATCCTGCCTAAGTTTCAGGCCTTAGTTTCAGCTATTTTGGTTCTTCTAAGTATACAGACGTGTAGATGTGTTGCTCGTCTGTCTATGTTGATTAAGCTATTTGGAGTGATTGAACTTGACCTTTTTTTTCAGAAGTCCTATTAGTATGAACTTAGGTCCTTTACTAAAAAATTAAGCTTAATTGGAGAACCAACGGGGAAGCTTCCTGGGTATGTAGGTTATCATTTCCTTTAGCTTGCTTTCATCGAATTCACTTCTTTAAAGGTTTAACTATGGTTCCTGCATCGTCTTTATTACCCATGTACATTATTAAAGTGTCAAATTTTAGTTATACTAATACTATTTTGGCAAAACCCATACGCAGCCCCCTTAGGTATGCACATTTGTTCCATTTTGGCACCTCAAGCGGCCTTCAAGTGTGTCACTTTGACACGTTTTGCTGAATCAGCAAAATAATTTTAGTGCATGAAACACACTCTCTGCTGAGGTGGAAAGTGACTAATAAAATGCGGACACGTGTCATTTTTGTCCAAATAATTTATAAATAATTAATTTTAAATAAAAAATACCCAAATAATTTATAAATAATTAATTTAAAAAAAAATATCCCCTCCCCCAACCTACCCACCCCACCAACCTTCTTCTTCAAACACCCCACCCACCCATCCGCCACCCCCACCTCACCAGTCTACCCACCCACCCGCCACCCCCACCCCACCAGTCTTCTTCTTAAAACATCCCACCCACCCTTCACCCCCCACCCCACGCACCCCGCTAATATTTTCTTCAAACACCCCACTCACCCCGCCACTCTTCTTCCCCTCTTTATCTTCTTCAAAGACCCCACACCCCCTCCCCACCCCCGCACCCCAGTCATCTTTAATTTTTCTCATCGATTTTGCTTCGATTTTTAATTTTTCTTCACTGATTTTAGTTGATTTTTAGATTTTCTTCATGAATTTAGCTTCATTTTTTTTTCAGATTTGCTTCATCTATTTTGCTTCAATTTTTAGCCTTTTTAATTGATTTTGTTTGATTTTAATTTTTCTTCTCAGATTTAACTTTTTTTTTAAATTTCTTTCATCAATTTTGCTTTGATTTTCAATTTTTCTTCACTGATTTTTCTTGTTTTTTATGCTTCGATTTTAAATTCAATTTTTCTTCACTGAGCTTTATTTTTCAATTTTTCTTCATCGATTTTGTTTGATTTTTAGTTTTTCTTCGTTGATGTTGCTTATTTTTTATTTTTCTTCATCGACTTTGCCCTTAATGATTTAAAAAAAGGTGCTTATTATTTAATTTTCGTGAACCTTTAAATGTGTATATAAATTTCTCTCAATAATTCTTACCGTTAAATAAATTAAGATTGACAAAAATAACGGATAAAAATGTGAAAGAAGTATAAATTAATGGGCGTCGAGTTAATATATTGTTTTTGGCAAGACAAACTCCTAAATATGTATCTAATTTTTAAATCTCTCAATAATTTTCACCTTTAAATAAGCTTAAAATTGACAAAAATGATGGATAAAAATAAGAAAAAAGGTATAAATTAATGAAAATGAGTTAATATATTGTTGGTGGGCCAAATTAGGCACCACATCAGCCAAAAAATGGCTTTCACGCGCCTTCATGGAGGTGCAATACACGGACCTGGCCAACTCAGCAAAAGGTGCCAAAATGACAAACTTTATGGCTACTTGAGGTGCCAAAATGAAACAATGTCCACTTGAGGTGCCTAAGTGAAAATTGACGCGTACTTAAGGGGGCTGCGTATGGGTTTTGCCTACTATTATTTTCTTTTCTTTGTCTCATGGGAACTCGGGACCACGTTTGGAATCTCACCGCTTGACTCCATCTCTGTCAAAATCAGAGACGCGACATAACAGATGCATTACGTATCTTCGTCTAGTAGTCTAGTTCCTCATTCCCTTTTTCTTCAAGATTTATTTTCTCTTGTAGACAATCATTATTATTTTTTTGTTCAACATCTCTTACATTATTATTTGTGTTTTGTATGTTCTTGTTTGAATTAATGCGAGTCTTTAATGTGGTAGCAAATTTAATTGTTTCCTCTTTACCTCGTAGATCTTATACTTAGCATAATCACTAGACTTCGGTATATAGTGTATATCATTAAAAGGTTAAAACCTGATAGGCGATAAAATATCTTTTAGGAAAAATGACCTTATCTTTAAGAATTAAATTGTTTTCTCATTAGTTACTAACATCGAACAAATGAATATAGGTTTTTGCGGTAGGCAAATTTATCATTGTTAAACTCGAAAAATCGGCTTTACTAATTTTGGATATGGTAAATCAATTTTTTTTTCTTCATTAATTTAAAATTAAAGATGACACTTCTCAAGCTCTCTTTTAGGATTTCTAATGACAAGAAAAATATTTATTTATTTATTTTTAGCTGTGTTGTAATAAATATTAAATTCTCAAGCCATTATATATTTAAACACCTATATATTTTATCTATTCATTTAGTGTATGATAAATAACCATCTTACTTACTCTTATTTTTATAAAATTTGATTCTAAAAAAGGGGCAAAAGCGTCATTTTTTAGAATTTAAAAAAAATGTGGTGTTCTAAACATAATTAACTTTTTAATTATTAATTGAAATCCTTTTTTTAGAAAATGACTTTAAATAACTTTCTTTTTTGACAAAATAAGGTTACAATATTTTTAGGATGTCTTATAAAATATTATCTTAGGTAATTTTGAAAAATAGGTCTTATGACGAGGTTTAATATTATTCTTATAAAAAATTAGCATATATTATTTTATAAAAGACAAATTATTCTTTTTATGCCTTACCTATATCTTAATGTTTGATTTCCTTATCTAATCTAGTTTGGCTGGTTAACCGTAGTTGTCGGATCCTTTAGGGTGTCTAATCTCTTCCCTTTAGGATAATTAGAACCTTTATCTAGAATCGCTTAGGTTAAGTAGACCTTAAAATGAAGTTTTTATTTATCTTTTAAAACACATAGTTTATGATAGGTGTCATAATTCACCGTAGAACTAATTAGGTGGCGGCTTACTTAAATTTATTTAGAAGTTTTTCAATATATTGTACCTCGGTTTGACCCGTGTTAAAATGGGTATTACAGAGGGTACTGGATGCTTTACTTATATTTGTTAATGAAAGAGTTTGTATCAGTGGAGTTATCAATTTCTCGGGTTATTATGGTTACAACCATAAAAGATGCATAGTGGCATTTCATATTAGAACTGAAAATTTCAAGATTATCTCTTTATGGAAAACCAATGTACAGTGCTCTTATGACTTGATAGAACTCAAGGGTAAATGTTCAAGCATTGATCAAACAAGATAGTATGAAGATAAGATGGATTTGTGGATTTTAGAGAGGTCTGAAGAATGGGTGTGAACCATATTACTATTGCCTTTCCCCTGGAATGTTTTATGTCTTGCTATTTTACTAGTGTGCCTCATGGTGACATCGAATTACTTGTTGAATTCTTATTCAAGCCAAATTATCGAATCTTTTTTTATGATTTAAAGAAGAAGAGTGTGAGCTCACGGAGCTTGAAGAAGAAACTGAGATCATTGGTATTTATAGCCATGTGGATGATTGCCTCTTATCATGTTTTTAATGTTAGTTTTGGCACTTATTTAATCTCAAACATTAGGGTTATATTTGTCAGATCAGCCAACAAGTTAGTATGTAATTGCATATGAAAACCTAGAAGTGTTGAACTACAATAATAAGATAATGCAGTAGCATCGGTGTAGGAGAATCAGTTAGGTATAAGGCTTCTGCAATTGCCTTAGTATAAAGAACTTGTTCCACAGACAATAGACTTTGTTCATCTACCCATGATTAAATTGGAAGGATCAAGTGATATACATAGAGATTACTGTATCAGTTTTCGACAGTTATTTTCCCTAATGACTTGTGTAGATTGTTTTTATAAATGATACTGTAAGGAGGGCATTGTGGAAATTCGTAAATGGAAACAACAAGTATATACAATATTCTGTTGTTTAATTTCATACAAAATTATAGATTATAGAGAGAAAGAAGAACTGGAAAACAAATCAATATATAATAGCTCCAAGATAATAAATTGCCACAACTTTACCCTTATATATAAGCCAATAAGCCTAGGACCAACATTGCATTATATAGTAGTAAACAACATTTTAAAGTGTACTGAGAAAGCCTTTAATATTTTGCTCTATGTGGCGCAATTTTGTTGGCTGACATTATTTTATATCCAGTGTAAAGAATTGAAATCCACCTTTTTCTCAAAAGGTTCAACAGGCAACAAACTCTCTAAATTGAAGTGGCGAAGTAGAGTATAACATCTCTGTCTTTTCTCTTTCAAGCTTAAAATTGTAGGATTTTATGCTTGCATGTTCCTAATTTGGTTTGATTTACTCACGGTTGTATTAGAGAGAAAGAACCACACCAAAGAAAAACACAAGGAAAAGAAAAGAAGAGTTACGGAGCAGAGGGGAGAGGCGAAGTAGAAATCCAAATAAGTAATTGCTGGTATGGAATTTTTAGAATTGATCTCACTTCTTCTTAACTTGCCCCTATCTATCTCTTCTCGAATCTCATTTTCATGACCCTAATTTCTTGAAATTGATCCGTTTTTTTAGGTGAATTGTCATTTCAATAATTCAGAAGATTTTATAACCCCTTAAGGTACGTTTTATTTTGTTGCTTAAATTCATTTGTGTTTCCCTATTTTTTTTGTGTCCACTTCTTTTATTGTGTATTTTCTAATTTATGATTAGTTTTATTGTAATATTTTATACTTGCATGTTCCTAATTTCTTTTTATTTCACTGACGGAACACCAAGCCATGGACCTTACGTCACTGAAAAATGGACATCAATAAGTATGATTATCTGAAGAAAATAGTGGAAGAGGCAAACGGAACTTCGGCAAAAAGCAAAGACAAAGAGAATAACAGTAGCAGCGCTGAGAATGAGAAACATCAAAAGGGGAGAGATGGAAGTGAGGAGTATGCTGAGGAGGAGAATAGAGATCCCGTTGGAGCAGCAAAAAGTCTCGCGGCGAGGGTGAAAGAGAGAAGGATAAGGAGAGAGATAGGGATAACAAAGGGAAAGGGAAACGTCGTCGAGGCATCAAAGTAGGTAATGAGAATCGAATAGAGATAGAGAGAGGGAGAAGGAGAGGAGGAGCTGAAGTCGCTCGAGGATTAAGCGAGAGAGGGAGAAGGTGATGTTGAGAGAGAGAGAGCACTATGAATCATGGGAAAGCAGGTTATATATATATATATATATATATATATATATATATATATATACTCTCTTAGTTGTTATCTTATGTTAATAAATTTTTAGTCTCGTGTTATATCAATTGTTGATGTTTGTTTTTTATTAACAAATTTGAGTTTATTTTAAAATGAATTTGTGTTTCGATAGTAATTATTGTTTCAAGTTGTAGAGATTGGAGACTAGTTTCCAATGTACATCAATATGGCTTGCAACTGCTATTTAGTGTTGTCTAAGCGCGGCTCTAACATCGTTCTGAGCGCTTTGCCTGCTTAATTCGTGCCTTTAGTGTCATTATTAAGGTTCAAATTCATTCTTTACATGGACAATGAGGCATTAAACAATTGATATTATATCTTATTGCAACTCTTTTTCAATTATCACTCTTGGACTAGACACATATATTTGTACTTTTTTCCTCGCACCTTTTTCATTAAAATTCACACTTTATTTCTGCTTTGTACTTAAATCCTCAAAGGACCTTGAGATTTTTTCTTTCGATAACACTACATGATGGAAGTATTTGGGGTGAATTACTGTTCCCGGGCTTGATGCAGACACTACGTTTTCATTTAGCTGAAATTTCAATGTCACATTAATTATCATCTTATTCTTATAAATCTTTTTTTAGTGGAGGGAGATTTACTTAATGACTTAGCTAAAGAGAAAATCTAACTGAAGAGCATTCTGTATTCTAACTATGAAACAGTTTTCACAGACATCATTCATTGTTGAGCATTTTAATCTATGCTTGAACCTTTTTTTCTCTTCCATGTTTTTTACTTGATAGAAGTCTGGAGCTGGAAGCAGGTTTTGGCATGGAACTTATACTACTAATGTTTCAGGCAGGGGTGGACCCACGTGTAATTTTGGGGTGCTCCGGCACCCACTAAACTTGACGTAGATTAGTTATAATTATATAAGAAATACAGAATAAATGGTATAATTTATTAAAAAGCACCCAACGAACAAACATTTGGTTGGATGCAGTGGCTTGAGGATGTGATTTTCATGTCCAGCTTTTCGGGTTCGAATCCCTACAACTACATATTATTTTTTATAAATTTCTTTGAGCACCCACAACCTTGAATTTCTGGGTTCGCCACTAGTTTCAGGTGAAACTGCATAATATAAACTAGATGATTAGTGAGAATTTTTATTTTTGAGGAGACGAAACCGTAAGTATTTTCTCGAGTTTGTTAGGTTATACGTGATGACCCACTCTTTTATCAACTTTAATCAAATCCTTGTCATTATGGTCTCAACGTTCGTTTTACTTTTCTGAGACTTATGTGCAACCCTTGATTTCTGTAGAGTGTAATGTGAGTTGTGCTTTGGTTTCTTGTGATTATGTTAACAATACGTGGTTGATTATATGTGAACTTCAGTTTATTTTATTGCCTAATGCTCCTTTTTTGAGATTAATGCATGATCTTCATTATTTTAATTTTAAAGGATGCACATGATTGATTCCTTTCTTTTGCATCGAATAGCTTCTGTTGTAACCTTTGTGTGCTGGAATAACATACAGATGTAAATTCGCTACATGCCTTAAAGTTTTATTATTTTACTGTGGTGAATTAGATTTTGTATTTGCATTGATTTTAAACTTTGTTCCGGCCTTTGACAATTATGTTGACTCATTACTTTTGCCTATTCAGGATGAGGGCTTTATTAAGTGCAAACAACTTGTCCTTAAAAAATTGATAACTACACTGAAGCACACATTAAGCTAGGGGAGGCGCTCAACAACTATGTATTATTGAATATCAAAATGAAGTCCTTGAAAGATTAATATTCATGTAAGTTAATTTTTATGGTATTTTGATAACCAATACTAAGTTCTCTGATGACAGAGTTGGGCGGCTTAACAATGCTTTATTTGTTTTATTCAGGGTGTTCGGAGCTTGGCCCTTAAGACCTGAGGGATTTTACCCCAAATTGAGTGAAGGTCTGAAGCTATTGTACTGATGCTAATGTGGATACACCAGTTGATGTTGTAGAAGTTGCTAGAGAAGAATCCATAGAAGAAAATGATATTAACCACACTAATTCTAATGTGGATGCATTAACTAATGCTGTGAAAGTTGATGGAGAAGAACAACCCATGAAACAATCTGATGTTGATTATGCTGAGGCTGTTTTGGGACTGATTATACTGGGGTAGAGATTGAGAAAGGATCGACTAGAATTTTGAGACTGATTTTAAAATTAACTGCTATATAAGGAGTAACAAAAGACAAGGAAGCTCCTGGATGTAGCAAAGCGTAAACATGCACATGAAAGATCTATAACGTACCAGTAACTATATCAGGAGAATTTTCCTGATCCTGTCGGGTCTGAAGAACATAGAAACGATTTGGGCATTTCCCGCTAGTAGCACTAGAAGTGGCACCCTGCTAATTTAGGCGACCGAACTGAGCTGAGGAGCGATTCTGTTGATCCTGAGGACCTGGATGAGAAAAGTCTCTAACTCTGTGGCCTGGCTTGCCACAATAGAAACAAATGCCACTACCCGCTCTACAAATACCCTGATGATGCTTACCGTAAGTCTGGCAAAGAGGATAGGAGCGGGCACTGCTAACACTTCCCTGGGTCTTAGATCCTGGCACTCTATCTTTGTTACCCTCTCTAAACTTAGGAACTAGAGTACTAGCTGTAGAGGGAGATGGAAAAGATGACTTAGGATGAAACTGGGAACGGTTTCTTCTTTTTGACTGAGGCTGAGCGAAGTTGAAACTACCTGTCTTCGCTCTCTTATTCTGTTTTTCCCTCTGCTTAATTTTTTGTTCTTCTATCTGCTGAGCATGAGTCATAAGTCTAGCTAAGGTCATGTTACTGTTCAGCATGGCGGATTTGCACTAATTGACCACGCTGCCGTTCACCCCTGAAAAAAATTTACTCATCTTGGATCTACTGCCTACAACCACATGAGAGGCATACCTGGTTAATTGAGTAAACTTAAAAAAATACTCTTTCACTGTCATATTGTCCTGCCTGAGGTTGATGAACTCTAGCACCTTGGCTTCTCTAAGCTGTTGGGGAAAGAATCTGTCTAAGAATCCAGTGACAAACTCCTTCCACTCTATAGAACCTGCATCATCGAATCTTTCGTACTTCCACTGTTTGAACCAAGCATGAGCCACATCCTGCAACTAGTATGCAGCAAGCTCAACACTCTCAACAGTAGTCACCCCCATGGCGTCTGTCATTTTTTGAACTTGATCTAAGAATTCCTGAGGGTCTTCATCTACCTTAGACCCGAGGAAGGTTGGAGGATTCATTCGGATAAAGTCTCGAATTCTCGCTGCAGCTGAGTTGGCCACTGGGTTGGCCGTAAAAACTGTTGGCCGTTCATTATGAGCAACGACTGATTGAGTAAGAGTGGTAAATACGGCCCTGAACTCCGCATGAGAAACATGATCGTCCAAAGGTTCTTCGGGCTGAGAGGCTGACTGATTTCTTCTCTTAGGAGGCATATTCTGAAATAAAAAGAAGAAGCGGATTAGACTGAGAGACTGACTTATGATTATGCTCACTGGAACGACATGAATACTGAAAGAAGGGAAACTGTTCTTAAATATCTCAGATCCTCTTGCACATAAATATGGCATGCAACACACCTATGTACAAGACTCTAATAAATACGGCTTTCAGACTTCCTAGGACTCTATTGTACCTTAGGCTCTGATACTAAGTTTGTAACGACCCGATTTGCTGAACCGGAATGCTACACAGTGCTCATGACCCCGAAGGACCACAAGCTAACCCATGATTGTTATCTGTACCTGTATACTGCATAAGATAACATAATAATGCAGAAACATGCACTGAAAGGCCATAAGGTTCGATCATGAACATAACTGAATAACATAACATCTGTGTGGGGTAATAGAATACCCAAAACAAAACTAAAGTCTAAAACATGATAGTCTATATCTAGTCTGCATTTAGTCTGCATCTAGTCAGCATCTAGTCCAAAAGCCTCTAGTGTCTGAAGAATTTGAATAAGGAGTTGATGGGACATGTCCCCAACTAACTCCAACTAATAAGCTAATCAATGAGATACTAGAAAATCATTATGTCCTCAAAGGATGAGGACTCACTCCTACTCTAACTGCGGAATTTGGAATCTATTGCTGATTTGGAACTCGTGTCTCTGAACCTATGGTGTAACATAAAAAGAAAGCACCATAGCGCGAATACATCAGGACATATATACCGAGTATACATGTGAGGTAGGCTATATGTAATGGTTCATATGCGTGAATAATGCTAACTAACTATCTAACATGAATGTTAGACTATATGCATAAATACATAACTATAACTAACAACGTGATTTTATGATTTCTGAGTCTGTATACTGATAATGTGACATACTAGTAACTGATATGACTGATAACATGAAGGACTATATCTAAATAATGTTGATAACATGGGTGACTGTATCTGAGTATAACTAATAACGTGGGTGACTGTAGTTGACAGTCCTGAATCTGATGGAACTATCTGAGTTCCGTACTGTATCTGACAGTCCTGAAATCTGAAGAACTATCTGAGTTCTATTACAGAGACTAATTGACTGTATCTGACAGCCCTGATTCTGTAACATGAAACTGTGGGAAGTAGTATCTAACCGATATGCCCCAAAGTTGCTATAATAGCTGAGCTGGGGTCCAATCTTTGCCCTGACTGGAAGGGTATCAATATCGTACTACTGGTAAGGACAATATGTGAGTAACCCTCATATAACAGGTAACTCTAGCGATAATGGTGAGAACCCTCACATAACAGGTTAAGCCACCTCATCTACCCTCATATAACAGGCTACAACATTTCAACCTATGCTGGCTACATAGTTCTGACATGCAAGGATTGCTTCTAAGAATCACACCCTCATATAACAGGTGAGTCCCTATCCTTGGGTTCACTCGGTGCTAATTCATACTCCCATATGAATGGACACTGAACATGATTTACTGAACTGAACTGGGCATGGACGGAGTTACTGAATTTCCATGGCTGACGGAATACTATAGATATCTGACAACTGACTGAGTCATGAGATCATGGACATTTTTCCTGAGTCATAAGACTATCTGAAGTCTAAAAGTTCATAGATTGACTTAGAGTATCATGAAAATATGACATGAATCTAGGCGCACATCTAATATTTTGGGTACAAGTACCCCCAGGATTCGATAGAAGAAAACTGACATAGCATGATTTACTTGAAGACTTGACTAACATCATAATACATACTACATTCATAGGAGCCTTTCATCAAACATGTAATAGGCATAAACTTGTACATACATGGGGATTTCATGATATCATGCTAGTTAGACAATTTTCCTTCATCTAGGCATTTACTCAAACATATTGTAGGCATAGTACATGTAAAGCACATTATACAACAATGAAACATCATGCTTCAATTCCAATTCCATCACACAAGGTTTTAGTTATGAGATTTCATAAATCTTTATCTATACTAATCAACCCACATGGAATTTATCATCAAATCATAGAATAGAAATCAATTCCTCATTTATCAACATGAAAGAGAACATACAAAGCATGAAAACATGAAGAAAATCCATAACTTGTAGTTAAAAAGGATTCTTGGACTTCATGGACGAAAGGAGTACATGAATGAACACTATGCATACCTTAGATCGTGATTTCATAAAGATTGATGGTGAAACCTTCCTGAATTTGAATCCCCAATAGAAACCCTAGTTTGTTCTTGAGATAAACTTGAGAGAAACTAATATTTTTTATGAATAAGGGCTAAATCCCATGTTTGGAAGCTTATATAGGGGGGGGGGGGGGGGAATGGACCCTTTTAACCCTGGACACATAATAAAATTTTCAATAAAATTTCCGAATTGGGCCCTTGGTGCGACGTGGCGTTATCGCGCCGTGTCACTAGAAATTGACAATTGGGAAATTGCACGATGGCGCAACGCAGAGCTATTGCGTTGCCACCTTGTCTTCGACCTGGAAGTTTGGCGGATACGCTAGTATCGCGGAGCAACACTGGAATTTGACAATTACCATTTGAGCTATCTACGCGATGTGCTGAAGGCTTAGGTCAAATACTGTCTCACTAAAAAGCTCTAACTTTTTGCCCGGGTGTCGGATTTGGGCGAATTATATATCGATGGAAAGCTTATTCAATTTCAAAGAAAGTTCTTACATTCTTGAGATGATTATAAAAATACCTCATGTATAATAATGAATTCTTATTTCAATACAAGTTCTAACACCCTTGAGATGATTTTCAAGCTAAGAAAAAGCATGGGTATTGCAGAAGTACATTACAAGCTACTACCCATCCATTTCATGCAATTGTTTAGAAATGGTTATCATGTTACTATTACTAATGCCATAAGAAGATGCGCAGTTGTCACACATAAATACATATCACACAGTTATAAAACAGACCATTGGAGAGGTGTTTAAAAATCAACAAAAACATGTTAACTGCCTTAGGTACTTGTATTTCTCCTAGTCAACGACAACATTTTACAACAAATCACCATACACCCTCAACTTAAAATCAAGAGTTGTCCTCAATGTACATGCAAAAAGAAACTGAACTAAGGGTTAGGGTATACGTGGAGTAGCTCAATCACGGGAATCATGGGTCCCTAACCCTGTAGCGGTGTGTTCCGCTAGAATACTCACATTAGTAGCCCGTTGCTGGGCTGGCACAACTATTACAGCCTTTGGAGAGAGTCCACTAGCTGATGGTCCTATAGCCCTAGCTCGTAGATCTTTCTCCCTTCTCTCCGCTTCTTCCTTGGATGCTCGCATCGCCCTTTTTATTTCTACTTTTTCTGCCTTCTTTCTTGCCATCTTTTTTATTTTTTTCATCCTCGCTGTTAGCTCTTTTCCTTTTGCCTTTTTCTTTCTTATCACTCTTTTCATTCCTCTGCTTCACCAATTCCCTATTGAGGTCAATTATGGGAACATCATCCTCAGACTCATCAGTAACTTAATCCACAGACACCATAAGTTGGTTCTGCTGCAATACTCCAACATCATCTTTTACCTTGTCCAGGGTTTCTCTGAATAGTGCATGATCTGGGACCAACATTTATCTTAATCGTGCATTGAAATGATTCTCCAACTCATCAATCCGACCAGGAAAAGTATGGAAGGGTTCAAGTGCTACCTTAATCCACTTGTCCACAGCAGAGAAAAATTGCTTGGCAAAAAGTTCCAGCTGTGCCTCATACCACTTTGCTTGTTTCACCACTCTCCTGAAGTTGAGCAAGTTTAAGGCAAATTCTGTTGGTAAAACAACAGCTGAAAGGTTTGTTTTGTTCTCAAGCACTGAATCTGCTCTTGTAGAGGATGTTGGCTGTACAGCTTCAGAATCTTGCACCTCCACATTAGGTGCTGAGTCAGTGCCCGTGACAGTTGGTTGCACTTTAGCAACCCTCACCAGTTCTGTGGCAACCCCTGTTCCCTTGCCTAGCACAAGCCTAGGCTGATTTTTGTCATACCTGATGGGGTTGTGGGTCTTACTGGCTAGAATATCTTGGTCTACGCCTGCAACCTCAGGTACATTGGCCGCCTCACATAACTTTGTAATTAGACATGGGAATGGATATGCAGTGTCAGGACTTGATACTCGAATCTTTATCTCCTCAGTAATGATTTCCCCAAAGTTTAAGTGAAGCTTAGCCACGAGGCTCGTGACTAACACTGCTCTATCATCACCAAGAATATTATCTCCAGTTGTGGTCATCAACCAGGTACGTACTACACCCCACCAGAACCTTGCCTCTTGAGTCAGGAAGGCCTTGAATATTCTTTTATTCGGGTTATTTAACTATTCCGGTTCTCCTCCAGCTATGAGGTTGGCTAACCAAGGATGCTATTTGTCATGATCTTTTAATCGAGAGTAGAATGTTGGTGAAGTGTCCTGAGGATTAAAGTCGGGACCATGAAGGAATCTGTTGATGGTTCTTTCTGAGAGATCTACCATTATGCCCCTCACCGAAACTTTCTCCAATAAGGGCTGATCTGCTGCTTTTTTGCCTTGCTTACACATCTTCTCCAAGGTAGCCTGGTAGTTCGCGTAAAGCTCCCGGAATAGTGCAGGGAAAAAAGAATCTCCTCCTTTTGTAGTCCATGCCAACTCGTAGTCTCAGAATGTTTGTTCCATTGAAGGATATCTGCTCAACCCGGTAGTAATGATTCTCATTTCTTCAAAAATTGGTCTTTTAATAGATCTACTTTGAGTTCTGAGAAGCCCGTCATAGAAAATCTTCTTTGCCCCAGGAATTTTCCATCTAGCGCTTTCTCAGACACTGGGGTTCTTGCATTTGATCAAATTTCCTCGTATTGGAGAATCTTCATCAGCCTGTTGTTCAGAAGAAGGGAACACAGATGATGGTTCCTCAGAATTGGGGAGCTCAGAATTTGGTTGATCTGAATTAGGTTGCTCTGAATCAAGTTGTTCAGAGGCTGTCTTCTCTTAAGGTATATGTTCAGATGTTGCTGATTCCTCAGATTCATTTTCTTTACTTATCTCCTCAGCTTGTAGAGGTGGTGAAGGTATTTTCAAACTCTTTTTATTTCTTTGTCTTTTTAGCTGTGGCGCTTCTTCTTCTTAATCAGACTCATCAAAAAGTCTCTGAGGCACACTCCCCTTAGCCACCTTCTTTACTGATTTGGTTCCTTTTCCCTTGGGTGCCATTATAAACTTTGTAGCAGAAAAACACAATTATTCAGTACCCAAGATCACATAATGCAAGAAGTTCAGTCATTGAAGTTCCACATCCCTTGAAAGGGGTTTATTAGTGCTTCAGATCAAAGTTGTGACGACATGGTCTGATAAGTCGTCACATCTGTGATAGCTTATCAGCCATGTCATCAGCGTTAAGCAGAATAGGCTCATTTTTCTCAACTTATTATGACATGGTCTGATAAGCTGTCATATTTGTGATAACTTATCAGACATGTCGTCAGCCTTAAATAGAACCAACATAATTTTATCATCTTATGATGACATGATCTGATAAGTCGTCATATTTATGATAACTTATCAGACGTGTCATCAACCTCAATCAGAATAAATTAACTTTTTCACACTTGTGATGACATGTTTAATAAGCTGTCACAATTGTGATAACTTATCAGGCATGTCGTCAGCTCAGAAAATGATCTTTAGCTCATTTTTTAACATAATCATCCTTCCCAATTCTTCTCACAAAATATGGATTTACTTTCTTCAACTACTTCCCATAGTTACAGTCTCAGTCTCAGTAATAGAACTCAGATAGTTCTATAGAATTTTGGACCGTCAGATACAGTCACCCAACTCAGTATGGAACTCAGTTAGTTCCATCATAAATAAGACTGTCAGACACAGTCATTCAGATAATAGTATATTAGTTATACAAAAACTCATGTTATCAGTATTCAAATTCAGTGATGTCATGATCTCAGTTACAGTTCACGTATTCATGAATGTATTCACACATTCATGTTATTCAGTCAGTAGTATTATTCATGCATATAAACCCTTTACATTCAGCCTACCTCACTTGCAACCAGTACATTCAAACGTACTGGCGCATTTGTGCTATGGTTTTTTATACCATAGGTTCAGAAGTACGAGTACCAGAGAATCCTTAGTAGATCAGACGTTCAGCAGCCTGACTAGCAGTGAGTCCTCATCATTCAAAGATAGAATGATTATTTTATTACTTTATTATTTCAGTAGTTCGAAGTTAGCTGGGGACATATTCTATCAACTCCATAGTTTTAGAAAGTTTAGAGGCTTCCAGACTATAGCATGTCCAGATAGTTATTTCAGTTTATTTTTGGTATTGATATATAATATTTCCAGATATTATGTTTTATCAGATATTTGAACCTTATAGACTTTCAGCCTTTTTCCACATTTATACAGTATATTTGCAGTGCCCAGTTACAAATATCAGTCATGGGTTAGGTTGTGGTCTTTCAGAGTCATGAGCACCGTGTAGCATTTCGGGTACCAGATTAGAAGCGTTACACTAGTCGTACTAGAATGACCACGTAGTATCTCGAACAGTCATATTCGGTCCATTAATAAAATCAGTGTGAGTTCAGTCAAGCTTAGTACAGTCTAGGGATCAGTGTTGGTTCTGTTGGGAGTAGGATTTAGCTCTGAGCGAACCGAGGGATGAGGGAATTCCTGCTAGTGTAGGGTTAGACCCTTAGTAGTAATCCCTGAGTTACAGAACTACGTAGCCAGTGTAGGGTAATACATCCTCCTTCTAGACTAGGGTTGACGCAATCATATATATATTTCATGAGTCTTCCTGCCAGATTAGGGTTGACACAACATTGTTAGTATCCCGTGGCAAGGAGCTAACACCCTTCCAACTGGGTCACAGGTTGGACCCTAAATCAGTCTATACCAGGGTATGTCGGTTAGATAAACACTCCTACAATTACAACTTTAGTCTCAGTATTCAGTGGAGAGCTCAGTCAGTTCTACAGAATCATGGCTAATAGTTATCAGTTACTCAGCCATCAGAATTCAGTACTCAGATTCAGTATAATCTATAATACATGATGTATAACTATTTGTGCAATATTGCACGTTTAGTATATTCAGTAGTTATAGTTTTACATGTACTCTCATCCAGTTACTTCATGATATTCATTCAGTCAGTTATCATTTCATGCATATGAACCCATGCATATCAGCCTAACCTCACTAGCATACCAGTACATTCATAGTACTAATGCATACTCTCTCTTTATGCTATGATGTCTCATATCATAGGTTCAGATGCTCGGGTTCCTGAGTGTACTTAGCCAGATCAGTCTATCATTTGAAGCTACAGTAGTGAGTCCTCATCCATCGAAGATGCGATATTTATTTAACCATTATATTATTTCATTATTTCAGTTATTTCAGTTATTTCAGGCAATAATTATGAGTTAGTTAGGGCCTGTCCCATCAACTCTTTTATTTTAGATATTTATAGGCTTTTCAGATGTTATCAGTTAACAATTATTCTATAGATATATTTAGTTATGATACAATATTATAAACCTTATGGCATTATTAGTTTTAATTTTGCATATGTTTTATGAATACTATTTAGTGCTCATAGAAGGTACCAATCTTAGGTTAGCTTGTGGTCCTTCGGGGTCGTAAGCACCATATGACGCCCAAGGTTTAGTTTCAAGAAATTACAAACTTGGTATCAGAGCCTAAGGTTCTAAAGTGTCCTAGGAAGTCTGAAAGCTGCATTAAGTAGAGTCTTGTGCATGGGTGTGTAGCATGCCACACTTATGGGCAAGAGGCTATGAGGCATTTAAGAAAAGTTTCCCTTCTTTCAATGTTCATATTGTGCCAGTGAACATGAGTTCAAGTTAAGCTCTCTGTCTAATTCAACTTTCCCTTCTGTTTACATAACATGCCTCCCAGAAAGACTAACAAAAGAAGAACTAAGAACCAGCCAACACCTCCGCCCGTTCAGGAAGATCCCCTGAATGAGCATGTTTCTCATGCAGAATTCAGATCTGTATTCACCACCCTAGCCCATTCTGTGGCATCTCAGAATATTCGACTAACTGCTATTCCGACTAACCTAGTGGCCAATACTGTTACAGCTAGAATTTGGGATTTTACCCGAATGAACCCTCCTTTATTTTCAGGGTCTAAGTCTAAGGAAGACATACAGGAATTCCTTGACATGGTGAAAAAAGTAACAAACATTATGGGGTAACTGCTAGTGAGAGTGTCGATTTACCTGTCTATCAGTTATTATATATAGCTCATACATGGTTTAAGCAGTGGAAGGTACAGAGAGGCACGGATGCAGGACCTATAGAATGGGAAGAGTTTGCTATTGCTTTCTTAGATAGGTTCTTTTCATTAGAGTTGAGAGAGACTAAGGTATTAGAGTTTATCAACCTAAGGAAGGGTAACATGAGTGTGAAAGAATATTCCCTCAAGTTTACTCAGTTGGCCAGTTACGCTCCTCATGTGGTAGCTGATAAAAGGTCTAAGATAAGCAAGTTCATGTCTGGTGTGTCTGATAGTGTGGTCAAAGAGTGTAGGACCAAAATGCTGATTAAGGAGATGGACTTGTCTAGGTTGATGGTCCATGCTCAACATATTGAGGAGCAAAAGACTAAAGAGAAAGAGAGGGAGAACAAGAGAGCTAGAACAGGTAGCTTTAGTTTTGCTCAGCCTAAGTCCGAGGGTAGTAATCGTCCTCAATTTTGCCAAAGATCTTCAGTCCCAGATCTGACTTTTGGATAGTACGCCGATGCCCAAGTTCAGGAATGATTATAAGGATAGGACATCAGGTTCTAAAACTCAAGATAGTGTAAACAATACTTGGACAAAACCTCTTTGTCAGAAATATTATAGAAACCATCAGCGTGTCTGTAGGGATGGCAGGGATGTATGTTTAAGGAGTGGCAAGCCAGGCCATAAAATCAGGGAGTATTCTCAGGTGGTTTCAAAGAGTCAGCATAATCATCCCCCAGTTCAGTTCGATCGGCCGTCTCAGCAGGGTGCCTCTTCTAGTGCCACCAGTGGGCAACACCAAAATAGGCTCTATGCACTTCAGTCCTGGCAGGATCAGGAGAGTTCTCCTGATGTGGTTACTGGCATGTTTCAAATATATCATTTATATGTTTATGCTTTGTTAGATACTAGAGCTTCTTTGTCTTTCATAACTCCTTATTGTAATGCCCCAATTTTCTAAACTGGAATGCTACCGGTGTTCATGACCCTGAAAGACCACAAGCTAACCCATGACTGATATCTGTACCTATATACTGCATAAAATATAGTAAAATTCAGAAACATGAACTGAAAGTCCATAAGGTTCAATACTAATACATAACTGAAAATAGGGTATAATAATATCAAAACAACTGAGATAACTGTCTAAACATACTATAGTCTTAAAGCCTCTAAACTTGTCTGAATAAGGAGTTGATAGGATATGTCCCTAACTAACTCCAACTACTGAAATAGACTGAAAACTGAAATAGTAATGTAATCATCATGTCCTCAAAGGATGAGGACTCACAACTGACTTTGACTGCTGAACTGGGATGCTACTAATGCTCTGGAGCTCGTGCTTCTAAACCTATGGTATAAGACACCATAGCATAAATGCGTTAGTATTTTGAATGTACTGGTATGCAAGTGAGGTAGGCTGAATGCAATAGGTTCATATGCATGAACAATACTAACTGACTGAATAACATGAACGTGAGAATACATGCATGCATACGTAACTGTAACGGACATCATGATAGGACTACCGAGTTTTGACTACTAAGTTTATTGATATTAACTTCTGAGTCACTGATGAGTGAGAAAGACTGATACATTATTACTGAATACTGAGGGACTAATACTATGCTACTAATACATGAATAACTGTGTCTAACAGTTCTGATTATGGAGAACTGGTCTGGTTGATTGTAGCTGACAGTCCTGAAGCTGAATACTGATAATATGAATTCTGATAACTGACATAATTGATAACATGAGTGACTGTATCTGACAGTCTTGACTATGATGGAACTAGCTGAGTTCCGTACTATATCTATATAACTAAATCTGAGATTAGTCCTATCTAGCGGGTGATCTCTGAATCTGATGATACTGATAATAAAGATGATTTGACTTAGTCTGAGATCAGTCCTACCTAGAGGGTGATCTATGAATCTGATTATGCTGATACTGATTGACCATATTTGATAATAGTCCTATCTAATAGGTGATCTCGAAGTCTATTTATAATGATAAGGATTGACTTTGTTGGACAGTCCTAAATCTGTACTTCTGAGCTGAATTAACTGTATCTGACAGTCCTAATTCTATAACTAAAATTATGGGATGTATTCATCTAACCGACATGCCCCTTTCTAGCTAGTCTGGGGTACAACCTATAACCTTAGTTGGAAGGGTGTCAGTACTGTGCCAGTGGTAAAGAAAACTGCTGTAGAATCAGTCCTAATCTAGCGGGTGACCCCTGGGATCAGTCCTATACATTTAAATGTGCTAACGGGTGATTCCTGAGTATGTCAGTCCTATCTAACGGGTGACATCTCGTACCTACATTGGCTACGTAGTTCTAGAACTTAGGGATTACTTTTAGGGATCTCAGTCCTATCTAGTGGGTGAGTCCCCATCCCTAGGCTCGCTTGATGTTGAATGCTACTCCCATCTTAAAGACACTGACCTGATTAATTGAGCTGAATTGATTAACTAAACTGAACTGATTAGCTGAACTGAACTAATTAGTGGAACTGATACTAGTGGTATTATTTAACGGAGCTAAACTAAGTTTACTGAGTTCCATTAACTAACAGAATTTACTGATGTATGAGGACTGACTGAAAGTACTGTAGTTACTGAGATTTTACTGGGAATCTTGAAATCACTGAAATTACTGAACTACTGAGATTTTTTGAGATTTTCTGAGTCACATGGTTGACTGAGTTCTATGGATCATGGCTTGACTGAGAGTATTAGGAAACCTGACATGGCTCTAGGTGCACAACAAAATTATCGGGTACAAGTACCCCAGGACTCGTTGGAAGGAAACCGACAAAAACATGACTTTGCTCTTCTTGAACACATGACCAATAGTCATAATTCAAAATACCATAAGTTGGGGATTTCATACTACACATAGTTCTAAAAGTCTTATACATGGAAGGGAATGCACATAGCAACATGCCATAAATACATCAATCTAGTTTTATGAACATTCCATCAACAATCATGATGCATAACAATATCATAGAAGTCATTATGTTCATAAGGGTGTAGCATGCATTTGTCATTCAGGTCACAATTCAATTATAATACATGACTTCTAGTCTTTTAGGCATTTTATCAAACACCTTACATGCACACTTGGTGGCGTAGGTGTATTCATCAATTTAACAATATTGAGCCACCCAAAATTATGGATTTCAACTAATATGCTCACATACTTCCTCAAAATACATTAAGATACCATCTTGAAACTCTAATAACAACTATCAACATGAACATGATCACACCATAACAAGAAAATCACAATTTATTATTTAAAACTTAATTCTTGGACTCCATGGATGAACACTACGCATACCTTAGGGATTGAATCTTGAAAGAAAATTGACCTTTCTTGAATGTTCTTGGATTGGGAATCTTAATTCTTGAATATCTTGTGGAGAGTGTGATGGGATCTTGAAGTTAATTGAGAAGAAACCCTAAGTTTGTTCTTGGGAACAAAGAGGGTTAGGAGCTTTTGAAACTAAATTACAATAACTAAGTACATGTTTTTGGTGTTTTATGTCGTGGGGGTAAGGTTTAGGGTAAGGTAAAAGACCAAAATACCCCTACAAAATCACTTCCCAGTTGCTGAAATTTTCAGCTGACGACCAAGGATGATAAGCCGTCAGATCTGTGATAGCCCGTCAGCCTAGGTCATCACATAGGACCTGAAATTGATGGATTTCTGCCTAAGGATGACGACATTAGCTGATAATTCATCAGAAATGTGATAAGCCGCCAGACAGGTCGCCACTTAGTTTTCAGGTTGACATGCTGGAGTAAAATGGATATAACTTTTTGCTCTGATATCGGATTTTTTTGAAACTGGTATTATTCGAAAGATAATTAAATTATATATCTTTTGGTAGGTCATTAGCACAAAAAATAGTATTATAAAGAGAGATATGCTCATTTAAAGTTGACTATAGCAATATCCTTACCAAGAATTCAATCGATAAGGAATGTTTTGATTCGTCTGATAGATGGAAGTTATTTGAAGACTTAATATACATATAAATTACTCATAAAACTATAAAATAACCATGATGTAACATGCATGATCTTGAAGTATGGCGCTAATATTGGTTTGGATTTTTTGAGGTATTACAATATCTCCCCCTTGGGGGTATTCGTCCTCGAATGAGACTGACTGAGATGGAAGAAAAGATCAACTGAAGTACGTACAAGACATAAACTACCAAAACATGATTTCATGGCTGACATGACTGAGGAGCTGAATATAACATAGTAAACATGCAATCTGATGCATGACTGATAAGCTGAATTCATGCATATCTGATGCATGGATAATTGACTTATGAATACATAACTGAATATTCTGATGAACTAAATTTCTCACGGTGAGAATGCATGTGTTATGCATAATTACATGCTTGAACTGATATATGAATACATGGCTGAATATGCAAGGGTACTTAGTACCAAGTGTGTAATGATGATCTGAGCATGAACTGAATACCAAGTCTGTAATGGTAATTTCAACATGGAACTAAATAAGTTCAAGAGAAACTATTACGTAAACTGAAAAGTACTAATGACCCCATGATTATGCTAGAAGTATGCATGAAAAGGAACTTGAGAACATGACCGAGGTTGAAACATGATACATAAACTGAATTTCGTGAGTTGATCCGAGCCCTTGAATACATGGCTCATGACTTAGATTCAGACTTGAGGGTCAACTTATGAGTGTACCTTACTCCAAAATAGATTCATTACTTGAAAAGAGAATAGGATGCTTATGTTATAAAGCTTAGGGGATCATAGCATATCTCCCCCTTGGGACACTAGGTCCCTCTAGGAATACTGTCTTGGCTGAGCTACTGAGGGAAACTGCGACAATTCGTAAGGTATCTAGGAACTGAATCATGATGATTATCTAAGATCTAAGACTTGAGGACTGATACATCACCTAAGATGAAGTAACTAAGTTTCATGCACCGCTACTGAGACTACTGAAAGATTTACGAGGTACTGAGCACGACTACATGAATATACTGACTTATCTATTTAACTGAATAAATAATAGCTAAATACTAGGCATGTGAGACTGGTCTATACTTAGTCCGAACAACTGGACTAAGGCTGTAAAATATTATGCATAGGAGGTAATAGTTGACTGGATAACATGAGGTAACTGAGCATGAAAGAGCAAAATTGTATCACCTCATGAATGCAAAGCTAGGAGTATAGTATGATTTGGAAACATCCTGTAGACTGAGGTAATAAAATACTACTAACTGAGTAACTGATAGCTGTAGCATGGGTCAAGAAAGTCTGGAACTAAACTAAGTTTCTGATCTGATTACTGGACTGAAGTTGATATTATAACTAAAACTGTAACTAAGATTCTTACTGGGACTGAATGCTGGGTTTTGATAACTGAATGCTGATAACTGAGGTTTAGACTGATACTGAAATACTGAATTCTAGAACTGAACACTGATTACTGGGTACTGAATACTGGAATTGTAACTGAGATGGCAACTGAGTTCTCATAGAACATGATGGGGACTGACATAAGTCAAGGATCTGAATATACATTCACACTCTATTCGACACATGCTTGCCTTACTAAACACATTTTCTGCTACTATTTCCTCATATACTACTAATATCGCATTTCCTAATTCACATCCACCTCTACACACTTAATTTCAAATCAATAGTCTTAATTTTTTGCTTGCACTGTTCAAGCCTACTGATTAACTTTAGTACAACTATCCCCGTGAATACATAATCTACTCAATCTAGATGATATTATCCCAAATCTACTACTGCCAAACTCCCGGGTTCATGCTTTTAACTCTAGGTCTATGCTATCATAGGATTCTGAGAAGGGATCTAATGGAATATCTAAATTCAGGTTCAAGAATGAGTTCTCATGTTCATGAATGAAATTTGTATAACTTTGGGACAGAACTAGACTGATGGGATACTTTGAGTCTGTGACCAATCCCATAACTGACTGCAGGAACTGTCTGAGAAAGCCCTATCTCTAGGACTTGAGATTTTCTGTTTTTAGTACCTTGAAAGTAAGGTAGAGTTGACATGAGGGGAGCATGATGTGAATCTACATGGGTTTCTTATAGAACCTTGCTATAGCATGATCTAAGACATGAAAGAAGGGAAACTGTTCCTAAAACATCTCATAGCCTCCTGCACATAAGTATTGTGCACAATATATGTATGTACAAGACTCTACTAGATGCGGCTTTTCAGACATCCTAGGACACTATTGAACCTTAGGCTCTGATACCAAGTTTGTAATCCCCAATTTTCTGAATTGGAATGTTAAACAGTGCTCATGACCCGACAATAAAGGATCACAAGCTAACCCATGATTGATATCTGTACCTGTATACTGCATAAAACACTGTATAATATGGAAACATGAGCTGAAAGGCCATAAGGTTTAATACTAACACATAACTGAAAATAGGGTATAAAAATACCAAAATAACTGAGATAACTGTCTGAACATACTATAGTCTGAAAGCCTCTAAAATTGTCTGAATAAGGAGTTTGATGGGACATGTCCCCAACTAACTCCAACTACTAAAATAGACTAAAAACTGAAATAGTTATGTAATCATCATTTCCTCAAAGGATGAGGACTCACAGCTGACTCTGACTGCTGAACTGGGATGCTACTGATGCTCTGGAGCTCGTGCTTCTAAACCTATGGTATAAGACACCATTGTGCAAATGTGTCAATACTTTAAATGTATTGGTATGTAAGTGAGGTAGGCTGAATGCAATAGGTTCATATGCATGAACAATACTAACTAACTGACTAACATAAACATGAGAATACATGCATGCTAACGTAACTATAACTGACATTGTGATAGGAATGAATACCGAGTTATGACTATTGAGTTTACTGATATTGACCTTTGAGTCACTGATTAGTGAGAAAGACTGATACTATATTACTAAATAGTGAGGGACTGATACTATACTATTGATACATGAATAACTGTGTCTAATAGTTTTAATTATGAAGAACTGGTCTGGTTGACTGTAGCTGACAATTTTAAAGCTGAATACTGATAACATGAGTTTTGATAACTGACATAACTGATAACATAAGTGACTGTATCTGATAGTCCTGAATTTGAAGGAACTAGCTCAGTACCGTACTATATCTAAGTAACTAAATCTGAGATCAGTCCTATCTAGCAGGCGATCTCTGAATCTGATGATACTGATAATAAAGATGATTTAACTTAGTCTGAGATTAGTCCTACCTAGCGGGTGATCTATGAATCTGATTATGCTGATACTGATTGACCATAGTTGAGATCGATTCTATCTAATGGGTGATCTCGAAGTCTATTTATAATGATAAGGATTGACTATATCGGATAGTCCTGAATCAGTACTACTGAGCTGAATCTACTATATCTGACAGTCCAAATTCTGTAAATAAAATAGTGGGATGTATTCATCTAACCAACATGCCCCTTTCTAGCTAGTCTGGGGTCTAACCTGTAACCCCAGTTGGAAGGGTCTCAGTACCGCACCACTGGTAAAGACAACTATTGTGGAGTCAGTCCTAATCTAGCGGGTGACCCCTGGGATCAGTCCTATACATTTAAATGTGCTAATGGGTGATTCCTGAGTATGTCAGTCCTATCTAATGGGTGATATCTTATACCTACACTGGGTACGTAGTTCTAGAACTTAGGAATTTCTTTTAGGGATCTCAGTCCTATCTAGTGTGTGAGTCCCCATCCCTAGGCTCGCTCGATGCTAAATCTTACTCCCATCTGAAAGACACTGAACTAATTAATTGACCTGAACTGATTAACTGAATTGAATTGATTAGCTGAACTTAACTGATTAGTTGAACTGATACTAGTGGTATTGTTTAGCGGAGCTAAACAGTGTTTATTGAGTTCCGTTGACTGATAAAATATACTGATGTCTGAGGACTGACTGAGAGTACTGTAGTTACTGAGATTTTACTTGGAATCCTGAAATCACTGAGATTACTGAACTACTGAGATTTTTTGGGATTTCCTGAGTCACATGGTTGACTGTGTTCTATGGATCATGGCTTGACTGAGAGTATCAGGAAACATGACATGGCTCTAGGCACACAGCTAAATTGTCGGGTACAAGTACCCCCAGGACTCGATGAAAGGAAACTGATAAAAATATGACTTTGCTCTTCTTGAACACATAACCAATATTCATAATTCAAAATACCATAAGTTGGGGATTTCATACTACACATAGTTCTCAAAGTCTTATACATGGAAGGGAATGCACATACCAACATGTCATATGTCCATCAATCTAGTTTCATGAACATTCCATTAACAATCATGATGCATAACAATATCATAAAAGTCATTATTTTCATAAGGGTGTAGCATGCATTTGTCATTCAGGTCACAATTCAACTATAATTCATGACTTCTAGTCTTTTAGGCATTTTATCAAACACCTTACATGCACACTTTGTGGCATAGGTGTATTCATCAATTTAACAATCTTGAGCCACCCAAACTCATGGATTTCAACTAACATGCTCACATACTTCCTTAAAATACATTAAGATACCATCTTGAAACTCTAATAACAACCATCAACATGAACATGATCACACCGTAACAAGAAAATCACAATTTATTATTTAAAAATTGATTCTTGGACTCCATGGATGAACACTACGCATACCTTAGGGATTGAATCTTAAAATAAAATTGACCTTTCTTGAATGTTCTTGGATTGGAAATTTTAATTCTTGAATATCTTGTGGAGAGTGTGATGAGATCTTGAAGTTAATTGAGAAGAAACCCTAAGTTTGTTCTTGGGAACAAAGAGGGTTAGGAGATTTCGAAACTAAATTACAATAGCTAAGTACATATTTTTGGTATTTTATGTCATGGTGGTAAGATTTAGGGTGAGGGAAAAGACCAAAATACCCCTACGAAATCACTTCCCAGTTGCTGAAATTTTTAGCTGACGACCAAGGCTGATAAGCCATCAGATCCATGATATCCCGTCAGCCTAGGTCATCACCTAGGACCTTAAATTGATGGATTTCTTTCTAAGGCTGATGACATTAGCTGATAAGTCATCAGAAATGTGATAAGTCGTCAAATAGGTCGTCACTCAGTTTCCCAGTTGACATGCTGGAGTAAAATGGGTATAACTTTTTGCTCCGATATCGGATTTTGGCGAAATTGGTATCGTTGAAAATATAATTCAATTATATATATTTTGGTAGGTCATGAGAACAAAAATTCATATTATAAATAGATATATTCTCATTTGAAGTTGACTATAGCAATATCCTTCCCAAGAATTCAATCGGTAAGGAATGTTTTAATTCGTCTGATAGCTGGGAGTTATTTGACGCCTTAACATACATTTAAATTAATAATAAAACTATAAAAGAACCATGATGTACCATGCATGATCTTGAAGCATCGCACTAATATTGGTTTGGATTTTTTGGGGTATTACACTTATATAGTTCTCAACTTTGAAGTTAGTCCCAAAATCTTAGTAGAGCCTTTCTCAGTATCTACCCTAGTGGGTAAGTTTATCATAGCCTGATGGGTATACAGGAACTTTCTGGTTATGGTGTCTCAGAAAGTTACTTCAGCTGACCTTGTAGAGCTAGAGATGACGTATTTTGATGTCATTCTTGACATGGATTGTCTCCATTCATGCTATGCTTTAGTTAATTTTAGATATAGAGTAATTCATTTCTAGTTTCCAAATGAACCAGTCCTTGAATGGAGGGGGTAGTATCACAACACTTAAGGGTCAACTTGTTTCGTACCTTAGAGCAAGAAGAATGATATCCAAGGGGTGTATTTTCCATCTTGCTCAAGTTAAAGAATCAAATTCTGAGACTCCTAATCTTGAGTCAATTTTTGTAGTGAGGGAATTTCCAGATGTGTTCCCTGAAGATCTTCTCGAGAGGGAAATTAACTTTTGAATATACCTTCTTCTAGATACTTAGTCTATCTCTATTTCTCCATATAGAATGGCTCCAACTAAAATAAAAAAACTAAAGAAAAAATGGATAGATCTCCTAGATAAGGGATTCATCAGGCCTTGTATTTCCTCGTGGGGCGCATCGATTCTATTCGTGCAAAAAAAGATTGTTCTCTTAGAATATGTATAGACTATCGTCAGTTGAACAAATTCACCATGAAGAACAAATATCCACTTCCCAGAATTGATGAATTGTTAGACAAACTTTAGGGTACCAATTACTTTCTAAGATAGACCTCAGATCCGGCTATCATCAGCTTAGAGTCAAAGACTGTGACATTCCAAAAATAATTTTCAGAACTCGGTATGGTCACTTAGAGTTTCTAGTCATGTCCTTTGGCATTACCAATGCCCCAGTAGCTTTTATGGACTTGATGGATCAAGTGTTCAAGAAGTACTTGGACATGTTCATCATAATCTTCATTGATGACATTTCTGTCTACTCCCGTAGCGAAAATGACCATGCGAACCACCTCAAAATAGTATTGTAGACTCTTAGAGCCCATCAGTTGTAAGATCAGTATCTTTCCTTGGCTATATTATTTTTGGTGATGGAATTAGAGTGGATCTTTAAAAGACCGAGGAAGTGAGAAACTAGCCCAAACCTATCTCTCCGTCAGATATCAGAAGTTTCTTGGGTTTGGCTGGTTATTACCAACAATTTGTTAAAATATTCTTGTCTATTGCATCCTCAATGTCTAAAATAACTTAGAAGAAATTTAAGTTGAAGTGGTCAGATTCTTGTGAGAAGAGTTTTCAGGAGTTGAAGAATCGACTCACCACAACTCTAATTTTGACATTGCCAGATGGTTTAGATGGTTTTGTTGCATACTGTGATGCTTCTAGAGTTAGTTTGGGGTATGTTTGATGCAAAAGGGTAAAGTTGTGGCCTATGCCTCTAGACAGCTTAAGCCCCATGAAAATAATTACCCTACCCATGATCTTGAGTTAGCAGCTGTCATGTTTGCCTTAAAGATTTGGAGACATTATTTGTATGGGGTGCATGTTGATGTGTTCACAGATCACAAAAGCTTGCAGTATGTATTTTCGTAGAAAAATTTGAATCTACGTCAGAGGAGAGGGTAAGAATTGTTGAAAGATTATGATATAAGTGTTTTGTACCACCCGAGCAAGTCCAATATAGTGGAAGATGACCTAAGTAGATTGTCTATGGGTAGTGTTACTCATGTTGAGGATGGTAAGAAGAAGTTAGTTCATGAAGTTCATCAGCTTACCAGATTAGGTATTCGTTTTGTTGATTCATTTGAGGGTAGTGTGTGGGTTCTAAATAGTTTGAAATATTCTTTGGTTGCCAAAGTGAAAGAAAAGCAAGATAGGAATCCTAGTCTAGTGAAGTTGAAGAAGTCAGTCAGAGACTAAAAAGTACAAGTTTTCTCCCAAGGGGGAGATGGTGTATTGCTTTTCCTGGATAGACTGTGTGTACCGTCTGTTGATGAGTTGATACAGTGAATTCTCGCAGAATCGCATAGTGTGTGATACTCTATTTATCTAGGGGCCATGAAGATGTACCGCGATCTGTGAGAAATCTATTGGTGGAGTGGGATGAAGAGAGATATTGCAGAGCTTGTAGTGAAGTGCTCCACTTGTCAGCAAGTTAAGGTTGAGCATCAAAAGCCTAATGGATCTATGCAGGAGTTCAGTATTCCCATATGAAAGTGGAAGGAAGTGAACATAGACTTTGAGATAGGTTTTCCTTGTACTTACCAACAACATGATTCTATTTGGGTTATTGTAGACAGGATGGACAAATCAACCTATTTCTTTCCAGTCCATACTTCCTATTCAGTCGAGGACTATGCCAAGATCTATCTCAGAGAGTTGGTTAGGTTGCACGGTGTTCCACTGTCCATCATCTCAGATAGAGGTACTCATTTTACCTCTCACTTTTGGAAGGTACCCAAGTCCACCTCAGTACAACCTTCTACCCTCAAATAGGTGGTTAGGATAAAAGGACCATTCAGAATTTAGAAGATATGTTGAGAGCTTGTGTAGTTGACTTTAAGGAAAGTTGGGATGACCACTTGCCTTTGATTGAGTTCACGTATAATAACAGCTACCATTCCAGTATTTAGATGGATCCATTTAAGGCTCTATATCGGAGAAGTTGTAGATCTTCGATTGGTTGGTTTGAAGTAGGTGAGGCCACGGTAGTAGGGCCAGACTTGGTGCTTGATTCTTTAGAGAAAGTTCAGTTGATTAGGTAGAGGCTCAAGGAAGCCCAAAGCTGACAGAAATCATACATAGATGTGAAAAGAAAGATCTTGAATTTACGGTTGACGATGTTGTGTATTTGAAGATCCCTCCCATGAAGAGAGTGAAGAGTTTTGGTCAGAAGGGGAAGATTAGTGCTTGATATGTTGGTCCTTATTGGATTTTGAACCATTTTGGAAAGGTGTCTTATGAGCTTGAGTTTCATGTAGACTTAGCCTCAGTGGACCTAGTATTCCATATTTCCTTGTTGAAGAAATGTATTGGCGACCTAGCTGTAGTTGTTCCCTTAGAAAGAGTAGATTTTAGAACAACCTTTCTTATGAATAAATGTCAGTCGAGATCTTTGATCGACTAATTCGTAGACTAAGGAACAAAGAAGTTTCCCTAGTCAAGTTCTTTGGTGGAATCAGTCCGTTGAGGGAGCTACTTGGGAGGCAAAAACTGATATGCTGACCAAGTAACCTCATCTTTTCTCCGCAAACTCAGACTCAGCCTAAGGAAATAATCTCGTTAGAATTTATCTTTTCCATGCTTGGTTTCAGCTGCATATCATTCTCATGTCAGTCATGCATTCACGGAACCAGTTCAGTCATGTGTCATGTTTAGATTCAATCATGTAGTCACATATATTTAGCATGTAATCTCAGTCCCTCAGTGCTTCAAGCTTAACCAGTCTCATTCGAGGACGAATGTTCTGCATGTGGTGACCACATATAGCCACCAACCCTTTTTCTCCTATTTCATTCGGGCTTTGGTTTTTGGGTTTCCTCATGTACTATAAATACCCATTATGTTCTTTTTAGTAGAAGTGACACACTCTTAATACTTAGAAACATATTTTAATTCTAAGATTCAATTTTAGTGTTGGAATTCTCACGTATAGATTTAGGTTAATTAATTCAATTACAGTTTTAGTTTTTTTATTGTGATTATTGTTATTTCATCTTATGCTATCAATCATGAATATTGTTGATTACTTCACAAGCATGAGTAGCTAAAACCCTTAGCTAGGGTTGTGGAAATCCTAGCAGATTGACGAAGTAGGGGACGTGTTATTGTTGTTTTGAACCGATATCAATGCATGCATTGCGTTATCTACACTTCAGTAGTTTTCTTTACCAGTGTACACATTAGGATCCCACCAACATTATTGCTACTTACTCCAGAAGAGGAGTAATGACTAGGAAAAGATAATGAAAACAATAATTTTGAGTTTAACAGTCGATCCACACTACTAGGTTTTATCTTAGAAAGATGGTTATATTTCATCTAATAACTAGAGACTCAAAAGGTAATAGTTAACTGGGATCAAGATACGGGTTAGCAAGGCGATATCATAACACTCAAAATGTAAAAGGTGAAATCCCCTCACTCGTCCAAAAGACTGTGGAAGGTACATAGCTTATCGATTCTACATTTTAAGTATCAGGTTGGTTCAATAAATGAGATAAGACTATGGAGTTCAGAAGACAGGGGGAGAAAAATCCTAGCGTTCACTTATGACTGATTACAATCGAAGCTGATATTCACCACTTGTTCGATATTTCTATTCCAAAACCCCCATTTACTTTCCCTGTTCTACTCGTTGATTAAATTAATTGAGGGCTACGATTCTACGTATTCCTTTGGGACTTGACCTAACCTTTGTTGGGTTACTATATTTGGCAGTGACCGTATCATCTTTAGAGTGGAGGTGTGGCTTAGACAATACCATTTATGAGTATGATTTATTAACTGAAGCATAATTGATTTTTATATTTATAAACCCATATGCTTAATTTTAATTGAATTTCATATATTATAAGAACCAACACATACAAACACATATTATATATTGTGAGAAGTATTTAGCACTGAGAGGAGAATATAGGTTAAACCCATCCTATTTCTCAGAAACTGCGTTCCACCATAGGTTTAAGGGTCCTCACCGGAGAGTGTCTCCTGGCCCTAAGGGGATAAGTTTAGTGATAACTACAGTTCAGTTCAGGTTTTATATCAATGTCAAGGATAAAATATCCCTTCTCAATATGGATCAGATGTTGGACTCCATGCAAGCTCACATAGGTTATGTCGATTATGAGAATCTCCCATAGAAAAGATAGTTTTAGAAACTAAGTGTAGTGACTCACCCAGTTTATCAGATTATGCTTTGGTATTCATGTTTATTACATATCAAATTTTCAATTTATTTAGTATGTTTGTGAGTCTATTTACCCATAGCATGCGTTTTTTATGATTATGATCAGTATCAGTTTTTACTTGTTATATTCACCCCTACATACTCATCATATTCCAGAAATACTTACTGCATATATGTCTTTGTGACTACATTGTTTCATAATGTAGGTTCTGATGTTCATCCCCAGCAGCACGACTAGCCATGATCATTATTTTTTGTATCCACACAGTTGGTGAGTCCTCATAGTCTGTGGACCAAGATTATGTTGATTTTAGATGTTGATTAATATTAGTCCAAAAGTTATGGTTTTAGTTTGGTTCATCTTGGGTCTGTCCTAGTAAATCTTTAGTTAGTAGTTAGAGGCTTGTCAAGACTAGTTAGACGATGTGTTATCTCAATTTTCCAAAGATTTGAAATTATTGACTACAATATTGTGTTGAGATTGTTTATTTAAGTGAACCCAGTTTATCAGTTATTTCTCTTTCTGTTCATATTTTACAGTTTCTCTTATAGAGTTTAGAGCTTAATAGATATCATGGGTTAGCATTAGGTCTACTTGTAGTCCTAAGCACCGTGTGGCGTCCAGGGGGTATACTCATGGAATTATAAACTTAGTATCAGAGCCTAAGGTTTAAAGAGTCCTAGGGAGTCTAACAAGACACGTTATGTAGAGTCTTGATCATGGGTGTGAAACGTGTAACACTTATGAGAGAGAGGCTACAAAACATATTAGGAACTATTCTTTCTTTTATGATCTTTATCGTGCTTTAAAATTATTGTATTTGTGCTGATTCATGCTTTCATGTGGTAGAAAATGACTTATCTCTAAGCTTATGCCCATAGAAATGGGTACCAGCCAGCTCCACCACCTGCAGACCCTTTGAATGAGAATGTCTTCTATGCTGAGTTTTAGGTAGTCTTCCAAATATTAACTCAGGCCATGAAAGCAATTTCTTAGGTCAAGCAACCAACAAAATTCCTACTTTAGTAGAATGGTAACTTAGCTGCAGCTAGAGTTTGAGACTTTATGAGAATAAAACCACCTAAGTTCTTTGGGTCAAAGGTTAATGGGGAACCTTATTTTTTCATTGATGAGGTGAATAAGATCACTCAGATTATGCAAGTTACTAAATATCAAAGTGTGGAATTGGCTTCTTATAAATTGAAAGATATTGCTTATGACTGAATAACTCTTTGAAAGGAAGGTAGACCTGAGAATGTAGGTCCTATGAGTTGGGATATATTTTAGACGGATTTTATTGATAGGTTCTTTCCTTGTGAGATGAGGGATTCTATGGTAGAGGAGTTCATGAACCTGAGGCAGGGCTTTATGTTGGTGAAGGAATATTTCCTCAAGTTTACCCAACTAGATAATTACGCCCCAGAGTTGTTGCTGGATTCCATAGCTCATATGAGTAAGTTTATCGCTGGAGTATCTAACTTAGTTGTTAAAGAGTGCCGGACTACCATGTTTATTGGAGACATGTATATTGTGCGATTGATGACTCATGCTTAGCAGATTGAGGTGGAGAAATTGAAGGAATAAGTAAGAAGGAATAAGAGGACTAGAATCAGATAGTTTGAGTTCAGTCAGTAGAAGTTGGGAGAGGGAAATTGTTCTCAGTTTCAAAGTCGCTCATCAGCACCTACACCTTCTTCTGCCAGTTCCCCTAGGTCCAAGAAGAAGCAGTGGGGTAGGGCCTTGACTACTAGATATCAGGGTAGAATTTCTGAGGGAATAACTAATCCAACATGAAAAAATTATGGTAGGAATCATCCGAGCGAGTGAATGATCGATAGAGATGGCTGTTTTAGATGTGGGAAGATGGACCACAGGTTGAAGGACTGCCCCTTTGTTAAAGTAGGCAGCAGGGATTCTAGTCCTCAGGCTCAGTTCACCACTTCAGTAGCTCATTCAGGTCGCCCAGCTCAACAACAGGGTGTATTTCTAGTACCTGTGACGTTCAGAGTCAAAAGAAGTTTTATGCTATACCTTCACTCCAGGAGCAATAGAGACGTCTTTCATCTTGATACTTATATGTTGCTAGATTTGGGGTCAACCCTCTCTTTTGTGACCCTACTTATAATTATGAACTTTGGTGTAAGTCTCGAGAGTCTTTCTTAACCTTTCTTAGTTTCTACCCAAATGGGTAAGTTAGTTGTTTCCAAACGAGTATACAAAATATGCCTTATTACAGTCCTTCGTAGTATTACTTTAGAAAATTTGATAGAGTTTGAGATAATATATTTTGATGTCATTCTAGGCATAGATTATCTTCGTTCATACTATTAATTAGTTTATTGTCACAACCAATCGGTGAAGATTCAGTTCCCTAATGAGCCAGTCCTCGAGTTGAAGTGTAGTTCAGTATCACCAAATGGTCGTTTTATTACTTATCTCAAAGATAGAAAGTTAATATCGAAATGGTGTGTCTACCACTTAGTTTAGGTTAAAGATACTCAATATGAAACCCCAACCATCAAGTCAGTTCATATAGTTAACGAGTTTCCTGATATCTTCTAGAGGATCTACCCGATGTACCTCTCAATTGAGAACTAGAGTTCGGAATTGATCTTCTTCCAGAGACCCAACCTATCTCAATTCCTCCCTATCGGATTTCCTTGATTGAGCATAAGGAGTTGAAAGAACAACCCATGGACCTCTTAAAGAAGGGGTTCATTTGGCCTAGTGTTTCCCTGTGGGGTGCATTAGTCTTATTCATGCACAAGAAGGATGGTACTTGACGCAACCCAAACTAGGGCCTTGTTGTAATGGGCATCCCAAGTCCAACCAGGATCGGGGACCATCCCCATTACCCAAGCCAACCTCCAAATACGCATACCCTGAGTTGGATGAATTTCGACCGTATAACAAGATAACATTTATTACAATTCCAGACTTTGGGATAGGTCTATAACCGTGACTAACCCAAGAAAGTCCAACCATCCAATACCAACCAACAACCATAACCAAATCAATATAATAACCAAGGTCCTATCCATAATATATTGTAAAAGAATGGACAAATCATAATTTTAGCCAAATGGTATCAACTCCAATTCTAATTCCAATACTAAGGCTGACACCAATATTGACACCGCCCATTCCAACCCATAGTAGTCCCACAAAACCTCTAACCAAAAGAAAAATAATATTCGGTTAGTACATGCTCCCAACCATAGAAAAAACCAATATCCAAAAAATAACCAAGGTATGTAAAGACATCCATGGTATGAAATGGAGCCTTCCAAAGTATGGGAGCTAACCACTTCAATGCAATAGCCAATCCTGAATATCATCACTAAGTAGGAGAAGTAGAATGGTTGGTTCCCATATTGTGTGGAGATGCAACCACCCAAATATGGGTTAGCAGGTGAACTCTAGCAAGTACTCAGTATAAGAATAAAATAATGCCAACCTTTAAAACCAAGTAAACCAATCATAAGCATTCAAAACCATACATATATAGATATATACAACTATGTTGGGAAAAAGGGAACAAGCTTAGTATGCATTTAAAACCATTAACCTGGGTATGTGTAGCGCAACCATCCTTTAACCACCCACTGGCTATATGGGTCTAGTGTAACCCCTGAACAGGCCTCGATGCGTGCAGCCGCACGAATCGAAGATACCATAGGAGTAGGGGATTCCCAAGTACCCTTGCTCTCTATGATACATATATACAATTGTAACTTAGGGGATTCCTATGTACCCTATATGGTCATCATGTCCAATCCTCATGTCGGCAAACTAGAGTTCCCAGTGTTCGTCAATTGGACTCACACCTTCACGGTTAGCTATAATACCCTTCCATTATTGTCTAATTAAAACCATTACCACATAACCAAGACCACCAATCCATTTATTATTAACCAAGGATATAAGTAGTGGTATCTTCATACAAACTATAGCTTGCAAATAATGTCCTTAGCCAACCTTTCAGAGAAGAAAATACTCCCATGTACCCATAGATTACATTTTTAAGTTAGCTTGGGGGAGTCCCATTTACCCCGCAAGTATGTTTATTACGTAGCTAGTTTGGGGTATTCCCTTGTACCCCAAAAAGCTTTCAATTAACGCAACCATAACCACTGAGACATTACGATTTGACAATTCCAAACCATTTAGATAATTTATACAATTAGGGTTCCATTACCAAGTCATACCATGCAATATTTTAAACAAAAACATTCTCATAGACATTTTATTAAACACGTTGGAGGCGTCGTATCTCAAAATCCAAAACCAAGTACCAATTAACCATACCCATGCAACCAAATGTCCAAACCACCATTAAAACATGTAAATCCATAATTAAAACATGGAAAATCATAACCAAACATTTATAACCAAAACCCCAAATATATATTTGAAAACCCAAAACCTTACAACATTCATACAATGAAAACATTTAATAAAACATGCCTTTAGTTGGAACTAACAGTGAGGGAGACGTATCTTTCCTTAGATTAAGAAGAAGATGAGAAGTAATCACTCCCATGAGCTTTAATTGAGCACCTTGAAGGAAACCCTAGCTTTTGCTTAACGCAAGAGCCTTGAGAGATTTTGAGAGAGTTTAAAGTGTTTGATTGATTAAAAATAGGTTAATGAAGCCCCAAAAAGGTGTTTAGTTGTGGGGTCCCAAAGAGTTATATGGGTAAATATCCAGAATACCCCCACTTAAACTATATAAAAATCCTGTAGGAGGGTACGACCACCCCCTCATCTGTACCCTAGGGTACGAGTGGTACCCACCATACGAACTCTAAGTAGAATCCCAACGCCCGTACCGAACAACCTACGAATCCAAAGTCCCACTCGTACCCAATCATACGATTGGTACCCATAAACCATACCCCAGGACGAATAGAATCAAATGAGATTTAATACTATCCAACATACAATCTAATGGTACGACTCATACCCTATCTTACGACTCATGGTGAGCCACTTGTATTCATACTAGAAACTAATCCAACCCACCAACCAACACTTGTCAGCATACGACCAAGACTATAGCAACCATATCCTATCATAACACTAGTACCCCTAGTTATATGATGTCTAGAAACCAAAAATCCAAGAATTTTCTAAGGGTCAAAACCCAGGGTATTTCAGTATACCCCACTAAGATCATTCATCCCCGAATGACGGACTAGGTAGTACAAGCACCAGTTACACCCCAACATCACCATTCCAACCTCTAACTAAGTTAAAAAACAAATATGGGATAAAGAACACATACCTTTCATATGAATAGCCATAGCAGAAAAAAGTGTGGACACTTGGACTTCATGTCCTCTTCCTCTTCCCAAGTAGCTTCTTCCACTTTATGAATTTTCCATATAACTTAACCAAAGCTACATCCTTGGTCCGTAATCGACGAACTTGATGATCCAAGATCTACACCTGGATCTCTTCATAAGATAGAGAATCTGAGATACCCAAACCTTCCAAAGGAACAACCCATGGAGGATCACCTATACACTTTCTTAACATAGAGACATGGAAAATTAGATAAATGAAGCTCAAGATAGAAGGCAACTCCAATTCATATGCAACATTGCTAATCCTCCATAAAACCACATAAAGATCAGTATACTAGGGACTGAGCTTCCCCATTTTCCCAAACTGCTTTACTCCCTTCATGGGAGACACCTAAAGGAACACCCTATCCCCAATCTCAACCTCCAATTCCCTACGCCTTACATCCACATGGGACTTTTTGAGACTTTGGGAAGCCTTAAGCCTATTCCAAATCACCTTTACATTCTCTATAGCCTGATAAATAAAATCCAAGGTAAAATATCTGCCTCACCAAGCTCGAACCATCCAATAGGAAATATAAATGTCCTACCATACAATGTCTCAAAAAGGGTCATCCCAATGCTATAATGATAGCTATTATTGTAAGAAAACTCTACCAAAGGTATATGCTCAACCTAACTACCACCATAATCAGTCACACATGCACGAAGAATATCCTTCAATATCTGAATAATCCTTTCTGCTTGACCATCCATTTGCAAGTGGAAAACAGTATGGTCAAGCAGTACTCAGACTAACCTTGGTACCAAACCCTTCTGAAATGATTGCCAAAAGTAAGATAAAAACTGTGCACCACGATCAGAAATAATCAAAATAGGTACCCCATTAAGATTTACAATCTCATAAAGATACAATATTGCAGAATCCTCAGTTGAAAAGTTAATCCTCACTGACAAGAAGTGAACCGAATTTGTCATCCTAACCATGATGACAAACTGAATCAAATTGATTTTGAGACTGAGAAAGACCGGTAATGAAATCCATATTGGTCCCCTCCCATTTACATTCCGATAATTAAATCCATTGATATAAACCCCCAGGACTCATGTGCTTAACTTTCACTTATTGAAACACTTAATATTTGGCCACAAAATTAGCCACATCCTTCTTCATACCATTCCACCAATACATCTCTTTGAGATTATGATACATTTTTATCAAATCGGGATGAACAACATAGCGCAATTTATACGCCTTAGCTAATACCCTTTCTCGCAACCCATCGACGTCTGGAACACATAACCTTCCTTGGTACCGCAAGGTACCATTACCACTGATCTCAAATACCATTACCTTTTTCCTACCTACATCACCCTTGATTTTCATCAAGATAGGATCTAGCATTTTCCTCTCCTTGATCTCTGCACCAAGAGACGATCGAACCAATTCATGTACCAATACACTACCATTCTCAGAATCCAAAAAGAGAACTCCAAGATTAGCCAAGCAGTGAATTTCCTTCACTAACTCCCGCTTCTTCTTATCCACATGAACCAAAATCTCCAAGGACAACCTTCTAAGAGCATCAATAATAACATTAACCTTACCTGGATGGTAGTGAAGACTCATGTCATAGTTCTTGAGAAGATCAACACTTCTCCTTTTCTTGAGGTTAAGGTTTTTCTGAGTAAACACATACTGCAGACTGTTCTGATTTGAGAAGATGTCCATATGCACTCCAAACAAATAGTGTTGCAAAATCTTCAATGCAAACACCACAACAAACTATTCTAGACCATAAGTAGAATAATTCCTCTCATGTACATTCAACTTCCTAGAAGCATAGGCAATCACCTTACCACGCTGCATCAGAATGCAACCAACTCCCACATAATTTATATCATAATAAACCATAAACCCCTCATTGCCTTCAGGAAAAGTCAAAACTGGAGCTGAAGTTAGCTTATCCTTCAGCTTCTCGAAACTACCCTCACAAGCATCTGACCAAGAACTCTTTACCTTCTTCTTAGTCAACTTAGTCAACGGGGCAACTATCATTGAAAAACTCTCCACAAACCTCCTATAGTACCTGAACAAACCTAAGAAGATTCGAATATAGATTTGAGTCATGGTCCTAGGCCACTTCTTAACCACTATGACCTTTAGTGAATCCACCATGATCCCCTAACTAGAAATAATATGATCTAGAAAAGTGACAGCGTTCAAATAAAATTCATATTTCAAGAATTTAACATATAACTGATTCTCTTTAAAGATCTACAATACCATGCAGAGGTGATTGGTATGATCCACCTTACTCTGAGAGTATACCAAAATGTCATCAATGAACACAATGATAAGAAAATCCAAAAACTGATGGAATACCCTATTCATCAAATCCATGAATACTGCTGGGAAATTAGTCAAACCAAATGACATAACCAAGAACTCAAAGTGCCCATACCGAGAGCAAAATGTCATGCCAGGGATATCCACCTCCCTAATCTTAAGATGATAATACCCAGACCGAAGATCTATCTTAGAAAAGAATTTGGCACCTTGCAACTGATCAAATAAGTCATCCATCCTCAAAAGAGGATACTTGTTATTAACCGTCACCATATTCAACTACCTATAGTCAATACAAATCCAAAGGGAATCATCCTTATTACGGGTGAATAACATTGGTGCACCCCATAGGGATACACTAGGATGGATGAAACCCTTATCCAAAAGATCCTTAAGTTGCTTTTTGAGTTCCCTCAACTCCGCCAGAGCCATTATATAATAAGAAATAGATATTGGATGAGTGTGCGAAACCAAATCAATCCCAAAATCAATCTCCCTATCAAGAGGAAAACTAAGAAGATCATCCAAAAATACCTTAGGAAACTCATTCACCACCAGAACCAAATACAAGGAAGGACCTTCCGAGTTAAAGTCTTTAACCTGGACTAGATGATAGAGACACCCTTCAGAGATTAATCCTCGAGCTCTAAGATATGATATAAACCTTTTCTTGGGAGCTAGGGAACCTCCCCCACTTAATAACTGGTTCACCAGGAAACCTAAATACAACTATTTAAGACTGAAAATCTAAGGATATGTTGCACAACTGTAACCAATCCATCCTAGAATGACATCAAAATCCACGATATATAGTTTGAACGAATCCATCAAAGTCTCCTTACTACCAACAGATATCACACACCCCTTATAAACTTATTTTGCAACCACAGAGACACCTATCGGGATAGAAATAAAAAAAGGATCCAAAATAACCTCAAGATTAAAACTAAAATACACAACCACAAATAGGGTCACATAAAAGAGAGTGGACCTCGGATCAAGTAAACAATACACGTCATAAAAAAAGAGTTGTAACACAGCAGTCACGAAAAAAGGCAACACCTCAGACTCCTATTGCATCGTAAGAGCATATAACCTATTCTAGCCTATGCCGGTACTAGAAGTAGAAACAGATATAGAAGTAACACCCTTTGGTGCAGAAGCAGATAAAGAGGAAACTGAAACATTATTCGCTCCTGAAGCAACCCAACCAACTGGACAATTTCTAAGCATGTGGCCTGACTGACCATATTTAAAGAACCTATCCCTTCCCTCATTGCCTAAACCCTGATGTAACCGACCATAGAACTTATAAGGAGGACATGATGAAGCTGACTGTGCCCCACTTTCTTAAGATTGGGCTTCTGTGCACTAAAGTTGTCGTCACTTTATTGTCACCTATCACCTAACTATTTTAGGTAAGGAGCACTAGCTATGAAGGAGGAACAAGAAGTCCCTTACTTTTTCTTTGGCCACTTTCTACCATGCCGACCATTTTTTTGTTGACCACCACCTTGGATAATGAACTTAAACCTCTTACCTGCCTTTCACCTATCTCAGCCTTCTTCCTGTTTTCCTTCCCCATCTGTTGCATATGAATAACCAACCTAGAGATATTTATGTCATTCATCAGCAATGCAGTCTTTTTTTAGAGGATCAAATCTCGAGATACTATTAAAGAGAACTTTCTCATCCTAGACCTCATATCATACACCAATTCTAGAGCATACCCAGATGATTGGTTAAATTTCATGGCATACTCCTTTAATGTCATCTTTCCCTATTTTAGATTAACAAACTCTTCCACTTTTGCTTCCCTCAACTCTTGAGGAAATAAAAGGTCCAGAAATGCATTGGAGAAAGTATCCCATAAATAAGACTCATCAACCTCACCCCTCACTTGCTCCTATTTCTTATACTATTGGTATGCCATAACCTTTAGCTGGTAGGCAACAAAATTCACCCCTTCCACATTTGTGGCCTGCATGACCCTAAAGATATTTGTCTTATCCAGAAAACCTTAAGGATCCTCCTTCACCTTAACACCAATAAAAGTTTATGGATTCAACTTCATAAACTGGCCAACCCTTACGGCCACAGAAGATACAATACCAGATGTACGATGCTCATCCTGAGAAGCTACAAACCAAGCAATCATATGAATCATCTAAAAAACTCTACATTCATCATAATAGCTCGAGGAGGACTAGAAGGAACCAATGGAAATCCAGAAATATCAGGGACTGGACCCCTAGACCAAGTATGGATCCCCTGAGTAGATCGTATCCTATCAATATCATCCCCAATGGGACAAAGGAGTGTTTGTGAGCTTCAGATCATCGAGGCATGATCTTAAAAGAAAACAAATGGAATTAGAGAAGATTCCAGGGCTCAAACCCCAACCTTTAAATTAGAACTCAAAGAAGAGAAATATTTCCTAAATGCCTTAGCCTCACCCTTTTGAGTGTGGCGCATTACACATTCTTAAAAGAAACTCTAATCAACACGATTTTGTGGACTCCCAATTGACGATTAACCTAAAGTTCTGATACAAACTTGACACGACCTAAACTAGAGCCCTATCGGAATGGGTATCCAGAGTCCAACCATTATCAGGTACTGCCTCTGTAACCCAACCCAACCTCCAAATACGTATATCTTGAGTTGGATGAATTCCAAATATATAACAAGATAGCATTTATTACAATTATAGTCTCTGGGATTGGTCTATAACCGTGACTAACCCAAGCAAGTCCAACCATCCAATACCAACCAACAACCATAACCAAAATAATATAATAACAAAGTTCATATCCATAACATAAAATAAAAGTATGGAATAATCCTAAATTCAGTCAAACGGTATCAGCCCCAATACCAATGCCAATAGTAAGGATGACACCAATACTGACACCACCTATTCCAACCCACAGTACTCCTATAAAGACTCTAATCAAAAGAAAAATAATATCTATTTGGGACATGCCCTCAACCATAGCCAAAACTAATATCTATAAAATAACCAAGGTATGTAAATACATCCATGATATAAAATGGAGCCTTCCAAAGTATGGAATCTTAACACTTCAATCCAATAGCTGATCTCAAATCCTTTCTCTAAGCAGGAGGAGTAGAATGGCCGGTTTGTACATTGCATAGACATATAGCCGCTTGAAGACGGGTTAGCGGGTAAACGCTAGTAAGTACTTAGTATAAGGATAAAATATTACCAATCTTTAAAACCAAGTAAACCAATCATATGTATTCACAACCATAGATACATATATATATATAACCATGCTGGGAAAAGGGAATCGAGATTAGCATGCATTTAAAACCATTAACCTGGGTATGTGTAGCTTAACCATCCTAGAACCATCCACGGACTATATGGGTCCAGTGTAACCCCCAGAATAGGCCCCGATGAGTGTAGCCGCACTAATTAGAGATACCATAGGAGTAGGGGGTTACCAAGTATGCTTTGCTCACCATGATACATATATATAATTATAACTTAGGGGATTCCTATGTATCCCATTTAGTAATCATGACCAATCTTCATGTTGACAAACATGAGTTCCCAGTGTACATCCATTAGACTCATACCTTTACAGTTAGCTATCACACCCTGCCATTATTGCCCAACTAAAACCATTACAACATAACCAAGACCACTATTCCATTTATTATTAACCAAGACTATAAATAGTGGTATCATCATACCGACTATATCTTGCAAGCAATGACCTTAGCTAACCTTTTAGAGAAGAAGGGATTCCCATATACCCATAGATTATATTATTAAGTTAGCTTGGGGGATTCCTATGTATCCCGCAAGTATGTTCATTACTTATCTTGCATGGGGTATTTCCTTGTACCCCACAAGGCTTTCAATTAAACCAACCATAACCACTAAGGCCTTACCATTTGACTATTCCAAACCATTTATACAATTTAGGGTTCCATTACCAAGTCATACCATGCGATAGATCAATGAAAGTCAAACATTATAACCAAAAATATTCTCATAGGCATTTTCTCAAACGTGTTGGGGCTTAGCATTTCCAAAGCCAAAACCAAGTACCAATTAACCATTCCCATTCAACCAAATGTCCAAACCACCATTAAAACACGTAAATCCATAACTAAAACATGGAAAAACCATAATAAAACATTTATAACCGAAACCCCCAATATATATTTGAAAACCCAAAACCATACAATTTTAATGCCCTAAAAACTATTCATAAAACATTCCTTTAGTTAGAACTAACAATGAGGGAGAAGTATATTGTCTAAGATTAAGAAAAAGATGAGAAAAAATCACTCTTATGAGCCTCAACTGCCTATCTTGAAGGAAACCCTAGCTTTTGCTTAACCCAAGAGCCTTGAGAGACTTTGAGAGAGTTTAGAGTGTTTGATTGATTGCAAATAGGTTAATAAAGATCCAAAAAATATTTTAAGTCGCGGGGTCCCAAGGAGATATAAGGAAAAATGTCCAGAATACCCCTAATTTAATTGTTTAAAAATCTCCCAAGAGGGTACGATCACCCCCATATGTATCCTAAGGTACGAGTGGTACCCACCGCTCATACCTCAAGAAGAATCCCAACCCCCACACTGACCAACCTACAACTCCAAAGTCCCACTCGTACCCAATCATATGATTGGTACCCATAAACTGTACCCCAAGGAAAATAGAATCAAAGGATATTTGACACGGTCTAACATACGAGCTAGTGTTAAGACTAGTGCACTATTTTACTACTTATGGTGAGCCACTTATACTCATACAAGAAACCAATACAACCTACCAACCAACACTGGTCAGCATATGACCAAGACCATGACAACCGTATCCCATCATATGAATAGTACATTATGTCCAGAAACCAAAAATCCATAAAATTTTCTAAGCGTCAAAACCTAGGGTGTTTTAGTACTCTCAGAATATGTATAGATTACAACCAGTTAAACAAGGTCACTATCAAGAATAATTAATGCGTCCCTAGAATTGATAACCTATTTGACCAGCTTCAAGGTTCTCATAGATTTTAAAAGATTTATCTCAGGTCGGGGTGTCATCAGTTGAAGTTTAGGGAGCACGACATTCCAAAGTCAACTTTTAGAACCCTGTACGATCACTTAGAGTTTGTGGTAATGTCTTTTGGGATAACAAATGCTCCTACAACCTTTATGTATTTAATGAATTATGTTTTCAAATAGTACTTATATTTTTCATTGTATTCATAGATGACATACTTTTTTATTCTCGAATTGAGTAAGAACATATAGACTATTTGTGAACAATGTTGCAGATCCTCAAGATCATCAACTTTATGCAAAGTTTAATAAGTGTGAATTTTGGTTTGAATCTATTACATTTTTGGTCAAGTGATTTCGGGTGCAGGCATTCATGTAGACTCTTAGAAAATTGACATAGTGAAGCATTGGCCTAGGCCCAATACTCCATTCAATATTTGGAGCTTTCTATGTTTAGCTAATTACTATAGGAGGGTTTTTGAGGGATTTTCCTCTATAGATGCACCATTGACTAAGTTGACACAAAAAAAAAAATTATATGGTTGGATAAATATGAGAAGAGCTTTTAAGAGTTGAAGGATAGATCGGCTTCTGCACCAGTACTAGCTATGCCAGATGGGTTAGATAGATTTGTGGTGTATTGCAATGCCTCCAGAATTGGGTTATGTTATGTTTTGACACACAATAGGAAAGAAATAATGTATGCATTAAAAAAACCTAAAGACTATAAAAATAATTATCCAACCTATACTTTAGAGTTATCAGTTGTTATGCTTGACCTAAAGCTTTGGAAACACTGTTTATATGGTGTACATGTTGATATTTTCACTAATCAAAAGAGTTTCAAATATGTATTTACACAAAAGAAGTTAAATCTTTGTAGATAAAGTGGTTAGAGTTGTTGAAGGATATGACATGAATGTGCTTTACTATCTGAGTAAGGCAAATATAATAGCAAATATGTTGAGTAGACTGTCTATGGGTAGTATGGCTTATGTGAAGAACGAGAAGAGGAAACTTACAAAAGAAGTGCATAGATTAGCCTATTTGGGTGTAAGACTGCTTGATATAGATGATGAGGGTATAGTGGTTTAAAACAGTTCAAAATCATCCCTAGTAGTGGAAGTGAAAGAGAAATAGTGTAGTTATCCCATACTTAGCCAGATAATAGATGTAATTTAGCAACAAAAGGTTAATATTTTCCCCAGGAGGAGATAATGTCCTTATCTATCATGGTGGGCTATGTGTTCCTAATATTGATGGGCTGAGAGAAAGGATATTAGCAAAAGCCCACAGTTCTAAGTATTAGATTCACCCTGGTACTACTAGGTTGTATCACGACATGTAGGAAATTTACTGGTGGAATGGTATAAAGAGGGACATAACAGAGTATCTGTCTAAGTGTCCCACTTTTAAACAAATAAATATTGAGCATCAAAGGCCAGGAGGAACATTTAAGGAAATTAGTATTCCTTCCCAAAAGTGGGCGGTTATTAATATGAACTTTATTATTGGACTTTCTCGCACCAAAAGTCATCATGATTTTATTTGGGTCATAGTAGATCAGATGACTAATTCAACCCATTTCTCACCTGTTAAGACCTAAGCTTCATATTCGTGAGTTAGTAAGGATCCATGGGATTCCCTTGTCCATTATTTCAAACCGAGGTAAAAAGTTCACTTTTCATTTTTGGCAATCTTTTCATAGGGACCTTGGCACAAAGGTGAAGCTCAATACAACTTTTCATCTTCAGACTAATGGTCAGGCATAGCGTAAAATCAAAATATTGGAAGATATCTTGAAATCTTGTGTGATAGACATTAAAGGAATTTGGGATAATCATATACCTTCAGTTGAGTTTACCTATAGCAATAATTATCATTCTAGCATCCAGATGGAACAGATAGTACGAGCGTAGGTGTAGATCACCTATTAGTTGGTTCAAAGTTGGTGAAGCATCCTTGGTTGGACCAGTTTGATTCTCAAAGCTATAGAGAAGTTTTAGTTGATTTGTGAGAGGTTGAAGACCGTTCAAAGTCATCAGAAATCATATGCAGTTGTGAGGAGGAGAGAATTAAAATTTGAGATGGGTGATTGGGTGTTCTTGAAGGTATCACCCATGAATGGAGTAACGAGATTTGAAAATAAAGGAAAGACTAGTCCTAGATATATTGGTCCCTACGATGTAGTGAAGCATGTCGCAGAAGTAGCTTATGAGTCAGACCTTCCATCAAGTTTGGCCGTTGTCTATCAAATTTTCCATGTATCGATGCTATGAAAGTTCATTGGTGACCCATCTTTGGTAGTTCTCGTAGAGAGTATTAGAGTGAAAAATAGTCTATCTTACGATGCAGTTAAAATTCTTAATCAATGAGTTAAGATTAAGGAAAAAGGAAGTATCTTTGGTAAATCTCTATGGAGCAATAAATCAGTTGAGGGATCAACATAGGAAGCGGAAGCATACATGATGAGTCGATATCATCATCTATTCGCTTCTAGCACACGTTAGTTTGAGGTAAGAAATTCTTACTAAGCCATTTTATTCTCCAATATGCTTACTCTTACCTTATGATGTTCATGTCTAATGAGTCATTTCAGTTGTAAGTTCATGTTAGAGTTGAATGATCTAAGTTTAGAGCAAGACGAGTTTCATACTTTGTCTTAACGACACCTTAAGATAATCCATTTTCCTTTCCTAACCTTTATTCGAGGATAAATGGTCCCAAGGAAAAGATGATGTTATACCCCAAGAGTTTCAATGAATTTATTTTGGTACTTTCTTTGTGTTTTATGGAGATTTCTGAGTTAAATTATGATAAGGAATCATAACGGAACCTCTAGGAAGTGTTTCAGAATTTTTAGAATGCGTTTTAGGATATTTTGGATCCCCAAAACAATATGGGTCTATGTTAAGGGCATGTCATGGAGAGAAAGAACACCCTTACATGAAAACCGTGAAGATCCATGATAAGAACATACCACGCTCTGGGTGTGCAACACCCGTGGAGTGGCGCGATAAGGGCGTTCCACGCCTAAGGGATAAGAAACGCCAATTTTATTTTTTTCAATTTTCTTTGGGGGCTTTTGGTCTTTTACCTATTAAACGACTTCCCAATCATATTGAACACAAATTCCACCCACATTACTTAAATTAAATGATCTCTCTTCTCCTAAAACCCCCAAGAACATAAAAAAAGAGTTTTTTTCACAAAAATTCAAGCTTGCAAGGTTCAAATTCAAGTTTCCATCAAGAAATTCATCAAGTCGAGGTATGTAGGGTTATAACAAGGATAACCATTCATCCTTGTGCATAAACATTAAAATTTTACATGAGTTTTAAGGATTTAATGGCTAGGGTTCACACTTAATTTTCAAGATTCCATAATTATGGCATTATCAAGTGATTTAAAGTTCAATGAGTATAAGAATTCACCTTTACTCAGGTTTTTACTTACATGATTGCTATTATCAGATGAATTTTAATATTTTGACATGAAATTCCATGAGTTGATAAATGTACATTATTTTCACCATGATTCAGTCAGTTTACAAGTAAGAGTATATGATTTTATCATTATTCTTTTAATTTACAAGATGTTTAGACTTACAATATAATTTCATATTATTATAGTATGATTCAGATTTCAGTTTTGATCTTACATTGTCAGACATATTATGAAATTCACACAATTATTCATGAGTGTGATTTATTAACAGACACATAATTGGTTTTCATATTTATAAACCCATATGCTTAATTTAAAGTGAATCTCTCTCTCTCCCTCTCTCATACACAAAGATATATATATATATATATATATATATATATATATATATTCAAAGTAGCATTTAGCTCCGAGAGGGAAATGTGGGTTTAGCTCATCCTATTTCTTAGAAACTCCGGGCCACTGTAGGTTTAAAGTGTCTCCTTACCATACGGGGCTCAATTTAGTAATCACTAAAATTTAGTTCAGGTTCTATACAAATGGCAAGGATAGAACAACCCTCCTCGATATAGGTCAGGCATTGGACACACTGCTAGTTGCTAACGCTCAACTTACACCATTATTTTAATGCAAGGCATTCATTGTCAATATAAACCCAACAAGACTCAGGGTTATATCCATAAGGAGAAAAAACTATCTTTCAACACCTTTTGTGTGTTGAGAGTTAACTAGGAGGTAACCCTTGATGTGAAACTAAAACCAAACATAAAAGTAATTTGGAGGTTGTTGAAGGAGAATTTTGTTAAATATAATGGCCAAAAATAAATCTAATACGAAGTCGAACAATTATTAAGTAAATCAAGTGAGAAAGATCTTGGGGTTATGCAATCTTAGGAGTTGTGCAAGCATGGATGATTAAAGGGTAGTCCAATTCATCGTTAAGAGTTTGGGTAGGCTAGGTTTAGGGTTTTAGTATTAGTATTTCAACAAAACACTAAAATTTTACTCTTGGATTCTTTCCAATACCTCATGAGCATGGCAAATTCATTTACCCAATACCTCAACTTAGCATCCCTATTTCTAAGATAATGCTTATGAACATAGTAATTTCACATAACATCCTTATTTCAAAGATAATGCTAAGGAAGAAGCTAAAATCAATTAGTTGTTCACATCTACTCATCACCCACATCCCACTTTCAAGAATGATGAGCGATCCAAGGCAATTGGGGTTTGTACCCACAATTCTCACTTCAAAACTAGAGTAATAAAAAACTCAATATATTAATCTCCTAATTAAACATAACCCCAAGATAAGAATTTAGCTACTTATGAAACTAAAGAGAGGAAATATACCCAAGCTGGCATTCAATACCTCTATTGAAAAGCATAACAAGAATAAATCCAAACTTTAATTTCTAATTAAATCTTAAAATCTCTTGGAAAAATTACTAACAATTATTCTTTCTTCAATATGGAGTGTTTTTCTCTCTACCTCAAAGTTGGAAATTCTTTTCCAGATGATTAGCATGTGAAAGGGTTTTAGCCATTTAAGATTTTGGGAACCAGCTTTGGGGATTTCCACTCCTGCCTTTGAAGTTTTCCATCTCCATCACGATCTCCCTCTCTTGAATACATTAGAAACTCCCGCAATCGTGGTGGTCACCTTAGGATCGCTAAGGATTGGCTTGACACTGGATCGCGATCACGACCTGTAGGCCACGATCGCAGTACCTGGGGGTCGATCCATGGTCCTAATTTTCAACTTGTGCAAGTACTTTAGTCGTTTGGCTTCCCTTTTCAGTTTTACTTTAACCCCTTTTCATCCGATTACCTACAAACACTTAAGCCATGGGATTTAATGCATTTGCACAAAAAAATTTCCTCACATAAACAATAATTTCATCATAGTGTGCACGAATTTGGATGAGTGGCTAATTATCCACTCATCAACACCCCCAATATAAAACTTTGCTTGTCCTCAAGCAACACTGTTACACACTCGATAAGACTACTCAACGATAAGCCCACTCTTACAAACGAAAGATCACCATGATTTCAGACTCGATTAGCATCACCAATTAGCTATCAAGCATGGGAAAAACTATTTGTGCAACTTCCCTCAAAATCAATTGTACTTTCAAGGATGCAAATGAATTTTAAGAACAGTCAAAAAAATAACTAATAACTCTCTAGAAGTGACTCTCTGTCAATAGCGACTCAACTACACTTATTTTCTTCATATTTATGGAATATGAAAACATCAGCAACCTCAATTAATTTACATGCCTCCTCAGGAATGAAAGACCCTACACACCATAGTTTTTAGTATGCAATAAGGGAATAAAGTACAAGCACTCACTCTCACAAAAAATATCTTAATGAAAACAAGTATCATGCCATATGCTTGCCCATATTTTCAATCATCACAAACTCAAATACACTAGGTGGCGGATCCCAACGAGCTTTTTAAGCTTGTAATATATGCTTGGGGAAGGGTAGGATACACATTTGGGAAAAATGGTGACTATACCCCCCTTGAACTCTATATTTTACACTACTAGATCGAACTTTTAGGTCATGGGCCGCTTCATTTATTCCTTAACAATACATGCCTACTTTTTCCACATTGTTTCACCCATCTTTTGAAAGCATTTTATTTTCATCTCTTTCTTTTGTAAAATTTCACACTTTTCTTTGTTTTATTGAATCCTTTCTTTTTCTCAATCATTTATCCTCATTACCCAGCTTTTAGGCACACATATACAATATCGTGGACCAAGATCACTTTTCCAAAAATTCACCCCCCTAACTTTGGCTTTTAGCCTCAATTTGTACTTTTTAAGTTCAAGGAGGGTAGGGTTCAAAAGAGGGATAAAGTTCATGTGGTTCATGGCTTGTAATTTGGTTATCATAGAAAGGTTCAAAGCTCAAAAAGGGTGACTAGGGATACTATTTTTACATAGTAGGCTCTTCAGGCTAAAGTGGTTTTCCAATTTCACAAAGAAGGCCTAAGGTCATTTGACCAACCATGTAGAACCAAGACAAGATTTGAAGACTAATGGGGCAAGTTCTAGATGATACAAGTACGCATGGGTAATAATCAACATCACTCACCGCACATGGAGTGCAAACTTTTCAAGAAGAATCAGTTGCAATTCCTACTAGACAAAAAAGGAGTTATTTAAAACACACTACCTACTAAAAAATTTGTAATCACAAAAAACGGTATAGGGTTGTTCAAAAATCATTCACGTCCAAGCCTTTAATTTTCACAGATAAATTTTTGATTGGAGGGGGTGTGCTTGTGTCACGACCTAAACCAGGGACTGGCCGTAACGAGTATCTCAAGTCCACCGAGGATCGGAGAACACCCTATTTGTCTAACCACACTGAACATAGCACACCTCGCAGAAACTGAAATCCAAACTTATAACAAGATAGAAAGATGATAAAAATCAAGGATGACTAAGAATGTTAATATCAATACCTAACCTCAGTAATATCCACAAAGCCTCTACAAATCTAAAAGCTATCTTGGTCGGGACATGCCCCTGACTCTGAAAATGGCAATGACAATGATAATGTTAATGTGAACTTTTCAATTCTAGTTTATGAAAGAAAACTGATGAAATGACCAAGACTTTTGAAGAATGAAATCTTACCACTTCACTACCAACGAACCGAGCCGATCCATCTAACACTACACAAGAAAAGTAGAAGCATCTTTGGTGCCTATATCGTATAGGCAAACAACACCCAGAGACAGTTAGTAAGTAGAGCACTAACATGAAACTCAAGGATAGGGGAAAATAAAATGCCAAGTCATATCTATTTAAAACCCAATGTACATGTTCACTTACATGCATACATATATATAATAGATGATGGGGTAAGAAACAAGTTTAGAACGATAGTAAAACATTATCCTTGACTCCGTAGCTCAGTCATCATAAACAGGCACCCACGGGCTATATGAGTTTAACTCCCCTCTCTAAAAGGGCCCCAGCGCGTGCTAGCAGGCACGAACCAGAGGTATCACGGAAGACCAGAGAATGACCAGACACCACGTTTGTCCAAGATACAAATATATCAATAGTGTAAACCATGCACACAGGTCATCAAGACAAAACCTTACGTTGGCAAACATGAGTTTCCAGTATAAGTCATCTAAGACCCACACCTACACGACCTACCTACATAACCCCCATTAAGCCTAATTTAAAACAAGTTTCACATAAACTATTTGTTAACCAAATAAAAAAACCATTAAGGAACACCATGGGTATCGTCATACCCTTACACTTGCAAGCTTATCTCTATGCCATAACAATCATATTAATTTGGAGGAATGTATCGACCCCTTTTATTCATTAAATCAAATCATAGACAACAAGGCTTTCAAAATCCATGTTCATTTTTTAATCATTTATGAAATGCAATAACATAGGCTAGTAAGTCAAACCAAGTGACAATTTCACAATCCATAGCCATAACACAAGTGGGTTGATGAAACACAATTATTTAAAACCAATTTTTATTTCAAAACATCTATTTGGGGGAATACCTTGACCCCCATTCAAATTCCCACACCCATACATCCATTAGTTCAAAACATCAATTTCAAAGCTTGAACAATTCATAAAAACCATGGGATGATAATTCAAAGATCAATCACTCCAAAACCCTCAACCACATCAAAAAACATATTCAAAACTATACAATTAAACCATGTAACATGCATGCTTTTCATAAAATAAGAATTGGGGAAGAGTAACATGTCTGAAATACAAATATTTAGGAAGAGAAATCAACCCTTGAGCCCTTAGATAACCAACTTCTTGGAAACCCTAAGTATCTCGACCTTGGAGTGTATAGAGTGTTTGAAAGCATTTTAATTATGTTATGAATAAGAAATAACCCTTTAAGTAATTTATGTACGTGGGGTATGAGTAAGGGAATAGAGGAATTGACTAGAATGCCCTTAATAAGAAGACTGAAAATTGATCGCCCAGCTGCTACAGGTGACCTTACGACTCGTAGGGTCACCTTACTACTAGTAAGGTCCCACTCGTAGTCTGGACAGTGTCCATGATCACCATCAATGACTTGGATATGAGTCATACCATACTACTCATACTTAGACATTATGATTCACATGGTCCAGTCGTTGTCAAAGCAAAAACAATTAGGCATCATACTGGTTTGGTTATAGAAAACACCATACGATTTATTTTGAGTCTTTATGACTCGTAACCCCTATGATTGGGTCATAGTCAAAGAAGAAACTTCAGGCCAACCTACTGGACAAGATATGATTGGGTCCGTAAGACTCGTCAAGACTCCTTATGACTTGCATGGAGAGTCATAGTCTAGGCATTGAGGATAAAATTTCAAAAAATTTCAACGACAAAAAATCTGGGTTGTTGCATCATCCCCCCTTAGGATCATTCATCCTAGAATGACAGGACAAGGCATTTATTAGCATAATTTGACTCCAAACACAACCACACTTACCTTTAACAAGAAAAAAGAACAAAGATATAAAGGGAATCATAATTTTCTTAAACAAAGTCAGAAAACAAAGATGTTAAGGAATACACATACCTCAAGCATGATTACTCAAAGCGGGAAACAAGAATGGGTATTTGTACTTCCTGTACTCTTTGACTTCCCAAGTATCTTCTTCACACTTTTTGTTTCTCGATAGAACCCTTACCGAAGCCACACCCTTAGCTTACAATCGGCGGACTTGTCAATTCAAAATATCCATCGGGATTTCTTCATATGTTAAGGAATCTGAGACACCAACACTCTCCAAAAGAACAACCAGGGAAGAATTTCCCACACATTTCTTCAACATTGACACATGGGAAACTGGACGGATAGATCCCAAACTTGAAGGTAATTCCAACTCATAATCTATAATGCTAACTTGCCTCAAAATATAATATGGACCAACATAATGTGTACTGAGATCCTATTCTTTCCAAACCGCATCACTCCCTTCATGGAAAAAACCTTCAAGAACAGCAAATCATCCAGTTCAAACTCCAAATCCCTTTGCCTTATATCAGTATAGGACTTTTGGCGACTTTAGGTGGTCTTCAGAGTATCCCGAATCACCTTCACCTTTTCCATAGCCTAGTGAACCAAGTTGGGACCATACAACCTCCGACCATACAAGGCCTCAAATGGAGTAATCCCAATACAAGAGTGATAACTATTGTTATATGTGGAATCTATAAGAGGTAAGTGATCAACCCAACTACCACCAAAATTGATCACACAAGACATTAACATATCCTCCAAAGTTTGTATTATCCTTTCCACTTGTCCATTCATTTGAGGGTTGGAAATGCTGCTAAAGTTCACCTTAGTTCACAAACCTCTCTAGAAGGAACGCAAAAAGTGAGATGAAAACTGAGTACCTCAATCAAATATGATAGAAACTGGAGCACCATGCAACTTCAGAATCTCTTGAATAAAGAGCTTAACATAATCCTCTGCCAAATAACTAGTCTTTACTAGTAGGAAATGAGCGAACTTGGTCATCCTATCCATAATGACCCAAATCGAATCAAACCGATGGTGATACTATAGAAGACCAGTAATGAAATCCATATTAATCACTTCCCATTTCCACACAGGAAACTCAATTTCTTAAGAAAAACTACTAGGCCTCAAGAGCTCAACCTTCACTTTTTGACACACCATGCACATAGCCACAAAACATGCCACATACCTCTTCATGTTATTCAACCAATATATCTCCATCAAGTCATGATACATCTTGGTCGAACCAGGATAAATAGTGTACCTCAAGTCATGAGCTTTAGCCAAGATCCTCCTTCGTAGCCCATAAACATCAGGAAGACTAAACCTACCTAAGCAACTCAAGATACCATCACCACCATTATCAAAAGCCATCACCTTCTGGTGACCCACATCATTCTTGATCTGTAATAATATAGGGCCCAAGACCTATTTCTCCTTCAATTGATCACCAAGAGATGACTTCACCACCTCTTGCACAACCACACCACTATTCCAAGAGTTCAAAAGACAAACCCCAAGATTAACTAAATTGTGAATATCCTTTACAAAAACACGCTTCTTCTCATCAACATGAGACAACATCCCCACAGATAACATGCTAAGAGCATCAACAACAATATTAGCTTTACTCGGATAATAATGAAGACTCATGGTGTAGTCCTTGAGCAACACAAGCCACCTTCTTTGCCTGAAATTTAGCTCTTTCAGGGTAACACATACTGTAAACTCTTATGCACTAAGAAGATGTCAACATGAACCCCATAAAAATAGTGACCCCTAATCTTCAAAGAAAATACCACAACCAATAATTCTAAGTCATGAGTTTGATAGTTAGTCTTAAGCACCTTCAACAACCTAGAAACATATGCAACCACCTTTCCATGCTGCATAATACAAAACCCAATCCCATACAGGACGCATCATAATAGACAACAAAATCATCGGTACCCTCGGGTAGAATCAAAATTGGAGCAGAAGTTAACTTATCCTTAAATTTCTCAAAACTACCTTCTGAAGAATTAGACCATTTAAACTTTACAATATTCTGAGTCAACCTAGTCAAAGGGGTAACAATAAAAGAGAAACTTTCCACAAACCATCTATAATACCCAGCTAAACCAAAGAAGCTTTGAGTATCAGTTGGAGTTGTGGGCCTCATCAAGTTCTTAACCACTACAACTTTTTGTAGATCCATCATAATCCCTTCACTAGAACTAACTTGATCTAAATAGGTCACATCATTCAACCAAAACTCACACTTTGTGATTTTGCAGACAACCGTTGATCCTTTAGGGTCTACAACACTACACAAAGGTGATAGGCATAATCCGCCTAACTCTTATAATACACCAAAATATCATTAATAAACACAATGATAAAAAAATCCAAGAACTGACAAAAGACCTTATTTATAAGATCCACTAATGTCGTTGGGGAATTAGTTAAACCAGAGGACATCACCAAAAACTCAAAATGACCATACCATATTCATAAAGTAGTCTTAGGGATATCCATCTCCCTAATCTTCAACTGATAGTAACCCGATCAAATATCAATCTTCGAGAAGTACTTAGCACCCTAAAGTTGGTCAAAGAGATCATCAATCCTAGGAAGTGGATACTTATTCTTTATGGTCACCCTATTCAATTGGTAGTAATCTATACACATCCATAGGGACCCATCCTTCTTATGCATGAAGAGAACTAGAGCACCCCAAGGAGAAACACTGGGGCAGATAAAACCCTTATCTAGAAGATCTTTCAACTGCTTCATAAGTTCTTTCAACTCAGTTGGAGCCATTATGTAGGGAGGGATAAAGATAGGACTAGTGTCCGAAAGAAGATCAATCCTAAAATAAATTTCCCTATCGGAAGGAACACCAGGAAGATCATCAAGAAATACCTCAGGGAATTAACAGACCATAGGCACAAATGGCAATGAAGGAACCTCAAAACTAAAGTCTTTAACATACACTAAATGGTATAGACAACCCCTGGAAATCAATTTCTAGGCTCTAAGATAATATATAAACCTTTTCTTGGGCACTAGGGAACTACCTTCCCACTGAATTACTAGCTCATTAAGGAATTGGAAACTGACCCTTTGGGTCCGACAATCAAGAGAGGTATAGAATAAATGTAACCAATCCATCCCCAAGATCACATCAAAGTCCAATATGTATAATTAAGTCAAATCCACCAAGGTTTCCCTACAATAGACTGATACCACAAAACCCCTATAGACTCCTATATCCATAATAGAGTCACCCACTAGGGTAGACATAGAAGAGGGAAGAGGAATACACTCAGGATCGAAATAAAAATGAATAGACACATAAGAGGTCACATAAGAAAGCGTAGATCCGGGATCAAACAGACAATATACATTAGGGGAGAAGAGTTTTAAGATACCAATAACAACATCAGGAGATGCCTTAAAATCCTAATAGGTGATAAGAGCATATAGATGACGCTGACTAGTTTTGAAGCCAGAAATAACACCCTTTGGTATAGGAGCTAAATAAGAAGCAACCGATACCTTATTAGCCCCAGTAGAAACATTGCCTAAAGGAAAGTTCCCTTGAATATTGATTTGTTTTCTACATCTAAAACATTTATTCCTCCCTTTATTACCAAATCCATCATGCAACTGTCCATAAAATCTACAAGGAGGATGTATTAGAGCTGAATGGGCCCACTGGACTGAGGTTGGACACCTTGTGCCTTAAACCCACTGTTGCTCTGAAAGCGACAATCACTAGATGGCCTAGGATAGGGAGCACTAGCTGTAGAATAAGAACTAAAACTCCCCCATATTTTTCTTAGACCATTTTTTCCAAAATCTACCACTATTTTGTTGACCACCACCCTGCTCAAAATATTAGGATCTTTTACTTTGTCTCTCCCTTAATTTGGCTCGTTTATTTTTTCCATCTTTCACTTACTGTATATACACCACAAGTCTAGAGATATCCATGTCACTATTTAGTAGGGCGGTTTTTCACTTCAACACCAAGTTTTGTGACAAGCTCGAAGTAAACTTTCTCATAGTAGCCATCATGCTAGACACTAGCTAAAGGGCATAACATGACAACTGATGAAACTTTAAGAAATACTCTTTCATCTTTATCTTACCATACTTTAAATTCATAAAATCCTCATTCATTACCTCTCTCAACTCCTGAGGAAAGAAGCGATCAAGAAAAGCACTAGAGAAATCATTGTATAAAGCCAACTCAACATCATTTCCCTTAGATTTTTCCCACTCCTCATACCACTAATGTACCACATCCTTTAGCTGGTATGCAGTCAATTCCATACCTTCAGCGTCACAAGCATGCATCACACAAAAAATCTTCTCCATCTCATCTATGAATCCTTGAGGATCTTTCTCAACCTTAGAGCTAGTAAAGGTTGGAGGATTAAGCCTTATAATTGGAAACCCTAGTGTCCTCAGAAGAATACACAACAACACATGTAGGACCCAACTGACGTGACTGATATGTCACTAACTGAGTTAATAGATGAATGGAATGACAAAACTCAGTATTGGTAATATCTCCTAGAGGTTACCGAGTAGGAGTGTTACCAGTAGGAGAAAGATCAGTCGGGATCAGTGAAACTCATTTAGGGAAATCAAAAGCAGCAGACCTAGACCAGGTTTGGACTCTATGAGTAGGATGAGCCCCATCAATTTTGTCCTTAAGCAGGATAGAGGATTTTCCACGAGCATTAGATCTTCTGGGGGGCATGATCTAAAAAGTGAACAAATGGGAATTAAATGAGATTTCTACACCCTAGAATCTACAACCCAAAAGTTGTTCACAAGAAAGGAAAACATTCCTAAATGCCTTTTAGCCTCTCTCTTATATGTGTGGAATGTTACACACTCATAAAAGAGACTCTACTTGACACAACTTTATGGACACCCAATGATACAAAACCTAGGCTCTGATACCAACTTTGTCATAACCCCAACTAGGGCCTGGCCGTGATGGGTATCTCATGTCTATCGATAGCTGGAGACAAACCCATTTTCCTAACCACACAAAATATAGCATACCTAGTAGTGGCTGAAATTTGAACATATAACATGATAAAAAAATGATAAAAAAGAAAAATGACTAAGTGTGTCAATATTAATAACCAATAATAGTAATATCCACAAAGCCTCTAAAATTTGAAAATAGTGTAGGTTGGGACATACCCCAGACTCTAACAATGATAATGCCAATGATAATGTTAATGTAAACTCTTATTCTAGTTTATAGAAGGAAACTGATGAAATGACTAAGTCTTTAGAGGAATGGAAGCTCACCACTTCACCACCACTGACCGACGAATCGAATTGATCCACCTAATACTATGCAAGAAAAAGTATCTTCGTTGGCTTCATCACTTGGGGATACAACATCAGGAGATGGTTAGTGGGTTGAGCGCTAGCATAAAACTCATGGATAGGGGAAATATAATGCCAAGTCATATCCATTTCAAGCCCACTATACATGTTCACATAAAAGAATACATATATATATAATAGATATTGGGGTAGGGAATAGGGTTTAGCATGATAGTAAAATATTATCCTAGACTATATAGCTCAACCGTTATAAACATGCACCATAGACTATATGGGTTCATCTTTCCCTGCTAAAAAGGCTCCAGTATATGTTTACCACATGAACTAGAGGTATCAACGAAGACCAGGGAATGACCAGACCCCACATCAGTCCAAGATACAAATATATCAATAGTGTGAACCATGCATATTAGTCATCAAGACCAAACTGTTATCCTCCTAAGTTTACAGTTTTAATAATGATAAACTAACAAATGAACCTTTGCAGGATATTGGAAAACTACTAATGATGAAAGGATAAAGAAAGTAAGTTGGGAAGCCAGCTATAGGAATGAAAGGATAAAAATTCATGATCCACAACATCCAAGCGAATCAATCAAAATAAGAATAAATAGAAGGAAAATCTCAGCCCAGAGAATCACAAAAAATAAGATCAATCATGAGAATCTCATTCCCAAGAATCATAGTAAATTAGATCAATCATAACAAAGTAAGAGGAAGAAAACATCTCAAACAAACTTGGAAAAGCATCAATTTTGACAAGACCAAAAGAAAGAAAAAGTCACAGACATATCTGATATGGACGTGAGTAAATGTAGCATATGGACATATCTGATATGTACATATCACACAGCTACATTCCTCAATCAGGGAATTATGTCAAATCCTTGATTGAGAAAAAATCTCTTAGGTTTCCATATGGAGATTGGAAGCCGAAGAATATAAGAGAAGAAGACTGAAGATAGACACAGTTTATGCAACTTTAAGAAGAATATCAAATTATCTTAATCTTTGTCTTATGAATCTTTGTAACCTTTAGTTTACAATTATTGTATAAAGGGTAGGATCGAGTCAACTTTTTAACACCAACTAAAGTTGTGTCAGAAGGTCTAAATAACAAAATAAGTCTTTGGAACTTGTTTCCCATCATTGTATTCGAGCCTGACATTGAACGATCTAAGGAAACATTAAAACCAATAGGGACTGGAAGTAGGCACCACATTGGTCTTCGAAACTAGTATAAATTTTGGTGTCTTTACTTTATGATTGATTATTTATTTACTTATTTATTTCAAGTCTAATCTATTTTGTAAAGTGTACTGATCTGCAGGTGAGTCGACTATGAAGAGCCAGTAATTGACTCATAAAAAAATTCAATTCACCCCTTTGAATTTCAATTGGTATCAGAGTAGGTCTCACCAACAATGTTTCTTAACTGCAAGTGTGCAAAGATCAAATGACAAATTATCTAATTCCTAGTGCTCTTCTCCAGGATGTCCACACCTCAACAAGACCACTATACTTTAATGGAAAACATTACTCTTACTGTAAAAATAGGTTCAGAATTATTATTCTATAAAATGACTTCCAAGACTGGGTTGTCATCAAAAAGGGTCCAAAGCTAATTCCAGGACTTAAAGAGAAGCCAAAGGACAATGACAAAGAATCTAGGAGTACTGACATAGAAGACCTTGAAAATATTGATGTCATCAAAGAACAATAAGAGGTAATCCAAACTAATGCATGAGCTATAAATTTACTCTTTTGTACAGGTTGTGGAGAAGAATACGACAAGATATCAACTTCTGAGACTACAAAGGAAATATGGGAAAAATTAGAAGAACCTATGAAGGAACCACCAAAGTCAAAAAGTCAAAGATTGTGACCCTTGTCAATGAATATGAGTTGTTCAAAATGGAAGAGAATGAAAATATTAAAACAATGTTTGACAGATTCAGTAAGATTGTGTACACACTAAAATCACTGGGGATGATCTACCCATACAACCTGCAAGTTCGGAAGCTGGTTCGAAGTCTTCCAAATATTTGGGAAACCAAGGCTGCTATTTTGGAAGACGAAGATCTTCACAACATGACATATGATGAGCTATGAGGTAATCTCATTACATATGAATGAAATTATATCAACAGGTATCACAAGGATGAAAAGAAGAAACCAGTGGCCTTTAATGTTGCTCCAACTAAAGGAGAACATTTTGGAAGATGCTAATAGTGAAGAAATATCCCTTATCAACTGTGGAGTAAGGAAGATCATGAGACAGAGACAACAGAGATCCCAAGGAGGCAAAAATAATGACTCTACTAGAAATGATGATCACTGCTATTACTGTGAAAGGTCTGTCCACTTTAAACAAAACATTCAAAAATTAAGAAGAACATCAAAAAGAATTAAATTTTGGAGCCTGGAGTGATAAATATGAAACCGAAGAAGAAATAGAAGCCGCCAATATGTGCTTCATGGCAACAGGTGAATCTAACAAGGTAAGGCTATATGATTGTCACAACTGTAATACTTTTGAATCTAATATAGATATGATAATTGTCGAGCTTCAAAAAGTTATTGATGACTATAAAAAACTCGTTCAAGATAATAAAAGTTGCGAAGCTCAATTTAAATGAAAACTCAAAGAGGAACAAAGAAGTCATCAAATTAAAATTGAAGCATGTCAAATCAAAATTGACTTGCTTTACGAATACCTTAATGATGTAAAAATATAGTTAAAATGATTTAGGAAATCTCCAAGTCATAATTTTGTAAGATCTAATTCTTTTAAAAATAACTCAAGTTCTTCACCAGGTTCGTTTAAATTAGCCAGGACCTTTTTCTCTTCACGAAGATCTGCATGCTTTATCTGTGGAAAGAAAAGGCACAAATCCTATAGTTGTAGGCACAAACCTAAAAGTGTATGGGTTTGGAATCCCAAAAAGCACACCTAACCCGCAAGTACCTAAGACCACTTAGGTACCTAAACAAAATTATTTTTTTATTTTATAGGAATAGGTCTACAAGAGCTATAAGAATGGAATACGGGTCATTGATAGCTATTGTTCTAGACACATGATTTGAAATAAAGAAATTTTTTCCACTCTAAATAAAATGGATGGGGGATCAGTAAGATTCGACGACAATGCTAGAGGAAACGTCATCGGAGTTGGCTCAGTAAAACTCAGCTCATCATATGAATTCACTGAATTATATCTAGTGGATGGACTTAAACATAATCTACTTAGCATTAGTTAGCTATGTCACATTTGTTTTTGAGTCCTCATTAAACACAAAAATTGCTCAATAAAACACGACAAAAGAGACATCTCTCTCATTGGTGAATGCATTAATAATATTTACATCTTAAATAGTCTTGATTTTGCTACCTTAACTTGTCTCACTATGCTAACCAATGAGGTTTGGTTGTGGAACAAAAAGCTTAAGCATGCTAGCATGCATGTCATTGAGAAATTATCCAATCTGGAATTGGTAAAGGGCCAACCAAAACTCAAGTTTGAAAAGGATTACATCTGTGATGCTTGCCAATTGGGTAAACAAACCAGAACATCATTCAAAGTCAAATACATTATCTCTACTACCAAACCTCTTCAAACAATCCACAAGGATTTATTTTTCCCTACCAAGATCGCAAGCATTGGTGAAAAGAGATATGTTTTTGTTATAGTTGATGATTACTCACGTTTTACTTGCGTAATTTTCCTTTCTCATAAATATGAGTCTTTTACAATCTTTGAGACTTTTTGTAGAAAGGTATAGAGAGAAGCTGGGCATGTCATCACTTACATACACAGTGATCACAGAGAAAAATTTAAGAATAAGATGTTTGAGGAGTATTGTACTCAGAATGGATACTCTTAGAACTTCTCTTCACCTCAATATCCTCAGCAAAATAGTGTAGTATAGAGAAAAAATCAGTCTCTCCAGGAAACTGGAAGGACCAGTGCTAGAACATAATCTCTAAGATAAATTTTGGGCACAAACGGTAAGCACAACATGTCACATCATTAACAGATACCTGATCAAACTCATTAGAAAGAAGATGCCTTATAAACTATAGAGAGAGAAGAAGCCCAACATCATATATTTCTATCCTTTTGGCTGTAAATAGTTTATTCAAAATAATGGTAAGAATAACCTAGGAAAATTCGATCCACGAAGTGACAAAGTTATTTTCCTAGGGTATTCTCCCATTAGTCATGCTTATAGGGCTCTTAACAAAATAACTTTGTGTATTGATGAATCTATACATATTGTATTTGATGAATCTAATAACCCTCCTATGAGTTTAAGTGCTGATGAAGAATAGGTGAGTAATCTATAATCCAGAGAAAAGGACAACACAAACTCTAAAATATCACTAGATAAGTCAACTACATCTCCACCAGAGTTGACTCCTTCAGTAGAAATAGTGAAACCAAGTGTCCCAAGAGAATGGAAATATAATGCTAGACATCCAAATGAACTCATCATCGGAAATCCAACAGATAGAGTGAAAACAAGAGCATCAATTAGAAGAACTGCATCTATTGCTCTTGTATCTCAAATTAAGCCAAAGAAAACTGATGAGGCCCTCAAAGATAAATCATGGATCAAAGCTATGAAGGAAGACTTGGACCATTTTGAAATAAATCAAGTTTGGACTTTAGTTGAAAGACCTACAAACTTCTCAGTAATTGGAACTAGATGGATCTACAAAAGCAAATTGAATGAAGAAGGTAAGTTTATTAGAAATAAATCCAGACTTGTAGGTCAAGGTTATTCCCAACAAGAAGGTATTATTTATGATGAGATCTTTGCCTCCATATCAAGGTTAGAGTCAATTCAAATTTAATTTTCTTTTGCTTCTTTGAAATGTTTTAACCTATATCAAATGGACGTTAAGAGTGCCTTCATAAATAGTCTTATTCATGAATAAGTTTTTGTAAAATAATCCCCAGGGTTTGAAAATCCGACATATCCAAATCATGTTTTCAAATTATCAAAAGCACTCTATAGGCTCAAACAATCTCCAAAGGCTTTGTATGAGAGATTGAGTCATTTCTTACTAAATAACAATTTTCAAAGGGGTAAAATTGATACAACTTTTTTCATACAAAATCTGGATTCAAATCTTCTTATTGTGCAAATTTACGTTGATGATATCATTTTAGGAAGTTCTAACATCTCTTTGTGTGAAAATTTTGATAACTTGATGAAAGGAGTACTTAAATGAGTCTTATGGGTGAGAACACATTCTTTTTGGGATTACAAATTAAGCAAACTCTCTAAGTCACTTTCATCAGCCAAGACAAGTACACTAAGGAACTCATAAAAAAATTTGGTATGGGAAAAGAAAAGGACTACGGAACTCCAATGAGTCAATCCACAAACCTTGATTAAAATTTGGCTGGTAAGGATGTTGATGAGAAAATGTACAGGGGAATGATAGGATCACTGCTCTACCTGATCGCTAACTGACCAGACATCATGTTTAGTGTATATAAGTATTCTGAGTTCCAGTCGACTCCTAAAGAGCCTCATCTGAATGCCTTAAAAAGGATCATCTGATACTTATAGGAACCCAAGACATTGGACTATGGTAACCTTGCTCTTCTCTTTTATATTTAATTGGATATTCAGACGGTGATTTAGCAGGTGATAAAAATAATAGAAAAAGCACCAGTGGAACTTGTCTAATTCTTGGTGATGCCCTAATTTCATGGAATAGCATGAAGAAAACTTTAGTTGCTCTGTTAACTACTGAAGCCAAATACATAGCCGTTGGAAGTTGTGGTACTCAAATTTTATAGATTAAGCACCAACTAATTGACTTTAATTTGTTTTTTGAACCTGTTCTCATAATGTGTGATAACACCAGCGCTAATAGTCTGTCTAAATATACTATGCATCATTCTAGGGTGTAACACATTAATATTAAGCACCATTTTATTCATGATCATAACGAGAATAGTGATTTCTCACTTTTGCTGATTCGAAAAATCATCTGGTAGATATTTTTACAAAACCCCTGTTAGAAGAACGGTTTTGTTACTTCAAACAAAGACTTGGTATCCATAGTATTAATGACCTATGGGTGTTTTTTAAAAAATTAATTATATTTTTCATATATTTTATTTTATATTCAAAAAAATCTTCATTACCCTCACCATTGTTCACTTCTGTTTTGCTGCCTCTACACCTCTTTACTTCCCAACACTTATTCGACTGCCACCTATTCACTTCCACCAGTCACCTTTCCCCTTTCACCTGTTTAGATTTCCCCCTCCTATCCTCTCTCAGTTGTATACTTCCCCATTCCTCCTCAAGTTCTCTTAACCTTCCTCTCATCTCTGTATCTTTTCTTTTAAAATTCACCTTTCGCCTCTTCCATGACTAGAACCCGTTCAATGGAGACCTTGTACAAATTTTCCTCAAAATCCCTCTCTTACTGTCCCATTTTTCACTCTAAATCATCTGATAAATCCTTTATGGAATCTCAGTCCATTCTCATTATGATGCATCATCCTAATTACATTCTAACCCCCTCTTCCAAGAAATTTTATCCTAACCCTCTTCTCTCTCTCTCTCTCTCTCCAGAGAAGATGCACAAGATCTAGACATGTTCTCACAAATAAAAACTCTTTGCCTTTAAGAGTTGCTCTATTGTACCATATCACATTATTAATCTTAAGTAATTAAAAGATTCCTTCTGCAATGCCAATCCTTTCTTTAAATTTCAAGAGTTGGCCCTTGTATTTTATCTCTACGGACTTCTCGTCTATGAGGATCTAGTGTGCATGTTCTATGTGAATCTACGCCTTTCCCCTAATGATTTTGAAGCCAACTTTGAAAAAGCAAAGAAATTTCTGTCAGACATTGACTCTGCTTTGACCAATTTTGGTCCCCCGTCCCTCTGTTTCAAGTTTTGCATCATGGATCACATAATTTCTACTACATCGATTCCCCAAAAAGTATCTCTCAGCAATATCACCGGCCGTGACATTTTCCTACTATACCATTTGGTTAAGAAAATCAAAATCAATTAGGCAACATAGATCCATAAGTATATGCTTAAAAGTGCAGCCGATGGTCATACATGTGCTAGTCTACATATGGCCTGCACATTACTCGAATTCTTCAATATCACTCTACTGATCTATCTAATTACACACCAGTGGAGGTTTTTTCTACTTATGATTTCAAGATATTTGCAAGTATCGGGTCTGTCTTAGTTGAAGAGGAATGGTGCAAGAAGGATTCTGCTCGGGCATGGTCAAAAATTCCCAAGGTAAGCAAATCTGTCTCTAAACCTATAATTCCTATTTTTAAGGAACTAGAGGAGTTTAAGGATCGTCTCAAATCCATAGAGGAATGTTTTGTACTACTGCAGGAGTCGACTTAAAAACTTTTGGACCTCGGGAAAAGTACTAGTACAAACATAGACATAGTTAGGGTGGCTCTTGATAGGTTCAAGAAGGAGGGTATAAAATAGTTTTCATGGATTTTCACCTGAATGGATACCCTCAAGACCCAAGTCCACTTATCTAATAATGATCTAGCCATTTTCGTCCAGAATTCCTATTCCTCCTTCTTAAAAAATGTCGAACAATGATATGGAACCTTCTGTCATAACATGCATAATACTCAAACCTACTTCCGCAAGAAGTGGTGAACAATGATGACTCTTTATATTCAAAAGAGGGTCATGTCCCTTGTTTTTATGGATTGTATGATGATTTATTACACACTATCTGCTATACTATTTTGCTCTGCCTAGTAAATATGTTATGTATATTTGTTTCTTATCTACTATTTTGTTTTGCATTTTTTAATTATGCTAAAAGAGGGACAAAGACACGAACATCAGTATACGCCTACCAGTCTGGAGGAGAAAGTCTACTGATAGAAAGAGCCTACAAGTCAGGGGGAGCAAGTGACTAATAGCAAGCTGACAGATATGGAAGACAACTGATGTTTACACTTGTTTGTCATTATCAAAAAGGAGGATTTTGTTAGCCTCCTAAATTTATGATTTTAATACTGACAAACTAACGAATAAACTTTCCAGGATATTGGAAGACTACTAATGATGGAAGGATAAATGAATCAAGTAGGGAAGACAACTCCAGGAATGGAAGGACATCAAATCATGATTCGCAGCACCCAAGCAAATCAATAAACTAAGAACAAATGGAAGGAGAATCTCAGTCTAGAGAATAACACCAAATCAGATCAATTAAGAGAATCTCAGTCCCGAGAATCACAAAAAATCATATCAATCATAACAAATTAAAAGGAAGAAAAGATCTCAAACAAACTTGGAAAAACATCAATTGCTATAAGATCAAAAGAAAGAAAAGATCACGGACATTTCTGATATGGACATGTGTAAAAGCCATATATGGACATATCACACGACTACATTCCTTAATAAAGGAATCAATTCAAATCCTCGATTAGAAGAAATCTCTTAGGTTTCCTTATGGAGAGTGGTAGCCAAAGACTATAAGAGAAGAAGACTGAAGTTAGACACGGGTTACACAACTTCAAAAAGAATATCAAAGTGTCTCAATATTACCTAAACAAAGATTTTAACCTTTAATTTACAATTGTTGTATAAAGAGTAGGATCAAGTCAACTTTGTAACACCAACTAAAGCTATGTCACAAGATGTGAAAAAAAAAGTCTTCGAAACTTGTTTCCCATCATTGTACTCGACCTTGACATTGAACGATCTAAGGAAACATTGAAATCCAAGGGGACTGGAAGTAGGCACCACATTGGTGTTCTGATACAGGATAAATTTATGTGTGTTTACTTTACGTTTGATTATTTATTTTCTTAATTATTTCAAGTCTAATCTATTTTGTGAAGTGTGTTAATCTATAGGTGATTCGATCGACTGTGAGGAGCCAATAGTCAACTCATAGAAAATTTTCAATTAACTCCTCCCTCTTGAATTTCACAAATCTCACATCGACAAACATGAGTTTCCAGTATGAGCCATCCAAGACCCATGCACTTACAACCTAGCTACATAACCTTCATTGAGCCTAATTTAAAACAAGTTTCACATAACCTATTTGTTAACCAATGAACCAACCGTTAAGGCACACCACGAGAATCGGCATACCCTTACACTTGCAAGCTTATCTCTATGCCATAACAATCATATTAACTTGGGGGAATTCTTTGACCCCTTTTGTTCAATAAATCTAATCATAGACAACATAACTTTCAAAATCTATGTTCATTGTTTAATCATTTATGCAATTCAATAACATAGGCGACTATGTCAAACCAGGTGACAATTTCACAATCCAAACCCATTTACACGAGTCGGTTGAGGGAACATAAATATTCAAAACCAATTCCAATTTCAAAACATCAATTTAGAGGAATACCTTGACCTCCATTCCAATTCCCTGCCCATGCACCCCATTAGTTTAAAACATCAATTTCAAAGAATGAATTATTCATAAAAACCATGGAAAAAAATTCAAAGATCAATCAATCCAAAAACCTCAACCACATCAAAGCCCATATTAAAAGGCATACAATTAAACAATATAAGGCAAATGTTTTTCATAAAATAAGAATTGGGGAAGAGTAACATGCCTGAAATAGAAAAATTTGTAGAGAAAAATCAACCTCTTAGAAACCCAAAGTATCTTGACCTTAGAGAGTTTAGAGAGTTTTAGAGTGTTTTGATTGTGTTATGAATGAGAAATAACTCCCTTGAATACTTTTTGTACATGGGGTCTGAGTAAGGGAAAAGGGGAATTGACCAGAACGCCTCTAATAAAAAGACTTAAAATTGACCGCCCAATTGCTATGGCTGACCTTACGACTCGTAGGGTAACCTTACGACTCATAAGGTCCCAATCGTAGTCTTAAAAGTGTCCATGATCACCAATACTGACTTGGATATGAGTCATACCATACGATTTATACTTAGACATTACGACTTGGCATGGTCTAGTTGTTGTCAAGCAGAAACCATTGGACATCACACTGGTTAGGCTATGCAAGAGAACAGATGACTCATTTTGAGTCGTTATGACATGTAACCCCTAGTCGTAGTCGTAGTAGAAACTTTAGGCCAACCTACTGGCCAGGCTTCGATTGGGTCCTTAAGACCCAGTAAGACTCCTTTCGACTTGCATGGTGAGTTGTAGTCTAGGCATTGAGGATAAAATCTCAAAAATTTTAGAGGACCAAAAATATAAGGTGTTATAGCTTGCTTTGTATTTCACCATGCAAAATATGCTATCGTTAACAACAAATCAAGTCTTCATCTAAAATTTTGTCTCTAACAAGGGGAAAACCATATGGATACTCAAACTTTACTAAAGTAATAAGGGCAATACCAATGTATAATACAATGGGTACTCAAACTTTCCCTGCATCTCTAACTCAAAAACAAAGCATGACAACTTTCCATTAAATATATTGTCACTCAATTTATGATATTGAAATAAACATCCAAAATCATTATTAAAATAAATATAAATCTAAGAAAAATGAAAAACTAGAGTTACTAATCCATAAAATGTAGGCACCATCAGGATGTCCTGAATTAAAACCCAAAATATTAAATCATCCATAACAATTGAAAATCAAATCATCCAAATAACATAAAAGTGTCCAAATGAGCATCCAAAATTATACATACCCAGAATAATGAAATAAATATGAATACGGAGATGGGAACCCCAACATAAATCTTGCAGTGTCGTCACTGCATAATCATGAATGTATAGAAAGAGTAAAAGGGGCTTTCTAATATTGCATAAGGCGTTGTCGTTACTAGTTGTCTCCTCATCATCACTATCAGGCTGTGGGTCATAATCCTTGGACCACATAGCTGAGGCCTCATCATCAGAATCTATTCTTGAGGAAGAAAGTCTTTTATTGGGCTTCAAGGCTTTCCACAGGCCCTTTATCCCTTTCCATATACGGGTGAAAAATATGTCTCTCTTCTTCTCTTTTTTTCTCATCCTATTATGAGACTCTCATAATGATTGATGTGACTATTCCAATAAAGAGTAGGCCCACTCAAGTCTAGAAATGGTAGCTCCCTTCTCTTTCTAGTCCTCAAGAAACCTATCGTAGTCGATCTGAGAAATATTGGAATGATGATGATGGAAGGTTTTTCTGGCCCCAGAGGTAGGTTAGACACGAACTACTTAATCATTTTCATTTGTTCCAAAAGGTTTTCAAATGGACCAATTAAGGATGACCTTAACGAATCTATGTCATCGTCCATCGATTTATACAAGTCGATTCTCCTCTTCTTGCTCTTTGAAAGTTCTCCCTCACCATGTATCTTCAATGGTAAGATGTTTTTATTTGGGGATACCAAGTTTTCCCCTTTATATTCCTCCACCTCAACCATTTTGCATAACTCAATGATAAGAGAGGCAAATAGAAGCGTGGGGCCTCTCTTATTCTTAAAATACCGAATCTACGAGACCACAAAACAACCAATATTTTAAAAACATTTCCCCAAAGGCAAGATACCATCTGGTCTTGCATGGTTGGGACAAGGGTCATGTTGGTATATAGAGAAATTCGTCTACAGATGATAGTCAACCAGATCTGAGCCTCTGCCGTGAACTAATTTATTATTATCCCATTTTTTGTTGTAGCCTATGGAGAATCCCTTCCCGTGCATAGTTTCTCAATCAACAAGCTCCTGGGGGCATAATTCATAGCTTCATATTCTCTTATGTCCACATCCGGCGGCCTATAAACTTCACTAATCTATTCGGCCTCGAAAAAACTTACTTTTCCCAAATCTTCATAACTTGGTAAAGATTTTTACTACGCTGATATTTGCGTAAAATTTTGTCACCCATTTCTCATTAACCCAGCATGGGTCTGTTGCAAAGCATGTCCATCCTATGTCTATGAGCCTCCCATAGAAAGCTGGGAGCTTTTCCAACACATTTTCTATCGGTATTCCCCTCCCAAGTAGAAACTTCCTCCTTGTAAGGTCCTTATATTAAATAGTCTCACATTCAGGGGACATGAAGTGGTTGTTATCATAGACTACCATTCTTTTCTTAATGTACTTGAAACCCATACACATAGCATTATTTATAAGGATAAACATGGAGAAACAATGTTATACGACCTAATTAAGCTAAAGAAATGGCTTAGGGATCATGGACATAGACCGGCTTAAACATGACAATTAAGGGGATTGGAAAAGTCTGTCAGACTATCCTCAGGTGTCGAGATTGTGATCTAATTAGGTCAGGACCGCAATGATCTTAGGTGAATTTATGCACTTCAGTGTTCTTACCCGGGCTTGTTTAGATTTGTTTTGAGGAATTCTTTTGTTGTTAATATGTTAACTATGATATCATTGAGCATTTATGTGTTTAATTGCTTAATTACAATGTTTAAGGTGTATTTCAAATAAATTTGTACTTAATTTGGTCACTTAGAGTTTAAATGAGAAAACTATTGTTACTAGCTTGAGCTAGGTGTTGTTCTAGTTTATCTGGATGAATTCTAGTAAGTGTAATGAGTACCTAAGGTTATTATTGTGTATTTATAGATGGAGCAACTTTCTTAGAGTGTCAAAGTTTCATTGAATCAAGCCAAAAGTCAAACAATAAGTTGAAGATCAAAATGAGCAAAACAAGTTCTTGGTTTAAGTTTCTAGTTCATTGTCCTGAATGTTGTGTTGTTTTGATATGAGACAAATGGCCATCATAACTTTTGATTCCATCATTAAAGGCCAACACATGGAGAATCCAATTTTGGACATCTTGAAGGCCCGAGAGTATGCATGGGGAAGTCATGTTGGACACTTAATAAAGCAATTCCATGCTTGGAGGCTTGACTTGATGACTACCCAAGGCTCCAAAGGATTTAAGGGTTTTAAGTGTGAAGAAGGAGTCCTTAGACTCCATGACAACCCCTTATTAAGGGTGTTTTGGTCTTTTTGCTTCTTATCTTTACACTCCATTGGAGCCCCTTTTCATTAAGGGTAGTTTGGTTATTTGATGTAATAGCTTTAAATAGACCCCATTAGCCTTATTTTCTAATTAGTGGATTATGGATATTTGAAAGAATTCTTCTTCTCTCTTTGAGAGTGTAGTGTAGGGCTAGGAAAAGCCAAGTAGTGTAAACTTGGAGAAGCTATTATCAATCTTTGCTTAGAAACAGTGGTTGTAAGACAAAGTTGATTCCCTTAGCAGTCACCGTAAGAGTTTGGTGTTGTTATTGCGGGTTTTAGGGGTCTTATCGTTTGATACACGGTTTGGTTCCTATTTCTTATAATCTCGTATGTCAAGCTATCTATCTTACTTTATTACATTTGTTTGTTTCTTGTTTCTCTTAGTCTTTATATCTTTAGGTCATTCTCTTATCATTTGATATTAGATCCATGATTTAGGGTTGTTCCTACAACTCTAAGTCCTGGATTGTTGTTACTTTAAAGAAAATCATCACAAAAATGAGTAAGATCTGAAAAAAAAATACTGTTCACATTTTTAGGATTTTTCAATTTTTTGAGACTTGATTTTTGTGTGTTTTGTGTGTTTCTAGTGTAAGATCCTTGTTCCTAACACTAAAAGAAGTGTAGGAAATCGAAAATCTCATAAAAAAAGTTGTTAATTCTATTTTTGTTTTTGGGAATATCTTTGAAACTTAGATCGATGTTGTTTTTGTGAGTTTTGTGAGTTTCTAGTGCTAGAGCCTTGTTCCCTAGAACTAATAGAGTCTAGATCTAATATTTGAGCTAGATCCGAGTTGTTTTGAACCTTCCACCATTGTTGAACTTGTGTTTGAAGGTTTTGGAGAGTGGATCTCATGTGGATTATTGTGGTTGGTTACGATTTGGAGCTGATTTTGTGATATTTGTGCTTTGCTTGGGAAAGGGACCTTAGATGTTCAAGAAAATTTCAATTTGGATGTCATTTGCCTTGTGGTCAAATGTTGGTCAACTCTTGAATATTCTTGTTATTCTTCATCATCTTCATTTCTTGTTGAAGAAGAATATTCAAAAAGGGGTGTTTGATCTTGCAAAAGGAGGAATGAGAGTGTACTACTTGTTTAAGGAAATTTTCAAGCACCTTCCTAGTCATCCAAAAGAAAGAAAACAAAAAAAGAAAAGGAATAATCAAGTACAAGAACAAGTACAATTGAAAGTACAAGGGGGACCATTTCAATTCAAATTCATTTGAGCTTTAAAAAGGCTCCAAACCTTGAGTTTTCTCCTCCAAAAAACCGAAATTACACTCCGTTGGTTGAAGATCAGCCGAAACACAACTTGAAGAACAAAAAAATTTGCAAAATTAACGTCAAACCACAAGCTTCCATGTCACCACTATAGGACAACCGAATTGAGCTCAAATCTTGATTTCTTGGTTTCTATTATTGATGTTTAGTTGTTTTTTTGTAGATTCTAGTGCTAATTGACAAACTAGTAATTGTCTACTAGGTTGTGAGTTAGTTTTGAGTCCTTTTCATTTGTGTCACTACTAGAAATGACAGCTATGGGGACAGTTAATTAGCGATGGTTATATAACCGTTAGTATAAAAAAGCTATAGTGACGGTTACAACTATCGCATATTGTCATATAATGTATTGGGACAATAACTATAGATAACCATCGCATAAGCCTCCGAAACCATCCCAATAGTTATATTAATGGTAACGGTTATTATAACCTTCCCAATAGATATCTATGGTAACAGATATATAACCGTCCCATATTTTATAGCAGCTAAAATATGGAATTACATGGGAATTTTTTCTCGCACACTTATTTTACTTACTCCTTTTAATTATTTTTATCAAAAAAAGTTAAAATATGTTTTTTTCCCACATTTTTTTCTGGTCAGCCCCATTTCTCTAGGGTTAATACGAAATTGATTCCATTCATACTCGACAACTTAGGGTTAATACTAAATTGATTCCATTCATCAGTACTCGTCTGCTTCTTCGTTATCGATAGCCTCATGTCGATTCGTTCATTACTCGACAACCTCATCTCCATAGACAGCTTCTCCATTCAATACTCGATAGCCCTATCTCGATCGATAACTTCTCTGTTCAGTACTCAACAGCCCCATCTTGATCGATAGCTTCTCCGTTCAATACTCGATAGTCGCTTCTCCGTTCAGTACTCGACAACTATTTTTTGAGTCTTGGTAGTGTTAAATTAGCTATCTCGGTAGTGTGAGCTATAAGTCGCTGATATTCATCTGTTCTTCTTGCGATTTTACTTCTCTAGAATGTTCTTCTTATCAGGTAGGTCTCCAGAATGTTCTTCTTATATCTGTATTTAAGTTTTCATCACATCATGTTTGCATGTTCATCAACTAATAGACAAGCTGGATAAGATATTTGTGTTACTGTCTTTGTAGAGGTCATTGAAAGTTGTCTTATTGTCAAGAGGAGCAACTCAAATGTCGTTCTAACACATGAACTGGTGTTAAGTTCCTACTTTTTTTCTTGCATAACATAACATGTCCCTCAACATTTGATTGGTTAAGCATGATCAACATTCTTACTTATTTAATTAAATATATGTTGTACAAATTATTTCACATATCTAATGGTACTATTTGTACGTTGGTACTGACTTTACTCATGATTTTTTTTCTTCAATATTGTAAATATGTAACATAGGGTATTTAATGGATGTTGGAGATAAAAGTTGGATGTATCTCCCAAAATCCACCATTCAGTTCCAAAATGGAGTCAAGGATTTTCTTAATAAAGCATTTAAATGAGCTTCTCAAGGAAATAAAATATTATTCCCTTGTAGATTGTTCTTTAATCTCTATTGTCATTATCAAGATGTGTGGAGGATCACTTGCATGTTCATGGATTTGCTCCTAATTACACTAAATGGGTTTTCCATAGAGAAGGGGTTTCATCAACAAATATTCAACATTCAAGCAGTGTTGATGAAACTTTTGACCAACATGATGATATTGATAAACTACTTCATGATACTTTTAGAAATATAGAAGATGACCAGATAAATGAATGGCATAAAGGAGTAAGACAGGGACCATCTGAAAATATTAAGAAATTTTTTAAATTAGTAGAGGAAGAAAAACAAGATTTATATCTAGGGTGTAAGATTTTTTCTAAGTTGAGTTTCACTATCCGGTTGTACTTGTTCAAATCTATTCACGGGCTGAGTAATGTAGCTTTCTCAAACTTACTAGACATGATAAAAGAGGCTTTTCCATTCGCTCAGATTCCCGAGTCTTTCCACAAAACAAGAAAGGTGATAAGATATTTGAGTCTTAATTATGAAAAACCCACGCATGCCTTTATGACTGCATGTTGTTCTGGAATAAGAATGCAAAGCTTGATAATTGCGTTTTGTATGGATCTTCTAGATGGAAGAATGTTCGTGATGAGTTGAATAATAAGAATACTAAAGTTCCTGCGAAGGTCTTAAGGTAATTTTCTTTAAAGCCTAGGGTTCAGAGGATATTTATATGTTCTGAAACATCTATAGCTATGAGATGGAATGCTACTAAACAACCCAAAGATGGAAATTTAAGGCATCCCGCTGATGGGGAAGCTTGGTAACATTTTGATTCCATGCACCCCAACTTCTCCAAAGATGTTCGTAATGTTAGATTGGGTCTTTCAAGCGATGGTTTCCATACATTCAGAACAATGAGCATTTCTCATAGCACATGTCCAGTTATGTTAATGAACTATAACCTAGCACCGTGGATATGCATGAAGCCAGAGTATATAATGTTATCAATGATTATTCCAGGTCCCTTATCTCCTGGAAATAATATTGATGTATACTTGCAGCCGCTAATTGAAGAGTTGAATGAACTATGGAAGGTGGGAGTGGAAAGATTTGATGCTAAAACTAACCAAACATTTAATATGGGTGCTGCTTTATTATGGACAGTTAGTGATTTTCCAGCACTAGCAATGCTTTCTAGATAGAGCACCAAGAGGATATGGGCATGTCCCACTTGTAATCATAGTACTTGCTCCCAATATCTCAAACATAGTTGTAAGATGTGCTACTTGGGTCATCGAACATTTTTTCCCCCTGATTATTCATATCAAAGAGATAAAAAAAAATTATGGTAAAGAGGAGCATAAAGCTGCACCTACTACCTTATCAGGTGAAGAAGTCCTTGAAGAACTACATGAATTCAATAATGTTTTTGAAAAGATCCAAAAAAAAAAGAAAAAGAAATAGTAATTGTCCCTGGAAAAAAAGATCCATATTTTTTGAATTGCCGTATTGGCTGGAAAATAAATTGTGGCCCAACCTTGACCCGATGCACATAGAGAAGAATTTTTGTGATAGTTTGCTTGGTACTTGTTGGATATATCTGGGAAGTCCAAAGATCATGTAAAGTTCTGCTATGACTTGCATCAAATGGGGATACACAAAGAGCTTCAACCAATAGAAGATGATAACAGTAGAAAAGTTCATCTGGCTAAAGCTTTTTTCACTATGAAACCAGAGGAGAAAAGGTTGTTTTTCACTATTTTAAAAGATTCCAAATTTCCATAATGGTGTGCCACTAATATATCAAATCTAGTAAAACTAAATGCGGTGAAAATATCAGGATACAAAAGTTATGATGCTCATTTCATAATGCATCACTTTCTCCAGGTTGCGGTTAGAAAAGTGTTACCCAAAAATATGTCTTTGGCCTTGATTAGGTTGGGGAATTATTTTAGATCCATATATAGTAGGGTTATAGGAAAAAGTGATTTTGATAAAATGAAGCCTGAAATCATAGATATAGAATGTGAGCTTGAAAAGATTTTTTCTCCAACCTTTTTTTAATATAATGACATATTTGCCATTTCATTTAGTAGATGAAATTAAGCTCGGGGCCCAACTCATTTGCGTCATATATATCCTATTGAAATAAATATGTGTAACTATAAGGGATTTATTTGTAATTGAAACACCCCTGAAGCATCAATCACAGAGGGTTTTTTGGCTAAAGATTGTTTGAACTTTTGTTCGAGATACCTAGATGATGGGGTGAAGACAAAATTCAATAAGTATCCAACAGGGGATGAGGAGGGCACTCAAATACAGGTAGTTGATTTGTCACCTATATGTAACACCCCAAAACCTAGTCTCAAGATTCCACAACGTGCTCAAGACTACGAGTAGCCTCAAGCTAACCCTGTAAGCCTGTTACAAAGTCTATAACTCCCATTAAGGTAAATAGGTCAAGCATTAATACTGAATTATATCATAACTGTCTAAGATCAACTGAATATACTATCTGGATAACAAATTCAGAAAGTTTGAAAATAATAGCTGGTAGTCCGACAAGCCTCTACTACTAAGAAACTAGACAGATATTGGGACAGACCCCCGAAGGACTCGAACTAAACTGAAAACAATAAATCAAATACTATGAAAATTGGAAATCTGGATAAATAGGCCCTCGAACCATGAGGACTCACCAACTGTAGGGGAGTAGATAGAGATGCCCAAAATCACTTACATTGCTGAGACTGAGCACCTGAACCTACATTATGATACAATGTAGCACATAGACATATATGTGGATCAGTACTTTGAGGATGTACTGAGTATATGGCGGTGAATGCACAGTAAATCGATATCTTAACAATATAAAAATTCATAGAATATGTATGATGTATGTAATGACTCACATGGTTGGAATAATTGAAAGCTAAAAATCATAAATCATGAATAATTAATCATAGGATATAAAACTGGTGAGCCATCACCTTTAAAGTCTAAAAACTGTACTTTTATACTTGTTTTCAAATCATGCGAGCTAAGTGTAGAAAGGACTCACCTTTATCATCTGAAAACTGAAAGCCGAAATCTAATAATTAATGTGCTATGTAAGATAATATCTGAGAAAAATTGTGATCCATTACACCTAGTTTCAAAAAGCTTTTCTGTTAGTGTTTTCTATTAGGGAGGTTCTTCTAACCGACATAAACCATGTGAGCTATCATAGAGTCCAACATCAGGGCAAATCCTTATTTTGGGGAGAGGTGTCATATTTTTGCCAGGGAGTATAACCTGAGCTAAGTGATCATATCTGTAATAGTCATCCATATAGAAATAGGAATACTGAATTTGTACCTACGTTGGCTCGTAGTTTTAGGATAGTAGGATGCGCTAAACCTACACTTCCCGCTTGGTGCTAAATACTACTCCCTTAATTATATGCTCATTCTTTAGGAAAATCCACTTTAAGAGTCATAATGTTTCATACTGAAAGCTAACTATGCATCTGTTCATTCAAAATTGAATTTAAGTTGTAAAGTGGATTCCATATCTTAGAAAAACATCAAACGAAAGTAGACATGTAATTGAACTTTAAAACACTTAAAACATCATAATCTTCAAATAGCAATAAATGGGTATGAACCCTAAATTGAAATTCATGTAAAATCATGTAAATTTGTAATTTAAAACTAATTTTGGGCACAAGGTTGGAAGATTTATCCTTGTTCAAAACACAACATAACTTAATAGATGAACTAGATGAAGAAGTTTGGTTTTGAGATTCTATTTGTGCTCTTGAAGATTGATTCTTAGAATTATTGAATTGGGAACCTTGAATTTTGAACTAGTTTGGGAAAAGAATGGTGGAATTTTGGGGATTCTTGAAGTTTAATGTTGAAGCCTAGGGTTTTAATTGAAAGAAATTTGATGGACAATGAGCATATTTTGCTCAATAATACACTTAATCATCAGTTTTCACGATTTGGGGAGGTGGGCAAAAGACTAAACTTCCCTTGGTATTTAAAATCCATTACTGGGTTTTCAATTGAGGCTTTAGCGCGATGCGCTAAGTGGGTCATCACAATACCCACCGCGACGTGGTAGAATCACGGTGACTTACTGGATTGTGACAACTTCTGGTTTGGGATTCACTGCGATGCGGTGCAATTGCGGTGACCCTCTGAAAATTGACAAATTCCGATTTGGCCTCTATTGCGATGCGGTGCCCTTCTCACTGCGATACTTACTGCGACGCGGCCTAATCGTGGTGAGATACTATTTTGCCAATTCGAATGTGATCCAATCCTCGTCCAAAAATTCCAAAACTTATCCGAGACATGCTATTTTAACCCCTGAATATAATTTAACTCAAAAATCATTGTCTCAGAGCCCGGAGGGTCAACTTAGAAATCTTTGAAGTTTAAAGAGAGTCAAAATGACTAATTCCCTCAATTCTTAACTTTAATATTTTAAAGATTCTAAGTGCTACAAGTACGTACTAAGGGCTGGACTGAGCTAGAAATATTTGGGGTATCACAATATCTCCCCCTTGGGAACATTCGTTCTCGAATGAGGCTAACAAAACTGATATGCTGAAAAAAAGGCTATAACTGGCATGCACAACTAAAAGCATGACTAAACTGATTTACAAATGTAATAACTGTCAAATGAATGGCTATATTAAGCTGAAACTTGGAATGAAAAGAGGTGATCTAAGGATACTCGTTACCTTTAACTGAATCTAAATTTGTAGCAAAAAGATGAGGCTACATGGTTCGCATATCTGCTTTTGCTTCCCAAATGTCTCCCTCAACGGATTGATTCCGCCAAATAACCTTGACCAAGGGAACATCTTTCTTCCTTAGTCTACGAATCTGGCGATCAAGGATATCTATTGGAATCTCTTCATAGGAGAGGCTATCATGAATATTTGTTCTTTCTAAGGGTACTACAACCGTTGGATCACCAATACACTTCTTTAACATAAATACATGGAACACAGGGTGAACAGAGGACAAATATGTAGGAAACTCAAGCTCATATTCCACCTTCCCAACACGGCTCAATATTCAGAAAGGACCAACATAGCGGGGACTAAGCTTCTTCTTTTTGCCAAATCTCTTCACCCTTTTCATGGGTGTAACTTTCAAATAAAAAAATCACCAACTTTAAACTCAAGATCTCTTCTCCTCACATCCGCATACAATTTCTGAAGACTTTGATTTATTTTTAACCTTTCTCGAATCAACTATATTTTCTCCATAGCTTCTAACACCACATATAGCCCTAATAACGTGGCCTCACCAACTTCAAACCAACCGATAGGTGATCTACATCTCTTCCCATAAAGTGTATCAAATGGGGTCATCTGAATGCTAGTATAGTAACTTTTATTGTAGGCAAAATCAATCAGCGACAAATGCTCATCCCAACTACCCTTAAAATCGAGCACACATACCCTCAACATATCTTCTAGAGTCTAAATGGTCCTCTCTGACCGACCATTTGTCTGAGGATAAAAAGATGAACAAAGGTGAACTTGGGTACCAAGACCCTTCTGAAAGGCTTTCCAAAAGTGAGAGGTAAACTGAGTAATCCTATCTGAAATGATAGATAACGGAACTCCATGCAATCTAACCAACTCTCTAATATACAACTTAGCATAATTTTCAGCTGAGTAGGACGTATGAACTAGATGGAAATAGGCTGATTTAGTCAAACTTTCTACCATAACCCAAATCGAATCATGCTGACGTCGTAAATTAGGTAACCCTGTTATGAAATCCATGTTCACCTTTTCCCACTTCCAAGTAGGAATACTGAACTCTTGCAAAGTACCACCAGGCCTTTGGTGCTCTACCTTAACCTGTTGACAAACTGAACATTTATCTACGAGCTCTGCAATATCTTTCTTCATACCACTCCACCAATAGATGTCCCACAAATCTCAATACATTTTAGTACAACCAGGATGAGTGGAGTAACACGTACCATGCGCTTCAGTCTTAATCCACTATCTCAATTCATCAACGCATGGTACACACAGTCTACTTTGATTTCTCAACATGCCATCTCCCCCTTGGTAGAAAACCTTCACCTTCTGATCTCTAACCGACTTCTTTAACTTAACTAGGATGAGATCCTGATCTTGTTTCGCCTTCACCTAAGAAGCTAAGGAAGATTTTGCACTACTCTGCACCCAAACGCTACCCTCAGTCGAATCAACCAAATGAATACCCAATCTATCTAATCGATGAACTTCCCAAACTAACTCTTACTTATCACGCTCCACATAAGCAACACTACCCATATACAATCTACTAAGGGCGTCTACCATAACATTGGCCTTTCTCGGATGATACAAAACACTCATTTCATAATCTCTTAACAATTCTAGCCACCTTCTCTAACGGAGATTTAACTCTCTTTGCGTAAACACATATTGAAAACTTTTGTGGTCCGTAGATACATCAACATGCACCTCATAATGATAGTGCCTCCATAGTTTCAAAGAAAACAAAATAACAGCTAACTCAAGATCATGAGTAGGATAGTTCTTTTCGTGAGGCTTAAGATGTCTAGAGGCATAGGCTATAACCTTACCTCTATGTATCAAAACACAACCCAAACCAACTTTTGAGGCATCACAATAAACAATGAATCCATCTATACCACCAGGTAATTCTAAAACTAGAGCTGAAGTGAGTTGAGTGTTCAACTCCTGAAAACTCTTCTCATAAGAATCTAACCACTGAAACTTAACTTTTTTCTGAGTCTATCGGGTCATAGGGGACGCAATGGATGAAAACCCCTCAACAAACCATTTATAATAGCCAGTTAAACCCAAGAAACTTCTGATGTCTGATGGAGAAATTGGTCTAGGCCAGTTTCTCATGGCTTCAGTTATTTAGGGATCAGCTCTAATGCCATCACTTGAAACAACATGACCGAGTAAAGATACTGACCTTATCCAAAATTCACACTTGTTGAATAAGGCAAATAACTAGTGATCTCTAAGAGTTTGCAAAATGATTCTAAGATGGTCTGTATGATCATCCTCACTACGGGAATAGATAAGGATATCATCGATAAAGATTATGATAAATATGTCTAGGTACTATTTGAACACACGGTTCATCAACTCCATAAAGGTTGCTGGGGAATTTGTTAGCCCAAAAGACATCACTAGGAATCAAAATGAACATAACGGGTTATGAAAGCTGTCTTCAGGATGTCATATTCCCTTACTCGAAGTTGACGATAACCGGATCTAAGGTATATCTTGGAAAAATAACTTATACATTAGTGTTGATCAAATAAGTCATCGATCCTAGGAAAAAAGATATCTGTTTTTAACTATGATTTTATTTAGTTGACGATAGTCAATACACATTCACAAAGAACTATATTTCTTATGCACGAATAGGACAGGAGTGCCCCATGGAGAAATACTGGGCCTTATGAAACCCTTATCTAAGAGGTCCTTGGGTTTCTCCTTTAACTCTTTAAGCTAGATAGGAACCATACGATATATAGGAATAGAGATGGGCTGAGTATCAGGAAGAAGATCAATTCCAAATTCTATTTCCCTATCGGGAGGTACCCTTGGCAAATCTTTGGGAAACACATCAGGAAATTCATTGACTACATGGACTGACTGAATGGTGGGAGTCTCAGACTTAGAATCTTTGACTCAATCTAGATGATAGATGCACCCTTTAAATATCAACCTCCTATCCATAAGATAAGATATGAAATGACTCTTGGGAGACATTGAATTTCCTTCCCACTCAAAGACTGGCTCATCAGGAAATTCAAACTTCACCACTCGGGTGTGACAATCTATGGATGCATAACAAGAATAAATCCAATCCATACCAAGAAGGGTCAAAGTCAACCATGTTTAATACTATCAAATATGCTAACATCATCTTATGAAGGACAGTAACAGACATTTTTTATAATTTTGTTTGGCAGCAACTGACTCCCCTATTGGAGTAGAAACCAAGAAGGGCTTAGGGATCTTTGCAGGGGCTATTTCAAAATTAATTGCAACTAGTGGGGTCACATAAGAGAAACTCGACCCAGGGTCCACCAACACATAAACTTTAAGATGAAAGACATGAAGCCTACCAGTAATAATATCTAGGGAGATCTCCTGCTCCTGATGGGATGGTAAAGCATAGAACCGATTCTAGTGCTGACCGCCACCAGTACTAGGTGATGCGCCCTGAGGAGGGGTTGGACGAGCTATGGGAGCTGGTGCACTAGTAGCCTGAGTCTGGGGACGAACATCCCTAGTTCCATGCTTAGTATACGGGCACTCTTTGATACTATAGTCCAACTAAACACATCCAAAGCAACCATTATGACCCAACAAACACTCACCAGGATGATTCTTACCACATCTATCCCATGAAAGATAACTAGGCCTTCCACCCACACTATTCTGAGATCTGTACATAAAAGTCTAACCCTACTGTTCCTGCTTAGTTCTGGATATGGGGGCACTAGCTAAAGATGGTGCTGGAAAAGGCGGACAACTCTGAAATTATGAATGATTTCCTCCTGTAAATCTTGATTGACCATACTCAAACTGCCCAGTTCTAGCCTTCTAATTTCCTCTATTTCTTTCCTTCAACTTTTCTGCCTCAATCTGTTGGACATGAGTTATCAATCTAGCAACATCTATATCTCTAATAAGCATGGAAGTCCTACATTCCTTGACTACCAATCCAAACACTCTAAAACTTACTCATACTAGATCTAGAGTCATCTATCAACTCAGGAGAATACTTAGATAACTGGTTGAATTTAAGGTAGTACTCTTTCACTGTCATTGAGACTTGCCTCAGTTTTATGAACTCTTCAATCTTGGCTTCCCGTAACTCACGCAAAAAGAACTTGTCTAGAAAAGGATCTTGAAAAACCTGCAAACTCATAGGATCTGCATTCTCACTCCTACCTTTCTTCCACATAACAACCCAATCATAAGAAACATCCTTTAACCAATAAGAAGCCAATTCTACACTCTTCCTGTCAATAACTTGCATAACTTGGGTGATATTTTTCACCTCATAAAGATACAACTGTGGGTACTTACCTACCTTTGACCCAAAGAATTTGAGTGGGTTCATCCTCATGAAGTCACAAAGTCTGGCTACAGCTAAATCACCTTCTTGTTGATGCAAAACTGTAGCCTAATTATTGTCCTGAATATTAGTGATCATAGCTTGGGCTAACGCCTGAAAAGAAGCCCAAAATTCGGCATGAGACACATTCTCATTTAGGGGATCAACAGGCTGGGGTGGATGGTTATCATTCCTATGAGCATTAGCTCTACAAAGAGGAATATTCTATCATTAAGGAGCATGAGTTAATAGCAGATAGAGAAAGTGGTAAGCAAGATGGATTAAGAAAGAAAGAGATGATTTTCCTAAAATGTCCTAAAGCCTCTTACTTATAGATGTGGAGAAATTCACACCCATGATCAATACTCTACGTAACACGGCTTGTCTGACTCCCTAGAACTCTCTAAAACTTAGGCTCTAATACCAAGTTTTTAACGCCCCAAAACCTAGTCTCGAGATACCACACGGTGCTCAAGACTGCGAGTAGCCTCAGGCTAACCTTGTAAGCCTGCTACTAAGTCTATAACTCCCATTAAGGTAAACAGGTCAAGCATCAATACTAAATTATATCATAACTGTCTGAAATTAACTAAATATACTATATAGATAACAAATGCAAAAAGTCTAAAAATAATAGGTAGTAGTCCGATAAGCCTCTACTACTAAGGAACTAGAGAGATATTGGGACAAAACCCCAACTAACTCAGACTAAACTGAAAATAATAAATCAAATACTATGAAAGTCGAAAATCTGGATAAATAGGCCCTCGAACCATGAGGACTCACCAACTATAGGGGTGTAGATAAAGATGCCCGAAATCACTCACGTTGTTGAGACTAAGTACCTGAACCTACATTATGAGATAATGTACCACATAAATGTATATATGGATTAGTACTTTGAGGATTTACTGAGTATATGGGGGTGAATTCATAGTAAATCAATATCTTAATGTTATAAAAAATCATAGAGTATGTATGTTTTATGTAATGACGCACATGGCTGGAATAATTGAAAGCCAAAAATCATACATCATGAAAAATTAAACATACAATATAAAATTGGTGAGCCATCCCCTTTAAAGTCTAAAAACTATACTTGTATAGTTGTTTTCAAATCATGCGAGCTAAATGTTTAAAGGACTCACTTTTATCATTTGAAAATTGAAAGCTGAAGTCTAATAACTGATGTGCTATGTAAGATAATATCTGAGTAAAATTGTGAGCCTTTACACCTAGTTTCTAAAATCTTTTCTATTATTATTTTCTGTTAGGGAAGTTCTTCTGACCGACATAAACCATATGAGCTATCATGGAGACCAACTTCTTGTTCCCCTAAGCGGAAAACCTCATGTTAGGGAGAGGTGTCATACACTTCCCAGGGAGTATAACCTGAGCTAAGTGATCACATCTGTAACTATCAATCATATAGAAATAGGAATACTGAATTTGTACCTATGTTGGCTTATAGTTCTAGGAATGTAGGATGCGCTAAACCCGTACTTCCCACTCGGTGATAAATACTACTCCCTTAATTATATGCTCATTCTGTAGGAAAATCCCCTTTAAGAGTCGTAATATTTCATACTGAAAGTTAACTATGCATTTGTTCATTCAAAACGAAAATTAAGCTATAAAGTGGATTCCATGTCTTGGCTAATGATCAAAAGAACAAATAGTTATTCAAAGCTATCCATAAACATAACAAGTGATGCTAAAAAACGTAATCATTCATTCTTGATATAGCAATATTCAACTAGGGCTTGATAACCCATGCTTCAAATTCATGTCAAAACATCATAATGTTCATGTTGATAATGTAAATATTCATAATTCTACTCAAAATCTGGAAAAATATAATCATACACATCAATTTAGGAAAGTAGACATGCAATTCAATATCAAAACACTTAAAACATCATAATCTTCAAATAGCAATAAATGGGTATGAACCCTAAATTGAAATTCATGTAAAATTATGTAAATTTGTAATTTAAAACTAGTTTTGGGCACAAGGATGGAAGATTTATCCTTGTTAAAAACCCCACATACCTTAATTGATGAACTTGTGAAGAAGCTTGGTTTTGAGATCCTATTTGTACTCTTAAAGATTGATTCTTGGAATTCTTGAATTGGGAACCTTGAATTTTTAACTAGTTTGGGAAAAGAATGGTGGAATTTTTGGGATTCTTGAAGTTAAATGTTGAAGCCTAGGGTTTTAATTGAGAGAAATTTGATGGACAATGTGCATATTTTGCTTAATAATACACTTAATTATCTGTTTTCACGGTTTGGGGAGTTGGGCAAAAGACTAAACTGGCCTTGGTATTTAAAATCTGAGACTGGGTTGTTGATTGAGTCTTCACTGCAATGCGGTGAGTGGGTCATCGCGAAACCCACCGCGATGCAGTGTAATCACAGCGACTCACTGGATTGTGACAATTTCTATGTTGGGATTCACCACGACACGGTGCAATCACGGTGACCCTTTGGAAATTGACAAATGCCGATTTAGCCTCCACCGCGATGCGATGGCCTCATCACCATGATAATCACCCCGATGCAACCTAATAGCGATGAGCTACTATTTTTCCAATTCAAATGTGATCCAATCCTCATCCAAAAATTTCAAAACATACCCGAGACATGCTATTTTCACCCCTGAAGATAATTTAACTCAAAAGTCATTGTCTCGGAGCCTAGAGGATAAACTTAGAAATGTTTGACGTTTAAAAGAAGTCAAAATGACTAAGTCCCTCAACTCTTAACTTTATTTTTTTTTAGATTCTAATTGCTACAAGTACGTACTAACAGCTGGACTGAGCTAGAAATATTTGGGGTATTACAATATCTCCCCATTGGGAACATTCATCTTCGAATGAGGCTAACAAAATTGAGATGCTGAAAACTGAGTCTATAACTGGCATGCACAACTGAAAGCATGACTAAACTAATTTGCAAATGCAAGAACTATCGAATGAATGGATATATAAAGCATGAACTTTGAATGAAAAGAGGTAATCTGAGAAATCTTGTAACCTTAAACTGAATCTGAATCTGCAGTAAAAAGATAAGGGTACTTGGTTAGCATATCTGCTTCAGATTCCCAAGTGTCTCCCTCAACGGATTGATCCTGCCAAACAACCTTGACCAAGGGAACTTCTTTGTTCCTTAGTCTACGAATCTGGTGATCAAGGATATCAACTGGAATCTCTTCATAGGAGAGGCTATCATGAATATCTGTGCTTTCTAAGGGTACTACAGCCACTGGATCACCAATACACTTCTTTAACAAGGACACATGGAACACGAGGTGAACTGAGGACAAATCTATAGGTGTCTCAAGCTCATATGCCACCTTCCTAACATGGATCAATATTCTAAAAGGGACAACATAGCGGGGACTAAGCTTCCCCTTTTTGCCAAATCTCTTCACCCCTTTCATGGGTGAAACTTTCAAATAAACAAAATCACCAACTTTAAACTCAAGATATCTTCTCCTCACATCTGCATATGATTTCTGAAGACTCTGAGCTATTTTCAACCTTTCTCAAAACAACTGTACTTTCTCTGTAGCTTCTAACACCACATCTAGCCCTAACGATGCGGCCACACCCACTTCAAACAAACTAATAGGTGATCTACATCTCTTTCCATAAAGGGCCTCAAACGGGGCCATCTGAATGCTAGCATGGTAACTGTTGTTGTGGGAAAAATCAATCAACGACAAATGCTAATCCCAACTACCCTTAAAATCTAGAACACATTCCCTCAACATATCTTCTAGAGTCTAAATGGTCCTCTCTGTCTGACCATATTTCTGAGGATGAAAAACTAAAATAAGGTGAACTTGGGTACCAAGACACTTTTGAAAGGCTTTCCAAAATATAGAGGTAAACTGAGTACCCCTATCTTAAATGATAGATGGTGGAACTCCCTACAATCTAACCAACTCTCTAATATACAACTTAGCATAATCTTCAGCGGAGTAAGACGTATGAACTGGCAGGAAATAAGATGATTTAGACAACCTGTCTACTATAACCCAAATCGAATCATGCTGATGTCGCGAATGAGGTATCCCTGTTATGAAATCTATGTTCACCTCTCCCCACTTACAAGTAGGAATACTAAACTCTTTCAAAGTACCATCAGGCCTTTGGTACTCTACCTTAACCTATTGAGAAACTAAACATTTAACTATAAGCTCTGTAATATCTTTCTTCCTACCACTCCACCAATAGATCTTACGCAAATCTCAGTACATCTTAGTAGCACCAGGATGAGTAGAGTAATGCGCACCATACACTTCATCCATAATCCGATGTCACAATTAATCAACACATGGCACAAAGTCTACTTTGGTATCTCAACACACTATCTTCGCCTTGGGAGAAAACCTCCACCTTCTGATCTCTAACCAACTTCTTTAACTTATCTAGGATGGGATCCTGATCTTGTTTCTCCATCACCTCATAAACTAAGGAAGATTTTTCACTTCTCTGCACCAAAACACTACCCTCATCTAAATCAACCAAATGAACACCCAATCTAGCCAATCGATGAACTTCCCGAAATAACTCCTTCTTATCACTCTCCACATGAGCAACGCTACCCATAGTCAGTCTACTAAGGGCATCTGCCAAAACATTGGCCTTGCTCGGATGATACAAAACACTTATGTAGTAATCTTTCAACAATTCTAGCTACCTTCTCTGATGGAGATTTATCTTTCTTTGCGTAAACACATACTACAAACTTTTGTGGTCCATAAACATATCAACATGCACCCCATAAAGATAGTATCTCCATATTTTTAAATAAAACACAACAACAGCTAACTCAAGATCATGAGTAGGATAGTTCTTTTCATAAGGCTTAAGCTGTCTAGAGGCATAGGCTATAACCTTACCTCTCTGCATAAAAACACAACCCAAACCAACTCTATAAGCATCATAATAAACAATGAATCCATATGTACCATCAGGTAATGCTAAGACTTGGGCTGAAGTGAGTCGAGTCTTCAACTCCTTAAAACTCTTCTCATAAAAATATTACCACTGAAACTTAACTTTCTTCTGAGTCAATCTGGTCATAGGAGATGCAATGGATGAAAACCCCTAAAAAAACCATCTGTAATAGCCAGTTAAACCCAAGAAACTTCTGATGTCTGATGTAGAAATAGGTTTAGGCCAGTTTCTCACGGCATCAGTCTTTTGGGGATCAACTCTAATGCTATCACTAGAAATAACAAGACCGAGGAAAGCTACTGACCTTAGCTAAAATTCACACTTGTTGAATTTGGTGAATAATCGGTGATCTTTAAGAGTTTGCAATATTATTCTAAGATGTTCTGCATGATCATCCTCACTATAAGAATAGATAAGGATATCATCGATAAAGACTATGACAAATATGTCTAGGTACTATTTGAACACATGGTTCATCAAGTCTATGAAGGTTTCTAGGCATTTGGTAGCCCAAAAGACATGACTAGGAACTTAAAATGACCATAATGGGTTCTAAAATCTATCTTTGGTTAGTCACATTCCCTTACTCGAAGCTGATGATTGTCGGATCTAAGGTCTATCTTGGAAAAATAACTTGCACCTTAGAGTTGATCAAATAAGTCATCGATCCTAGGAAGAGGATATCTAATTTTAACTATGATTTTATTCAACTAACGATAGTCAATGCACATTCACAAAGAATCATCTTTCTTATGCACGAACAGGATGAGAGTGCCTCATGGAGAAATACTGGGCCTTATGAAACCCTTATCTAAGAGGTCCTTGAGTTACTCCTTCAACTCTTTAAGCTTGGCATGAGCCATACAAAATGGAGGAATAGAGATGGGCTGATTATCAGGAAGAAGATTAATTCTGAATTCTATTTCCCTATCTGGAGGGACCCCTCGCAAATCTTTGGAAAACACATCAGGTTATTCATTGACTATGCGGATTGACTAAACTGTGGGAGTCTCAAACTTTGAATCTATGACTCAAACTAGATGATAGATACACCCATAATATATAAACATCCTAGCCTTAAGATAAGATATGAAATGACTCTTGGGAGACACTGAATTACCTTTCCACTCAAAGACAGGCTCATCAGGAAACACAAACTTCACCACTCGAGTGCAACAATCTATGGATGCATTACAAGAATGGATCCAATCCATACCAAGAATAAGGTCAAAGTCAACCATGTTTAATTCTATCAAATCTGCTAGCATGATCTTATGAAGGACAGTAATGGGACACTTTCTATAAATCTGTTTGGCAACAACTGACTCCCCACTGGAGTAGAAACCAAGAAGGGCTCAGGATATTTTTAGAGACTATTTAAAAATTAATTTCAACTAGTAGGTCACATAAGGGAAACTCGACCTAAGGTCCAACAATATATAAAAATCAAGATGAAAGACATGAAGCATACCAGTAAGAACATCTGGGGAGATCTCCTGCTCCTGATGGTATGGTAAAGTATAGAGCTAATTATGGCACTGAACGCCACTGGTACTGGGTGATATTCCCTGAGGAGTAGTTGGAAGAGCTATAGGAGAAGGTGTACTAGTAGCCCGAGTCTGGGGACGAACATCCCTGCTTCCTTGTTTAGCATCGGGCACTCTTTGATACCATGGCCCAATAAACCACATCCAAAGCAACCCTTCTAACCTAACAAACACTCACCAGGATGATTCTTACCACATCTAGCACATAAAGGATAATTAGGCCTTCCATCCACATTATTCTAAGATCTGGACATAGAAGTCTTACCCCATTGTTCCTTCTTTGTTTTAGGTGCGGGGGAACTAGCTGAAGATGACGCTGGCAAAGGTAGATGACTCTAATACTACGAACAATTTCCTCCTAATAATCTTTATTGACCATACTCAAACTAGCTAGTTCTAGCCTTCTTATTTCCTCTATTTCTTCCCTTCAACTTTTCTTCCTCAAACTGTTAGGCATGAGTCATAAATCTAGCAAGATCCATCTATCCAATAAGAATGGCAGTACTACAATCCTTGACTACCAATCCAGACACTCCAGTAACAAACTTACTCATACTAGATCTACTGTCAGCTATCAACTCAGGAGCATACTAAGATAACTGGTTGAACTTAAGGCAGTACTCTTTCACTATCATTGAGCCCTGCCTCATTTTCATGAACTCCTCAATCTTGACTCCTCGCAAGTTATGTAAAAAGAACCTGTCTAGAAAAGCATCCTGAAACACCTGCCAACTCATGGGAGCTGCATTCTCACCCGAACCTTTCTTCCACATAACAACCCAATCATAAGAAACATCCTTCAACCTATAAGAAGCCAATTCTAAACTCTTCCCTTTAGTAACATGCATAGCTTGAGTGATCTTTTTTACCACATCAAGATACAATTGTGGGTACTTACCTACCTTTGACCCAAAGAATTCGGGAAGGTTCATCCTCATAAAGTCGCAAAGTCTGGTTGTAGCTAAATCACCTCCATGCTGATGTAGAACTAAAGCCTCATTATTGGCCTGAACATTAGCGGTCATAGCTTTGGCTAACGCTTAAATGGTAGCCCAAACTTTGGCATGAGACATATTCTCATTCGGGGGATCAAAAGGCTGGGGTGGCTAGTTATCATTCCTATGTGCATTAGCTCTGCAATGAGGCATATTCTATCATGAAAAAACACAAGTTAATTGCAGATAAAGACATCTATAAGCATGATAAATTGTGAAAGAAAGAGATGATTTTCCTAAAACATCCTATAGCCTATTGCTCATAGATGTGGAGCACTTCACACCTATGATCAAGACTCTACGTAACATGGCTTGTCTGACTCCCTAGGACTCTTTAAACCTTAGGCTTTGATACAAAGTTTGTAACACTGCAAAACCTAGTCTTGAGATGCCACACGGTAATCAAGACTCCGAGTAGCCTCAAGATAACCCTATAACCCTGCTACTAAGTCTATAACTCCTATTAAAGTAAATAGGTCAAGCATTAATACTAAATTATATCATAACTATTTGAGATCAACTGAATATACTACCTGGATAATAAATGCAGAAAGTCTAAAAATAATAGCTAGTAGTTTGATAATCTTCTACTACTAAGGAACTAGAGAGCCATTGGGAAAGACCCCCAACTGACTCGGACTAAATTGAAAACAATAAATTAAATACTATGAAAGCTGGAAATCTTGATAAACAGGCCCTCAAACCATGACGACTCACAACTGTAGGGGTGTAGATAGAGATGCCCAAAATCACTCACGCTGTTGAGACTGAGAACCTGAACCTACATTATGAGACAATGTAGCATATAGACGTATATATGGATCAGTGCTTTGAGCATGTACTAATATATGGGGGCGAATGCATAGTAAATAAATATCTTAACATTATAAAAATTCATAGAATATGTAAGTTGTATGTAATAACTCACATGGATCGAATAATTAAAAGCTAAAAATCATGGATCATGAACAATTAAACATATTGTATAAAACTATTGAGCCATCACTTTTAAAGTCTAAAAACTGTACTTGTATACTTGTTTTCAAATCATGTGAGGTAAGTGTTGAAAGGACTCAATTTTATCATCTTAAAACTGAAAGTTTAAATCTACTAACTGATGTGCTATGTAAAATATTATCTGAGTAAAATTATGAGCCTTTACACCTAGTTTCTAAAAGTTTTTTTGTTATCATTTTCTATTAGTGAGGTTCTTCTAACTAACATAAACCATGTGAGCTATCATGGAGTCCATCGTCTTATTCTCTAAAGGGGAAAACCTCGCATTGGGAAGAGGTGTCATACTCTTTCCAGGGAGTAAAACCTGAGCTAAGTGATCACATCTGTAACTGTCATCTATATAGAAATTGGAATACTGAATATGTACCTACGTTGGCTCGTAGTTCTATGAAATTAGGATGCGCTAAACTCATTCTTCTCGCTCGGTGCTAAATGCTACTCCTTTAATTATATGCTCATTCTGTAGGAACATCCACTTTAAGAGTCATAATGTTTCATACTGAAAGCTAACTATGCATCTCTTCATTCAAAACTGAATTTAAGCTGTAATGTTGATTCCATATCTTGGCAAATGATCACAAGATCAAATCTTTATTTACAGCTTTCTATAAACATATCACGGGATGCTAAAAAGGCATAATCATTCTTGTAATAGCAATATTCAACTAGGGCTTGATAACCCATACTTCAAAGTCATGTCAAAATATCATAATGTTCATGCTTGATAATTTAAATATTCATAATTCAACTAAAAATCTATAAAATTTAATCATACGTATCAATTTATGAAAGTAGACATGTAATTCAACATCAAAACACTTACAACATCATAATCTTCAAATAGCAATAAATGGGTAAGAACCCTAAAATGAAATTCATGTAAAATCATGTAAATTTGTAATTTAAAACTAGTTTTGGGTACAAGGCTGGAAGATTTATCCTTATTCCAAACTGCACATACCTTAATTGATGAAATAGATGAATAAGATTGGTTTTGAGATCCTATTTGTGCTCTTGAAAATTGATTCTTGAAATTCTTGAATTGAGAACCTTTTATTTTGAAATAGCTTGGGAAAAGAATGGTGGAATTTTGAGGATTCTTGAAGTTGAATGTTGAAGCCTAGGGCTTTAATTGAGATAAATTTGATGGACAATAAGTATATTTTGCTTAATAATACACTTAATCATCTATTTTCACAGTTTGGGAAGGTGGGAAAAAGACTAAATTGCCCTTCATATTTAAAATTCATAATTGGGTTGCTGATTGAGGCTTCACCGCGATGCGGTGAGTGGTTCATCGCGATACCTACCGAGATGCGGTGGAATCGCAGTGACTCACTAGATTGTGACCATTGCTTCTTTGGGATTCACCGCGAAGTGGTGAAATTGCGGGGATCCTCTGGAAATTGACAAATGCCGATTTGGCCTCGACCGCGATATGGTGGCCTCCTCAACATGATACTCACTGCAATGTGGCCTAATCGCGGTGAGCTACTATTTTTCCAATTCGAATGCAATCTAATCCTCATCTAAAAATTCTAAAATTGACCCGAGACATGCTATTTTCACCCCTGAATATAATTTAACCCAAAAATCAATGTCTCAGAGCCCATAGGGTCAACTTAGAAATCTTTGAAGTTTATAGAAAGTCTAACTGACTATGTATCTCAACTCTCAACTTTATTTTTTTTAGATTCTAAGTGCTACAAGTACGTACTAAGGGCTGGACTGAGCTAGAAATATTCGGGGTATTACACTATATTTCCTAAGATAGGTCCTCCAATCAAAAACAAGAAGAAAAAAAAAGGCAAGATTGTTGGATTGGATAATCATCAGTGGTTTGAAGCACATCTATATGCTTTGTTCAATACCGTAGATGAACAAGTAGAGACATTTATCATGTAAGATAATATAGTTATTTGTATTTTAACTTCCTTTATATGATATCATAATCTGTTTAAATTTTATTTATCTATATTATTATTGATTTAATTTTCATTACGTGATGGCAGAGAATATAAGAATTTAGTTGATAATCATAGTAAAGGAAGTGCATGGGTAAAAGCATAAATTCATAGTCGAGAATTTAGTGATTGGTTTAAGAAAAAACATAAAATTGTTGAAGTGCCAAATCATTAAGGTGGCTAGATATTGGGCCTAATTTTGTGGCTAAAAGATATACTGCATATTTCATTAATGGATATTGATTTCATATAATGACATGGGATGTCTTAGGCAAGACTCAAAATAGTAAAGTGACTTTGTCAGCAACAATAAATAGTTTTGCTAGTGCTAGAGACCCATATCCTGTTGGTGGAATGGTTATCTATTATAGAGTTATTCAAGATATCATCGAGATAGATTATTGGGGTTGCTTTAGTGTTTTACTATTTAGATGTGATTGGATTCATAATGAAGTAGATGAATATGGGTTGACGCACATAAACTTCAATAGAAAATGCAGCATAGATTACCATTTTGTACTAGCATCACAAGTGCATCAAGTGTTTTATGTGGAATATCCAATTGAGAAAGGTATTTATTATGCAAGGATTAAAGTCCCTGTTGATTTGTATAATTTGGAGGATGAAAGTTGTCCCAATATTAAAGAAATATTTTGGAGGAAGCTTAATGATGACATTATTTCATCAGAAAGAGTACTCTATGCTGATGTCAGATGGTCGACAGATGATCTCCCTGTTGATATCATTGATGTGACTTCCCATGTACAAAATTTAGAAGATGTAATGGAAACATCATAAGAGAAGGATGACATTGATGATACCGATTGGGATTGGATGGAAGCTGATGACTGGCAGAATAGTCATTTATTCGTAATGGTCAGTAGCTAATATGCTTGATATGTCTTAATGTACTTAACTAGTATTTATGTTTCCTGTTTATTTATAAAGCATAAAAAATGATATATCATGGTTTGTTCTTATTATTTGTCCTTTAATTCACCTTTTGAGTGTTTTAATTTTTTATTGAATACCCATTTTGTGTTCTTGGATTTTGCTTATCAATTTTCATCTCTCTGTATGTGTGCGTTTTGGTACAAGTGTATGCTGCTATTTATATCAATTTTGTTTTTTGTTGATTTGGCTATACTTCCATTTGCTCTCTGTAGTTTTGAAAATGCTCATTTTTTATTGAACTACTCTTCAATTGATTGGACAGTTGGACTGATAAGATAATTCAATTTTTTAGGAAACCCAAAAAAAAAGGGAATATAAAAAGTCAAAATTTTCCAACTACAGCAAAAGAAGAAAGGTAAGTTGATGTTGCATGAATTTAATGATACCAACATCCAGATAAAACATCATCGTTATATACTTTCCTTAGGCTAAACTATTTCTTTTGTTGTGTTTGCTGCTACAGCTGGTCCTGCTATTGAGACAAAGAGTGTTGCATTTGTGATAATGTCATCTACTTAAGACAGGTATATAGTATAAGCACTTTAAACTTCAACCATTATACAAATTGGAAGAAAAATAACAGGTACCCTTCCACAAAAACAAGCATTATCATTTACAGACAATATTTAAGCCTCAGAGTAGTTATGCAGTGTAATAGACAGAAAATGCAAGCATTTGTAAATATTGTCCATAAGCTCAATTAACACCTGCAACCATTTTAGATGAGTAGAATATCAATATATTATCTCCAAATTTATGATTCCTTAATAGTTTTTTCTAGGACGTTGTAACTCCTTCTGCTTGTTTAGATTTTGTCTTGATACCTTCAAGGTTTGACAGAAATAGAGTATGCTTGCAGGTGATGAAAATTTCCATACAAACACTAAGTAGGTTTGGTAAAAAAATGGGGGTAGGGGAGGGAGAAAATGGGAAGGAGATTACAAAGTGGTTAATTGAAACCTCACCAATAAACAAAATGTTCAGGTAGCTAACCAATTGAGCTACTAAGATTTTCTTACGGGATATGTTGTTGTAAGGAATTACTGTCAAAGTTTTGAAAAATAGAAAAAGAATTAGATATGTTAACAACTGTACTACTCCTATGAGGATTGAGGATGGTGAAGTGTTAATTTTTTCCTTTTGGGCTTATAATATTCATAATTTCGCTGAAAGGTGAGCTTGGCCGACATAAATTTTTGACTGTATTTGGTGATTTTATAGCTTTGAGGTCATCAAAGAATGTTAATATGGAGTGGAATGAATGGACCGTTGTGGATGTCATTGTAATGGTTGGATTTTTATGTAAAATATCATTTTAATTCTTGGGATTTAGGTATTTTTCTTGGGTAGTGAAGAGAATTCAATAAAGGTTCAATCTTTGGTTTCTTTTGTGGTTCTAGTTATTTGAAGTCTTCACATAAATATGTTTTGAACTTACTGACTAAATTTTTTTCTTGATATTAATTACTCTGTTTATTATGCTATTCCCTTATCTGAATTATGGTGACTATAGATGACAGTTTTTGCTTGAAATTGTTGTTCTATCTATACGTGTGGTTTATCATGAAGATGTACCGGGGTATTGTAGGTGGAACAGTGATCGTCTCGTTGTCATGATGCACTAAGTTTAGTCCATTTTTTGGGAAATTCTCTCAATCCATATAAACCTGTAGTGGCGGAGCCACCTTTGTCCAAGGAATGTCAATTTAAAATGAAAAAGACTAGAGAAAAATCCTGTTCCTGTGTACATTCCGAATTGTGTTTGCTTTGACTCCTTAATTGGACAATAATAGCCATGTTCATCCTTACTTCAACTTTCTTTTTTTGTCTGTTGGTTTCGAGACTGCATATATACACTGAACTATCTTCAAAGTACTCCAACACCTGCTCAAATGTAAGGAGTACAACAAAAAATAATGGGGCAATTTATGGCTTATAGTCTTTGGGTGAAACCACTGACCAAAATAACCAAATTATTGCCTAGTTTGGAAGTTCTAACTTCCGTTTCCCTTCAATTTGGTTCATGTGTTTTGAGTTATTGGTTAAAAATATATATATGAATTATCACTTTTTCACAAATTCACCCTTCAACATTCATAAATAGTACTTAATAATTCAAATAGAAAAAGGTTCCTTGAAAATTAGGGTGTGAAATTCACAAAAATGTGATAATTCAAGTGTTTTTCTTACCATTACACTTTAAATTTTTGAAAGATCAAGTATATGTGCCTTAAAAAATGGATACTACCTACAATAACGCTTAGCTGATGTAGAAAATACTAACGGGAAATATAATGGATCTTGATTATTTTTTATCCAGCTTTAAACTGTTATTTACAATCTATAATCGTACTTGGATTGTGATCAACTAGTATCAATGAAATATACTATTTCACAGATCTACTAAAAAGGTTTGGCCCACCAAAGCAATTGAGTTCTAGACATTAGTCTTGGGAAATTGGCTGATATATCCATCTAGGTGGAACAAAAGTTATTCAATATGAACAAATCCTATCAAGATGGAAAATATATCAGCAACTAACCTCCATCGCTAGATATGGCCATTGAACGATGGCTAGAATTATCATAGGAAATGGATGACATAGCTGCATCTAAAAGAGGAATTAGGAACATTAGTAAAATTCTAACTTCACTATAAGACAAACAGATTATGTGTTCGAGGGACAAAGAGTAATATGAGTAATCCATAGCTTCCTAGAGAGATGGAGGAAACTGATAGAGAAAGGGAACATCTACTCCATTTTCTGAGCATGCCACTTGATAGCTTTGACACAACCAAAGTGAACCGCAAGGAAAAGGGATAAAGAACTGTTTGGAAATTTTTCAGCTAACCTTAGCATGGACAACATCAGTTATTGTCATTTACTATTGGATCTTGGTACAAACCTTGCATAACATTCAATTTTTTTAGTTTAAGGCATTAAAGTTGATGGAATTATATGGGTCAGTGGTGAACTGGAGACTCAGTATACAACATCAAATAGTAAATAACATTTAGTACTGATGATAGCTATATGCCTATGACAAGGGGTAGCTAGGAGACTTTATCCAGCAAAACAAGCTTTTAAACACATCATGTGTTGGTTTGAGTAGCTTCCCGTAATTCTTAAAAGCTATTCCATCATCTAAGAATGAAATAAAGGAATAATTTGACCCGTTATAAATAGTGTGAGACTGGATATCAAACACCCACTTACCTGAAAAGAAATTGTTGTTGGATAATGAGTTTAACTTAAGTTTTTTCCCAATTCCCTACATCCTAATCTCTCTGGACAAGTAAAAAGTTATGATAACCAGAACTAGAGTCATAATGGCTACCAACAACTAAAAACTTAGCTGAATACCCATTACTTTGTTATTCCATTTCATTTTCTTTTTTTGGTCCAGTTTCTTTTATAAGTAGTTGAAATATGTAATCATTGATTTATTTGCATCTTGGTGACTATAGTTGTTGATTTTTCCATCTTAATTTTATGCAGGTTTGGATAAAAATGAATCAACAAGGGCATTCAAAAAATAACAAAAGAGAAAATAGAAAGGCATTTACTGAACTTGGATCATTATCATCCATTGCAAATAGATAATGGTGATTATTGACAACAACTGAAATAGTTAAAGCCATATAATTGGATAAATAAAATATTTTCAAATTAATTGGAGAACAGCAGCAACCAGTACAACTACCAGTACAATAGACACCAGTACAACAACAACCAGTACAATAACAACCATTTTAAGAAATTGAACAATCTGTAGTGGAGCATCATGTTGTAGAGGAGCAACATGAAGATAATGAGAATCGTGTAGAGGATCAAGTCCAAATGGCTTGTTCAGCCACTCCGATAATAGATGAACATTTTGAAGAACAAGGTAACATATAGCTTAGAAACTTATTAAATTCATTCGTGACTTCTAATTTTCTTCTATTTTCTTATAGTTGAAAGGGTCTTCCACTAGAAAAACAAGAGGCAAACCACAATTTCACAAGGTACATGGCCGACAAGAGAAAAAATTGATCATACTAAATTGGCAAACTCAACCTGTTGGTCCTATTGATAAAGTTTTAACTGAGTTAGGAAGCTTTCTAGGCACATTGGCGAAGAATGTGACCCTTTGCCTATTGAATATATTTGATTGGAGGCTGATTGATACTAAAAAGGATTTGTGGGATTATACTAAGGTTTGTCTCTGTCGGTATTTGATATTTTCTTAGTTGTATTTTTTTTGTTACTCTATCTGAATGACACCAACTTGTAGTCAAAATATAATATTCCTGATGCCGCAAAAGGTTAGGTTTTTGAAAGACTTAAAGAATCTTGGAGAAAGCATAGAGCTTATTTGAAGGAACGACATTACTATCCATATAAAAATGATGAAGTTCGAATGGCGAAAAGGTCGGGAGGTGTTCCAGAATATAAATTTAAACAACTCTTCATATATTTGAAGTCTGAAATATTTTAGGTAAAACATATTTCAACATCCGTGATCATATTATTGTTAGTTCAATAGAGATTTTATTACTTTAGTTAATGTTATTGATTCATTTTACAAAAATTTCTAAAACAAATACTGAGAATTGGAAGAAACTAATGGATCCACACACTGTTGGCAAAAGAGTTTTTCTTTAATTTGTAATAAATTGGTGTGTTCTCTTATTTCTTATTGAGTTTAAATTTGTCATTTAAGTAGTTTTTAATGTTCATTTTCATATGAATAGGAAAAAGAAAAGGGGGAACTCTGTCGCTGAAGGAAATGTTTGCGGTCACAAGAGCAAAAAAACCTGGACATACATACAAGACGTCAAATGAAAGCACCACTAGTAAAATTGTATGAAACTTATCAATTTTAAGTTTATATTGACATCCACTTCTTCATTTGTAATTAATTGAATGTGCTTTTGAATATGATTTATTAGGATGAAATGGAATTGAGGAAATTAAAATGCAACAGGGTGCAAATGATCAGTCTGTTGATGCATTTTCAGCAGTCATGGGTCTTGAACATCTGGGACGTGTAATAATATATGGAACCAGGGTTACAAAAACTTCTTTGAAAAGAATAAATGGCACTTCTGAACCAAATTCAAATTCTACCAATGATGTCGTGCAACAAATACAAGAAAGAATGCAAAAAATAGAGGATCAAATCGAGGAACAAAAAAGAACTATTAGACAAGAAGTTATTGCTGATGTAATTGCCCAACTTCAGAATATAGGATTAATTGATCCTAAGATGCTAGCGGCACTGTCCATTCCTTTTCCAAGAGAATCTACCTCTACACTTGCAGCTACAGGGAGAAATAGTCAAGGTTAGTGATTGAAATTATGACTTGTACTCCAGTTCATTTGGTGGCTGATATTATTGTTTTTGTTGTAGTTGGGACTGTATTGGATGGTTATTATTGGTTTAGTTAACGTGAAAATTATAAAAAAAATATGAGTCAGTAGGTTTAGTTATGTCACTATGTGCATGTGCTGCATCACGGTTTCAAGGAGAAATGAGTGTGTGATTTTAAGAACCAGGTAGATATTAACTTGCTGAAAGGTTCCACAAAAATAAATTAATGTGTTGTCGTGGTAAGAATATTGTGTGTTGTCACTCTTGGTTAAAGAAAAGGTCGAAAGCAAAGTATCCTTACTGGAGTTATAAAGAATTTGAGTGACATTAATGTGATAAGATGGAGAATTGCATAACTTATGATCATAATTCAATCTTTTGGGTATTGGAATGGTGTTACTGTGAAAAATTGTCAATGTCGTCTTGACTTATACAAAGATTTTGAGGGATAATACATGCCATATTCTTGTAACTAATCTATCATTATTTCTAAAAAACTAATCTATCATTTTTTTCTTGGATTTGATTAAAAAAGAGAAGTCACAAAAGTTGGAATAACTTTGTAACTTGGACAGAAGGAGTAACTTTGTAGGTCAGGCTTTTGTATTGGAATAACATCATATCATTTGTTTGTACAAGTCAAATATAGTTTGGGAAAATTTAAGTGGAAGACAACTGGTTAATTACAATCTCTAGTTAAAAATGTAAAAAATAATACATCATACATGTTGTCATCTAGGATAAAAGTTTAGATCTTGCAATTTCCTAGTCTAGGCTTCAAATTGCTGCTCAAGACTTCACAATTCTTCGAGATACTCGAGAATTATGTCAAAACACACGATTGTTCCTCTCTTGCCACACATATTACACACTAGCATCTACGCAGATTTGGTATATTTCAGCATCATTGTTCTTTCCTTAGCTTTGTAGTGTGCTACCGTCTAGTTGATGACCTCCTGCTCCCATGTCAATGTTGACGAGTTCCCAACAATTTGTAGTGCATATCCTTGATAGAGAAGGTGGACATATGTTGGATATTATGTTTAGTATACCTTGCTTCCTCTATATACTTCTTAGCTTTGAATATCTTTTGAAATATCCACGAGGTTTCCTTGTATGTAGTTTCCCATATTTCTCTATATTGTCCTCACGAACAATATCTTTCTTTACCTCACGAACAACAAATTTCTTTACCTCACAAACCTCATGCATCGATGTATAGATTTTCCTATTTGCATCAAGTATATTACTAAATATGGAAATAGGACTCAGTGGGAAGATGAAAATGAAATTACATACCCTTTGAAGGGTGAGGATAGCATTCTATATACTTGGTATGATTGGTCTTTCCCAACTTCGGGTACATACTGGGTATGCTTGATCTCAATATTGGGTATGTTATTGTTGTTGTTGTGTAGTCTGTTGCTAGACTTTAATTTTTTTTCTTATTGTTGTAGGTGATCATGACATAGAAGATGGCGGGAACAAAATTGATGAACTAGACCTGACCTAAGAGATCGATCGCACTGGCTATTAGAAAATTTGACTGAGTAGTTTCAAACATCTTTTATTTTTGAACACTCGAAACTTATGTATATTTTGACTTTTTGAATGGTTAAAAAATATTTGGTTTTTTGCATATGACATTTTGGGAATTAATAGTTACTAATACTCTCGACGATTAATATATATGTACATTTTATGTGTTATGGTAGTTTTATAAAATCATCGCAATAGCATAATATAGTATTGTTGTATATTCTAATAATATTTGTCCTAATAACCTAAAATAATTGTCCCAATAGTATAAAATTGACCGGTTCTATAGCTCATGTTTAACTGTCTTAGTAGAATGTATAATCATCCCAATAGTATATTCATACAACCATCGTAATAGCATAACTAACCATCCCAATAGTATATGCATACAACCGTCACAATAACATATATAACCGTCCCAATAGTATATGCATACAACCATCGCAATAGCATATATAACTGTCCCAATAGTATACATGTACAACCGTCACAATAGAATATACAACCGTCGCACTAGCATATATATAGGGACGATTAACAGCTGTATTAAAAGACTAATAGCCATCGCAATATCATATTTTAACGTTTATATGGGGAAAGTTTGGAATCGTCCCAAATGCCTTCTAACCATTGCCATATAGTCAGTATAATAACCATCGCTAAAGGTCATGATATAGTGATGGTTTTAGAAATAGTCGCAAGAAACCGTCGTGTTAGACCTAATATAACGCCTTCAGTTGTATCGATTGTGAAAACCATCACGTTAGACCTACAGGGATGGTCGTGATGTCTATGAAAACGGTAGTAGAACCATCTTCATAGACCCTTTTTCCAGTAGTGTAGTTTTGTTCTTTATGTGTTTTTCTCATTTTTAATTCATCATAACTTTTTATTTCAAGTTCGTAAGTAGAATTTTCTATTTTTTGTCTTGAGTCCATCAAACAAGAATCTATTCAGGCTGCTGAGTAGTGATTGACACCTTATTGACTACCAAAGTATAAGAAACTTTCAATATTCATAGCTCTAATTGTGAGGATCATAGAGGTAAGTGTATACGAGTGTTGGTGAAGAGCTTTTACTACTAATCTTGATTGTTCATTTTATAGGTACAAGGTGATATAATGGGAAAATATCTTGGTAGCCTCGGATTATTGTGACTACAACATGAAAGACTATGATTTTAGTGAGGAATTTTATGGCTACAATGATAAGGGAGATTATGGGGGCTATGAAAATAGCCATGATCAAGACATGGACAGAATTGAGAGTTACAAATTTGAGGGAGAAAATAAGATAAATGGGGTGCCTAGTGCTATGGTGAATATGGAAATGATGTAGGGCCTTTTGATGGTTCTTATGATGAAGTTGGGGCATGTGAGGAGTCTTACACTTCCTACTCCGAATCTAGAATTGGTGTAAAGTATAACCCCTTCCTTCGCAAAGATTATGAGAGCTATGGTGAGAGTTCATGTGTGGAGTATGAAGATTCATATTATTTACCTTGTAGTACATCTTATAAAGGTCAAAGTGGTGTGAATTGATATTCTAGCTATAGTGTTGGTTGTCCCATTAGAATAAGAGAGAATATATCTCCAAGGCTAAGGGGTACTCATTTTCCTTACAATGTTGATCCAAGAAGAAGTGTTTACTTTGAAAAGTTGATCACTTATGGGGTACCTGGATACCTCATTGTGATAAGTAATAGGTGCTATAGAAACTACATCATTTCATACATGGTTGATTATTTGGGGTTATTTTGAGAACCTTTACTTGTTCCATCTTACTTTGACGGGTTTAAGGTTACCGAGAGAGTTAAGGTTGTCTTCTCCCAATTTTAAATAATGAGGAGGCATGGTGCGATATTATCCCCTTGGTATACAGTTGTGTGAGCTTTGGTGTCGATTGGTTTGCACAACATAAAGTTTCAAATGTGCAAAATTGGCCTAATATTGTAAGAGACCAATGGGAAAATCATCTCATGACATCTATTATGTCCAAGCCCCAAAGAGAAGTGTTCACTTACTTCAACCCAAATTATTATGAGTGACAAAATATTGAGAGGAGAAGGGGTGTGCAAGGTGGCAATTAGAGAGTGTAAAAAATAGAGGTTGTGAGGAGTAAAGTGAGGGGATTGCCACCAAACCTTGCTAACTTTGTTTGTCCTTCTATTTCTAAGGACGTGTGTGTAGATACCAACAAACAAAGTGGAGGAGAAAAAATTCTAAAGGAGAAGATTCCCTTTGAAGATTTGCCAAGGGAAGTCTTAGTTGCTTCCAATGCTTTTGTAAGACCTTCACACCAAGGTAAAGAAGAATGTGCTCAAAAAATTCAAGGTAAAATAGCTTACTCTTACACTTTTGTTCATGTGAATGGCTATTGTGTGGCTAGTATCCCATTGAGTGTGAGTAGTAGCTTACCTATTTGTGAGTCCATTAATTCTTTGCTTCTTGTTGATGTTGTATATGTTGTGAGTATGGATACACTAGTTGATCCTATTGATGACTGAATTGACTCTTCTTGTAAGATCAATTTATGTCCACCTAGTGTTGAAGCCAATGTGTTGAATAAAAGTACATTGTCTATTAATTCTTTGCCTATTGTTGATGATGTGCATGTTGTGAGTGTGGATACACTAGTTGATCCTATTGATGACTGAATTGACTCTTCTTGTAAGATCAATTTATGTCCACCTAGTGTTGAATTCATTGTGTTAATGATAGTACATCATCTTGTGGGAATTGTATTCATCAACTTGTGTGAGAAACTAGCCCACCACTTGAGGTTATGTGTGTTGTAATTAATAGACCTCAAGTGAGTGAAGAATTTGAAAATGTTGGTCAAAATGATACAAGTCAACCAGTGACCTTTCCCTTTAGTAATGATTCTAATGATTGTTTGGATCATAGGGATAATCATATGCTTGAAACCTCTTTGAAACTTGATAATAAACCTTTAGAGAGTGAACTTACTTGTTCCAAATCTGTCCACGGTATAGACCATTCTCTCTTTAGGTATAATATCTTATTTGAAGATGTTATAATCACTCCTAATGAACCTAGTGATGAGAATGATGTTGAAGGTATAGCTTATCTTAAAGGCTACAACCTATATGCTAACACACTATGGTGTGACAACATTCATCCTAAAGATGGAAATTTCTTCTTGAAATATGAGAGTACTCTTCAGGGTAAGGAATTCGTAGTCTTAGAAAGGAATAACCATTGGGTGATGAATGTTTTGATTTGCTTGAATATGTAAGAAACCCAATAGGTGGTTGTTCCTTAAAAACTAATTGCGGATATGATCCTTTGAATGACACCCCACCTTTGTTTGAGAATTATGAGGATAAATTGCTTGCTTCTTGAAAAGACTTAAGAAATAATCCCTTTGATTTTTGTGGTGGTATGTTTCTACATGAGGGATCTTCCGTAAGAGGAGAAAGTATCCATTGCTTGGAAATTACATCTTCTTCTACTATGTGTGACCTTATTATTGAGAGTACTTATGGTTATGATGTTAAAACTAGTGGTGAGTACATACATGAAGACACCTTAGTAGAAGTTGACTTGAGTGATACCTTTCTCTACTCTCTACTTATTTTTTATGATATGTACTCTATTGTAAAGAGTATGCCGTATAGTTTGGGTGAAGCCTGAGGGAAAGTGGAGTGTTGTCTAGACCCGTGTCTATGGCCACTCTTCCCATTTGACCCTATTGCCAAATATAGAAATAAAAATGTTAGTGCACCCAACTTATTTCTTGGTCTATATGACAAGCAAAGTGTCATTCTTGAAAACCCAAAAGCAAAAGTATCATTGTCTCCTTAGGGTAATGTTTCTAAATGTGCATCCTTGGTTGACACAATTGTGTTTAAATTGCATAAATCCTAACTTATGGATACCAAGTTGTCCATTTGCTTGCAGGAAATAATGTGGATGTTCTTAAATGCTTTGTCTTCACCCGTGTATGCCTTTGCACTTGATTCTTTCCTATACTACCTCTTTTCCTATGATGAAATCCATGTTAGTTTTAGATTTGTTTTATGTAGAGGTATAAAAAAAAATTCATTTGTCCATTTGTGTGAGTGATAATGCTATATGGATCTTGTGGACTTTAGAACCAATTTAGGCTCCAACCTTGGTGTGGTCTCTTGAAGACATAAAGAAGAAATTGTGTCTTCTGGCTCCTACGATAAAGGTAGTTTTACTTTGTGGATTATTTGATGTCATTAGGACCTTTGTAGTTTCCTTATCTCCTGGTGATTTCAATATCCAAATCCTTTGTGCATATTTTAATAAGTTTTTAATATTTAATTTAAAGGATCCTTGGTTATATTGCAAATATGTGCAACCTTGGCATGTTGAGATGATTTATTGTGCAAACCCTAACCCTCACGCCATGAGGAATTTGTATTCGTTTGTCCTTTCTTTGGTTTGGCAAGGTTTGGATTTGAGGTCGAATACTTTTCAAGAAGGGGAGGATTATACGAGCCAAATTTCCATGATAACTTTTGATGCCATCATTTGAGGCCAACACATAGAGAATCCGGTTTTGGACACCTTGAAGGACCGAGAGTTTGCATGGGGAAGACATTTTGGACACTTAATAAAGCAATTCTGTGTGTGGAAGGTTTCTTGGAGGCTTTTCTTGATGACTAGCCGAGGATCCAAAGGATTGCAAGGGTTGAAGTGTGAAGAAGGAGTCCTTACACTCCATGACCACCCCTTATTAAGGGTGTTTTGGTTTTCTTGTTCATTTTCTTTACACTCCATAGGAGACCCTTTTCATTAAGAGTAGTTTGGTCACTTGATGTAATAGCTATAAATAGACTCCATTAGGTTTATTTTCTAATTAGTGGATTATGGTTATTTGAAAGACTTCTTCTTCTCTCTTTGAGAATGTAGTGTAGGGCTTAGAAAAGCCATTATTGATCTTTGCTTCTCTCTTTGATGTTGCTATTGCAGGTCTTATGGGTCTTATCGTTTGATACACAGTTTGGTTCCTATTTCTTATAATCTCGTATGTCAATCTATCTATCTTAATTTATCACATTTGTTTGTTATCTTGTTTCTCTTAGTCTTCATCTCTTTAGGTCATTCTCTTATCATGTTTTAGTGCTAATCTATGGTATTTGATGATATAGGATCCTTGGTGAGTTGATTGTGATTATATATGTATGATAAACAAGCTGAAAATCAAGTGAAAACACCACCACAAGGCTTAGGATGGAAGAACAAATATACAAGACATGGATATGGCTTACAAGGTGAATTCCAGTGAGGGTATGGGAATATCTCCATGGCGCACACCCTAGTACCATGCAATAGATCAGGAGGCGCACACCCTATTCCCAGGGATTAAGCCCTACAGTGCACACCCTATTACCATAACGGAAAAATTTTCCTCCTATAAATAGGATACTTGAACTTGATATTATACACCCTGGATGACTTTGAACTTGGAGAGGGGATGGAAAACACTTTAATTAGGGTTTTTATTTATTTACTTTAGTTTATTTATGTATTTTATAATTTATTCATCTATGGTGATCACACTATGTCCATGAGTGGCTAAAAGCCCCCCTTCCGGGGTTGAGGCCAAGAACATGATTACTATTGCTTTGAATTGAATTGGTTTTTATGGCTTATAATATTTAGTTGTTTATTTATCCTTTTTATAACTACTTTAAGGATTCACAGCCCATAGAATACAACTATTGTTGTCTTGTGAGCCCGAGAGGAGGAACAAGAGGATAAAATATAGGCGTAAATAGAGTAAGGTTCTAATTCTTTTATAAAATAAGGGATTTGAATTAGCGTCTAGGATAGAGATATACCTATAAGCCTTATTTGGTTCACCACAAGATGAAAAATAAATGTGTTTATCTTAGTTATCGCATCCCCGCTCAACAATGTAGTTGTGGGCTAAGTTAGATAGGTGATTAAAGGCTTGAGAGACCATGATCATAATATAAGCACCGTGAATCAACATCCGGTATAAGTAATCTAACCAATGAAGTTCATTAGCTTAGTATGATTATTTGTAGTGCTTTAACCCAGGTTTTTATTTATTGATTGTCCAAGCTCTTATTTTTCTGCATTGTTTACTTTACATTAGATTACAACTCTAAAACACTTTTGGTTACTTTTTGTTACGACCCGATACTACCCCCTAGTCGTAACACTGCTCTTGGAACCATAAGTGATCTCAAGCTAACCCATGAATTGGCATATTATTAAGCAACTGATTTATAATATATTAAATAACTGGTTCTACTGTGCAGAAATATAATCATGAAAAAAATTGGATAAAACAATACTGATAAAGTTTAAAATCTAATAAAACTGAAGAGAGAATTGAAATTACATTACTGACTCTGACTTACATCTATGAAGCCTCTACTATACTGACTAAAGATAGATGTAACATGACTTCGACTACCACTGATCAATACTTATGAGTAATAAAGTAAAGTACACGAACAACATCTAAATGAAGTCCCCGAAATAGGAAAACTCATCACCTACTGGCTTGAACTATAACTGTCTGATCACGGTGTGTGGAATACAATGGGTACCTACATTATGAAACAATGTATCCACACATGCTATGTGCATCTGTACTTCGAGAATGTACTAAGTAAGAGGGGGTGAATGCAATAAGTAAAAAATAGATTTCATACGTAATCTTAAAACATGTGTGCTAAGTGTAAGTAGACTCACTAAGAGACTGATTTAAACTAAAAGTAGAAATATCTTAAAACATGAGTAACCAACATGATCTGATAGGCTGGTGAATCACTACACTTAGTTTCTTAAAACATAACTTTTATAATATAAGTAGAACTGAAGCTAGAAGATAATAAAACATGAATATTGTATGAATACTGAGTCTGAAACTACAGAGTGGAAACCGACATAACTCAAGGATCTGAATACACAAATATACTGAGCATGAATGCATGAAAACTGTAATATATGAGAATGAAACAGTAAGTGTATATCTGCTATGTCACTAAGATAAATCTTAAATATGAAAGACTGAGAGCTGTAAAATCTGAGAATGTATGACCAAGAATATAACATGAATATAATTTAAATAGTCTATAAACTAAAATACAGAAATATGGTAACTGGATAATTGATGAATTGTATGCTATAGTCAAGCAAAACTAAACTAAATTTTATACTGAATATTTAACTGAGACTGTGAAAGGTATCATCTTACTGGCATGCCCCAATTTAAGCTAATTGGGGTCCAACCTGTAACCCAGTTGAAAGGGTATCAGTACTGTGCCATGGGTACTAACAATGGTTGTGTGGATCCACTAAACTAATATCTTGAAGGACTAATGAGTCACCCTCAATTGGCAGGTGCTCTAATGAGATATCTGTTACCCTCAACTGGGAGGTAAATACCGTGTCAACCTCAACTGGCAGGTTCATATCTCTAACTTACACTAGCTACATAGTTTTGGAACTTAGGGATTGCTATTAAAAGTCACTCCCTCTACTGGCAGGTGATCCTCAATCCCTGGGTTCACTCGGTGCTAAATCCTACCCCCAACTGAATGACACAAGATTACTAACTGGTGCATACATTGTTAACTAATAAGCTCAGGTCATGGTATTTCAAAAACAACAGTGCATATAGATTATGAAGTAATTGTAAACACGTAAGATAATGTCTTTAACATGAAATAAAGCTGGAACTTTCATTATAAAGGTGATAATTTGAATATGGGAATAAAATCATGATTCTGTCTGACTTGTTACTTGAAAATGAAAATCACATAAAACACATAGGTATCGGGTGTTCATAACCCACCAGCACTGAATGAGTACAAAATATGATATCAATCTTGAAACACTTAAATAAGTGATTATGGTTCAAAGACACTAACATGGGCAATTCATTAAACATATGGGGATCATGAACTTGAACATGGAATATGATGTACATGTGAAAACAACATGGGTGCATGACTAATTTCAGAAGTTGGGGATTTAACATTAAATCAATGGGATAGGACATGGAAACTTGCAACTCAAAGCATGAATACATTAATTCACTTGAAAATACTTGTAGACATTGGTCAGTTCATAATTAGATATTATAACATGAAATTCAATTGGATACATCATGGGAATCAAAACTTAAAGCTTGAGATAACCAAATTTTCTTGAAAACATCCTTGGAAATAAATTTAGTCAAATTACTAAGGAAATCATGATTTAAATTCATCTTGAACACATGATAATTCATAAACAAAAGGAAAAGTTCATATCTTTAATTAAAGAAATATTTTTTTGGGTTCCATGGGTGAAAGGGGACCTATGGATGAACTCCCACATACCTTTAACCCTTAATCTTGGGAAGGAAGCACTTTTCTTAAAGCTTTCATGAAGGTTCTTGAACTTGGGGAACTTGAATTCTTAGTTTCCTTGGAGACAAAATAATGAAATTGATGTTCTGGGGAGATGATTAGGGTTTCTTTGAGGGGAAAATTGGAGAAAAAGTCCAATTAGGACCTAAAATATACCCCAAATCATGTTATGGGCGATGGGGTTGAGGGGAAAAGATAGAATTGCCCCTCAGGTAATTTAAATTGCAACTAAAATACAGTTTATAGGGTCATCGGGATGCAGTCTTATCGCGGTGGCTTACTGGTTTTAATGAAAATTATCATAACCTTTTGCTCGGGTATCAAATTAAGGATAAATTGATATAGTTGGCAAGCTAAATCAATTATCTACAATTCGATGGTCTTGATCTGAAAAATTTCTCGTATATCAAAAGTTATACACGTTCAAATTTGACCCTTGTAGAATCAAATATTAAACTTTAGACGAATCAAAGGCTCTTAGCTCAACTTCGTGCTAAGTGATTTCTATGAACATTCTTCACCTCATAAGCACATCACACACTAGGATAAAGATCTTGACACATGCATTTAATTATAAATCAAGAAATGGAAAAAAATACCTTCACCACAACACGATGTACGTGCCAAAGTGAATGTCACTACAACGCGGCCCTATTGCGGTGACTTGCAGGATTCGTGATCCAAACGTGCCCCAAACCTTGTCCAAAAAATCTGAAACACCCCCGATACATACTTCTTACATCCCTAAACATAAATTAACTCAAAACCTATTTGGGCTTGAAAGATCATTAGACCAACTTTCCAAGTTAGTACAAAATAGCACAAAATAGCACCTGCAAGTTTGTTACACAAGATGACAAAAGTGTGCAGAAGGCGCATGCCAGCTGCACTGTACCTTGCATATTCAGGGAACTGGTCCCTCATAGTTTATCTTCTCATCATCAAAATTATATATAGTAGGTAGATTCAATTATATTCTTAGCTGATTTTTTCATTCTCGACTGCGAGGTAGACTTTGATGTCCCTATTATCTTAGGAAGGCTTTTCCTAGCCATGGGTAGGGCATTGTTTGACATGGAGATCAGACGGATGAAATTCAAGATCAATGATGAACATGTTACTTGTCATGACCTAATTTGCATGTCATGATGGCACCTACTAAAACTCACCAGTAGTTAAGACGAATTGTAACCCAGAGCTAATGTATTGGTTAATTTGATAGGAAATTGCCCAACATAGGTGGAAATGAACAACACATTTAAATAATATGTAAGTCACTATAAATAGATAAGATAGTCAAATATGATACCAATCCCAAAACATAGTAGATTCAGTACAAGAGCATCTAATGTCAATAATACAATCCAAATATCTAAAAATAGTCAATACACCTATCTTAAAACGAAAGACTAAATATAAAGATAGAAGAAAATGGGTGAATCGGACTCCAAGAGCTCACCCTATCTCCATAATATTAACACCACCCAAACTCGGATCAATGGCATCAACTAGTACTTGGATCTGCACCAAAAAGGTACAGAAGTGTAGTATGAGTACCAAAATAATGGGTACTCATTAGGCATCATCAGTCGTCTGAGCTAAATCATGATATAAGAATGATAAAATGAAAGATAACATAAACTAAGTCAAGGTAAATAAACGAACCTGAATCACCTCCAATACCACTGTACATAATAATTAACTAAACTGGAATAATAGTATAACATAAGGCATCAACACATGCCCACAATGCCATGCATAATAAATTAACAATTCAGACTAATAATGCAACATAAAGCATCAACACAAGCAAACATAACTACAAAATTGGCTCCCATATGCCAACTGGTGCAGAAAAGCAAAGAACTTGTCACAACATCTTATACAACTAGAGAGTACACCCAAGAGAATAATAAAGTACTTAATCGACATTATAACCAACTTTCATCGTCATTCAACCATCATTGCACACTTTACCAACATTCGGTAAAGTGCCCACATTTCATAATATTATCATCACTAACCAACTAATCATCACTACTCACTAGTCACCACTTTGTAGATGACCATCTCTCATTAACTAATTCATTAGACTACTAGTCATCATAAGACCTCTAGTCATCACGTAGGCAACTATTCACCACGTATTCATTAATTTGTCAACATTCATTATCTAACCATCATTTATCAAATAACAACATTTATTAACTAAATATTATTTTACAATTAATTCCTAATTATCAACTATTCATTATTAACTATTTAAATATCCACCACTAATCCTCAATTAACATTAATCATCAACTATACCACCTTATATTCATTTATTACTAATGGGCTATAACCTGCATCCCTAATATCATTATCATACTCACAATATAAAAAAGTATATGTAAGAATATAATTGCAATACATAGATCTAGCCGCACTCAAATTGGTAGATGTACACATAATCGTATCAATATAATCATCCTACAGCCTTGCCAGATACAAATGCATCATCATCATCTGGCCTTGCCAGGTATCAATATCATCACAATATCCTCCAGTCATGTCGAGTATCATCATATCAACATAATATCCTCCTAATTTTTTGGGTATCAATATATATATATATATACATACATAATTATAATTGGTGGCAAAATCAATAACATAAGCAATGATGTAATGAAGTATCATGATTTTAGAGATAATTGGTAACATAACTACCCATATAATCATTAAGCGCGCCTTCTAGCATCATCAAAACCATAATGTCAAATATTATCAATAAAAAGGATTTCTAACATGGTTACTAGCATAATTATAAAGCATGAGCAATAGCTTAGTCAAAGGAATGAATGATAGCCTAATCAATGGATTAATCACCACATTGTAATGGTGGTATTTATTAGCATAACATAGCTCATCATAGCATAATCAATAGTCTAGTCAATTAGACAAAGAACATTACCTCCAAGGTCATCACCATAATTCATTACCATGGTTCCTCTATTTGCCTCAAAGGGTATTCTCTAGGCATTTAATAAGCGTGTACGGGTTTTAAAAGAGCCATATAATTCTTGGCTTAAGGTGGGTCAAGAGACCATTTCTAAATCACAAAAATATATTCTAAGTAAAATTTCTACCCCAAACTAGGCTAAGGTATCCAAATAAACTCTTAGATGTATAGCAAGGCACAATTCGTCCTAAGGTAGAGATTCCATTCAAGCGCTATAACTAATGTTTTGCAGAAATTTTGACTTTTTAGAAGAGTCGCCACTTAATTTTAAAAAGGAATTAGGAAACCTTTATAAAACACTTTAAATGATCCAAAATAGATAAATAATTTAAATTTGAAGATTCTGAATAAGCGGTTCCTATTAACGTTTTAGGAAGGGGTTAGGCACCTAAAACGTCCGCTAACTTGCGGTTTTCCAGATTGTTTCAAAACATCTTTTGATTAACTTCTGAAAAGATTAATTTGTTGAAAAGTGATTGACTTTTTAGAAAAAACTTGTGTAAAATAGTTTTGGGCGACTTAGTAGGAATTTTAACTAAGTCTAAACAAACTAATAAGCAAATAAACACATAAAAGGGAAAAGAAAGGAGGAAGTAAAAGACGGGCCATTGGGCCCAAATTAACGAACCCTGTCCTAATCTAGTTGGGCTTTCGACCCGTTTCACCTGGCCTAATCTAGATGTGTCTTTGACCCACTTCACCTGTCTGAATTCTATGTTTTCGAGCCCTTTTCGGCTCGAGTTTTCACTTCACCTGTATTAAATACAACTTTGGCTTCAAGGCCCAAATGAATGAATAAAGAAGTACGGATAAATAAATAAATAAATAAGAGACGACAATAAATATATGAATAAGACGACAAAAAATAAAGAAAGGGAAATGAGGCTCTCAGGTCTTTTTACTGCTTCGAATATGGAACTTTAACCCATTTCTTCTCTTTCGACTCTTCGTATCCATAAACTATGAGATTGTCTCCTAAAGGGATTTGAAATCATCTCATGAAGGATGGGCCTCAATGGCCCACATTGATGATGCAACAATGAGAAAGGGCCCGTTTGGACTCACATTCAGATTCATGCGAAGAAAAGATACAAAGGACTAATATATGTGTCTATATATTCATACGAGAACACAAACAAAGAAGAAAGTGATAAATTTGTAAGCCGAAAGAATCTCCTATCACAAGACCTAATATCTCGACCAAACACGCAGTGGATTAACTAAGGATTAGTGGAACTAAAAAAAACCATGGATCCCAATCACAACGAATAACGTTCGTACTACTTAATACGACGGGTGAGAAAAAAACTTCAACATTGTGTTGTGAATCGACATAACAATACAGGAACTAACATGTTAAACTACATAATCAATATTGAATTAGAACGTTAAGATTATACTAAAATGGAGTTTACCAAAGAAAAAACAACCTGGTGATAATAAACAAGTCTTTAAAAACATCAGGATGAAAATAATTAGTTAAATTTTGATCCCATCAAGAAACTAGACTTGAAATCAGTAGCTTATAAGTTACAATAAGAGAGTACTAAGACCATAGGGTCTTTAAAATAATCAGGAAAGAAAGAGGGAAGATTGAAGAAAAGGGTCCATTCATATAAAAATGATGCTCAGACAGTACATAAGACTACAATGCATATTTTGTTTTCATACAGGTAGACTAACAGAACATTAACACAATCAAACCAAAACATCAAAATCACCACTACGATGTCAAGAGAATGCTAACAACAATTAAAACCAAGAGACGATCAAACAATTATGAGTGAAACAAAACAAGAACATGCCGCAGAAAATTTAATCAAGGCACAATTTTTCAATCACGTAGTTAAAAAAATCATGGGGTAGAGCTTGACTAGTTTTCGATCGATAAGTTATTTTACAAATCGAGAAAGAAAATATTTTTGAGAGCTTATACTCTGGCCAGACAAGAAACAGGAAAAGATATAGCTAAACAAACGCAACGAAGCACATCTTTTCCATAGTTTACGATCAACACGAAAAGGATCATAACCACAGGAGCATCGCAATAAGAATATTATCAAATTAAACCTATTGCCTTCAAGGCCGCTACAACAAGCAATCCCTAGCAAATAGAAACTATCGCAAAAATGCTACTATTATGAAATGATGAAAAGAAAGAGCAAGGAAAATAGGAAACTAAAAGATAGAACATCACCTATTTTGAAGCAGCAAAACAGGACTCGAGACACTAACGGAATATCGACCACCACCGGAGAGCTTCGCCGCCGCGACTCCGAGAGCTTTGACGACTTTTAGAGGAAAAATTTAAACTAAAAAATGGTATTTTTTTCTCCGAAGCTTTTTCCACCTCCCAGCCTCTCTCTTTCAACTCACCAAAGGGCTTTATATAGAAAAAATAATCAGGTTCAACTTTTTCTATCAATGATGTGGGAACCTCAAAACTTAGGGGTAATTTAGGGATTTGAAAAAAGGAGAAATTTGAAATTCCAAAATCGAATCCTCTCCAGCTTCTCTTTTTCATCCCCCATTGGTACAAATTTTTGGATTTTTCCCGAGGGACTGCAATGGGTGGACCAATTAAAATAGGGTAAAATGAATTTTCCCCCAAAACCAATGGAAATCAGCCAAATACATACAAGATCATACTAGTTATCCCAAAATTTGCTGAGTTTGGACATTGGATGAGCTACCTAGGTGTGTTTCAAGAAGACTTGTGTCCTCCTTTGTACAAAAATGCATGGAGAAACGTGTGAGGACGAAGAGGAGAGAAAAACAGGTTGGATTTGGGTCCTTGGTTGGTCGTAGATCTTCGATGGGTTCTAGATTTGTGATGTTGTTGTTGTTTTCGATCGGAGTGGAGGTGTAGGTGTTGTTGTTTGTTGTTGTGATTAAAGGAGGAAGAGAAATGGGGATTGGGTCGGATTGGGGTTGTTGGGTTTGAGAAAATGGGTTGCTGAAATTGTTATTATTTGGGATGGTTTAAAAGGGACAAAGGGGCGGTTGTTGGAGCAATTGGGCCTTTGTTCGATTTGCTTGGCAGATTTGGGTCTTAAATTGGGGTTATTTAATAACTCCTATTAAATCTAATTGGATTATAAAATAATCCTAATTAAATTTAATTATATTAGAATAATTATAATTAAATTTAATTGGATTAAGAATAACTCAAATTAAATTTAATCGGATTAAAATAATCTCAATTAAGAAATGGTAACTTTTGGGATTAAGATTGCGTTACAATTTAAATGACTTATTTAAATTCTAACCAAATTGAATATATATTGGTCAATTGCATTACAATTGGGCCATTTGATTTCAATTGAGGTCATATTTAATTCGTTCGCTAAATTGAATCGTAATCCGGCACGAATCAAGTAACAAATTAACCTCGAGTTTCTTAATTTGATAAAAATCCAACAAATATTCCTCCAAATAAAATAATTCGAGAACAAATCATATTTAAAATCAAGACTTTATCCATTTGGATTAGTTTTCAAGTTTAATCAATAAAAGTCTAATTTGATAAAATATTCATTTAAATAACAAAATGTATAATCGTTAATTAAATGATAAAATTAACTCAAATAAATATTTTAATTTGCACTTATTTGAATAAAATAATTATTGTGAATTGATCTTGAAATTGAAAAAATTCTAAATTAAATTGGATTATGGAGGACAAAAATTAGGTGTCAACAACTAAGTTCAATATAACTAAGGCAACCTCCATTAGTGAAAGTGACTTAGGCCAACTTACCATAAGATTTAGGGCCTAAAGCATTTTTACCTAATTTGAGTAATTTAGTGCATTCTCATGCTAAACATGAGTAATGAAGTCGAATTCAGTAAGGTTCAAGGCAACAAGCTAAGCATTCCAACTCGGTGGACTCAAATGACTAAAATGATCCAACTAGTCCCAAGTCTTGAATTTCGTCAATCCAACACCTAAAACCCATCCCAATCTAACAAGATATCATAAATATACTATGATATATCTCAATCTAAAAAGGGATAAACTTAGCTTACCTCAACATTGAAGAAAGCTCAATGAACCGCTAAACCTTCACTTTTCCTTTATGAGAAGCCTCCTCAAGATACCAAGATATCAAAAACATATTCTACTCATCAATATAAGAACATCGATACCCATATTGCACCATAGTGCTTCAGGTCCAAAAATTACTTCAAAACACTCCAAGTGGGTCCCATTTACAAAAATCATATTCATGAGACCAACCCAACATTAATATACGATCAAGGAATCATAATAATCAAGAATGGTTGAAAACCAAGCTAATTTGGGGCTAAAATTAATCCCTTAAGCTATTTTGGTTTTTGGCCAATAATTCACTAAAATCCACCATGGAAAGGTAGAAATCTTAACTCAATTAAGAAGATTATCACGAAAATCGATGTTAATAAAGCTCCCAATTCACCCATACATCTCAATTTTTAGATATCTCACTCCTTAGTGTTTTTTCCCTCAAGGTATGGACGAAAATTATCTATTTCGTGAAATAAGGGGCCTATTTATACACCCACCAGGTAATCAGATATTGTTATCGTGAAGGAATGTGTGCAATCACACTATCCCTCGCCTGGAAAGGATAGTTGTGATCGCGACAGGGTTTGGCAATCGCACTATTTCTTCTGCACGAGGAGTCGCAATCGCCACCGATGGTTGGCGATCGCCGACACACTAAATAGCAGCTAGGAACTTGAAATTTTCCAAGTTTTCGTCATGCTCTCGGTATTCATTCGGAATCCCCTATTTGCAAACAAGCTAGTAACCACACTAAATTTGATGTTCTGGACTCAATGGCATACTCGGATTTTCCATCCAAGATCACTTTGACCAAATGTGGGTCTCATACCTAATTTTCAAATTTCTTAACTTCTCGACTAATAGGTCGAAATAAGCTTAGGACCCGAACCAAAGGTCTACCTAGCCTAAAATTAATATTTCGGTGTTGATGGCCTAGTTAGAATTTGCATACAATATTGTTTTGTTAAAGTTTTTGTTCGATGGCCATTTGGAACCAGCAAAGACTTCTAAAAAGGAAATGTGATCTAAAAACCAAACGAACTGCCTGGTAACCAAACTGTCAGTCCCAACAAGTCATAAATGACTTGGGGCAGCTATGGAAAATCTCAAACAACAAAAATATGCAAAAATATGGAAAATGACCTGAAAAGTCATTATAATATCCACTACTAAAGGAACTTTCATCCTCAAAAGTTAAGGACTAGAATGTACCTAAAGTCTCAAATAGGTGAGTATATTGGGCCCGTATCTCTCTCCTAATCTCCTAGGTGGAATCCTCCACTAGGTGGTGTCTCCATTAAACCATAACTAAAGGAATATTTTTAGTGTGCAATAGCCTCACATCACTTGCCAATGTAAATACAGGCTCCTCTACTAAGGTCAAACGCTCATCCAACTGGACTGAATCCCATCTAAGAATATGAGATGGATCAGGAATGTATCACTGCAACATATAGACATGGAAAACTGGATGAATGGCCACAAATATGGAGGTAAAGCCAACTCATAAGCAACCCACCCAACTATGTAAAGAATATCAAAAGGGAAAATATAACTAGGACTGAGCTTGCCCTTCCTCCTGAACCTCATCAAACTTTTTAAGGGCGATACATAATGTAATACATGATCACCAACTCCAAATCTCAAGGCATGAAGCCTACATTCTACATAGGCCCTCTGTCTACTCTGAGCAACTCTCAACCTATCTTGAATAACCTAACTATATCCAATGAATCCTGAAGAAGATTGGTATCACGACACCTAACCTCGGAAGTCTCAAACCATCCAACTGGATAATGACATCTCCTACCATACAAAGCCTCAAACGGCACCATATCAGTACTCGAATAATAGATATTATTCGAAGTGAACTCTTCCAAGGCTAAGAGATCTTCCCACTGGCCCCCAAAAACTATAATATACTCACATATCATATAATTAATGACCTGATAGTACGCTCAAATTGGCCATCATTCTGCAGATGAAAGGTTGTACTAAGATCCACCTATGTAGCTAAATCCTCCAGAAAAGATCTCCAAAATCTTGAAGTAAACATAAAATGATGGTCTAAAATAATAGAAATAGGCATACCATGCAAACGGACTATCTCCCGAACATAGATATGGGCCAACCTTTCAGCACTGAAGGGTATCTGAATAGTGATGAAATATGTTGATTTGGCTAATCGATCTATAATGACCCAAATACCATTGAAACCATGGAAAGTCTAGGGCAAGCCACTAATAATTCCATGGTAATTCGTTCCGATTTCTACTTAAGAATGGGCAACATCTGAGTCAAACCACTTAGTCGTTGATGATCCGTCTTTACCTACTGGCAACATAGGCAATGAGCTATAAAGTCTGCCATATCTCTATTATTACCACTCTACCAGTAATGTTGTCAAATCCCTATACATATTGGTTGTGCTGGGGTGAATATAATATCTAGAGCTTTGAGCCTCATGCAAAATCAACTAAATCAAGTCATCAATCTGCGGAATACAAATGCAACCATCAAATCTCAAAACACCCTCAGAATCTAAGGTGACCCTCTTAGACTCACCTCTCAACACTTAATCATGGAGGATGAAAATCTTACTATCCTTAAAATGACAATCTCAAATCTGCTCAAATAATGAGACCACATCTCTACACAAGCCAAAATCTTCCTGGGGTCCGAAATATCAAGGAGGGTCATCAATTTGTCTAGGGACTGAATGTCATGTTCCAAAGACCTTTGAGAAACTAAAATACAAGACAATATACCCATGCTCACAACTTTCCGAATCAAGGCACCTGCTACTATAGTTGCCTTGCCTGAATGATACGTGCTTGAAATATCATAGTCCTTAAGCAACTCCATCCATCGATGTTGTCTAGCATTTAGATCACTCTAGGTGATAAGATACTGGAGATTTCAATGATCTGTGAAAATATCACAATACACACCATAAAGATAATGCCTCCAAATCTTAAGCACAAAAACTACAGCTGTTAACTCCAAATCATGAGGGGGTAGTTATGTTCATACACCTTAAGCTGTCTAGGAGGTATATAAGGCATGTTAATACTCCCTCATTATTTGTTCAAACTAAAAGCATGTTTTACTTAATGGTTTTGAGGACATAATTATGATATTGTCTTGGGTTTTGAAATATATGTTAGGGGTTTCAGTTACTAATGGTTGGATAATGTTTTCCCATGTTCTATTTATGGGTTTTCATGTTATAATATTGGTTTGAACATATGGTTGCAGGGGAATGGTTAATCGGTTCTTGATTTTGGTTTGGAAACTATATTCCCTAAACATGTTTGTTAAAATGCCTATGAGAATGGTTTTGTCACATAGTTTGACTTTTATTGAAAACCTTGCATTACATAATATGGTAGTAGAACTTAAATTGGTTTAAATTTTTTTAAATAGATTGGAAAGTCCTTGGTTTCCATGGCTTTGGTTTAATTGGGAATCATACGGGGTACATGGGAATCCCCTAAGTGTTGGATAATGACATTGCTTGAAAGCTTTAGTCTGTATGACGGTACCACTTCATAATGCCTTGGTAATTAACTCTTTGAAATGATGGCTTGGTTATGTGCTAAAGGTTTTAATTGGACAATAATGGCGGGTTGTAAAAGCTTAACGTGAAGGTGTGAGTCTAATGGACGGACACTGGAAGCTCATGGTTGCTGGCATGAGGGTGGGTTATGGTGACCTTATAATTATAGGGTACACGAGAATCCCCGACCCCTATGATATCTCCAGTCCATGTGGATACACGCACTGGGGCTCGTTCAGGGGGTAACACTAGACCTATATAGCCTATGGGTGTATTATGATGATGAAGCTACACAAACCCAAGTTAAAGGTTTTAAGTGCATGCTAAATCTGATTCCCTTTTCCTGTCATGGAATATATATATGTATAAATATGATTGCACTTCGTTACTGACTCGGTTTTAAATATTGACATTATTTTATCCTTATTCCTAAGTACATGTAAGCATTCACCCATTAACCCATCTTCGGATGTTGTATCCCCATGCAATGCAGGAACCAACGATACTACTCTTCCTGCTTAGTGATTGGATTCGGGGATAGCTTTGTGTTAGACTGAAGTGGTAAGATTCAGACTCCAGAAGTCTCCATTTCATTATATGGACATTTTTATATTATTTTTTGTTTTTTGAAATTTGGTTTTGGCTATGGTCGGGGGCATATCCTGATCAAATGTTCTTCATTTTTGGATAGAGGTTTTAAGTGACTACTTTGGGTATAGGCGGTGTTGGTATTGGTTCCATCCTTGTCTTTGGTATCGGGGCTGACACCGGTTGGATATTTTATTGGAATGTTGGTTGGTTATGGTTATGGATTCTGTTATTGCCTTTGAGTTTTATTGTTTTATCTTGTTATATGTTTGAAATTCATCCGACATAGGTTGTATGGAAGTTATGGTTGGTGACAGCGCCCAGCTGCACAAGCAAGTGTACGTGGTCTTATTAAGTAGTAAAGTGGCCTAATGAAATCCAAGTATTGATCCCACAGGGACTTGTTTGAACAACGATTCTATTTAGATTCAACTGGTGCAAAAGTAACCAAAAGAGAGATTGGAGTTTGTAAATTTCAAGTAAAGTAAATAGTGCGTAAAGTAAAGATCTTGGACAATCAATAAGAGTAAAACCCATGGTTGAAGCACTTTGAACAATCGTACTATGTTATTGACTTTCATTCATCAATTCACTTATCTTGGTTGTCAAATCATAGGGTTAATCGCATAATCATGGTCTCCCAACCTCTAACCAATTATCTAATGTGGACATTACAACTACATCGTTGAGCGGGGATGTAATAATCCAATTAAGTTACTTAATCTATCATCCTACATTTGAATAAAGTAAGGCATCTAAGTATATCCCTGTCCTAGACACTAATATGTATTCCTTATTTCATAAAAGACTATAAACCATACTTTGATCAATCCTATGTTCTATCTCCCTATTCCCTCTCCCGAGTTCATAAGGTTGACGATGGGTGTATTCTAAGGGTGATCAAGCCTCAAAATAGTTAAAATAAGATTGAACACATTACCAACAATGATAAGCAAATCAATGAACTAAAATCAAAACAATAGTACTCATGTATTCGGCTTCAACCCCGAAAAGGGAGATCATATCCACTCATACTCGTAAATATCATCCAAAAGGTTATTTGAATGATCCAAACCATAAAATAAGAAGGTAAACCTAAGTTATGAAGTTGTAGCAGCATCTTTTATGCTTCAATATGTTCCAAGATGAATAATAATTCTTACAACGATGTATTTATAGTGAACAACAAATCCCAAGCCATGTAGGATTGAATTCTGACTTTTGGTCATACGTGAAATGGACCTCGCGATGCACTTGCTGCAAACGGGAGTGGAAGTCATGACGCGCAAGCTGGAAACCAGAGTACAGGCCGCGTCGTGAGACTTAAAAATGGGTGTGGAGGTCGTGACACGCCCTCATAGCGAGGACACACTGTTTTGGGTCCATCTTGAATATTTTGAACCATTGTACACACCCATTGTCCTTTCCTACTGACCTCACACACCCAAGACATTTTAGGTGTTTTAATTACGCCAAATTTTGTATTGTGCTTTCGTTGATCCATTTTGAGCCTTTCTAAGCTGTTTCGACTTGATTAATGGTTGAACATCATTCATATATCACCATAGTTCATTAAAAAGGCATCCTATAGCATTAAAAACAACAATTTACATCTCCAAACAATGCAACATCCAAGACGGAGAACTAGAAACACGAGCTAAGCATAGGCTTCATTCACTTTGATCTCTAACTTATTGTTTTGACCCTTGGCTTGATCCAATTGACCCTTCAACATTATAAACAAGTTTTTTCACATATAAATACACAATAACAACCTTAGGATCTCATTAAATACTTTATAAACCAACATGATAGACAAGACAAATACCCAGCTAAAGCTAGTCACACTAGTTCCCTCTGTTGAACTCTAAATGATCAATTTGAATCAAACTTATTTGAAATACACTTTGCACATTGTACTCACACATTTTAACATTTATAAGATTATTTATATCAATATGAACACATTAAGCACTCAAGTAACTCTAAAAATATTGTAAAATAAGCTAGAATGGTGACACTAGAATACATAAATACACCCAACATCACCACCCCACACTTAAAGCCTTGTTCGTCCTCGAACAAATATTAACTGTAATCATCATAAGTTAAGGCAATTCTACACTTATACTTCATGAAAGACATTCAATCTAGTACTACAATAACTATACACAATGCAAGTTCTTACACTAAGCATGTTACAAACACAACTTAAAGCTTATGAACACTATTCCAAAACATCCTAGCCTCAAGAATTAACTCACGTAGTTGGAAAACTCATGCTTATTATTCAATCAAGGACGTCATACAAATCACCCACATTCATCAAACATGTGACTCTCACAACACGAGAGTTACCCATAATCACTCAAAATTAAGAAATTCATAACATGATGGGTACAAGAATCACATTATGCTCACTCTCCCAAGGAATTCACAAGTTTTACAAAATGACCCGTAAGCTTTCCCTTAGTGTAATGCTCCACTATATAAGAATGATGAACTTAGGATCAACGAGGTATTTTTTGGGTTGTAATATAGGCTAAGGTACGGGTAGGAACTATTTGGGAATAGTGTCTAACCTCTCCATTATAAATTTAAGAACCAATCTCCAACAACCAAGTTACACTTTTTCATCCACCCTTATCTTTTGTTTTGCCCCATTTCTTTTAAGCATTTTCACAAACACATGGTGGGATCATGCTATGCACAACTTATCTAATTTGAACAAATTTTTATTCTTTTCATTATTCACTCTCAACCACAACTCATCAATTTTAAACACCAATAACTATTTCTTTTTGGGCTTCAATTTAACTTTATCCCTCTTACTTTTCAAACTCCTCACTTAATTGATTTTTTATTAAAGCACTTAGGAGCTTTTTGGATCAAATTAATGTTCATAAAAGAAGGGATTTAGGCTACATATGAGGATAACAAATAAAAATCTAAAGGCTCAATGGGGCTAACTAGGATTATGCACAGATAGGAAAAAAGGAGGTGTAATGCCCCAAATCTGGTACCTGAGATGTTACACGGTGCTCATGACCCCAAAGGACCATAAGCTAACCCATGATTGATATCTGTAACTAAGCACTAAAAAATATACTGTAAATATGCGGAAACAAGAACTGAATGGCCATACGATTCAAAACTGAATGAACATTTGATAAACAATGTCTTAAAATGGAATAACAATATCAAAGAAAATATGAAATAACTATCTAACATCTATAGTCTGAAAGCCTCTAAACTATCTTAATAAGGAGTTTATGGGATAGGTCCCCAACTAACTCTGACAACCGAATTAAACTGAAAGCTGAAATAGTAATGTAATCATCATGTCCTCGAAGGATGAGGACTCACAGCTTACTCTGACTACTAAACTTAGATGCTACTGGTTCTCTGGAGCTCTTGCTTCTAAACCTATGGTATAAGACACCATAACGCAAATGCGTCAGTACTTTGAATGTACTGGTATTCAAGTGAGGTAGGCTGAATGAAAATGGTTTATATGCATAAACAATACTAATTGACTGACTAACATGAACGTGAGAATACATGCATGTCTATGTAACTGTAACTAAGATCGTGATAGGACTGAATACTGTGTCTACTGATATTGACCCCTGAGCCGATGATAAGTAAGAAAGACTGATACTGTATTATTGAATACTGAGGGACTGATACTACGCTACTGATACATGAATAATAATTTCTGACAGATCTGATTATGAAGAACTAGTTTGGTTGACTGTATCTAGCAGTCCTAAAGCTGAATACTGATAACATAAGTTCTGAGAACTGATATAACTGATAACATGAGTTACTATATCTGACAGTCCTAAATCTGATGGAACTAGCTGAGTTCTGTACTTTATCTGAATTTGACTGTATCTGACAGTCCTGAAATTTAAAGAACTATATGAGTTCTTTTACTGAGACAAAGACTGAGATTGTGACTGAGACTGTGGGAGGTAATCATCTAATCGACATGCCCCAAAACTGAACTGGTGGGGTCCAACCTATAAATCCAGCTGGAAGGGAGTCAATACCATGCCATGGGTAAATACCTGTTATGAGTATACCCTCTCTAACAGGGAGCTCTTCCGTCAACCCTCCTAGTAGGTAACCCAAATGAGACGTATATATGTCCCTAAACACGTAGGGTGCATCTAAACCTATGCTGGATACGTAATTTTGGAACTTAGGGATTGCTTCTAGGGATCTCAGTCCTATTTAGCGGGTGAGTCCCCATCCCTAGGCTCGCTCGGTGCTGAATCCTACTCCCATCTAAAAGACACTGAACTGATTAATTGAGCTGAACTGATTAACTAATGGTATCGTTTAGCGGAGCTAAACAAAATTTACTGAGTTTCATTGACTGAAAGAATGTACTGAGTTCTGAGGACTGACTGAGAATACTGAAGTTATTGAGATTGACTGGGAATACTGAGGTTACTGAGTACTGAGATCACTGAGATTACTAAACTACTAAGATTACTGAGATTTCTGAGATTTCCTGAGTCACATGACTGACTGAGTTCTATGGATCATAGCTTGACTGAGGAGATCGTGAAAACATGACATGGATTTAGGCATACAACTAAATGTTCGGGTAAGAATACCCCCAGGACTCGATGAGAAGAAACTGACATGGCATGGCTTACTTGAACACATGACGAACAACACAATTCATAATTCATATATTGAAGTACTTCATCAAACATGTGATATGCATAAGCTTGTACATACATGGGGATTTCATGATATCATACTAGTTGGGCATTGTTCCTTCGTATAGACATTTAATCAAACACATGGTAGGCATAACACATGTAGACAACATTATACAATAATTAATCATCATGATTCATCTCTAATTTCATCATCTAGGGTTTATTCATAGGTTCACATGAATATACATCTATACAAATCAATTCCACATTAAATTGATCACCCAATATAGATTTGAATTCAACTGATCATTCTCAACATGAACAAAACAAACCCAACATAAAATTCATAAAGAAATCCATAGACTTAAACTTAGAAAAGAGATTCTTGGGCTTCATGGATGAAAGAAGTCCATGAATGAACACTACACATACCTTGGTTCGTAAATACACAAAGATTGACGGAGGAAATTCTTGAACTTGAATCTTCTATGAAAAACCCTAATGTGTTCTTGAGAGGATTTTGAGAGAATAGAATATATTTTGGTGTAATTGAGGCTCAAATCCATGTTTTTGAGCTTATATAGGGTAGAGAAATTGACACTTTTAACCCTAGGACACGTATTTTAATTTTTGTGAAAATTTCCCGATTTTCATCCTTGACGCAACGCGCCACTATCGTGCCAAGTCACTGGAACTGGACAATTAGGAATCTGCATGGTGGCGCGACGCGGAGCTATTGAGTTGCCACCTTGTTTGAAACCTGGAAGTTTGGCGCGACGCACCACTATCGCAGAGCAACACTAGTAATTGACAATTACCATTTAAGTTGGCTCCGCGATGCACGGATGGCTCAGGTAATACACTGTCTCACTAAAAAGGCTCTCACTCTTCGCCCGGGTATCAGATTTGGGGGAATTTGGTATCAATGGAAAGCTTATGGAATTTTTCACAAGAAAAAAGTAGAAATCTTGAAAATAACACATCTATAAAAATGGATTCATCTTTCAAATAAAGCTTCTAACATTCTTGGGGAAAAATTTCAAGCTAGGAAAAGTACAGGTATTACAGGAGGTATAAATCAAGGCTATCAAAGAAATGCCTATATCATCTCCTAAATCGAAACTCGTTATTTCACTTTGCACACACACCAGGGAAGTTCTAGACATCATATGAAACAAGGAATATACAAAACCTCACATGCACATGGCACATGCTCAACTCAATAGGATCATCATAAACTATCAACTAAATAATAATATGAATTCAACACTAATCCAACAAGTACAAGAGTCATAATAAAGGGCCCAGGAGTCTCAAAAGTAGCAATTCTAGAAATTCACACAAATCAACATGCTTACATAACAAAAATACTTGCACCATGCAATCAAAAATAGAACCAACAAGAATATCTTACCCAAGAAAATTTAAATTGAGCCAAAAATTTGGAATTTCCCCACCCCACACATAAAAATCTACTTTGTCTCCAAAGTGAATTTAAAAGAAAGAGACAAAAATACACCCTGAGGCCTCTAGGCCTAGCTAGTAGCATCTAAATATATCAAGGAGGTTTGTGGGACCCCACACTCAGTCTTTGACATGCTCCTTAGCTTAGGTTTCCGGTACTCAGACTTCCCATCAACCTACGACTCAATTAAAACTAAAACAACATGAAATAAAAAACTAAAAACTAAAAATAAAACATTCCTACTTAACTTGGGTGGCCTCCCAAGCAGCTCCTAATTTAGTGTCACGACACTACCCAACTCAACTCAACCAAATTCATTCATCTTTATACTCCCCTTTGGGAGCCATTTTCTTATTCTCTTCACCCCTCTTGGGTGTGACTTTTTAAGGGTAACTAATTTTTTAACTTTAGCCTTTTTAGGCTCATCAATTTCCAACCTGTCAGGCTATGGTATTAGAGGCTTTGGTAGCTTAATGAGGGTGTCCGAAGAGGTCTTTGGTGGACCAACCACCCCACACTCGTCCCCTTCAATAATAACGATCATACATAAATATTTATACTGGGATGATGTGTTTAGTGATAGGTAAACTTTAAATACCACCTTTTTATCCTCCAACCTCATGGCGAGCGTGCCTTCTCTAACATCAATCAATGCTCTTCTTGTTTCTAAAAATGGATGCCACAAGATGATTGGTACCTGTTCGTCTGCCTTAAAATCATGAACAAAAAAGTTAGCAGGAATAATGAACTTACCAACCTTAATGAGGACGTCCTCTATGATTTCTTCTGGATAGGCTATGCCTCTATTTTCCAACTGCAGAAGCACGGTGGTCGGTCTAGGCTTTTCCAAGCCCAATGTGGCGAACAAAGAGAGGGGCATCAAATTTATTCTCACCCCTAAGTCACTTGATGGATGGACCACTTTACTCTCAATTTGAATAGGAACAGTAAACTTTCTTGGATCTCTCAATTTCTTGGGGATTTTTTGTGTCATTACCGAGTTACACTCTTCAGTAAGTGCCACGGTCTAAACCTCCGATAGCTTAGTTATATTTGCATCCACATCCCTCAAGTACTTTGCATATTTTAGCATACCCTTCAAAATATCTAACAAAGTTAAGTTAATGTGATGCTCTCTAAACGTGTCAAAGAACTTCTTAAACATTACATACTCTTTCACTTTAATTTACCTCTGAGGGGAAAAAAGTGGAGACATCGTCTTCACTTCTTATTCAACATCTTTTTCTTTCAAGTACTCAAACTTCCTTGATTTTTAGCAACTTTTTTAGAAAGTTGTGGGAGAGTTAATGTAATAGCCCGTACCTTTTCCTAGCTTGAAATTATCTCAAAAATGTTAGGAGCATTATTTAAAAGATGAATTCACTTTTGTACACGTGGTATTTTTTTTAAAATTTCACTTTTTTCATGTGGGAAATTCAATAAGATTTCCATTAATATAAAATTCACCTAAGTCTGATAACCAAGTAAGAAGTTATGACTATTTCAAGTTTCATCATAAAACAGTGCCATATTGGTCAGTGGCGCACCGCACCACAAGCTATAATGGCAATTATCCTTTTTCAGTGTCTCAGCGCAATTTCCTCCACATCGTGCCAAAGTTCCAAGTCGCAAAAGAAGGGGCAACACGATGGCTCCGCGTCTCGCCATCCCTCAATTTCCCAATTGTCATATTCCAGTGACACGACGCGACAGCGCCGTGCCGTGCCAGGGGTACAAATTGGGAAATTTTAACTAAAATTACAAGATGCATCCAGGGTTAAAACAGTTAATTTCCCACCCCTATTTAAGCCCTTTAACATGTGATTCAGCCACTTTTCACCCAAAATACACTCTCTTCTCTTAAAAGCCTCTCAAGAACAACCTAGGGCTTTTCATAGAAGATTCAAAATCAAGAATATCCTCTGTCAATCTTCATGAAATCACGAACTAAGGTATGCATAGTGTTCATTCATGGACTCCTTTCATCCATGAAGCCCAAGAATCCCTTTTTTAAATTCAAGTTTGTGGATTTTCTTATCAATTTCATGATTGGGCTTCTCTTGTTCATATGGATAATGAGAAATTGAATTCTACCATGTTGGGTGATAAATTCTATGAGGATTAAATTATTATAGATATAGATTCATGCAAACCTATGACTAAACCCTTGAATGATGAAATTAGAATTAAACCATGATATTTAATTTTTGTACAATGATGTTTACATGTACCATGCCTACAATATGTTTGATTAAATGCCTAGATGAAGGAAAAGTACCTAACTAGAATGATACCATGAAATCCCCATGCATGTACAAGTTATGTCTATCATATGTTTTGATGAAATTCTTCTATAAATGTATTATGGATTATGATGTTAGTTATATGTTCAAGTAAGTTATGCTTGGTCAGTTTCTTTCCATCGAGTCCTGGAGGTACTCGTACCCAAAACATTAGTTGTGTGCCTAGAGCCATGTCATGTTTTCAAGATACTCTCAGTCAAGCTATGATCCTTAGACTTCACACAGTCTTATGACTCAGGAAATCTCCATGATCTTATGAACTCAGTCAGTTGTCAGATATCAGTAGTATTCCATCAGTCAACGGAATTCGGTAACTCAGTCCATGTTCAGTTCAGTAAATCATGTTTAGTGTCTATTTAGATGGGAGTAGAAATTAGCACCGAATAAACCCAAGGAAGGGAACTCACCTGTTATATGAAGGTGTGATTCTTAGAAGCAATCCTTGTATTCCAGAACTATGTAGCCAACATAGGTTGAGATATCATAGCCTGCTATATGAGGGTAGATGAGGTGGATTAACTTTCTATATAAGGGTTCCCACCATTCTCGTTAGAGTTACCTATTATATTAGGGTCACTCACAGTTTGTCCTTACCAGTAGCGCGGTATTGATACCCTTCCAATCAGGGTGCAGATTAGACCCCAGCTCAATTATTATGGAACATTTAGGGCATATCAGTTAGATGACAACTTCCCACAGTTTAATGTTACAGAATTAGGATTGTCAGACACAGTCAATCAGTCTCAGTAATAGAACTCAGATAGTTCTTTAGATTTCTGGATTGTCAGATACATTCAACTCAGATACAGTATGGGACTCATCTAGTTCCATTAGATTTAGTACTTTCAGATACAGTCACTTATGTTATCAGTTATATTAGTTATTAGTATGTCATGTTATCAGTATTCAGATTCAGTAATCATATTATCAAGGTATCAGTGTCAGTTATTATGTCTCATGCATGTATTCTCACGCTCATGATAGTCAGTCTTCTATTCTTATTGTTCATGCATACGAACCCCATGCATTCAGCCTACCTCACTTTCATACCAGTACAGTCAAAGTACTGACATATTTCCGTTATGGTGTCTTATACCATAGGTTCAGAGACACAAGCTCCAGAGCATTAGTAGATTCCAGTCTCAGCTGTCATAGTTAGAAGTGAGTCCTTATCTTTCAAGTATATGATCATTATTTTACTAGCTCAGTAATTAGTTTATTAGTTAGAGTTAGTTGGGGACATATCCCATCAACTCCTTATTTAGACAGTCATGTTTAGAGGCTTTCCAGACTATTACGTTTCAGACTTCAGTATTTTTTGTTTTGTTTTGGGTATTCTATTACCCCACGAAGATGTTATATTATTCATATTGTTGTTTTTTTTAACCTTATGGCCTTTCAGTTCATGTTTTTGCATTATTCAGTATTTTACGTAGTATACAGTTACATATATCAGTCATGGGTTAGCTTGTGGTCCTTCGGGGTCATGAGTACCGTGTAGCATTTCGGGTACCAGATTCGGGGCATCACAAACTTGGTATCAGAGTCTAAGGTTCAATAGTATCTTAGGAAGTCTGAAAGCCACATCTAGTAGAGTCTTGTACATGGGTGTGTTACGCGTCATATTTATGTATAGGAGGCTATAAGATGTTTTAGGAACAGTTTCCCCTCTTTCAGTATTTATGTCATGCCAGTGAGCATAATCTCAAGTCAATCTATTAGTCTAATCCATTTCTCTCTTTTTTTCTACAGAACATGCCTCCTAAAAGAAAAAATGGGAATCAGCCAGCCCTTCAGCCGGAAGAACCTTTGGGAGAACATGTTTCTTATGCAAAGTTTCGAGCTGCATTCACTACTCTTGCTAACTTAGTTTCTACTCAGAATGAATGACTAGCTATCGTTCTTCCCAATCCAATGGCTAATTCAGCTACAGCCAGGATTCGGGATTTCACCCGAATAAATCCTCCATCCTTTCTCAGGTCTAAGACAGATAAGGACCCTCAGGAATTCCTAAATCAGGTGCAGAAGGTGACAGACATCATGGGGTGACTACTATTGAGAGTGCTAAGCTAGCTATATATCAGTTATAGGATATTGCTAATACTTGGTTCAAGAAGTGGAAGTCAAAAAGGGAAGATTATGTAGGGTTAGTTGAGTAAGAGGAGTTTGTGTCTGCTTTCCTTGATAGATTCTTTCCCCTAGATATTAGGAAAGCTAAGGTGTTAGAATTTATCAACCTCAGGCAGGGAAATATGACAGTGAAAGAGTATTCTCTTAATATTACTCAATTAGCCAGATAAGCCCCTCATGTGGTTACAGATAGCAGGGCCAAGAAGAGTAAGTTCATTTCAGAGGTGAATGATAGCATGGTTAATGAGTGCAAATCTGACATGTTGAATAGTGACATTACTTTAGCCAGGCTAATGACTCATGCTCAGCAGATAGAGGAGAAGAAGATTAAGCAGAAGAAGAAGTAGAATAAGAGATCTAGGACAAATAGCTTTAATTTTAGTCAGCCTAAGTCAGAGAGAGGTAATCTCTCTCAAATTCTTCCTAAGTCATTAGTTCCATCTTCTTCATCTTCCAGTGCTCCAGTTCCTAAGTCCATATAGGGTAACAAAGATAGAGCGCCAATCTCTAAGTATCAGGGCAGTGTTAGCAGTGCCTAAACTAATCTCCTTTGTCAGACTTATTGTAAGAACCACAAGGGTGTGTGCAGAGCTGGCAGTGATGTCTGTTTTGATTATGGCAAGCCAGGCCATAGAGTCAGAGAATGCCCTTCAGTTATCAGAGTCATCTCCTCTCTTCAGCTAAGTCCATTCGCCCAATCAGTAGGGTGCCACCTTCAGTGCTACTAGTGGGCAACGCCTAAATAGACTCTATGCTCTCCAATCCCGAAAAGATCAGGAAAATTCTCCTGATGTGGTTACTGGTATGTTACAGATCTTTCATGTGCATATTTATATTTTGCTAGATCCAGGTGATTCCTTGTCTTTTGTTACTCCCTATATAGCAGTTGATTTCGTTGTCAATCTCAAAATTCTAGCAGAGCCCTTTTAAGTCTCTACCCCAGTGGGTAAAACCATCATAGACCGGTGGGTATATAGGAACTACCCTGTTATGATATTTTAGAAACTCACTTCAGCAGATCTAGTCAAATTAGAGATGACTGAATTTGATGTCATTCTCGGCATGGATTGGCTTTATTCCTTCTATGCCACAGTCGACTGCAGAAATAGGATAGTCCAGTTTCAGTTCCTAAATGAACCCATCCTTGGGTGGAAGGGTAGTGTATCTACTTTCAGGGGTCAGCTTATTTCCTACTTTCGAGCAAGGAAAATGATATCTACGGGATGTGTCTATCATCTTGTTCATGTTAAGTATTTCAATTTCGAGACTCCCAGTCTTGAATCCATTCCAGTTGTGAATGAATATTCAGATGTTTTTCCCGAAGATCTTCCAGGAATTCCTCTCAAAAGGGAAATAGACTTCGACATTAATCTTTTTCCAGATACTCAGCCTATCTCTATTCTTCCATACAGAATAGTACCAGTAGAACTCAAAGAACTGAAAGAACAGTTGAAGGATCTCTTATATAAGGGATTCATTAGGCCCAGCATTTCCCCGTGGGGTACACCAGTATTATTTGTGCACAAAAAAAATGGTTCTCTCAAATGTGCATTGATTACCGTCAACTCAATAAGGTCACGGTTAAGAACAAGTATCCTCTTCCCTAAATTGATGACTTGTTTGACCAACTTCAGGGTGCCAGTTATATCTCTAAGATAGACCTCAGATCCAGCTATCATCAGTTCAGAGTCAGAGAATGTGACATTCCAAAAATAGCTTTCCTTACTCGGTATGGTCACTTCGAATTCCTAGTCATGTCATTTGGTCTTACCAATGCCCCAGCAGCTTTTATGGACTTGATGAACTGTGTGTTCAAACAGTACTTAGACATGTTTATCATAATCTTTATAGATGATATTCTGGTTTATTCCTGCAGTGCACAAGATCATGCAAACCATCTCAGAACAGTACTTCAGACTCTCAGAGATCATCAGCTATTCGCCAAATTTAGTAAGTGTAAATTTTGGCTAAGGTCAGTAGAATTCCTTAGTCATATCATTTCAGGTAATGGCATTAGAGTAGATCCTCAAAAGACCGAAGCAGTAAGAAACTGGCCCAGACCTGTCTCTCTATCAGATATCAGGAGTTTCTTGGGTTTGGCTGGCTATTACAGACAGTTTGTTGAGGTATTTTATTATATTGCATCCCCTATGTCTATATTGACTCAGAAGAAAGTCAAGTTTTAGTGGTCAGATCCTTGCGAGAAGAGTTTTTAGGAGTTGAAGACTCGACTCACCTCAGCTCCAATTTAAGCTGTTCCAGATGGTCTAGATGGGTTCGTAGTGTATTGTGATGCATCCAGAGTGGGTTTAGGTTGTGTCCTCATGTAGCATGGTAAGGTCATAGCCTATGCCTCCAGACAGCTTAAACCCCATGAGAAGAATTATCCTACTCATGATCTTGAGTTAGCAGCCATAGTCTTTGCCTTAAATATTTGGAGGCATTATCTCTACGGAGTTCATGTAGATGTCTTCACAGATCATAAGATCCTTCAGTATGTCTTTTCTCAAAAAGATCTCAATATTCATCAAAGAAGGTGGTTAGAGCTCTTGAAAGATTATGACATGAGTGTCCTTTATCATCTGGGCAAGGCCAACATAGTGGCTGACGCCCTCAGTAAACTGTCCATGGGTAGTGTTTCTCATGTTATGGATAGTAAGAAGAAGTTAGCTCAGGAAGTCCATCAGCTTGCCAAACTAGGCGTTCGCTTAGTCGACTCTTCAGAGGGTAGTGTATGCATTCAGAGTAGCTAAGAATCATCTCTAGTTTTTGAGGCAAAAGAAAAGCAAGATAGAGATCCCAGCCTTGTCAAGTTGAAAGAGTCAGTCCAAAATCATAAAGTAGAGATTTTCTCCCAAGGAGGAGATAGTGTTCTTCATTGTCAGGGTCATCTCTGTGTTCTATGTGTAGATGACGTAAGGCAGTAAATTCTTGCAGAAGCGCATGGTGCACACTACTCTATTCATCCAGGGGCTACTAAGATGTACCGCAACTTGTGGGAGATCTATTAGTGGAGTGGGATGAAGAGAGATATTACAGAATTTGTGGCTAAGTGCTCTATATTTCTGTAGGTTAAGATAGAGCATCAGAAACCTAGTGGTCCTATATAGGAGTTAATTATTCCTACTTGGAAGTGGGAAGAAGTGAACATGGACTTTGTGATGGGTTTTCCTCGAATTCGTTATCAGCAAGATTCAATTTGGGTCATTATAGACAGAATGACCAAATCAGCTCATTTCCTTCCAGTTCATACCTCTTATTCAGCCAAGGATTACACCAAACTCTACATCAAGGAGTTGGTTAGATTGCACGGTGTTCCATTGTCTATTACCTCAGATAGAGGTACCCAGTTCACCTTTTACTTCTAGAAAGTGTTCAAAAAGGGTCTTGGTACCCAAGTTTATCTTAGTACAACCTTTCATCCTCAGACAGATGGTCAAGGAAAAAGGACAATTCAAACTTTAGAAGATATGCTAAGGGTGTGTGCAAATGATTTCAAAAGGAGTTGGGATGACCACTTGACTTTCAATGAGTTTGGATACAACAATAGCTATCATTTCAGTATTTAGATGGCTCCATTCGAAGATCTCTATGGTAGGAGATGTAGATCTCCAATTGGTTGTTTTTAAGTTAGTGAGGCCTCAATCATAGGGCCTGACTTAGTATTCGATGCCTTAGAAAAAGTTTAGTTGATTAGAGAAAGACTCTGGGCTTCTCTGAACCGACAGAAGTCTTATGCAGATATTTGTAGAAAAGATCTCGAGTTCGAGATTGGTGACTATGTCTATCTAAAGATCTCTCCCATGAAGGGAGAGAAGCGGTTCGATAAGAAAGGAAAACTCAGCCCCCAATATGTCGGTCCCTTCAAGATTCTCAGTCGATTCAGTAAGGTAGCTTATGAGCTCAAATTGCCTTCAAATATAGCCTCAGTTCATCCAGTCTTCCATGTATCTTTGCTCAAGAAGTGCATAGGTGACCCAGCAGTTGTAGTCCCTATTCAGAGCATTGATGTTCAAAATAGTCTCTCTTATGAGGAACTTCCAGTCGAAATCCTAGACTACCAGACTCATAGACTGAGGAACAAAAAAGTCCCTCTAGTTAAAGTTCTTTGGAGAAATCAGTCTGTAGGGGGAGCTACTTGGGAAGTAGAAGCATACATATGTACCAAGTATCCTCACCTCTTCTCCACCAACTCAGATTAATCTCAAGGTAATAGTCCTCCTTAAGCTTACTTAGTTTCATGTTCAGTGTGCATTACAAACTTGGTATCAAGTACCATTGCATATTCAGTCATGCATTCATGTATCAGTTCAGTTATATAATTATGCATCACATGCATTCTCATTATGAGAAACTTTGTTCCTCAAAACACTCAATTATACATTCATGAATCAGTTATGTATGCGTCAGGTATGTGTGTCCAGTATGATGTATTCAGTTATCAGTCATGTCAGTCATGAGATCATGTTTCAGTTATTCATGTTCATCATGTATGTCAGTTTATATTCTTCCCCTCACTCTCAGTTTCATTCGAGGATGAATATTCTCATGGGGGAGATATTGTAATACCCCATACCTTTTCCTAGAATGAAATCGTCTAAAAAATGTTAGGAGCTTTCTTTGAAAGATGAATCCACTTTTGTACACGTCGTATTTTTTTAAGATTTTCACTTTTTGTCATGTGGGAATTCAATAAGCTTTCCATCGATAAATAATTCACCAAAATCTGATAACCAGGTAAGAAGTTATGACTATTTCAAGTTCCCATCATAAAACAGCGCCATATTGGTCAGTGGCGCACTGCGCCACAAGATAAAATGACAATTGTCCTTTTTTAGTGCTTCACCGCAATTTTCTCTGCGTCGCACCAAATTTCCAGGTCACAAAAGAAGGGGAAACGCAATGGATCCATGTCGCTCCATCCCTCAGTTTCCCAATTGTCAAATTCCAGTGACACGGCGCGATAGTGCTGCATCGCGCCAGGGGCCCAATTCAGGAAATTTTTACTGAAATAATAACACTCGTCCAGGGTTAAAAGGGTCAATTTCCCACCCCTATTTAATCCCTTTAACATGTGATTCAACCACTTTTTATCTAAAATACACTCTCTTCTCTCAAAAACCTCTCAAGAACAACCTAGGACTTTTCATAGAAGATTCAGAATCAAGAATTTCTTCCATCAATCTTCATGAAATCACAAACTAAGGTATGCATAGTGTTCATTCATGGACTCCTTTCGTCCATGAATCTCAAGAAACCCTTTTCTAAATTCAATTTTATGGATTTTCTGATCAATTTCATTATTGGGCAACTCTTGTTTATGTGGATAATGAGAAATTGAATTCTACTCCATGTTGGGTGATAAATTCTATGTGGGTTAAATTATTATAGATTCATGCAAACCTATGACTAAACCCTTGAATGATGAAATTAGAATTGAAACATGATGTTTAATTATTGTACAATGATGTTTACATGTACCATGACTACAATATGTTTGATTAAATGCCTAGATGAAGAAAAAGTGCCTAACTAGCGTGATACCATGAAATCCCCATGTATGTACAAGTTATGCCTATTACATATTTTCATGAAATTCTTTTATAAATGTATTATGGATTATGATGTTAGTTATATATTCAAGTAAGTTATGCTTGGTTAGTTTTCTTCCATCGAGTCCTGGGGGTACTCGTACCCGAAACATTAGTTGTGTGCCTAGAGCTAGGTCATGTTTTCACAATACTATCAGTCAAGATATGATCCTTAAACTTCAGACAATCTTATGACTCAGGAAATCTCCATGATCTCATGAACTCAGTCAGTTGTCAGATATTAGTAGTATTCCATCAGTCAACGGAATTCAGTAACTCAGTCCATGTTCAGTTCAGTAAATCATGTTCAGTGTCTATTTAAATGGGAGTAGAAATTAGCGTCGAGTGAACCCAAGGACGGGAACTCACCTGTTATATGAAGGTGTGATTCTTAGAAGCAATCCTTGAATTCCAAAACTATATAGCCAGTATAGGTTAAGCCATCGTAGCCTGCTATATGAGGGTAGATGAGGTGTCTTAACCTTCTATATAAGGGTTCCCACCATTCTCATTAGAGTTACCTATTATATTAGGGTCACTTATAGTTTGTCCTTACTAGTGGCGCGGTATTGACACCCTTCCAATCAGGACGCAGATTAGACCCCAGCTTAGCTATTATAGCACATTTGGGGCATATCGATTAGATGACTACTTTTCACAGGTTCATGTTACAGAATCAGGACTGTCAGACGCAGTCAATCAGCCTCAGTAATAGAACTCAGATAGTACTTCAGATTTTAAGATTGTCAGATACAGTCAACTCAGATATAGTATGGGGCTCAGCTAGTTCCATTAGATTCAGGAATGCCAGATACAGTCACTCATGTCATCAATTATATTATTTATCAGTATGTCATGTTATCAGTATTCAGATTCACTAATCATGTTATCATGGTATCAGTGTCAGTTATTATGTCTCAGGCATGTAATATCACGCTCATGATAGTCAGTCTTCTATTGTTATTGTTCATGCATATGAACCCCATGTATTCAGCCTACCTCACATGCATACCAGTACATTCAATGTACTGACGTATTTGTGCTATGGTGTCTTATACCATAGGTTCAGAGATACGATCTCTAAAGCATCAGTATATTCCAGTCTCAACTATCATAGTTCGCAGTGAGTCCTCATCTTTCGAGGATATAATTATCATTTTATTATCTCATTAATTAGTTTATTAGTTGGAGTTATATGGGGACATGTTCCATCAACTCCTTATTCAGATAGTCGTGTTTAGATGCTTTCCAGACTATCACATTTTAAACTTTAGTATTTTCAGTTTTGTTTTGGGTATTCTTTTACCCCACGCAGATGTTATATTATTCAAATTATGCTTTCAGTTTTGTTTTTGCATTATTCAATATTTTATGCAGTATACAGGTGTAGATATCAATCATGGGGTCATGAGCACTGTGTAGCCTTCTGGGTACCAGATTTAGGGCATTCCAGTTAAGTCTGCATCTACCTCCCTCGTTACCTTTGGAGGTTCTCCTTAAAGCTCTTTACCACTTCTTAAGGTGATTGCCATAACATTCTTTAGATTTTCTATATTTGCTGGCAAACAACTTTTTGGCGTAGTATTTAATGATTATTGTAATTCCCCGATCTGCAACTCTAAGATCCTTTGGGTCTCTTGCAATTTTTTCATGTCCGTAGTCAACAGTGCTTGATTAGCTAAAAGTTGCTTCAACATCTCTTCCATTTTGTTAGTTGCCTGATTCCTTTGTGCTTGTGGTTGCTGGATTTATTGTTATTGGGCGTTCCATGGTTTAGTCTTCCATTTCATATTTTAAGCATTACCATAATTTGTCCTTTGAGCATTGTCTACATGCATCACTGATTTCGAATTTCAAGCCCGCATGGACGCAGAATGGTTATTATTTCTACATACCTCACACCAACCACTCGTTTGCAGAACTTCATTGACTGTTGTTGTAGGCTGTGGAGCTCCTAATTTTAGGCTGCTGAACTGAGTATTTCTAATATTTTACAATGCAACAACCTGAGCTGATAAGGCAGTGAACTGGTCTACCTTAAATACACTTGTGATTCTTTTTATGGAATTTCTAGCATCTGAAAGACACTCAAGATTTCTTTGTGCTATGTGGATCAACAATGTCTACAACTCATCATAAGTCAATTCCAGCACTTAACCACCTATGGATGAGTCTAGAAAAATCTTAGTATTGTGATCAAGTACTTCTACAAAAGTATGAGCAAGTACCTCATTGGATTGTTGGTAATATTGACAATCCCAAAGAAGAACCTTGAAGTGGTCCTAAGCATGATAGAGGTTTTAATCTGGTTTCTTCTTAAAGCTTACTATCTTATTGCGAAGTCTCGTAGTCTTTCCAGATTGACAGAATCGAATGAGGAACTTTCTGGCTAAGCCATCCCATGATGTGATTGAATTGGCTGGCTTCGCATTCAACCACCTTTTAGCTTCCGCCACTAATGAAAGGGGAAAAAGTGTCAGCCTCACATAATTTGTATTCACCCTAGTCAGAATGAATGTGTTAGTAAGCTCAATGAAAGTCTGGAAGTGGACTTGTGGATCCTCGTATGAAAAATAAGCAAACTGTCCACTACTCATAAGAAGCTACAGTGTATTATTCTTTAACTCAAAATTCCTCCCAGCATTCGGTCTTTGAATTGGGGAAGTCAAGTTCGTCGGAAGAGGGACTTCCACTTCCCTAACTGTCCCACATGCTTGTTGTTCTGTATCCATTATATCAGGATTCTCTTGGTCTTCTTTTATTTACAAAAATTAGGGGAGATGGATTGTGTCTCTCCTTCGTTGATGGAGATGTTTTTCGAGTTCAGGGCTTAGTTCAACCAAATCTCTATCCCTTACCAGCTTCCTAACATTACAACCTATTTCCTGTAATCATAAAACCAAGACCAAGTGTAAAAACACCAAATAAAACTAACAGTAAAACTAAGATAAACAGTTGCCATATTTCAAGTCCACGACAACAACTCCAAAATCTTGACAGTGCCCAGGAGCACACGCAAGTGTACATGGTCTTATCAAGTAGTAAAGTGGCCTAATGAAAGCCAAGTATAGATCCTACGGGGTCTTGTTTGAACAAAGATTCTATTTTGGTTCACAGTTTAGATTCAATTAGTGCAAAAGTAACCAAAAGAGAGATTGGAGTTTGTAAATTGTAAGTAAAGTAAATAGTGCATAAAGTAAAGATCTTCGACAATCAATAGGAGTGAAACCTAGGGTTGAAGCACTTTGAACAATCGTACTGTGTTATTGACTTTCATTCCTCAATTCACTTATCTTGGTTGTCGATTCGTAGGGTTAATCGCATGATCATGGTCTCTCGACCTCTAACCAATTACCTAATAAGGACATTACAACTACATCATTGAGCATGGATGTAATAATCCAATTAAGTTCCTTAAGCTATCATCCTACGTTTGAATCAAGTAAGGAATCTAAGCATATCCCTTTCCTAGTAAAAGACTACGAAACATCAGAATAAAGTAATAAAGTAAAATAATAGTTAAATAGATGAAATTTCAGCTTAAAAAACTAAGTTGAATACCTTGATTGAGTGGAGCAAAGGTGTGACTTTTTACAAACATTAGAATGCAGGGGAATGTTGCTCCGACTCTGTTGTGGATGTCTAATTCATGTGTGGAATTAGAGGATAGATCCTTCATAAAATAAATAGTAAGATTTGAATATATGGGTGCAAGGATCCATTTTCCCATGGTATTGTTAAAATAAAATAATTAGCACTCTCCAAACTCTGAATCACCAAAGAGTAAGCAAAGATCAAACAAAGAAAATGTAAATTATCATAATCCAATAGCATCTAGCCAAAAATATAAAAACTTTGCCTCCTTCATATTTGTTGGTATACTCGGCTTGATTCTCTATAGTAATGTAATTACGATTTGTCTTTTGAGAGATTATGACAAAATACAAAGAACATAACAACACATGACAAAAGACAAAGAACATAACAATTGTGTTGTCTTTTGCAGGTCTTTATTCTTTTTTACAATTTTATTGTCCTCTTTTATTCTCTTTTGCAATTATATTTTCAAATAATTAGTTACCAGTTATCAATATAGTTGTTTCTAGGGCTAGTGATCATATTTACTGTTTACTCTAATCTAGATTATGACAAATGTATTCTTTATATGAATCGTTATTTGAACCCATTTATGTAAAACTCTACTCTTCTTTGTCACATATTTGCCTGATGTTGATGATACTCATATGAAACAAAAGGACAAATAAAATATACACATAAATTAATTTAACACTAATTCATGAGAAGTTTTCTATAGAGATGCCTAGATTGAGGGGAGGATGCATGGACAAAACATGGAGAAATCAAGGACAAAGTTATGAAGCCAACACTGAAAATATATTATTTCAAACAGCACTGCATTAAAGAAAAAATAATATGACAATGGAAAGATTACATGTACTGATATTAGTTGAACACACCAAAAAATTTTACCAATGTTCTGGCTGATCATTAATAACGTAATTAGATGGAATAAATAACATGATTAAGGAAATCTAAACTTACAGTATAATAGAATTAATCATTTGAATAATCGTAAACATTTGAAAGCTTGGTGTTTGAGAAGTAAAATATCATACCTGATAGCCTTACAAATAAGATGGAAGATTATCGGGGCTACTGCCATGACGCTTCCACTTTTTAAAGAGAGTAAATGGTGTTATTGTTATTATGTGCAAATTGAACCTAAGCGGGGATCCCTAAACTCTTTTGTTTGGTGCCTCTTTTAGAGTTAGTTGCGCAGATTTAGGGTTGGAAACTTAATTAATGTTAAATGGGCTAAGGGATAATTTCAAATTTTAAATAGGTTTCGCTTAATTAAAATGAGTCAAGGATATTTTAGTAATTTTACTTAAAAATTTGGAGGTCATGCTTTTAAGATAGTATAGATATAGATTACTACTAAAGTTATGGAATCCTACGACATAGAATTTACCTATTCTTATGACCATAACATTCCCACTATTTTTCTTCAACCGTTTTTCCTAATCTTCTCTTGTCACATCCCTTTCTCAATTTTACCGCTAAAACATAATTCAAATGAAAATTAGTAGAAATCATGATATATGACCCACTACCCCACACCTTTTCTGCATCCGAAAACTAACCTCTTAACATAATCTAAGAAATCCATTAATAGATGTCATAATCTATTTCCACTATCATACTAGACTAATGAGCTAAGTTAAATCATAATAAAGGAGAGCCTTAATTACCACAAGTATGTCATACCAGGTTACATAAACCTAGTCATTTCACCAGTGGTCTAAATAAAGCTACTTTTATTTGGCACAACAATTATGAAAACAACTATGCAATCAATGAATGAATTATATGAAACAATTCACCATGACCATCAACCAATCATAAAAGTATAAACACATACCGAAGGGTCTTATATGCCAAATAGTTATGACTTATAGAGGACAAACTCAGTTCATGTACCCTAGCAATGTGGTATCCGACCCTTCAAAGATTAAGTTGTAAGTAATACGTACCATCTTGGTGCTCGACCCTCAAAATATCATAATTTAAGAACATTTTAACCAACATCAACAACAAAATGATGAAATGAACCAATTATTCCATAACATAAATTATCTAGAAACTTAGTCAAATTCAAGACTCATCACTTATATGAACAAAATCAACTACCAAATTAATTCACCAATCACAAGTATGCCCGAAGGCCAATTCACAATTATTCAACTCATGATTAAGCAAGGAATTGAAATTAAGTTCGTAACTATACTTCAAACATATATTTCTTATCTTACCAGCCTAGTCCCCTACGATAAGACACTATATTAGTACCAACTGAGGGTACCTTATAGTCCTTTGACCAAATATCACCCTTAAATTAATAACCTCCTTAACCACTGATTAACTACTACAACCTACGCGTCGGTATCTCTATTACTATAATTTGTACCTTTTCCAACCTATTTCTAAAAAGTGAATACACTTACCTGACTTCCCCGACTTACGACATTTCTTTCCCATTTAAATAATATACTATTATACTATTCTATCATTTAAATCGAGCCCTTATGAGATAATTATACTGGTTATATTCACCCTAAGGAACTAGCCATCTCTCACCACTACCCACTCATTTTAGTTTCTTTTTCATTATTCCATCATTACACTACTTCCATAGTTTCAAGGTATCCGTAGGTATTATTGCTAAATTACTAACTATACAACAATGATCAAATTATACATATTAAGTAGTAACATTAATTTCCCATCTGCCCTTCTCATATCATGGATCCAACCAAAATAAATGCCTGAAGGACTAAACATGATATCTTCCATCAAGCTTTAGTTTATGTATGAAAACCAACCCAAGGTCTACTACAAATTAATGATACCCTAGCTTGTTTGCCGAGATGAATCATTTGGAGCATGTGTATCAAAGCTTCTTATTTCAGGAAATAGATTTCAATAGAAGAATTTTGAGAGAGAGCTTAGAGATATGTCACTCAAGTATTAACATTATATTTATGTACTTTCTCTTGAAAATAGCCCTAAGGAGTTTTTACGATGAGGCTACAAAAGTAGAAACAAAACAGAAAATAAAAGAGTTCCCTTACCTAGGCTTACTGCCTCGGCACAACTATAGTAGCGCGGGGCCTGCTATTGCAGTACCACTATAGCGGCTCAAGGACAACTATACCAATCCTGAGACAGTCTCCTTGTTCCCTATTTACTTCGCTCCAAAAAGTTTCAAATGCATTCTAAAACTTATTTTGGCTCGACTTTGACTCTATATAACATTTGCAATCTACTGTTTCTAGTTATAATTTTTTTTAGTAATGACGGAATGGTTTGTTACACCCACAATCATTGGTCATGATTCTTTTGGATTATAGTGGATATTTCTTATTAGCCATTTCATTACTCTATTCATATCGTAAGTGCTCAAACTCAGATGATAAGGAAATATAATAACACTACCTTTTATCTAGAGGAATGTTAATTTCAAGATGACCTATATGTGATATCCCTAGTCATTCCCTTTGATCAATCTTTAGGGGTAGTTTGCAAAATAGACACTTTCTAAACTTATTTAGGCATTTAGACATAAGTGTTGGAAAATTAGGTGTTTAGGCCCTAAAATGACATCATCACTTCTTACATACAAACCTAGCACACAATTTTAAAACATTGCACTTTAGTCCCCCACCTCATCCATTTAATATTTAATATTTTTCACTATTTTTTCATATTTCCTTATTTTAATTAAAAAAAATTATTCAAGAAGCCACCAATAGGAACTCACTTTTTCACTAATAGTTTCCAATTCCGGCCACTTTTACGATGGAAAGTTGCTCATCACAACTGAAAATCTCCATTCTTGATCATTGCCTCCATTGTTGTTCCATACTTTTTGAAAAACAATGCAAGAAAAAAAATCACCATTTTACTAGCTTGAAAAGCTTTCTAAATCCCCTCAATACCTCGTCATTAGATATATTTCAATAGTTTAAAAGCCCTACACATATATTTTTCCATCCCAGAGCTAGGAGGACATAGATTATATTCAAAATCAGTCTATTCACATCTTTGTACGGACTTTTTTATATGAGTGATCGACCAGTCATTGACCAGCTATAGACCAATACCTTAATATATTATCGATTAGTGTGGTCCATTATGGCAGTAGCTGAGGTGATTGTCATGGGTGGTAATTATATAGGTGTGTGGAAGGAGGGTTCCAACTATTGGATGTGGAAATAATCTAGTAAGGAGATAGTCCCCATCCCGTTGCATTGTAATAGTTTGTATGACGACATGGTTTGAAGCATAATTGAGAGAGGAGAATTAGATTGCGATCCAAAGCATGTTGTGATTAGCTATGTAATAAATGGGCGGGGTAAAATACATCTCACGTTCATAAATAATGATTGGTATATGTCGTTATAAATATTGGATGTCGCTACCGATGGCTCTAGGCCATTAGTGAGGGTAAATATCATCCCGGGGTCTCCAACAATCCCGCCACCACAGCCAACAATCGACAAACATAATTCATGAAGATGAGAGTTTGGATGCTCATCCAATGGATTTGGAAGATTATTTTATGGAATTGGAAGATCTAATCTGAAGAAGTGAAGAAGAGTATAGATATGGAGTACAAACCAACCACACCTTCTCTGATAGAACTAATTTTTAGCTAAATCAAATATTTAACAGCAAAAAAGAGCTGAAATTGTTGCTGAATGTAGCAGCTGTGAGAAATTCTTTTGTTTATGCTACGTTGAAGAGCTGCGGCAAATTCCTCAAGGTGAAATGTGTTTGTTCTAGTTGCACATGGATGTTGCGGGAGAAGAAATATGAATGTACGGACAAATTTATCATCTATAAATACGTCTGTGATCACAGTTGTAGCATTGAATCCGCCACGCGTAGCCATAGAAAAATCACTTCTAAAGTCATTACATCACTCTATGTGAACATGTATCGCGAAGAAAAGGGTCTAAACACTAGTGAGATTCAGAGGATTATTTTTAAGAACTTGAAAAGTAGACCAACCTATTGGAAATGTTGGTTGGGGGTGTGATTACCAAGGAAATAGTTCGAGGGACAATGGAGCACGGGTATTCCTGTTTGCCAGCTTTTTCGTACATGATCGATGCTCTTAATGTTGGCACTACCTATTCAATCATGGTGAAGAATGTCGATTGTAGGTTTATTTACTATTTTTAGCGTTGGTCCCTTACATTAGGGGATTCTCCCATATGAGGAAGGTTATTGTGGTCGATGGTACTCATTTATACGATAAGTAAGAGGGAATATTGCAAAGCGCGGTTGCACAGAATATCGAGTACCATATTTATCCCATTGCCTTTTGCATCATTGACATGGAGAACGATGCATCTTGGACGTTCTTCTTTGAGAAGCTAAAGTCTATTATGGTCGATGGACCAGATTTGTGCTTTATCTCTAATAGGCACAAGAGCATCGCCAATGACATCGTAAGGGCTTAAAACCATGCTCATCATGAGTACTGCTTGAGTCACCTAGGTGAAAATCTCCAGGTAAATCACCACTACAGAGAACACCTCTATCTATTCTACAATGCGGCAAAGACATATTCTCTCAAGAAGTTTAGTGACCATTTTGAGGAATTCAAGAACTACTGTCCCGAGGCAATATTTTTCCTCGAGCATGACCTTGGTTTTGAGAAATGGAGAAGGGCATATTTCCCCAGCAACATGTTTGATGTGATGACCAAAAATATTGTCGAGTCAATGAACTCCATGTTGATTTCCGAAAGTGATTGCCCCTTGGCATCCATATTCAATTTGATTGCTAAGAGTTTTGGTGATATATTCAGGAAGAGGCATGCCTATGTTCTCTAATATAAGGATAACAAATTTGTGCACGCCGCCGACAATATGAGCGAGGGCGACTCCTTCTATGTGGAAAATGTAAGCGAGGATGAAAGGAAATTCACAGTGTTCAGTAGTGGTTGTATGACCAAAGTCAACCTGCTGGAAAGGTCCTCTTCTTGCAGGAAGTTTGAGCTGGTCAAAATACCATATGATCACGGGATGGCTACTTTGTGATTGAAGCTCAATGATGATTATGGTTTGAGAGTCTATGATTACTATTTGCCCGTGTATAAAGTGGAAGAGTACTTCCTTACGTATTAGGAATCAATTAATGTTGTCCTTTTCGAGTCCGAATAGCGCGTGCCACAAGAATTTTTAGACATAAATATTATTCCACCTATCGTGGTCACCAAGCTAGGAAGGAAGAAAAGAAAATGTGTTAAGGGCGTGGGCGAGACTTTCAAGATGAAGATAAGGAACAAGTATTCACTGTGCAAGAGACCTGGGCACAAGAGAACCACTTGTAACAACAACAAATCGTAGTTAGACTTGTATGAATTTGTATTTTTGTAAGTCATGGCAGTGTATGCATTTTGACAACCCTTCAGTAGTCTGATTAATGCCAGTCTTATTGATTTTACTCTGTGTCTATTATCGATCTTTTAAGGTATTGCATATATTTTTTGTCAGGTCTATTGCTAGTATTCTTTATATACCACATAGTTTATTATCAATCCCATATAAATTCTATTAAAAACCCTAAATATTCAAAGGGACAACTGAACAGTTGAGCATTTATTACATATCACAAAATTTGTTTCACGTCCACTCACACCTTGCGTCGATTGGGTATACGCTACCTCTTCGATTTCCACCGATTCATGCGTCTACCTACCACTGGACGGGAAGACCAAAGGATTCTATTTTGGCCTATATAAATATCTATCTATTATACCCAATATTCATCTTCATCAACATATAAAATAGATTAAATCGATAAGATTCCAGGCATTTCATTGAGAGCAAGAAGGAGGGTCCATCGTAAATACGACCTTCTCCTCCTCCGTAATGACCTAAATTTTCTGTTCTATGGTACAGGACAGGCCAGGGAGCACTGCCACCGCGAACTCTGGCATATCACCCATTTTTTATGGGCAATTGTGGAGCAGCTCAATATGGACCCCGATGAGATGATCACCCCCCATCATCCCCTTAGATTAGGTTTTAATTTTTGTTGTTGTTTTTTTTATTTTAAGTTCATTGCAATGAGAAGCTTTCATAGTTAGGAATATGTTAGATGTAAGCTTCTTCATTTTGCTATTTTTTATCGTCTTTTATTGTACATATGGTTCTACACCATTGCAATGTAGTATGAATGAAGTATCTTTTGTTTCATACGTTTGTCTCCTCTTTAATTCTGTAATTTTGTTCTTGTTTAATTTTTTGCAATTTTCCCTGTTAGAAGATAAATCAAACAGTTGTGAGATGTAAAAATTAATTCATATATACAAATGGAAAATGAATCTGGTCTATCCGGGATTATTTTGTTGTAAATATGGTGCTATATTATTGCAATGAACTTATGAATGAAGTATTTTTCATGTTTCTTGCATTTGTCTCCACTTTAATTGTGATAATTTTCTTCTTTTTAAAATTTTTGCAATTTACCCTGTTAGAAGATGAACGAGACAGTTGTCAGATGTCAAAACTAATTCATATATGCAAATAAAAAATAAATTTGGCCTACTCGCGATTATGTTGATTTATACAAAATTAAATGAAAAGTCGATGTGGTTTATTATATACGGAGCTCAATGTCTATGCACAAACATCTACGTAATCGATATGTTCCACTATGAGGTCCATCAATTATGTCCAGTGTATATCATAGACTGTAAATCTTGTCAATAATATACCATATTGATTTATTGCCCTTAGTAGCATATTTGGAAAAAAGGGAATAATTAGTTCATCAAAAAATAAATAATTAAATTTTATGCCATTAAAGGATCTTAAACACGTCATGTGATCGTATGAGATTCCACGTAAATTGTAAAAAGGTGAACAAGGATGTTTGAGGATAGATTGTGGAAGAACAAATGAATTTCTAACAACATACTTGTGCTTTGGTAAACATTGCCCTAAGGATTTTGGTTGTTCAACCACAACTCATCACCTCACACATCTTTGACCAACATTTTAAATTTATGTGGACTTTCATATGATCACATAACTTGTTTAGGCTCATTCGATTGCATAAAATTCAATTACTTATTATTCAATTAATTAAATAATCCTTTTCAAAATATGTGTTAGTATTTTTAATTAACGTGAACTTTCATATGATCACATGACTTTTAAAAAATTATTATTATATTATTTTATTAATATAATAATATTATTATCAAATCAATCATAATAAGTATAATTTTACCTTTATGTTGTTTCCTTTGTACTTAAATAGGTCGCCTTCCATTATGTTGTCGCACTTTGATGTGTGCCATCTAAGAAGACGGGAAACGGGTAGAGGAGAATCCAATGACTTGCCGACGTACCTTTCCAGATGAGGAAAGGACTCATATATCCAAAGAAAATGGGCAGTAATGCCCTTGTTCTTCGTCACCTTAAAATGAAAGTTTTCTCCATTTTGGAGGACTTTGTTCATTTTTTATTCACGGAGATATATTGAACAATTCAGCCCCGTAATCAAAGAGAATTCCTTTAATCCGAAACAAACTAGCTTAACGTTCACACAGAACAAAATTTCATGCAGTTTTTTTATTTTTTATACATCGCAACAACATATAATGGACCATCTGTCCATTAAACTTAAAATGTTCTAGGATATGCCCCAAGTGTCTGAAACATGACTTCGTAAAATCAGAATACAACTTTTGTTCAACAAGAATCCATCTAAACTCTTGATACACCGCCATTCTTGCTCTCACAGAAATCTTTGCAGGAAAAAAATCTAGATCATTCATCTAGGTTGTTAGGTCGTACGACTCAACGGAGATATCTCTCGCACAAATTGGCAAGGATAGGGGATCCTCCTCTCCGTCTCCGCTATCTCTCCTATCCTCACCTTACCCGCTATCACTTTCACTTTCTTCTTCGCTTTACCCCTCGCTTCTACCTTCACTATCCTCAACACCGTCACTCTCGTGTGCACTACTTTCGTCATATTCAAAAATATCGACAAGGATTTTTTATTTGGTTTTTTACTCCATTTCATCGACTACGGGTTTTTTTTCTCTTGGAAGTTTTCAAAACATCTTTGGTTTTTTGCTTCCTACTGCTAGAAGCAGTGGAAGCAAGCATTTTAACTACTCTAAGAACTCTTCTAACCATTTATGATCTACAGCAAAAAATAAATCTGAAGTGGTCGATTTATCGACTACTGGTCTATTAATAAAAATAAAAAAAAATACAGCAAAAATAAATTTATAGTGGTCGAATATCGACCACTGGTCTATTAAAAAAATAAAAAAATGCCTCACATCAAATTTACAAATCAAGTTTCAATTTCACCAGATATTGGCAATGCAATTCATAACAACAAGAACACTATTAAAATGGGTCCAATTCAGTACAAGAAATTCAAAATCAATAAGTAATATAAGTACAAAATTTTAAAAAAATTCTACTCATTATCCAAAGCAAAACACGATTAAACATGCGGAATCGACAATGTTAACTAAACCACTCAAATTTTGATTAATTCAACGAAGAACAGTGCAATTTTTAAAATCGAAGAACCCCAACACAAAACGTCATAAAAAAAATTAATAAAATGAATCTAAAATTGATCGGGAAAAAATATTAAACTTACCTGAGCAAGAGAAACTGGAAAATTTTGCCTAAGGAAGCAAGAATTGTGCAAAAAAAATTAAAAAAAAAATCAAAACTAAAATAGGGAGAAGGTTTTTGTGGAGAGAGAAATGTAGTTGAAAATATTAAATGATTTTAATAAATTTTTGGAAAATTAATAAATATAAAAAAAGTCCATGTTCAATTTTTTAAAAAGTTATATTTTTTTCTCATGTTTTAAAAATGTTAAAAACCTGGCCCACTTTTTGGCTATTTCATACCCTAACCCTAAAAAATAAATCAAACAGAAATTTAGTGTCTAACTCTCAAAATAAATTTAGAAAGTGGGTAGTTTTCAAAATAGTCAACAGTCTTTAGCCTATTCTTTTAGTAGCCACATCTTAAGCTAAATCCCTTTTTTTTAATGACCTGAAATTTGATCCAGTAGCACCAAAACACTCTGGTGTAAATGAGCGGTTGAATTAAATTGGGACATTCATAAAAAATATATATATAAAGAAAGAGCCTAGTTGAGGATGGATATTTGAAAAAAGAGAGACTTTAAGGGTGCAAGTTGGTAATAGAGCTCCTTGATAATGACCTGTGATACAATGCTTAAACAGATGGGGAAATAAAGAAAAGTAGGGATAATTGAAGAAGAAAGTGGAAACTGAACAAGTGAAGGTGTGCAAAAAGATCAGAGTGTAAGACATTGCAATGTATTAAAGTTCTTAGGGGGGGAGGATAGTCACTATCTTATCCAAAATAATTTATTTTCGACCCTTAGCCTACATTGCGACCTTTTAAGTCCTACATGATCTTACATTCGGAATTTTTATTTTAGAAGATATTTACACTAAGAACAAGCCTATGAGTAGTAATACATGATTGCATGCGAAGTTCTTTGTGGAGTGAGTGTGCTTTGATGTTATGCCTACATATGTATTAATTATGTTCTTATGAATAAGTGTTGGCATCTTTCTTGTTTGTGAAGGCACATGATTGACAAAAGATAAGTAAAGTATTTGAACTTGAGGTTAATGTTACAGTATTTTTTTTCTAATATACATATGTTTAGAGTCAATTTTTGAGATTACGATGCTTTCAGAAGGTGGTTGTTAAATATGAAATTGATAATTGATTTGAAGCATGCCATTTATGAGAATTGCTTAAATGGTTAAAATCAGCATAGATTTTCTGGTGACACCTTCAGAGAAGGGTTATTGAGTAGTTGCACGCTCGAGGACGAGAAAGATTGCACGGGTGAGGTTTGATGTTGGGCATAAAATGCTTATATTTAGCCGACATTTAGTCCTGCTTTTCTATCTTCTTTCCAGCTGGCATGCTTATCTTCATTCTAGTTGTACGTCTGGTATAACGTTATCTTCTCCTTTACATCTCGAACATTGATGATCTGGATATCTGTGTCCAATTATCTTGCAATATCTTGTTAATAATTCATCTGAAATAAATAGGATGAATATAATAAATGGACACCAAAACAAATAATTAATTACAACTTTTTAGATTTAGACTGTGTAATAGACACAAATAAAACAATACAACTATGGGTAGGATACATGTCAAACCAATTATTAGATAATAAAATAGATACAACAAATACACTAGAATATATAGAAAAGACATTAATAGGAACAGTAAAATTATGGTTTTTAAACCTAGCCAAAGCAAGTAAAAAAGCACTAAGATCTGATAATAAAACAGAAGGAACATCAATACCTACTAAAATACTACCAACAGAAATATTGAAAAAATGTGAAATAACTATAAGAGAAGAATTTAGTAGTATAACAACAGAAGAAGAAGAGCAAAATAAAGAGAAAGATACAAATAGAAATTTAATGTTAAAATTAGCAATATGTGATATGTGTTATATAGATGAGTATACGTGCACATTTAAAGAATATTATTATAAAGGAACATATAATATAGAAGAAAGTAAAGAAATAAGAAAATTATATTTTAGTAAATTACTTGAACCATTTAGTTCAAAAATAATAAAGAGTTGGGATGAAGCAAAAATAGTAGATACCCTAGGAGCAAGAATAAAATTTTTACAACAATGGTATAGAAATCTATGTGAAAAATATAGAGAAGAAATAAAAATGGAAAAAACATTAATAAGAAATTTAGCATGTTGCAAAGATAAAATAGCACCTCAATTTGGATGTGAAGAAAGATATTATAAGAAAAGAAAAAGACATAAGAAATATAAGAAATACAAAAAATCAAAATATAAATATAAGAAACCAAGAAAAAGACATTATGTAAAAAATTATAAACATAAAAGACCATATAGGAAAAAGAAATCTATAAAAGAATATACTTGTTATAATTGTGGAAAACTAGGACATTTAGCTAGAGATTGTAAATTACCAAAAAACCCAATAACTAAATAAATATCAGAAATAAAAATAGGAAATATAGAATATATGCAGATAGATTGTATAGATTATGAATTAGAAAGTGAAGATAGTATATATGAAATTTCGGAGGATGAAACAGATAATAAAATAGATAGTGAATTAGATGAATCAAATGACTGAAGAAGATATAAAAATGAACCAAATAACTGAAGAAAATATAAAATAATAACAAAGGAAGAATATTTGAATGAAGAAGGAAGAGATCAAAAAATAATATTTGATAGTAATATATTTGACAAAATAAAAGGAAAAGAGTTAGACTTAAGTGTAGAAAAAATATTTAAAATACCAACAATAAAAAATATATTTAGTAGAAAAAAGGAAGAATACTACGTAGTAAGTCAAAAAGAACATGTAATAGACTGTAGATATGCAAAAGGAAGAGCTAGTATACCACTAGTAACAAAAAGAATAATTAATAAAGAAATAAACGATATAAAAAGTAAAGACCCAATAAAATATGTACACCTTGGAGGAACAGAAATATTAATAAAAGCATGTTTTAGAGAAGGAATAGATACACCAATAGAATTATATTTAGCAGATGATAGAATTATAAAACCTATATAAAAAAGTATAATAATTGCCATAAAAGGAAATTTAATATACCAAAAATTTAAATTTATAATAAGTGTGAATTATTCAGTAGCAATAACAGATAAAAATATAGATAAATCATTAGTATTATATTGGAAAATATCAGGAATAGAACTAACCCCAGGAAGTAAAATATTTACAGCAAGATGTAAAAATCTATATGTATTAACAACAAAACACAAAATAACAGAAAAAAATAAAATTAATAAAATACAAATAGAAATTTCTTTTGAACAATTTGTAAAAACAATTGATAATAATGACTATAGTTACAAAGACATAGATATAGAAGAAGATTTAGAAATAATAAATGATAGAATAAGTACAACAAAAAGAATAGCTCATGAAAAACAGAATCATCAAGCTCATAAAAAAGAACAAGTTATGAAACAATTTCAACAGTTAATTTAAATCAATATTACATAACAGGAACAATAAATGAAAAAAGAATATTTAATACTCTTAAACACAGGACAAGAAGAAAATTATATAGCAAAATATCTAGTAAAAAGTGAAGAAATAAAATCTAATAGTGATATATGCCCAGATCTACCAAGGAGTCTAATAAACATTAAAAATACGACAAAAAAAAAATAATAGGAGTCAGAAAAATAAAAATAGAATTTGAAATAAAGGAAGAAATGCAAAAAATAGACATAATATTAGGAATAAAATAGTTAGAACAAGTAAAACCATACAATATAGAACATACACAATTATCTATAACATATAATAAAGAAAGATTATTCATAAAAAGAACTTTAACATGATATGAAAATATATGTACTTGTAAAAATAATAGTAGAAGGATATTATAATAGGTAATATACACCTATGATAGATACAGGAGCAGAAACAAATTTATATAGATACAACTGTTTACCAGAAAGTAAATGGGATAAATTAAAAACATCAGTAGTAGTCAAAGGATTTTGATAATGAAGGAAGCTTAATTACATATAAAGCTAAAAATGTAAAAATACAGATATGTGATAAAATAATAACAATAGAAGAAATCTATAATTATGAACTAACATCAAAAGATATGCTTTTAGGAATGTCATTTTTAGATAAACTATACCCACATATAATAACAAAAAAAGATTGGTGGTTTACAACACCTTGTAAACAAAAAGTAAGAGCAAAAAGAGTTATAAATAAAATAAGAAAGAAAACTGATTGGATAGAAGGAAGTGAAAAAATTACACAAAAGTTAGAAAATATAAAAAAAATACAGAAGATACAGTAGAACTAGTTGTATTTTCAATAAATAAAAAAGAAATAACTATATTTTCAATAGATAAAGTAGAAATAAAAATAAAATTAAGACAATTATATAGTGAAGATCCATTAAAATGATGAAAAAAATATAAAACTACTATAAAAATTGAATTAATAGATAAAAATAGCATAATAATTCAAAAACCATTAACATATAATTTTGACGATTTAAAAGAATTTAAAATGTACATAGATGAATTATTAGAAAAACAGTATATACAAAAAAGTAATAGTAAACACAATAGTCCAGCATTTATAGTAAATAAACATAGTGAACAAAAAAGAGGTAAAAGTAGAATGATTATTGATTATAGAAATTTAAATGCAAAAACTATGACATATAATTATCCAATACCAAATAAGATATTAAAAATAAGACAAATACAAGGATATAACTATTTTAGTAAATTTGACTGTAAATCAGGATTTTACCACTTAAAGTTAGAAGAAAAATCTAAGGAATTAACCGCATTTACGGTACCACAAGGATTTTATGAATGGAACGTATTACCATTTGGATATAAAAATGCACCAGGTAGCTATTAACATTTTATGGATAGTTATTTTAAAAAATTACCTAATTGTATAGTATACATAGATGATATACTACTATATACAAAAACTAAAGAGGAACATTTAAAATTATTAGAACAATTTACAAATATAATAGAAAAATCGAGAATAAGTTTAAGTGAAAAGAAAGTCGAAATTATGAAAAACCAGATAGAGTCTTTAGGAATACAAATAGATAAAAGTGGAGTAAAAATGCAACAACATATAGTACAAAAAATAATAAATTCAAAAGAAGAATTAGATACAAAAAAGAAATTACAATCATTTTTAGGATTAGTAAACCAAGTAAGAGAATATATATCAAAATTAGCAGAAAACCTAAAGCCTTTTCAGAAAAAATTTAAAAAGGACGTAGAATATAATTACAACGAAGAAGATAAAAAACAAGTTCAAAAAATAAAAATACTTTATAAAAAGTTATCAAAATTACAATTCACAGATGAAAATAAAAAATTTACATATATAGTAGAAGCAGATGCAAGTGAATATAGTTATAGAGGAGTACTTAAATATAGATACGAAAATAAAAAATTAGAACATCATTGCAGATATTACTTTTTTTTCATCTATTATAAATAGGCGTGCACGATGCATGCGGCCACAATACCAGGTCCGTGTCATGCAAGTCAAAATGTGCAGATTTTGGGTTTCGTCCAATTTAAGGATATTTTAATCCAAGGATTTTATATACGCCATAGAAATTTATCAATTCGGTATTTAAGGGTTACACCAGCTTTGGAGAGGCAAGAACAACGCAAGGAACATACACAATTTGAATATCCCTAGAGTTTCATTCTCTTCCTCTTTTACTTGTTCATTATTCTTCGACTTTTACTTGTACTTTATGAAAATCTATGCTATGTTCTTAAACACTACTACGAGTAGCTAGATCAATTTGTAGAATGATTGATGGAACCTTTGACTGGATGAACCGCAATTTTGCTTAATTATCTAATCAAGTTGTTTTTTTTATGTCTATTTATTCAACTGTGTTGTGATTATAGTTAATTGACAGGCCATCGATTAATTATACCATTGTATTTTTCTATTCACGAGAGAGAGATTGTGATAATAGGCTTTAGTTGGACAAGATCATTTCGAAGCATTAAGAGATTAATGACTGCGATTTAAAAGTTGAGGTGAAACATAAAAAGCTTTGGCTAGATCTAAGAGAACAAATTAATTGATTAGCTAGGGTTCATTCAGAGAACAACACTAGAAAATTACTATACCTGGTCGAAAGATACTTGTAGTAAGAGAATGTTGACACTTATAGGATTAATATTCAGTATTCATAGTTTCTGTTATGTTAGCTAGTTAACAGTTGGTTGACATTGTTTAGTTAGTTAACACTGTTGCATTGCTTTTGATTAGTTGAGTCTATTAAGTGTGTCAAGTTGGTTAGTGAGTTGGCCACTTGATTAAGTTGTTAAGAGGTTGTTAGGAAGCTTCTAGATAATCACATGTTAGTCATGTAAGTCTATAAATAGGAAGTATGAACTCACATTGTACATACTCAATATACAAAAATTCTTCTTAGCTCAATTTCTCTCTTCTTCCCTTTTTTCATCAAGCTCAGTAACTGCTGCAATGGCAGTTGTGTGTGAGTGTGTGAGAGCTTGAGAGATATTTCAACATGGTATCAAAGCCTCACGATCATGGAACTGGAGAAAACAATGACCGAGTTTGAATGCATCATCGATATAGTGAGTTCATTTTGTTTGTCATTCCTATTTGTAAGATAGTAAGCTCAGAGGAGTTAGATCTCCATTTGCGAGCCATAGATCTCTGATTACAAGTTATAGATTTTGAGATTCTGTGAACTTTTTTATTCCACTTTAGCTGTAGCTTACGAAATAGATATGGCACCTAAGATAGATTCTAGTGATCCCCTGTTCCTTGGAGCATCAGATGTAGCAGGAGTTGCACTGATTCCTATTAAGTTAACTGGTTCAGAGAATTATGGAATTTGGTGTAGATCTATGAAGATTGCACTATTAGGAAAGAGAAAGTATGGTTTTGTAACCGGTACTTGCGGCAAGGACACATACAAAGAGGAATTACATGATCAGTTGGAGACATGTAATGCAGTGGTACTCTCATTGCTGATGAGCTCAGTAAGTGCAGAGTTACTTAGTGGTATTATGTATGCAACAAATGCTTGTGGGGTATGGGAAGACCTTATAGAGAGGTTTAAAAAGGTGAATCGTATGAGGTTGTATCAACTGCACAGGAAAATCAACAATCGACACCAAGGGACTGACTCAATTTCAACATACTTCACTAAGCTGAAGAATCTGATGAGTGAGCTTGATGCAGTTACACCAACTCCATCATGTAATTGTCCTAAGTCTAAAGAGTATTCAGAACACTTTATCAGTTTAGGCTAATACAATTTCTAAGTGGACTAAATGATTCATATGACCAAGCAAAGAGACAGATTCTGATGAAGGAAACAACACCTATACTTAACTAAGAATATGCAATGATCATTAAGGATAAGATCCAGCAACTTGCTTGTGCTGCAACTATTAATGATAAGACTGAGCCTATTGCTATGCAAGTACATAAAAATTATCTAGATTCTGGATATGAAAGTAGGAATCAGGCATCAACCAGTTTTGAGGGCAAAGTTATAAAGGTAAAAGGTGTGATTACTGCAACTTTACTGGCCACACAAGAGAAAACTATTATAAGCTACATGGATATCCAAGTGGTTGGATAAACAAGAAGAAGAACAACTACAATAATCCAAGGGGGGGTGTCAAATCAAGCCTTCTACAATGGTCAAGGTAGAAATTATGGGTATCGACAGGCAGTTTCTGGTCAAAACAACAACCAACTATCAGCTCATAACTTTATTGGACCTCAGGCAGAGAAAGCATGTTTAGCTGATCAATCTAGTAGCCAAGGAAGTAAAGGCAAGAACAATGCTGATCTAGCAAAGGTACAAGGATTCTCAAAAGATGAATACAAGAAGATTATAACATTGATCAAAAAAGAAACACATGACCTAGAGAAGGCTAATATGACAGGTACAATCACTTATTTTTCTGGTCATGATGATCCATATTAATGGATAGTAGATTCTGGAGCCACACACCATGTGACAACACACAAGGATGTATTATCATATTATCACAAAATAAACAAAATAACCTGTGATAAAATAAACCTACCTACTAGAGATAAGGTAGATATATCACATGTAGGAGAAGCGCAAGTGCTGAAGAATGAGGTTGTAAGGGATGTATTATATGTTCCTAATTTCAAACTGAACCTGTTATTAGTGTCTAAGATGACTAAATAAATCTCCTATTTTATGGCATTCTACCCTGACTTCTGTGTGTTTCAGGACCTTCACAGTGGCAAGGTGAAGGGGACTGGTAAGGAAAAAAGAGGATGGTACATCCTCAAGAATGTATGTGGAATGAATGGAGTTCTCAATAATGTGGCTCATCAAAAACAGGTTGCAAGAGTAGAGATACATGAATGCAGTCCGTGGCACATAAGGCTAGGATATCCCTCTTTCCAGGCATTAAGAACTTTAAATCTATTGAGACACAATAGTGATGTAGATATTCTAAAGAAGTGTCATGTTTTTCCATTAGCTAAACAAACTAGATAGATCTTTCCTGTCAGTACATCTAGATCCTTAAAAAGTTTTGATATTGTATATATAGATCTCTGGGGGACTTATAAGACACCTACTTTTGACAATAAGTATTATTTTTTAACTGTTGTTGATGATCATGGTAGATATACATAGTTTCATCTTCTCCGATTAAAGTCTGAGTGTATTGTAGCCATAAAAGACTTCTCTACTCTGATTAAAAATTAGTTTGGTGCTCAAGTGAAAATACTGAGGTCAGATAATAGGACAGAGTTCATTAATTCTAAATGTAAGGAGTTGTTTCAGTCCTTGGGAATAATACATCAAAGTAGTTTCCCACACACACCACAAAAAAATGGTGTGGTTGAGAGAAAACACAGACAGATATTGAATGTTGCAAGAGCCATCAGGTTTTAATCACAGATGCCAGTCAAGTTTTGGGGCTTGAATGTTAAGGCTGTTGTGTATCTTATTAACAGGTTACCATCATCATCTATTGAGGGTAAAAGTCCTTATGAAATGTTATTATGTAAAGTCCCATCATTGACACACCTAAGAGTTATTGGATACAAATGTTATGCTTCAGTACTACTAAGGAGTGATAAGTTCTCTGAAAGAGCTAAAGTTGTAGTGTTGATGGGTTATTCTACCACTTAGAAGGGCTATATATTGCTGGATTGGTGTGCTAACAAGGTATTTGTCACAAGAGATATGGTGTTCAAAGAAGACTCATTCCCTTTTGTAGAGAAGCCAAGTTCAGAATCAACTGATGATTTCCTTAGGATGAGTTTATCTGATCATACTGATATAGCAACAGAAGTAGGTTCTTAGACAGATCCTGATAATCCATCACATGAGTCGCAAGAGGAAGGTGCATCACTATATAATCCTGATAGTATCCAAGATGAAGACACTTACAAATTGTCCTGCATAGATGAGTCATCCTCATCACCTACAGAAGTTTCCCCAAGAAGATCATCTAGAGTTATCAGACAACCTGCTTGGTTATTGGATTATGCATCACCAGGGAAAAGAAGAGGAATCAGATATTCTATGACAAACTATCTATCTTATGCTAACACTAGTTCAAGATACCAAAGTTTTATGTCCAGTATATCAGTAGAAGTAGAACCACGGTCTTACAATGAAGCTAGTAGAGATAAAAAGTGGATTGAAGATATGAAATAAGAGGTTAAAGCTCTTGAAGATAATCACACTTGGGGGGTAGTTGATATTTCTCTAGACAAGAATATAATTGGATCAAAATGAGAGTACAAGATCAAGTACAAAGCCAATGGAGAAGTAGAGAGTTGTAAGGCCAAGTTAGTGGCCAAGGGTTACAGCAACAGGAGGTGCTAGACTACCATGACACATTCTCACCTGTGGAAAAAATAGTCACCGTAAAAAATGTCATTACTTTAGTTGTACCACAAGGTTGGTGTATGTACCATATGGATGTCTATAATGCCTTTCTACAAGGTGATTTAGATGAGCAGGTGTACATGGAAATGCCAGATGGTTTCAAGGAGGGAAGGTAATACAAAGTTTGCATATTAATTAAGTCACTATATGGACTTAAGCAAGCATCAAGGCAGTGGAATGTAAAACTTACTGCAACATTGCTCAATGTAAGATTCACTCAAAGCAGCTATGATTATTCACTCTTTACCTTAAAAAAGTCAGAAAATATGGTGGTAATTCTGGTCTATGTAGATGATTTTCTGATAACAGGTGACAATGCAAACATGATAAATGCAACAAAAGGTACTCTTCATCAGCAATTCAAACTTAAGCATCTAGGTGAGCTTAAGTACTTCTTAGGCTTTAAAGTGTTGAGGTCTACAAGTGGAGTAATATTAAATCAAAGAAAATATATATTGGAGCTTATATCTGACACAGAGATTGCTGGTGCTAAGCCAGCTCTTATGCCATTAGAGACTAATATTAGGTTAACCTCTGTTGAAGTGGATGAAGCAACAGGTGTTAAAAGAGATGTTGTTCTTGGGGATATAACATCATACAAAAACTTGTTGTAAAACTGATATATACAACAGTAACAAAACCTGATATTAGTTGTGCAGTACAAACATTGCGTCAGTTCATGCAAAAACCAAAAAAATCACATTTGGAGGTTGCAAATAGGATGATAATATACTTAAAGGGAACTGTTGGACAAGGTGTATGGCTTAAGTCACAACCTACTGCAGAGTTAGTTTGTTGGTGTGACTCAGATTGGGTTGCATGTCTAAACACTAGGAGATCTGTCACAGGTTATATGGTGCAGTTTGGTGGTTTATTAATATTCTAAAAGTCTAAAAAATAGCACACTATCTCCAGAAGTTCAGCTTAGTCAGAATATAGGAGCATGGCCTCAGCTTTGTCAGAAGTAACATGGTTGGATGGACTATTTGCAAAATTAGGGGTCCCTATCACTAAACCTATTATCATCTTTAGTGATAGAAAATTGGCTATTCATCTAGCTACTAACCCCATATTCCATGAGAGGACCAAACATATTAAGATAGACTTTCACTTTATCAGAGATAAGATCAAAGAATGGTTGGTTCAATCCATGTATATGCAAACAAATCAACAAGTTGCAGACATCCTCACAAAGGTCTTGAGTCATGATCAACACTCACATCTCTTAAGCAAGCTTGAGGTGCTCAACATTTTGCACCCTGTAGCTTGAGGGGGGGGGGGGGTGTTGAAACTTATAGGATTAATATTCAGTATTTATAGTTTCTATTATGTTAGTTAGTTAAGTTGGTTGACACTGTTTAGTTAGTTAACACTATTACATTGCTTTTGATTAGTTGAGTTTGTTGAGTTTGTTAAGTGTGTCAAGTTGGTTAGTGAGCTGTCCACTTGATTAAGTTGTTAGGAGGTTTTTAGAAAGCTTTTAGATAATCACATGTTAGTCATGTGAGTCTATAAATAGGAAGCATGAACTCACATTGTACATACTCAATATACAAAAATTTCTTCTTAGCTCATTTTCTCTCTTCTTTTCTTTTCTTATCAAGCTCAGTAACTGTTGCAGTGGCAGTTGTGTGTGAGTGTGAGAGTTTGAGAGATATTTCAACAGATTCATTACTGATAGATATTAGATCGATGAGATTATAGCAGTCACGTTTCGAGTTTATTCCAATAATTGGTGAAATCATCATCCTAGGTTGTTTAATCCTGAAAGAAAGTCATGATTATTTAAAAATTATAGTCGGCTTAATTTCTTGTTGTTAGTTCATATAGAAAAACAAAAATAATAAAGCTTAAGAAATTTATTAAATTAATATTATTCGCGAACAAAGAACTTTGTAATAGTTCTTTGTGGAATCAACTCCGAACACAAAGAAAAGTCATATTATATTCATAATACAACGATCGATTACGCCTTTTATGATGATTTTTTAGCGTGATCATGAAGCTTTATATTAACTACACTATAACATTTTAGTCCTATTTTCACTCTTGTAAAGTGTGGCCTAAAATAGCAGAAAGTGTGGCCTTTGAGCAAAGGCTACACTTTTGGACTTTAGGCGACACTTTTTGGGGTGGCCTAAAAAGGCATAACCTTTGACCTTAGGCCACGCTTTTCAAGTATTGCTATATCAACTACATTTAAAAAGTGTGGCCATTAATGTATAAAGGCCACACTTTGCATATAAAAATATAAAAAAAAGACCATACTTTGCAGCTTGTCATTGACAACACTTTTATATTATAAAGCTACACTTTCGAGTGTTGCCTTTTCTTTGTTATTGGGTACGCTTCACAAGCGTAGCCTTGTATAGCACCTCTATAACAACACTTAAAAAGAGTGTCTTTTTCTTTATTTCTAGCCACCCTTCAAAATCGTAGCCTTTTATAAATCCTCTAGGACAACACTTGAAAAGTGTAAGCATATGTTTTAGATACATGCCATAATTTAATTAAAAACCTATACTTTTGAAGTATAGCAATATTTTTCTAAAATTTAGTAGTTCAGGCCACATTTTGCAAAAACAGCATTAGGCATAAGATATTGGTACATAATTTCTCATTGAAAAATAATTATTTTTGTCGAAATGTATACATCACTAATCACATTACATATACATACATATATATAATCTCACACACCAATTAGCTAATAAATAAATTCAAATGCATAGATTTGCAATGAACTTCAGAAAAATATGCCTTTTACATACTAATTAGAAAACGACATTTTAAATATTTGTACTAAGTTCCACACAAAAGCAAATGTATTTAAACGTATATCAGAATATTTCAAAAATTTATCATCATTCACTTCAATCTAGATCAAGTTAAGTTGTGGTGGCCACCATTCAAATTTGATCACCCGCATTGTTCCTACACATTCAAAATAAACAAACAATTAGAAAAAAAGTTATGCTCGACAAATATTCAAATATTTTTCAATCTAAAATGAGAAAGTATGTGAATAAAAAGATTCTTTAACTCATTCAATCAAGTTAAAAGTTTAGGATTTAAGTTTCTTGTGAATTTGATAGATAAAATACCTTCTCATGAACCGAAGCATGAGTTGGGCCGAAAGAATTTGAAAGAATTTTTCCTCTTATAGCTTTTGCATTACTCACACCACGTATATATGTGGAGATTTCAACTCCCTTAATAATAGGGGATAAAAAAGAAGATAATCAGTCAGCGAAAATGAGACCAGACTACCAATAAGTGATAGACACCTTGATTTCAACTGGCATGAAATCTACGTGAAGAGTACTCACTTGGATTGACATGAACTTACGTAATAAGGCCAGTTATTCAACAACAACAACAAACCTAGTATATTCCCACATATTATGGTTTAGGGAGGGTAAAATGCATGCAGTCCATACCACTACCTCCGAATAATTAGAGAGGTTGTTTTCAATAAACCCCCGACTCAGGATAAAAGGACAGCCAGGATAAAAAAACAGAATTGCAATAGATTTATTTTGATAGGCAAGACTTGTAACAAATTATGAGAGTAGGACGAATGTGAATGTGGGGCATCTCAAATTACTGCACCAGATATGTTAACATGATAGAGTTTGAAACTCGCTCAATTTAGGATCCTAACCAATTTTCAACCTTTAGGTTACTAGAGAGATATGAATTTAAAACTATTATCTCATATTTTAAACAAGAGAAAGCCATCCCATATCTTCCAGACATCAAAATTCATAACAGGAACAAGCACATACTATCATCAAATTATGTATCTAACTGTTGAGAAAGTTGAAATGAGGAATTATCGAAAATTCAAAACCATATCAAGCATTCAAAGTTATACTACTGGAATTCACTTGAAATAAAAAATTGTAACCTGAAGATTGAAGCTTACACCACTAACAGACACCAACTTTTCAAGCACTAATAGCCAAGCTTAGCCTCACTCTTTACCAATACAAAATGAGTTGTCTATTACTCATCAATACATGTTACAAGCTTTCATGTTCAGACATGTCAAAAAATGACTCATTTGTAATAACGATAACACATACGACATTCACCAAATTGAAGATTAAAATTAATGAACTATTGTACTCTAAATTAAAAGTCTACATCATGGGCATGGCGTAATAAGGAAAACAATATAAAATCAGTAATTTTATCCTAGATATTAAACAATAAGGCAAATATTAGCAATTATAGGTAAAAATATTAATCCATAAAACAGGTTCGAAAGATATATTAACCCATAAAACAAACTAGTGCTACTATGTCAATAATGGTTTATCCAGTGGAAAGCAAATAATGAAAGAAGATAAATATTAATAACTGCGGAATGAAATAATACCCAAAAGAAGGAAAAAATAACAAAAATATCAAAACAAAAATAAACAGGAAAATTAAGAGGGTATAACTAGATTTTCCATTTTTTACTTTCATCAGTCATCCTTGATCAGCTGATATTCATAAAACCAACAACTTTGGTCATCAGATGAACCCTAGAACAGATATATTACACCATACCTAAAGGTCATAATTACCCAAAAGTTGTATATCCTAGTCATTCAAGAATGGTTTTGAATGCTCGGCAGCAGCCGTTATTCAAACATGTTGTTACATTTTGATACTTTGTGTTTTGATTTTCTTTTTATTTTAATTTTCCTTAACCTGGGAGCCAAACGTGTGCAAGACTTGAAGAAAGAGCTTGAAAACCTCAAAGTCTCAAAATCTAAAACATTTTCTACGACAGCTGGTTGTAATTTGAAGACGAGAGTCGAAAGCACAAAGAATTGCAAGCACAGTTTAAAGCTGCAGATGATATTCGCCAAGAAACATATGAAGAATTGCAGAATTTAAAAAATGGTCTATATGAGAAGGTTTGTAATCACATCGAAGTATTGAACCTTACATTCTTATGATTTGTTCAGGATCCCATATTCTCTTCTTCTGCCGTCTATTGATAGAGAAACTTTTTTCTACAACTTTTACTTTACGATAGTCAATACAGCCAGAAATATTTTTCCTTCCTAAATATATTTGTATACTAGGTTAGACTGTACTTACTATTGCTTGAAGCTAGTGCACTTTAAATTTCATTTTTTTTTATGTTCAATTTTGTTGGTTAGTAAAAGTCTATAGTCCTGTCATTTATTTTATTTTCTATTATTGCATAATTTAGAAGCTGGTAATAAATCATTCAACTAAAGAATGACTGAGAATATTCTACCATATCTCATAATGCCTCAAAATACAGAATGTTCATTTCCAGACCTACAAAGATGAGGGACTTTGGCTAATGATCATGTGCAAAAGGGATAAATGGTGGGTCTTAATCATCTTTGTGTGAATCAGGTTGGTCAGCTAGTTAATTCTTATGTCTTCAAGATAAAATCCACAGTCACTTGTGTCTAATTGTTACTCTGTCAAGTTGAAAGGTACATGTAACTTTGGAACAAGAATGATGAGTTCAGAAAGGATTACATCAGGTGCAATACAAGGAGTACAGTAAGGAGATTTGGGACCTTAGATGGTCATTCACTTGGTCCTGATGAGGAGCCAACCGCTCTTCCTAGTTACCGGGTGGTGGAAAGAGTTAATAAGCTTATAACTAGTGTATATCTTATAACTTTATTTGTAAATAGTATCCTATAAACGTAAATAGGATCTGTGTTATGATCTGTATGGTTCATAATTAATTGTTGGTTGCTTGATCTATCCAATTGTCTTTGCTTTGTTTATTTGTTATCATAAGCTGATGGCATGCTTACTGGAATTAGGTCCATGGGCATTGTGAAATTTCTCTCCAATGTTCAAAGCCCAAAGCAAAAGAACAACTAGTAAGTAGGTAAGTGTAGCTAGCACAAAATCAGTGAATGTTTTAAGTAAGAACTTAATCTGGCATTAGTTAACTTTTCCAAATTAGGGGACCAAAGACATTACTGTTTGTTGATGTCTTTAGTTATTGGGTCATTTTTTTTTTTTTGAAAGTGTTTGATTCGGTGTATCAACAATAATGCAAGATATGAACTAGTTAGTGTACTAATCATTCAAGAAAAAAATGTTTGAATTGATTTAGATGATGACAAAACTACAGGACTTGTATGAATCCCAGTTGGGGACCAGTTATAGGTTGTCAATCAAGAAACCAACAATGAATTATGAACCACACACCACATAAGATCGAGATAGACCATATCCAAGGTAAATGACTAACTACCAAACTGTGAACAATAAAAGCTACCAAACACATGGAGTCCGGATATTACTTTTCTACTGCTACAACAATCAGAATAAATCCAAAAATCAAACTGACCTAGCAAGATGGATACAAATTGGAGTTCGAGTAGATTCACTTACAGATTTAGGATTATTGATCAACAACAATAGCTACTCTTCAATTCCAAATAAGTTGGGATAGGCTATATGAATTTGAGAAGTGTGAACATTAGGCGGGTCAATAACTCATCATTTATTAACTCAACACATTTTGAACCGTCCAAATTCAACTTAATCCACCCATTTGCTACCTAATCTAAAATAGTATCCCAATGTTGACATGGAATTAATTAAAAACCCTAATAAGATATAATAGAAATCTTTTAGCCATTCTAAAACTTTGGAACACATAAAGAAAAATAAGGGCAAGGAGTTCGACTACCAAGATCTTTTGTATGCATCTTTACCCTATATTTTTTCCTGAATGAATATATGGAGTGGAAGAAATTTTCCAGAGACATAATTGATCCAAAACGAATTGCATGTAAACATCTATTTTGATACTGGATAACTTTGTATTACAACATTTACTATGAGAAGAAAACATCAAAATAAAGGAACTTGCTTATTCACTTTTACTTCGGGATGACAAAGCAAATTCTACATTCCTATGATGTATATTACTTGTACTAAAAGGATTGCAAGAAGAATTTAGGCTATATCAAGAAACAAAATTCAAAAAGGAGTTAGAGCCAGAGGCCAACAAGAAATAGAATTAACCAATTAATGACTTTCCTAAACACATGCCCCTTGTTAATCAAAATGTCCTAGAGAACCCATAACATCACTTTTTTAGGAACGAAAGGAATATTATGTCTCTCACGATATTCTTATATCTTCTTATCATATATAGTGTTCTTTTTAATTTGATTCAAACATCCACAGTCAGCATATATAATGCATATAGCATCCGAAAATCAGAACTGAAATGAAAAATTTACAGGAAAGTTTATTCTTTCATTAATTTTATGATGCTTGAACGTAATTTATTAATTACTGTGTTATTTCATGAACTAGAAAAATGAGAAAAGAAAAGCAATGTCATGTCAAATATTTGGTCGTTTTAAAGCCAACTAAAATACTCTTATAACGTGGCTTATTTTGCAGCGAAAGATAATGGCCATGTCTCATGTTTGATCAAATTTCTACTATGGTGATGAAGTTCATTCTGTAAAAGTGCAGGTCCTAGAATGTTAGAGAGTATAAAGGGTACAACAAAGTTAATTAATTACCAGAATTCAAGGAAATAATAGATACAAATATAAAGCTAAATAACACAATTATGCACACGTTTAAAGTAAGTGCAAAGTAACTTGAAAATTGATAATTGTTAAATCTTGCCTTGTCATCAAACTGATTTGTTAACTTGCTATTCATAGAAAAATATTGCATGTCAACGGATGACAATGTAAATCTCGTTCAATCTGCCTAAGTAATATTAGACCTTCTCTCTCCTTCCCTATTAAAACAAACTTTAATGGAACTAGTTATTTGGAAAAATTAGTGTTTGTGTACTTGTTATAACACGTTAAAATAATTTTTATAATGAGCAAATTCTTTACGTGTATTATGGATGCTAAGTATGTATTTCAATTTTACATTTTTTTTATAATTTATAGTCATAAAATTCACAACATATGTGTTCGCAATCTCCTATAAAATCATTCTCATCTAACCTCCTTTTACACAAGTTGATTTAAGGTAACAAATTAGCTATGGCTTTTACACATTGTAATCATAAATTAATGGCTTACTTACTGAAATTAGGTCCATGGGCATTGTGAAATATCTCTCCTATGTTCAATGCCCAAATAAAAAGAATAACTAGGAAGTAGGTAAGTGTAGCTAGCACCAAAGCAGTGAATTTTTTTTTGTAAAAACTTATTCTGGCATAAGTTAACTTTGCCAAATTAGGGGACCAAAGGCATTACTGTTGGTTGATGTCTTTAGTTGTCTAGTCATATTATTTTGTCCAAAAGTGTTTGATTCATTATATCAACAATAATGCTAGATATGAACTAGTTAGTGTACTAATCATTCAAGAAAAAAAAAAATTTGAATCAGTTTAGATGATGACAAAACTACAAGACTTGTACGAATACCAATTAGGGAACAGTTATAGGTTTTCAATCAAGCAACAAACAATGAATTATGAATCATATACTGTCGGGATGGACCAAATAGAAGGTAAATGAGTAACTACCAAACTGTGAACAAGCAAAGCTACAAAACATATAAAGTCTGAATATTACTTTTCCACTTCTAAAATAATCAGAATAAATTCAAAATATCAAACTAACCTAGTCACATACTTTGGGATTTCTTCTTCTATTTCATCTATTTCACCTTTCTCAATCCCAAAAAAAAAAAAATTCCAATTCCTACTATTACTACGTCTCAGTCTCATACAAGTTGGGATCGATTATACAAATATGCAATGCTTCATTTAAGCTCAACTCACACCACACAAAACAAACAACAACCACCCCCACAAGAAAATTGAACAAGAATTTGGTTCTTTTATCAACTTAATGACGATAAATTTTCCAATCTAGAAATTCATTTCAGTCAATTCAACCATTTTGAACTATTCCTTTTCAAGTACCTTCAAAAGGTCAGGAAGTCTAATTCCTAAAATTTAAAGCATTGCCCTTAAAACATAAGAAAAACTACACATACACACACACCCCTCAAAAGTAAGAACTCAAGATACACAACTTCAATCAACCTAAAAATTATGCGAAAAGGAGACATCCATTTTCAGTTCAAAACAACAAAAAAGGGGGTTCTTGAAATTAAGCTAAACTCAACAACGAAATATGCTCAAACTACCAGCTAGGATATCAGTAATTGAAATTTAATAGAAAATAGAACAACCCCAAAAAGGAAAAATCAACATAAAAACAGAAATAAACGCAATAAAGATTAGATCTTTACACTTACTAGAATGAAATTAACACAAAACAAAACATATCCAGGATGGAAAAATTCAGCATACAATAAAAAAAATATTTTATGTATCAAAAAATCATCACCTCCAATACTAATAGTTGTAAAGCCTCTTTCGATTGAGTAAGAATTTACCTTTAAATATAAAATTATTTATTAGTTTCTCCTCAATTGAGAAGGTAGCAATCGGAATGTTCTTGAATCGGATGACAATGGAAATTGAGACAATAGCAATGGGAGCTTTCTTGCAACCATTTCTCTTCAAAACAACAATCGGATGACCATATCATGAGAGTGTGTACAGCAACCCCAAGATAAATTTGCCCAAAAATATATGTGTTTTATTTGATAGCGTGTGTTTATGCTAATTATTAGCTGAGAAAATTATTTTTTTTATAATAAGTGTTTGTGGTTAAGATTTATTTTCTTTGGATAATTAGAAATCGGAGAAAATAAAATATATTCGGGGAAATATAATATTTTAGTGTTAAAAATATTGAAGGGAATATTATTTTCTATTGTAATTTTTTAAAAAGTTACAAGGCAACACTTGTAAATTATTATTTTAAAATATTAAAAATAGCACACTTTAAAAGTGTAACTATATTTGTAAAAGGCGTTCCCAATTATATAATAACTAGTTTGGGTGTACGGAGTTCTTTATATCTCATCTAGCAGAAACTAATTGAGCTCCATTTGATCTCCCAGAAGCGGAAGCTGAATCAGTTGCACGCTATAATGTAGAATATGCACGGGATGCCTTGCACGTGTAACTCACTTTAATGAGTTCAAACATTACATTAAATAGGATATTTATTTAAATAATAAAGATGAATATAACAATTAAATTTAATATCTTTTGAGTATGTAAAAATGGAAAATTTATTTATTAAACGTAATCATTACCAAAAATATTTTTAAGAGTCGAACGATATTCATCTACCATCTATAAATTACAAAAAAATAATACAATGATAGAGAATGATTATTCATGAGATTTGAATTAGGGTTCATACACATTATTGCTCTTTGCAAGATTCTGAGATTTCAAGTATTTTAGAAGTTGAATTGCAAGTCTATTTTCATATTTTCATGCTTATTGCAGTAGTTTATAGATTTTGAGATGAATTATCATTGTTTTCAATATCAAGCATGATTTTTATGATGTTTTGACATGATATTGAAGCATAGGTTACTACCCCAAGATTGAATATCATTATTTCAAGAAAGATAATGCTTTAAGTATCCTATTATCAGATTATTTACAAATTTTCAGAAAAGCTTTGATCTTTTGATCATCGGATTAGCTATGGAATCCACTTTTTAGATTATTATAGATTACAGATTTTAGATCAACTTTATTTATAGAATTTATCAGATGTATGCATAATTGGTTTTAGATAAACCCTTATGCTAGTTTTAAAGTTGATTTCTAATAGAATGAGCGTAGCAAATAAAAAAGGGAGTAGTATTTACCACTGAGCGGAAAGTATGGAATTAGCGTGTCCTATCTACTACTGAACTACGTAGACAATGTAGGTACAGATTATGAGATTATTCCTATTTTTATATGGATGATAGATTTAGCTTGTGATCGATCACATGGAAAGTAGGTTATACTCCCTGGTAAGAGTATGACACCTTTGCCCAACATGAGATTTCTTTCTTAGGAGGATGAGATGTTGGACTCCATGTAGCTCGCACGGTTTATATCGGTTAAGAGAACCTCCCTTAAGATAAAGTGTTTTCCCTACAGTTTAATAGTAAAGATTTAAAAAAAAACTAAGTGTAAAGGCTCACAGTTTACTCAGATTATGCTTTACAGAAAGATAATAGTTACAGACTTTAGCTTTTAGATTTCAGATTTTAGAAGTGAGCTCTTTATACACTTAGATAGTATGATTTACAGACAGAATACAAGCACAACTTTCAGAACTAAATGTTATGACTCAATAGATGTATAAAGTATGATTTGCTTCTTATTATTTCAGTATTTCAGATATTCCAGCTTATGTGAGTCATTTATGTTTAGCATGCATTGTTTTATAAATTATGATGATGAGATGATGTTTTACATATACATCTCACCCCCATATACTCAGTATATCCTCAAAGTACTGATCCACATATACGTCTATGTGCTACATTATCTCATAATGTAGGTATTAGTTCAGTTATAGCACGCATACCATATTCAGACAGTTTACAGCTTCCAGTCAGTAGGTGATGAGTTCTTTTGATTCAAGGGCTCGAGCCATTCATATAGTTTGAGCAGTATTTTTTTTTATTTATTCAATCGTATTGATTTGGGATAGCTGGGGGTTATGTTCCAGCTACCTAAAGTCAATACTAGTAGAGACTTCATACGCAGTCAGTAGAGTTAATGTATTTGATTCAAGTATTGTTTAGTAAAAGAAGAGTTGTAATCATTTTAATTTAGTTCTGTATTGATCAAATTCAGAAAAGAGTCATCTTCCTCTTATTTCATTCAAATTTATGTATCTTATTCAGTTGCTTCTGAGTTATGCCAGTAAAAGGGTTAGCTTGGGGTCACTTGTGGTCCTAAGCACCGTGTGACATCTCGAGACCCATTTTTGGGGCGTTACAAACTTGGTATCAGAGCGCACAAGGTTCAAGTATCCTAGGGTATCTGTGAAGCCGTGTTTAGTAGAGTCTTGCAGAATGGTACGGAGACGTCTATACTTTTCTTCGAAAGGCTACGAGGCATTTAGAAAAAGTTTCCCTCCTTTCATACTCTAGATCGTATTATAAAGTTGTTAATTCTGAAACTTATGTCTACTTATGTGTTACCCCAAAATTCTTCATCTATGACTTATTCTCGAGATAACATGATTAGCAAGTTCTAATTTCTCTACAAATAATGCTCTTAGATTTACTATTTGAAATTTCAGAAGACACACAAAGGGCTTGAGAGGAGCTCTCTAGTGTGTCATAAGTCCCTCAAGTTGAAAGTTATGTCCTCATCGTTATGAGTTGTTTAGTTGAGACAGAATTAGATATGTATTCAGTTGAGATAGTATAAACCTAGACTATTAAATAGAGAGTGCATTCGAGGGATATTATGAACTTCAGTGTTATGATTTATGAATAGTAGAACCATATTATAGTTGGAAGTATGGGTATAGAAGAGTAGTGACAATAAAAGTGGGAATGACGATTGATAGAAAATATAGAGATAAACTTAGCCATTTTGCCGAGTTTTGTTAAGGTGATATGTCCTTGTGTACTAGTTTAGTGAAAGGCAGAGAAGGAGTTATTAGTTAAGGAGAATTGTTGTTTGCTTAAAGTACGGAAGGTGTTATTGATGGTATTTATTATGATTGAAAAGTATAGGATATTAATGAAGTATTTGGTGATTGAACACCATTAATTTAGGTGTATAGAAGGGTAAATAGTAGTGATGTGTAGAACTAGTATGTGCTCATGGATTATAATTAGATAGGTCATATGATTTTGACCGATTACTATTATTATGAAGTTCTAGTGGACTAGTGTTTCTTGATGTTTTATTTTATAGGTTCCAATTGAGAATTGTATGTAAGGTGGGTTGTTAAATCATGTGTAGCACTAGACATTAAGTTTGAACAGTAGATGTTCATCAAGGTGGATGTAATAATTTCTTGGTTAGTGATGCTAGTTATATGGAAGTGATATAGTAGGCTTGAACAGTATGTTCAAGAGTTTGAGTCCATTTTAATTCGTAATTAAGTATGATGTTGTATGTGTGATGAAGAAGTATGCCCAAGGTGAGATGGGGTTGCATTATTTTCTAAGGTTATTACGTGTTATGTGTGGTTAGTAGTATCGTTGTATGGTTAGTAGTATCATTGATTTGCTAAGAGGAAGGAGACTAGTTATATAGTATGTGATGTTCTTAATAGCTAAGTTAAAGAGCTGAGTTATGGATAGATAATGTTGAGCCTTTTTGGTATCATCTTGATTCTCATGGTTTAGAAATATAAGTTTAGAGATGCGATATTAGTAGGCTATGACGGAAGCATTATTGTTTATTAAAGATTGAAGATATTTGTGTTAAGTGTTAGAATCTAAGTTTGAAACTTTGAAGATTTAGCGAATAGAAATGAGAGTTGAAGCTCTAGATGGTGTAGACTCAGGATGTAGTAATACTCATGAAGATTCTAAGTTAGTAAGTGTTCAAGATATTATATGATGATTAGTGGGGTTGTAGAAAGATAGAGTTGTACCTCGGAAGGAAGTATTTGAAGTGGGTTTTACACTTTCAGGTGTATTCTTTCAGAGTAAGTTGTTATTTTTGTGTATCGTTGTGTTCCTGACTCTAGAGTGCAGTGAGTGTAGTCCCATCTAGAGTTTAGTAAAAGGTTCCTTAGACTTTGAATGATGGCTTAAAGCTAAGGGGAGATGATAGAATGAGTAACCAAGTTAAGCTCTCAGATTCTAGTAGTGATGCCAGTATGTTATAGAACATCAGAAAGTGAGGGTGAGGCTCAACCCATCCTTATTTCAGTATTGGTATTTCAGTTATCCGAATATCTACTCATGCCTTATGTGTTAGTTCCATGATCATAGTTCATGTTCATATACATAATAGAAGATCATGTACTCTCCCAGTTCCTAGTACGAGGAGTTCCAGTTCATCCAGCAGTTGGAATCACATTCCATAAGTTCCATTAGTTAAATCACATTCCATTTCATGCAGCTCATGACTCATGTACTCATGCTTTACAATATGTTCAGTTCCAGTACTTATGCAACACCCTTAACGCTCAGCGAAAAACGGATTTATATTATGTATGTCCTCAGATTACATCTCTTTAATGAATCCATGTCGCGAACACTCTTTTCCCAGGCCTCAGTAAAGAGTCAAATTATGCTTAGTATCTCTTCATGTTTTAGGCCCTGGTATCCCAACCTTTTAGTGACCTTCCCTCAGGTCAAGATAGTGATGATGAATAGTTGCGGAGATGGGAGAGAGTAAATATGTTATAATGGGAAAGGTGGTTGTATTCTAGTTTTATGTAAGTCTATAAATGATGAAATATTGTGTAACGCTCCGAGTGTACACCCTAGGCATCATACGGTGCTTACAGTCCCAAGGGATGATAATGCTCAACTTACACGTCAATTTAGTGCAGGGCGGTCGTCCTCAATATATTTATCCAACTTTGGAGTTGGGGTCGAATCCACGAGGAACAATGTGAGTGGCGATTAAACTAATTTGAAACTATAGCTATAAGTTGAATTTAAACAAATGATATGAAAAGATAAAATGGGGGGTTTTTGATAATCAAACAAATGTTAAAGTTTTAACTTGTTTCAGAGCTCAAAACTAAAATTTCAATGGTTCAAATCAATGATAGAGAGGAACTAGGGTTGTGATCACTATGATTATTAATGCCCAATGAAAAATGACAGCAGTATTGGGTTCTCATGACTTATGGGAAACACTAAATTATCAGTTTCGACAGTCTATCTAAGTGTTTCTCAACCTACTTAGATGTTGAACTCCCTAATTCTCTCGAACTTAGGAAATCATTCTATTCATACTAATTTTATCTCAAGTTGATCAATCTTGTTACAACATTAATCATTAGATGAGAGCTTAACCTTCCCAAATCCTTGTTGATAATTCGCTACCTTTAGTTTATTTCTCCGTTCGAACAAATCAACATAAGGCGGGATTTATTATTTGCAACCAATAAATAACAATCATAACAAAGGAATTAACAAATTGTCCCCACAATCACTCAAACCCTAACCAACTATTAAATCCATGGGGGAATAATCATAGATTCCACAACCCTAGTTGTGGGATTTAGTTCCATATGAGAAAGAAAGAGATAGCAACAATTGTAATCATCATTCAAAGTAATTAAACTTACAAAAGATAAAGTCGGAAGTTGATTCTCTTCTAAGTTCAAGAGAAACTTCCCACAACCAAATCAAAGAGTTGAAAAAATTGAATTCTAAGTTAAGAAAGCCAAAAAGAAAAGTAAAACTCCCCTCCAATAAGTTCCGCCCCTCTCTTTTTTTAGAAAACCCTAACATATGCTTTAAATACTTCAACCTAATTATGGAAACAAAATCATAGATCACAGTATTTTCTCGGACATACGACGACGTCTGTGATGGCTTATCAGGAGTCTGACGACTTATACGGAATGTCGTCAGCTCCTCTTCACTTTTGACAATCTCTGCCTTAGGTTGATGATGAGATGTGATGGCTTATCAGACATGTGATGACTTATCAGAATTGTTGTCGCTTCTTTACTTCAAATCCCATTCCCTGCCTAAGCCTAATGATGAGCCTGATGACTTATCATACTTCTAACGGCCTATCACAAGTGTCATCACGAATTCCAGCTGAAGCTCATTCTCTATCTAAGCCTAACGACGAGCCTGACAGCTTATCACACTTCTGACGGCCTATCATAGATGTCGTCATGAATTCCAGATGAATCTCATTCTCTATCTAAGGCTGACGATGAGTCTGATAACTTATCAGGGAGTTGACGACTTATCAGACAAGTCGTCAACTACACTTTCCTTTTTATTTTGCTTAAAATTCAACTCTTTTGTCTCAGTTGTTGTTGGTTTTATTTCATTTTGACTTTTCCTGCAATAACAAACAGAAAACAATAAAAAATGACAAAATTTTCTTAAGACTTTGCAATTAATCTCAGTTAAAAGCCTCAAATGTGTTAGCATTTGCTCATACATCAACACCCTCAACTTAAAACAATTGTTTGTCCTCAAGCAACTAAAACACAACCAAGAGGATACAGAGTACATTCGACAGTCAACCATCCATATTATCTCAAAATATCTTCACCGTCTCCAAGGTCAATTGATTTAAAAACAACAACTGAGAATATTATTGAAGAACAACAATGCGACACACAGGAATCAAGATATGGCATCAATTCAGCAACAACAACCATTCATGTACCAAGATTACACTATCCAAACAAGTTAGCAACTAGCAACGTAACCAGTGTGCCCTCACTATAAAGAAGTCCCACTCCACTTATATCAGACATCACATATGTAACCATGGGGACAATCAAAAGACACTCACTATTAGAATGAAGTTCCAATCAATGTATGCCAAATACCATAGGCTTTCCCTTATTTTCATTACCAAGATTTTCAGAAAGGTCAGCTAAGATCACTATAGGTCTTCTCTTTGGCTTGTAATGTAGGCTAGGGGCTGGTATGATACTCGATGATATTTAAAGTGACTAAGCCTCTTTGATACTACACTAGCTTCTGGGGTTTCACTTATTAACCTTTTTCTATTCTTCTCTTTTCTTGATCACACATATTCAGGATGGGTGCGGTCTTTTCTACAATCACTTCTTCTTTTTCACCACTTTTCTTTTCTTATGTTTTCCACTGCACCCACCTTTTTATTTTTTTCATTTATTCTACCTTTCTTCATACTTATTTTATATCACGCACCCCCATGGTAGCCACCCTCAACTTAGGCTATTTACCTAAGTCAAAGTGCACGGTGTCCAAGGAAGACTAGGGCTAAAATAGGTTCATTGTGATACAAATAGGAAGGTGATAGGTATCATAAAAGAATTAGGCTATTCAGGCTCGAAATAGGGATCAAGGGATATTATGCATATAGGGAAGGTCATTTAGGCTAAAAGTAGGCTAATATCAAAACGGCCTATGATCTTTTCCTAACCCCTATCCTTCAACCTAGGTAAGACTAACCGGGCAAGTTTTGGATTCAACATACAAAGGGAACTAAGTAAGATCTCACACGCACATGGCACACAAGTGTATCACAAGTTACTACTTATCTAGTTCATGAAATTGTTTAGCAATGATTATCAAGTCACTAATACCAATGCCATATAAATATTCACAGTAGTCGCATATAGATGCACATCACACAGTTACAATATAGATAATTGGAGAGGTATTTACCATTCCCAAAACAATCAACAAAAATATGTCAACTGTCGTAGATACTTATTTTTCTCCCAGTTAACCACAATACATCACAAAATAAAACACAATACGCCTAAACATGCCAGCTCTACTAGGAATAAGACTCTGGGGAAAAGAGGCACGGCAACAAAAATTCTAAGAGGACATCAACACCCACAAGTAGCCCCACCCTTATCTTAAAATCATGCAATGTCCCCAATGCGTCAAACCAAAATAAGAGAGTTAGAAACATATCTATGTCACCATGGGTGTAAAGATCTGATGTCAATTACATAATATGAATACAAATAACAAAATACCTTGGGTTGCCTCCCAAGCAGTGCCTAATGTAGTGTCGCGGCATGACCCAACTCAATTTTTTCCTCCACCTTGAGGATATGAATTTCACCCCCAACTTAGAGTCCATCTTCTTGCCTCGATCATAGGGGGTGGTACAAAAATTAAGAAGTCGAGTAATGGATTGAGCATGGTAAACCACTCGGCCTTAAAGTGAAGTGTGCTTATATGTTGCTTGTCTAATGTAAAATCAAGAATATAAGATTCTTGTTCCTCATCTTCACACTCTTCTACTATTTTAAATAATTCCACAGACAAGATATGATCTAAACATATTATAAAAAAGTGCTTCGAATGTGGCCCAACAAGTCCTACTTCAAAATTTACACTATCCTCAACACCTTCACTTTTATTCACCTTCTTAATGTCAGTCTCAAGATCAAGATGACAATCGAGTGGCTGCTATTCTTTTGTTTTCTCCACAAATTGGCTAATGTCCTCTTCATATTCTTCTTTGTTTAGATATTGTAGACATGGTGAAAGTGGTAACTCCTTCAGCTCTGCCTACAAATGTGCTTGATTCTCTAAAATTTCTTTCATCAATTTGCCCATTTGAATCGTGATAGCACACATATTTAGAGAATGATCACTTTGACTACAAGCCAAACACCAAGTTATAGTATGTTCCCCAGTTAGAACAGTGTTCGCATCATATTGTGAAGGTCCCATCCACGCACTTCCATCTGAATCTGAACAGTTAGCCTCATAATGTGGTCCCCCACAATAATAACAAGAATCGTCATCACTCAAAAAACTATCTATCGAGGCTGACATCTCAAGGAAGGTGTGAGAAAAAATAAAAATAAAAGGAAATAAAAAAAATAAACTAAACAAATATTTACAAGTTTGAATTCAAGAAAGTAAGCTAAAATTTCAAACCAAATCAATACACCAAATTGTTCCCCGACAATGGCGCCATTTTTTATAAAGCTCAACTTACACGTTAATTTAGTGCAAGGCGGTCGTCGTCAATATATTTACCCAACTGTGGAGTCGGGGCCGATTCCATGAGGAACAATGTGTGTGGCGATTAAACTAATTTGAAACTATAGCAATAAGTTGAATCAAACAAATGATATGAAAAGATAAAATGGGGGTTTTGATGATCAAACAAATGTTAAAGTTTTAACTTGCTTCAGAGCTCAAAACTAAAATTTCAATGGTTTAAATCAATGATAGAGAGGAACTAAGGTTGTGATCACTATGATTATTAATCCCCAATGAACAATGACAGCAGTATTGGGTTCTCATGGCTTGTGGGAAACACCAAATTATCTGTTTCGACAGTCCATCTAAGTGTTTCTCAACCTACTTAGATGTTGAACTCCCTAATTCTCTTGAACTTAGGAAATCATTCTATTCATACTGATTTTATCTCAAGTTGATCATTCTTGTTATAACATTAATCATTAGATGAGAGCTTAACCTTCCCAAATCTTTGTTGATAATTCGCTACCTTTAGTTTATTTCTCAGTTCGAGAAAATCAACATAAGGCAGAATTTATTGTTTGCAACCAATAAATAACAATCATAACAAAGGAATTATCAAGATGTCCCCACAATCACTCAAACCCTAACCAACTATTAAATCCATGGGGGAATAACCATAGATCCCACAACCCTAGTTGTAGGTTTTAGTTCCACATGAGAAAGAAAGAGATAGCAACAGTTGTAATCATCATTCAAAGTAATTAAACTTACAAAAGATGAGGTCTGAAGTTGATTCTCTTCTAAGTTCAAGAGAAAATTCCCACAACCAAATCAAAGAGTTGAAAAAATTGAATTCTAAGTTAAGAAAGCCAAAAAGAAAAGTAAAATTCCCCTCCAACATGTTCCGCCCCTCTCTTTTTTTTAGAAAACCCTAACATATGCTTTAAACACTTCATCCTAATTATGGAAAAAAAATCATAGATCACAGTATTTTCTCAGACAGGCGACGACGTGTGTGACGGCTTATCAGGAGTCTGACGACTTATCAAGAATGTCGTCAGCTACTCTTCACTTTTGACAATATCTACCTTAGGTTGACGATGACACATGATGGCTTATCAGACATGTGACAACTTATCTGAATTGTCGTCACTTCTTCACTTCAAATCCCATTCCCTGCCTAAGCCTAACGACGAGCCTGATGGCTTATCATACTTCTGATGGCCTATCACAGATGTCATCATGAATTCCAGCTGAAGCTCATTTTTTGTCTAAGCCTAACGACGAGCCTGACAACTTATCACACTTTGGACGGCTTATCACAGATGTCATCACAAATTCCAGATGAATCTCATTCTCTGTCTAAGGCTGACGATGACTTTGATAACTTATCAGGGAGTTGACGACTTATTAGACCAGTCGTCAACTACACTTCCCTTCTTATTTTGCTTAAAATTCAACTCTTTTGTCTCTGTTGTTGTTGGTTTTATTTTATCTTGACTTTTCCTGCAATAACAAAGAGAAAACAATCAAAAATGACAAAAATTGCTTAAGACTTTATAATTATTCTCCGTTAAAAGCCTCAAATAAGTTAGCATTTGTTCACACATCAAGGAACCACAAGTTAACCCATGAGATGGTACTTGCTGTGAGCACTGAATAATATTATCATAAATGCAGAAGAATAATTGATATGCCATAAGGTTTTAAAAAAACTAAATTATGAATCTGAAGAACATAGTTATCTAAGTCTGATAAAAACACTAGAATTTGAATAAACTGAATAACTAACCTTAGAGTCAACTAAAGTCTTAATACTGAATAACTGACTCTAATGTCCAAAAGCATCTAAACTGAATGACTAAGAGTTGATGGGACAGGCCCCAACTAACTCCAACTAACTACTAGACTGAAAACATGAAATAGAAATACTCCATCCTAAAAATATGAGGACTCACCACTACTACTACTGATATGTTTGAAATATCTAACCGCAGTCTGGGAAATGGGTGTCAGAACCTATGATATAATACATCATTGCGCAAGAAAAGGTATGCGATCAGTACTTTGAATGCATTGGTATGCTAAATAAGGTAGGCTAATATGCATCATTTCATGAATAGGAATAAATAATTATTTGAATATATATGTAAAGCATGGAGTGCTGAATAGATAGCATGAAATTTGTAGATACTTGAGATGCATGACCAAGCACATAACATAAACTGAGTAAAATTTGTAAACTGAAATACTAAAATAACTGACATCGGTATGCATTGGTCAAACAACACCAAGACTAAATGTCTAAACTGATTACTGGATTTAGAATGTAACTGAGACTGTGACTGAGATTATGACTGAGACTGTGGGAGGTATCATCTAACCGACATACCCTAATCTGAGCTAATTGGGGTCCAACCTGTAACCCCAGTTGGAAGGGTATTAATATTGTGCCACGGTTACTAACGCTGGTTATGTAGATCCACTATACTGATATACTTTCTAAAGGACTAAGGGTGTCAAGCCTGAACTGACGGGTGACCCCTACGAGATAGTCAAGCCTAATCTGATAGGTGACTCCTCATATCCTATGCTAGCTGTGTAGTTGTAGAGTATAGCAACTGCTACTAACAACTCTGCCTATCTGACGGGGAAGCTACCATCCCTACACTCGCTCGGTGCTAAATCCTACTCCCAACTGAAAGACACTGAAATACTAGACTGTTTTGAGTTTAACTAATTGATATCTGACTGTCCTGATAGTGCTCATAGTATGTTCTGAAGACTATTTTGTAATGTACTGAGACTAAACTAAGTAAACAACTATGGTTTTCGGGTATTCAATACCCTCAGGACCCAAAAACAATAATAGTAAAATGACACTAAAGCTTGGAGGACAAAGCATGAAGGGTTTTATTAAATCAATCACTCTTGCAGATATTTTATCAAACACTTAGAGTTCATGGTTTGATCAAATCATAGGAATGTCATTAAACTTGTGTAAAAGTATGAATTCAACATGTATATTACGTAATCATGATTTAATTAAAGGAATGATAACATTAAAATATGGAGAATTAAATAACAACAATAATTTCATTAAAACATGGTATAAAATCATAGTTCATGGAGATTCATGGGTGAAATCACAATTTAAAATCATATAACTTGAAAAGATCACAATTTTATAATTTAAATAGGATACTTGGACTCCATGGGTGAAAGTAACCTAGGAATGAACATCTAACATTCCTGAGTTAATGAATTTGGAAGGATTGATGGTGAGTTCTTGAGATTTGTCCTTGAATTTGAGAGCTAGGGTTTCTTGTTCTTGAAAAGAGGATCTTTAATTTCAGAGGAATTGAATAATGATGAGTATTTAGGTCAATTAGGGGTTAAATTTCGTGTTCAGGATGCCTTCAGATCTAGCTTCAGTACACCCAGTATTCCATGTCTTGTTGTTGAAGAAGTGTATTGGTGATCCAGTTGCAGTTGTTCCCTTAGAAAGTATAGATGTTCAGAACAGTCTTACCTATGAGGAAGTTCCAGTCAAAATTTTTGATCATCAAGTTCATAGACTAAGGAACAAAGAGGTTCAACTAGTCAAAGTTCTTTGGCGGAATTAGTCCGTTAAGGGAGCCACTTGGGAAGCATAAGCAGATATGCGGACCAAGTACCCTCTTCTTTTCTCTGCGAATTCAGATTCGATTTAAGGTACTAATCTTCTTAAGATTTCTCTCTATCATGCTCAGCTTCAGTCGCACATCATGTTCATGTCAGTCGTGCATTTACAAATCAGTTCAGTTATGCATTCCATGCATCAGATATGCATGTTCAGTGTGTAAGCTCAGTCCATCAGTTTTTCTCAGCTTAACTAGTTTCATTCGAGGATAAATAATCCTAAGGGGGAGATATTGTAATACTCCGTATTTCCCTTGCATAATATAAGTCCCAATTCATGAGTATTCCTATATAACATTTATAGTTTAGAGCCTATCATTGCGTAGGAAATTCAATTAGCTTTCAAATGATATAAATTTGCCCAAATTTGATAACCGGGTAAGAAGTTGTGGTTATTTTAAGTTTCAGTCATTAAACACCATGTTATCATGAGAAGAATTAAACACCATTATTATCATGATTCTATTTGGGTTATCGTAGACAGGATGACCATATCAGCTCATTTCTATGAGTAGGGTAATTCTTCTCATGGGGCTTAAGTTGTCTAAGGCATAGGCTATGACCTTACCTCTCTGCATGAGGACACACCTCAAACCTACTCTGGATGCATCAATGTACACAACAAACCCATCTAAATTATCTGGTAGAGTCAAAACTAGGGCTGAGGTGAGTCGAGTCTTCTTCTCCTGAAACCTCTTCTCGCAGAAATCTGACCACTGAAACTTAACTTTCTTTTGCTTCAATCTAGATATGGGAGATGCAATAGAATAAAATCCTTTAATTAACCGATGTCAATAGCCATCCAAACCCAAAAACTCTAGATATCTGATGGAAAAATGGGTCTAGGATAGTTTCTCACGACCTTGGTCTTTTGAGGATCAACCTTAATGCCATCACCAGAAATAATATGGCCAAGGAAAGCTACTAATCTTAGCCAGAATTCATACTTACTGAATTTAGTGAACAACTGTGAGCTCTAAGAGTTTGTAACACTATTCTAAGATGGTTTTCATGATCACTTTCTCTACGGGAATAAACAAGGATGTCATCAATGAAGACTATGATTAAAATGTCCAAGTACGGCTTGAACACTTGGTTTATGAAGTCCATGAAGGCTGCTGGGGCATTCGTGAGACCAAAAGACATGACTAAAAACTCAAAATAACCATATCGGGTTCGAAAAGTTGTTTTTGGAATGTCACATTCCCTGGCTCTAAGTTGATGATATCCTGATATGAGGTCTATCTTTGAAAAGTAGCTGGTACCCTGAAGTTGGTCAAATAAGTCATCGATTCTAGGAAGTGGATATCTGTTCTTGACTGTGACTTCGTTAGACTGATAGTAGTCTATGCACATTCTGAGAGAACCGTCTTTCTTATGAAGAATAGAATAGGTGAGCTCCATAGGGAGATGCTAGGTTTGATGAATCTCTTATCTAGAAGATCCTTTAACTGTTCTTTTAACTCCTTAAGTTCTGTTGGGGCCATTCTTTATGGCAGAATAGATATGGGTTGAGTGTCTGGGAGAAGGTCTATTCCGAAGTCTATTTCCCTATCAGGAGGAACTCTAAGAAGATCTTCAGGGAACACATCTGGAAATTCCCTCACTACTGAAACTGACTCAAGAGTTGGATTTTATGAATTTGAGTTTTTGACTCAAACAAGATGGAAAATACACCTCTTTGATATAATTTTTCTCTCTTTAAGGTATAAAATCAACTAACCTCTAAGAGCTGTGGTACTACCCTTCCATTCAAGGACTGGTTCATTTGGGAACTGAAAATGAACTATTTTGTTTCTATAATCAATTGAGGCATATCATGAGTGGAGCCAAACCATGCCGAGAATGACGTCAAAATCTGACATCTCTAACTCTACGAGATCAACTGAGGTAACTTTCTGAGATATTATGATCGGATAGTTCCTGTATACCTTTCTGGCTATAATGGAAACACATACTAGGGTAGACACTGAAAAGGGCTCTACAAGAGTTTCAGGATTGACTCCGAAATTGATGGCTATATATGGAGTTATAAAAGAAAGTGAAGCTCGACCTTCAATGTACCAGTAACTATGTCAGGAGATTTTTCTTGATTTTGGCAGGACTGAAGAGCATATAATCTATTCAAACACTAACCACTGGTAGCACTGGAAGTGACACCCTGCTGAGTTGGGCGATCGGATGGAACTAACGACTGATTGGAATATCCCTGTTGGCGCAAATCCCTACATTTCTGAGCAGCTACCCGACACTCCCAAATCCGATGGCATAGCTTGCCACACCCGAAGCACACATCACTACCCACTCTACACTCACCCTAATGGTGCCTGCCATATTTCTAACATAGAGGGTTCGTACGGGCACTGCTAACACTGCCTTGGGACTTAGAGCCTGGTGCTCTATCCCCATTATCATTTTTGAATTTGGGTACTGGGTATTAGCTGAAGAGGGTGCTGGGGCTGAAGACCACTGATGAAACTAAGGACGATTACCACCTTCTGACCTTGGATGACTGAAATTAAAACTACCCTTTCTAGCTCTTTTGTTTCCTATCTCCCTCTCCTTAATCTTCTTCTCCTCAATTTGTTGAGTATGGACCATCAACCTAGACAATTCCATCTCCCTAATCAGCATTGTGGTCCTGCACTCCTTGACCACACTATCAGATATGCCATACACAAACTTACTCATCTTGGATCTGTTGTCAGCTACTACATGAGGAGCATATCTATCTAACTGAGTAAAGTTGAGGGAATGCTCCTTCACGCTCATTCTATCCTGCCTCAAGTTAATAAATTGTAACACCTTAGCCTCCCTCAACTCCAATGGGAAGAATCTGTCTAAGAAAGTTGTGGCAAACTCTTCCCACTCTACAGGCCCTGCATCAACACCCCTATCTACCTTTCACTACTTAAACCATGTATGGGTTATATCCTTCAACTGATATGCAGCCAACTCAGCACTCTAACTAGATGTCACCCTCATGGCATCCGTTACTTTTTGAACCATATCTAAGAATTCATTTGGATCCTCTTTAGACTTGGATCCCATGAAAGAAGAAGGATTCATTCAGGTGAAGTCATGAATTCTTGTTACAGCAGTATTGGCTATTGGGTTGGCCAAAATAGCAATTGGCCGTTCATTCTTTACTGCTACAAAATTTTCTAGAGTGGTAATTGCAGCTCTAAATTTTACATGAGAGATATGCTCGTCCAGAGGATCTTCCTGGATGGTATGAGGTGTTGGTTATTTTCCCGCTCCTCTTCTGTTATTCTTTTTGGGAGGCATGTTCTGTAAATGGAAGGAATAAATGGATTAGACTGAGAGTTTAACATGAGCTAATTGTCACTCGCACGACATGAATACTGAAAGAAGGGAAACTTTTCCTAAACACCTTGTAGCCTCTCATCTATAAGTGTTGCATACTACACACACTTGTATAAGACTGTACATGATGTGGATTTTCGACTTCCTAGGACACTTTAAAACCTGGCTTTTATACAAAGTTTGTAATGCCCCGAGAGTATACCCTGGCCGTCACACGGTGCTTACAGTCTCGAGGGACCACAAGCTAATCCATAAGTTTGTACCTGCTGTGAACGGTGAATAGCATAATCATAAATGCAGAAGAATAACTGATATTCCATAAGTTTTTTTTTAAAAAAAAATTATGAATCTGAAGAACATAGTTATCTAAGTTTGATAAAAACACTGGAATCTGAATAAACTGAATAACTAACTGTAGTGTTAACTGAAGTCTGAATACTGAATAACTGACACTAATGTCTTAAAGACTCTAAACTGAATGACTAGGAGTTGATGGGATAGGCCTAAACTAACTCCAACTAACTACCAGACTAAAAATATGAAATAGAAATACTCCGTCCTCAAAATATAAGGACTTACCACTACTACTGCTGAGACTTCTAAATTGTCTAAGCACGGTCTGGGAACTGGGCGTCAGAACCTATGATATAATACATCATAGCATAAGAAAAGGTATGCGATCACTACTTTGAATATACTGGTATGCTAAATGAGGTAGGCTGATATGGATGGTTACATGAACAGGAATGATAAATTATCTAAATATATATGTAAAGCATGGAGTACTGAATAGAGAGAGAAAAATTTATAGATACTGGAGATGCATGACCAAGCACATATCATGAACTGAGTAAAATCTTTAAACTGAAATTCTGAAATAACTGACATCTGTATGATTTGGTCAAAAAACACTAAGACTGAATGTCTGAACTGATTACTGGATTTAGACTGTAACTGAGACTGTGACTGAGATTGTTACTGAGACTGTGGGAGGTATCATCTAATCGACATGCCCAATCTGAGCTAATCGGGGTCCAACCTGTAACCCCAGTAGGAAGGGTGTTAATATTGTGCCACAGGTACTAACGTTAGCTGTGTGGATCCACTATACTGATATACTATTCTAAGGACTAAGGGTGTCAAGCCTGAACTAAAGGGTGACCCTTGCGAGATAGTCAAGCCTAATCTGATGGGTGACTCCTTATATCCTACGCTGGCTATGTAGTTCTGGAGTATAGAGACTGCAACTAATGACTCTGCCTATCTGATGGGGAAGTCGTCATCCCTACACTTGCTCGGTGCTAAATCCTTCTCTCAACTGAAAGACACTGAAATACTAGATTGTTCTGAGTTTAACTGACTGATATCTTACTATCCTGATAATGCCTATAGTATGTTTTGAAGACTATTCTGTAATGTACTGAGACTAGACTAATTAAACAACTATGGTTTTTTGGTATTTAATACCCCCAGGACTGGAAAACAATAATAGTTAAATGATACTAAAGCTTGGAGGACAATGCATGAAGGCTTTTGTTAAATCAATCACCCCTGTAGGCATTTTGTCAAGCACTTGAAGTTCATGGTTTTATCAAATCATAGGAATGTCATGGAACTTGTAGTAAAATCATGAATTCAACATGAATAATACTAAATAATGATTTAATTCAAGGAATGATAGCATTAAAACATGAAGAATTGAATAACAATAATAATTTTATTGAAACATGGTATAAAATCATAGTTCATGGAGATTCATGGGTGAAATCACAATTTAAAATCAAATAACATGAAATGATCACAATTTTGTAATTTAAATAGGATATTTGGACTCCATGTGTGAAAGAAACCTAGGGATGAATATCTAACATATCTGAGTTAATGAATTTGGAAGGATTGATGGTGAGTTCTTGAGATTTGGCCTTGAATTTGAGAGCTAGGGTTTCTTGTTTTTGAAAAGAGGATATTTAATTTTAAAAAAATTGAATAATGATGAGTATTTAGGTCAATTAGGGGTTAAATTTTATGTTTGAGACGAGTTTAGGGCTTAGAAAAAAGATCCAAATACCCCTAAATGAATTTAAAAACGCAAGATGGAAACTGAAGATCCCAATTTTTGCCCTTGGCGTGATGCTCCACTATCGTGCCAAGCCACTGAAAAAGGGATAATTAGGAAACTGGATGATGGAACGATGTGGTAAGATCGCAGTTCTTTACTAGAAAGCCATTTTGTCCACCTCCGTGATGCACCATAATTGCGGAGGCTCACTGGAAATTACCAAACATGAACTGGGTCCTTAGCGCGATGTACCAACATTGCGGTACCACACTAGAAACTGACAATCATTATTTATACTGGCTCCGCAATGTGCTAAGGGTCAAAATGACGGTGTTTAATGACTGAAAATTAAAATCGCCATAACTTCTTACCAGATTATTGGATTTGGACGAATTTTATATCATTGTAAGGATAATTGAATTTTCTATGCAATATAAGGCTCTAAACTGAAAATTAATGAGTATTTTAAAAATTTTATATATGAATACTCATGTATTGGGACTTAAATTATGCTAGGGAAATACAGGGTATTACATATTAACGTGAAGCTTTTTGTGTATGACTTAGTTAGTTGAGAATATTTCTATATGTGTCTTCCTAGCATTAGTACATGAAAGTTTTTATTGATAGAGGTATTAGAGAATATAAGAAAGATACTCTTATAGGTATTTATTTTGAAGTGCATATGTGGTTATAAAGATAGGCTTGAACGTCATGTTTGTGTATAAGGGGATATATGTGTGGTGCATTAATGAATTTCTAGTAAGAGGCTGAATTTAGTTATTAAAGTGATAAGACAAATCATCCTAGAGTGAGTAGTTATAACAATGCTTGGGGTATTGAATCCATGGTTCAAACTAGTATTATGGTGTTATGTGCAGTACCTCATGATTCTGAGTTAGGCTTGACCACAATAAGAGGATTTAGTTTAGTTTAGTATTTAGTAGATGGATTTATCAATGCCCATGTGAGAATTACAAGTTGAAACAAGTGAATATGGTATTTAAAGAGGAATATTATAGTTGAGAGAATATTTGAGAAGTGTTGCTAAGCTTGAAAGTAAGAAGTTGCATTGATTAAGGCCTAGTGATTCTATCCTAGCTTATGATTTATGGGTCTAAATTCCATGCCATAGAGTGGTAGCAATGTTGTGATTTCTTATTCAGATGTTTTATTCAGGTCATGTCCAAAGTTCTTTACTCCCTAATAGCATTAGAAATTTCTTAGAAAAGTGTTGAAGAGATACTCTATATGGGTATGAGCATTCCAACAATCCATTTTAACTATCGGACAAACAAATTTCTATACTTTTCCATCTTCTGATTTAGTCTAGTCTTACTACCTGAAATTTCATGAGTAGGGACATTTCAAGAGGTAGTTTATTTGCATCCAAGAAAATTACGAATTAAGATAAGTATATCCATTTGGCATCAATTTCAGATTCAGATGTCTAGTTATGATTCAGTTCATAAGTATTCAGTGAATGATCTTAGTTTTCTGAGTATCCCAACTCAGACAATGTAATACCCATTGTATGATCTTAGCCTCGTTGTCTCATGATTTGGGCCTTCATAATTATCACTTCGCAGTTCTACATGAATAATTACATCATGGATGCATCAAGCGAATCCTAAACTCTCAGCATGAATCAGCTTCTTATAAGAAGTAAAGGCAAGTCAGCTCATAAATCAATTTCATGATAGAGGTTTTTAATGTTCCAGACTTAGTCATGTAAGTATATTCCCAGATGTGAATGTTTAATATGAAATCTCAGTTGCCTTACTTTAGAACTCTCATTCCAATCAGTACATTGAGGGTGATACTTGGGAAGCAAAAGAAGAAATGCGTACCAAGTACCCTCATCTCTTCTCCACGAACTCAGATTCAGTCGAAGGTAATAGTCTTCCTTCATTCAGTTCTTTTCCAGTATCAGGTTCAGTAATGTAGCTAATTTTGTAAGAATTCATGAACTAGAAAATCAGTTCAGTAGCTCATTATGTTGAGATTCAGTTATTCAGTTTATTTCTGTTATGCATGATAATTTATTGCCTCATATTCCTCAGTATTTTCAGCTTATCTAGCCACATTCGAGGACGAATGTTCCCAAGGGGGAGATATTGTAATACCCCATAGTTTTCCTATCTTGAATTCATTCCTAGAACATTAAGAAATAGTTTTCAAAATGAAGAATATTTATTTTGTGTGGAATTTTCTAGATTTACACCTCCCATTATGTGGGAAATTTTGTACGCTTTCCATTGATATCAAATTCACCCAAATTCGATACTCGATTGAGAAGTTAGAGCATTTTTAAGTTGACAGTGTCCCACCTGAGCAACCACTGCGTCACGGTGAAGGACAATTCCATAATTGTCAATTCCAGTAGACCTCTGTGATATTGGCGCATTGCGGAGAGGTCCAAATTCCCAATTGTCAAAATCCAATAGCCCAACACGATGCTGGCGCATCGCGCCAGTGTCCAAAACGGCATTCCAAAGAGGAACCACGATGGATCCGCATCGCGGAATCCTCCCAGTTCCCACTCGTCCTTTTCCAGTGAGCCACCGCAATAGTGGCGCATCGCGATGGCCTATTAAATTGAGATTTTTGCTTTCTTTTCCAATTCCATTTAGAAGTTTAATAGGGGCATTTTGGTCAATTCCCAAGGCCCCAATTCATCAATTTAAGCACATTCCAAAGAACTTTATGCTCATTTCATCAAATTTTTCTCAAAATAAAACCCTAGAACTCAAGAGCTTCTTCTCCAAGAAATCAAAATCTTTCATAGCTTCTCCAAGAAAGCTAAAAATTGAGGATTCCAAAGACAAGATAATTAAAAACTCATCATCAAAAACTCAAATAGGAATCAAAAATTCAAGTTTCTCCATCTAATCCTCTACCAAGGTATGTGGGGTTTATGAACAAGGATTTTCTTCCATCCTTGTTCCCAAAACCAAGATTTTTATTTAAAAGTTATATAATTTTGAATGATTATTCACGAGATTTGAATTAGGGTTCATACCCATTATTGCTCTTTGCAAGATTCTAATATTTCAAGTGTTTTAGAAGTTGAATTGCATGTCTATTTTCATATTTCATGCCTATTGCAGTAATTTATAGATATTGAGATGAATTATCATTGTTTTCAATATCAATCATGATTTTTATGATGTTTTGAAATAAGATTGAAGCATGGTTTATTACCCCAAGATTGAATATTATTATTTCAAGAAAGATGATGCTTTAAGCATCCTATTATCAGATTATTACAGAATTTAGATCAGTTTTATATTCAAATTTTATCATATGAATGCATAATTGGTTTTAGATAAACCCTTATGCTAGTTTTAAAGTGGATTTCCAACAGAATGAGTGTAGCAAATAAAAAGAGAGTAGTATTTAGCACTGAGTAGGAAGTGTGAGATTAGCGTGCCCTATCTTCCATAAAACTACGTAGCCAATGTAGGTACAAATTATGAGATTATTCCCATTTATATATGGATGATAGATTTAGCTTGTGATCGATCACATAGAAAGTAGGTTATACCCTCTAGAAAGAGTATGACACCTCTCCCCAATGTGAGGTTTCTTTCTTAGGAGGACGAGACATTGGACTCCATGTAGCTCGCATGGCTTATGTCGGTTAAGAGAACCTCCCTTAAGATAGAGTGTTTTTCCTACAGTTTAATAGTAAAGATTTTCAGAAAACTATGTATAAAGGCTCACAGTTTACTCAGATTATGCTTTACAAAAATATAACGTTACAGACTTTAGCTTTTAGATTTCAGATTTCAGATTTCAGATTTCAGAAATGAGCTCTTTCTACACTTAGACAGTATGATTTATAGACAGAATACAAGCACAACTTTTAGAACTAAATGTTATGACTCACTAGATTTATAAAGTATGATTTTCTTCTTATTATTTCAGTATTTCAAATATTCCAGCTTATGTGAGTCATTTACGTTTAGCATGCATTGTTTTATAAATTATGATGATGAGATGATGTTTTACTTATGAATTTCACCTCCATATACTCAGTATATCCTTAAAGTACTGATCTACATATACTTCTATGTGCTACATTGTCTCATAAAGTATCAGTTTAGTTGTAGCACGCATACCATATTCAGATAGTTTGTAGCTTTCAGTTAGCAGGTGATGAGTCCTCTTGATTCAAGGGCTTGAGTTAGTCATATAGTTTGAGCAGTATTTTATTTTATTTATTCAGTCTTATTGATTTGGGATAGTTGGGGGTCATGTCCCGGCTACCTAAAGTCAATACTAATAGAGTCTTCAAAGACAGTCAGTAGAGTTAATGTATTTGATTCCAGTATGTTTTTGTAAAATCAGAGTTGTAATCATTTTAATTTAGTTTTATATTGATCAAATTCAGAAAAAAGTCATCTTTCACTTATTTCATTTAGATTTATGTATTTTATTCAGTTGCTTATAGTTATGCCAGTAGAAGGGTTAGCTTAGGGTCACTTGCAGTCCTAAACACCGTGGGACATCTCAGGACCCATTTTTAGGGCGTTACAGCGGCTCAAAGTTCGGATTACTTCTTATTGTTTTTTATTGTGTGATTTGATTAAGTTTGCCAACAAATTGGATGTCACTATTGATATGATAAGGTTTGAAACAAATTGTTCATGTGTATAAAAGTATTCTTGACATGTTTTGAGAAGAAAAGTCATTGTTATAAATTGTAAATACCCAATGCAAGCATTACTCGTAGATTATGATGTGGAGCTTACTTGGGTATTGTGTTGTTGATTGTTCAAGGACGAACAATTTTTTAATTGTGGGGTGGTGATCTTGGGAGTATTTATATGTCCAATAACCAATATTCACCTATATTTAGACTTGTTTTGAGAGACAAAATGTGCTATCCTTATTGCATTTAAGCCTTAACTGCATTCTGTATCTAACCAACGTGATTAGTATTGTAGGGTAAATTTCTAATGGATTTGAAAAAAAATGGATACATATTATGAAGCAAGTGATGATTGATACGGTGAGTTGATTATATAGAGTATCGCGGACACTGGAAGGAGTTGGAAAGCAACCTGGGAAGGTTGGATTAGGTAGCATAGCAATGAGCTGAAAGAAATATGTGTTATGCCTTACAAAATTAGTGGAAAGCAAATTCCAGTGGCCCAGGGAGATTAGCCCGCGACGTAGGCTCCAAAATCGGGCTTCCAGGACTTAGAGAAATTTTTCAAGGTGAATTCCAGTGGACTAGGGCGATAAGCCTATGACGCCTCACTTGGCGCGGCACTACAACCAAGGTGGCACCTCACTAAGAGCGGCGCTACAGAAAAGGCAACGCTGGCTCCACTCCACCCAGGTATAAATGGGCCTAGTATAAAAGCCAACACATGAAACATATTTAGGGGACTTTAGAAAGCATAGATCGGCAGAAAAGTAGAAAAATCTCTCTTTTGGGGTTTCTTAGACATTCTTGGTATGATTAATTATTTATTTTGGATGTTGAATTCAGACATAAGTGGCTAAATACCCTTATTCTACGGTTGGGGCTAAAAACATGATTACTCTTTGATATTCTTTATCATAATTTATTGTTGGATTATCATATGAGTTGTTCTTAATTTCTTGTGTTTACTACTTTCATTATTGGCCACTATTAGAATAAATCTACATTTCTATGTGAATCTGGGAGGAGAATCGTAGGATAGAATGAAGAAATTAAGGAGCAAGGTTCTTACCCTTTTATAAAACAAGGGGTTTGAATTAGCATCTAGGATAGAAATATACCTAGGTGCCTTGTTTGGTTCAATTGCAAGAAGATAGTTGTATGAATCTAGATGAATTATTGCATCTTTTTTAGCGATGCAGTTGCAATATTCAGATAGATAAAAGATTTAAGGTCGGGAGACAAAGATCGTACCCTAAACCTTGTGAATTAATAACCCGATAACCAACTCGAATGAGATAATAATAGAGAATTATATGATGGTTAGATGTGAATCAACCCTAGAATTCTCATCATTACTATTTACAATCGTTACTTATTTTACTATTGTCACAAATTGGTATTTTTTATTTATTTATATTTTTGTTCACAATTTCAAAATCAGCTTGATACTTTACAACACTTAATACCTCATTGTCTAAAACTAAAGTTGGTTAAATTACTAGTTGCTTAGTCCTCGTGGGAACGATATTTGATGATCTAAGTCACTATATTACTTGTACGATCACATGCACTTGCGTGTGTGTTTGAACACAACACATATCCTATATTTTTGTTTAACTATTCCATTGTTATTTTGATTTCTGCCCAACTATTCTTTTCCTTTTCACTTCTATTTTAGTGCTATTGTATTTTGATTTGACTGAGCTTGTGAGAGCATAGTACACAATGATATCTACCTTGCGTGAAACTCAATAAGAAGAATTACAACATTAGTTTCCATTATGCTTTCTATAATATCACATGTATCAATACTTCAGGATTTTTATAAATTGTGTTAATAAATGTTCCAGGTTTTTAAGAAGTCCCTGCATTTCACTTTCTCAATCTTTGAAGAGGTTGGAGTATATTTGTCTTTTATTGTTATTAGTAGTCAAATTTTCCTCTGATCATTCCTGCACAGTATGTTTACTATGTTATGGGCAAAACTTAATAGGTCTTCTTGTGAACCTTTGCATTGTTCCTTTACTTTAACTTTTTTGTACCTGAAATTGTGGCCTAGAGGTTAATGAGGTGGGAGGAGAACCACCCATTCTTTGAATTTTTGTTATCTAATTGCATGAAAGGTTATTTTTGTATAGTTGTAATTTATGTCCATCGTTGTATATAATTTGTGTTCAGGTATTGTGTATTTTTTGTCCTATTTGCTTATTTGTCTACCTATTTATTCATTGTGATATCTATAAGTTTGTTTTATTTTTATTTATTAGTTGCTAAAGGGATTAAATCTAGATTTCACTTAACAATTGAAGACTTTTTTTTATTTTGGGAGGCTTATTCCTAAAGGAATTTAAATATTAAGTTCATATTTTAGCTTAACATGGATCATAATTTTGGTGATTTTGATGTGTTATGTTGGATTTTAATGGACAATGAGGATAAAAATTGGATGAATTATTTAATATTGTCTGATGAGTTCAATCATGGAGTAACCAACTTTCTTGAAAAGACATTTGAATGAGCTTCTCAAGGAAATGAGATATTATGTCCTTGTAGAGACCGAAAGAATCAGTATTGGCATTATAGAAATGTGGAGAAGTATCACTTGCTTTCTAGAGGGTTTCTTGTTGGTTACACCAAATGGACTTTCCATAGAGAAAGTGCTTCCTCAAGAAAGACGTATCATCTAATTAATGATGATGAAGGTTCTAACATGCGTGATGATATTGATAGACTACTTCACGATACATTTAGAAATGTAGAGGCTAAATTGGGGCATGGAAAAGGATTACCTGAAGATGAAAAGAAGTTTTTTAAATTATTAGAGGAAGAAAATCAACAATTATATTCGGGGTATGAAAATTTTAGAAAACTGAGTTTTACCATTGGATTGTTCTTGTTTAAATCATTGCATGGGTTGAGTAATTGATCTTGCATGTATTTATACGCCTAAGAACCATAACTTACCCATATTTTAGCTAAGTTTTGAGAACAAAGCGCCTAGTTTCTTATGTTCTTACTCTACTTTTATGTAATTAAGCTAACCTATGTGATTAGCATGATTTCAGGTGTTAATGAAGTAGATGAAGACATGATGGGACTATGGAATGCGGATGACAGATTACACAATAGAAAGTACCTTGTTGGACCAAATGTGGCACCTAAAAACTATGTCCAAGACTAATGTGTCATTTAAAATTAGTTTAGGGATTTAGAAGGCAATTATGAGAGAAAAGTTGCTTAAAAAGACTTGATGCTGACAATTCACGTATTCTATTACATTCTGTATTATTTTTGAATTGAGATTCACAAGAGAAACATTACTTCATCTTCTCCACCAAGATTGTGTTTACTTTTTGGTATGATGAATATTTCTATTGTGATTTCCGTTTTACTCATGAGTAGCTAAGTTTATTAGTTAGGGTTATGGAAGCCTTGTAGAAAACAATCTTTTATTATGGGTTTTGAATTCATCATGCATTGATTTACTTATATCATACTTTCTTCATTTATGTTGAATTCTCATGGTTGCAAACATAGAGAATGTACCATTAAAACTCAACTTGTTTGATATAAAGGTTGATGTGTGGAAAAAAAGGTAGTGACAAGAGAATAAGGTTTCCAACTGCTATTTCACATGTTAATGCCTTAATAGGATAACAACTTGGAGAATTCGTATAATTATATAAACACTTTTGATTGGACAGAACCTAAGTGAATTAATCCTTAATAGTTGAGAAATATTTTGATTAAGCTATTGAATATGTTTCTCTATAAGTATAATGCATGTGTTAATTCTTAAAACTCATAGTTAGTAAGTATTGGAAACTACAAGGCGGACATAACCCTAGCTTGCTATTTCTCTGAATTTGAATACTACTACACATATTTCATCTTGTTACTCTGAAACTATAAATTTGTGAACTGAATCAAACCCCCCTTTTTGTTTTATGAAAACGAATGATTAAAAGTCAACTAATCTGCATACAACTTAATTAGCACCACATTCCCTATGGGATTTGACCCCAACCTAGTTGGGATATATATTTGATAACGACCGCTTACACTCTTGTAAGAGAGTTATAATTTGGGTGTATCAAATTTTGGCGTAGTTGCCGAGAATAAAGTTGTCAATTACTTTTATGTGTGTTAATTGACTGTTAGTCAAGTTTCCTAATTTTATGCTTATTTATTGTTTTTATTTGTTACAGGATCATTGTTTTTATGTCATGAACCAGAAGTTCAGGAGAACCATTATTACCCTTTAATCCTGAACCTCATCTCATTGAAAGAATGGCTAACCAACAAGAAGCTGAAAGATTAATCGCTTTGGATAATATTAAATTAAATCAATAGAATACAGATAACCGAGGTCGGGTACCTAATCCAAATGAAGAGGACCTAGGCGATGATTATTTAATTGACCCAGCTAATCGAAGGCGTGCAACAGAAGTAGTTGCACCTGTAAACCAAAACTATCCATTTAGAGAGAGACCAGACTGCCAAGTTGTGTAGTTTGATATTGATGATGATAAGGATGATATAGATAGAGAAGGTTCTACTGGAGCTATTATCCCTCTACCTTTGGTACCTGGAGCGAAGTTCAACATTACGAGCACCATGATTAAGTTGCTCCATCTTAAGGGATTGTTTGGTGGACTTCCGAGTGATGATCCAAATATGCACTTAGTGAACTTCATCATTATTTACAAGTCTTTTGATAATTCAAGGGTAGGGAAGAATACAATCTGTCTGCGTCAATTCCTATTGTCTCTGTCTGGAGAGGCAACACTATGGCTGAATGGGTTGACTCCTGATATTATAACAAATTGGAGGCAGCTAAAAGGAGCTTTCCTAGAAAGGTTCTTTCCGCCATCCAGGATGTTACAGTTGGGGGATGAAATCAGTAACTTCAGGCAGCTTCCGACCGAAGCTCTTCATGAGACATGAGAGAGGTTCAAGAAGAAGTTCATACAGTGCCCCAACTAAAAAATGACTGATATATATTTGATGGAGACTCTGTATAGAGCCTTGAATTCTATCACGAAGCCGGTTGTGGATAATGTTGCAGGTGGAGCATTCATGGATCTTACTTTTTTGGAAGCTTCAGAAATGCTTGATAGGATGACTAAACAGCATAGAGCTTAGCATACCAGGGATTTAGAAGTAGCAAGCTCTACTATGTCTAGTGATATATCTACCGAGAAACGCTAGAAAGAGGAGAAGTAAGACCAAGATATGGAAAACATAAAAACCCAGATGGATCTGCTTACTAAATATTTATTATCTAGGAAGACTGAGAAGGTAAAAGCAGTTGGGTCACAAAGTAGAGTTAATTTTTATTCTGAGGAGGAGGCTAATTATATGAATAATCAGGGGGGTTTCCGAGGCAATAGCCAAGGGAATCAAGGTCGGAGTTACTATGATAAATCTAGTTACAGAGATCATGACCAAGAGAGCAGGAAAAATAAAATCAACAGGAGTGGATTATATGTGCCTCTTGGAAATCATGATAATGTTGCTACTGGTTCAGGTAAAATATCCATGGAGGACATGATGGAAAAGTTGTTGAAAGGAGTGGAGGTGACTAATGTCGGTGTAACAGTGATAAAGAGTGATTTATCTTCTATGAGTCAGTTGGTGGATTCACATTTGACTTTTATAAAATAGTTAGAGCAGCAAATGAACCAACTTTTAGCAGCATTTAATCAGAGGAATAGTGGCACTTTCCCAAGTGACACGATGCAAAACCCTCAAATTGATGTGTTATGTATGATGATTACTACCCTTAGTAGGAAAGTATTATCGAGCCTTTCTATGAGAAAGTATATATCTGATGATATGGCGGAGTTGGATGCAGAAGCAGAAAAAAACCATTCAGTGGAGTCTAAGAAGCTGGATAGTGATGATATTCCATCTACCCATCAATAGCTCAATGAGTTAGTCAAATATAAGGGAAATGAGGTATAAGAAGTTGTTAAAGTCATTCCAAATTCACTTCCTTCATTTACTCATTGATTGAAGAAAAAGGTGGATGATACGATATTTAGGAAGTTCATGCCAATGCTAAAATAGTTGACTATGAATGTGCCTTTGGTGGAGCCATTAGAACAAATGTATGGCTACGCTAAATTTATGAAGGACCTTGTCACAAAGAAAAGTATGTGAGCTATGAATCGGTGGACAATCTCCACTATTGCAGTGCCATTTTGACAAGATACTTAGTGTAAAAGAAAACGGATCCTAGGGCATTTACCATCCCATGTACTATTGGATCATTGGATTTTGAAAAGGCCCTGTGTGATCTTGGGGCAAGTATTAATCTGATGCCACTAGTAGTTTACAAAAAGTTAGGTTTGGGAGACCCTACACCTACTAACATGAGACTTGTGATAGCAGACAGATCAGTGAAGCGACCCGTTGGTGTATTATCTGATGTACTTGTGAAGGTGGCCAGCTTTATCTTTCCTGCTGACTTTGTGATCCTGGATTATGAGGTAGATTTTGAGGTACCCATAATTTAGGGTAGAACTTTCCTCATAATTGGGAGTGTATTGATTGACTTGTGAGCAAATGAGCTACAATTTAGGCTTAATGATAAGATCATCTGATTTTATGTCTATCAATCAATGAAGAAACACAAAAAGATAAGTGTATTCTCTATTGTTGATGTTTATTATGAAGATGAGCGAGAGGTGCCGATCAAGGAGAAATTTGCTATTGAAACTTTGGTTGTGGTCCTGATAAACTTTGATAGAGAAGGTATCGGAGAATATAAGGAGACAGATGTGTCTTGACGGGAATGGTATCATATTCATATGCTACCAAGAAGCTGGATTTAGACCTCAAAAATTGCCCAACACCACCGACTAAGCTATCTATTGAAGAGCCACAGGTGTTGGAGTTGAAGGAGTTCCCAGGTTATCTATAGTATGTGTTTCTAGTCAGTGGAAACACCTTACCTGTGATTATTGCAGCAGATTTGGGTGAGCAGGAGGTTGAAACACTTATCTTTGTGCTTAAGATATACAAAAGGGCTATAGGTTGGACTGTTGCTGATATTATTAGTATTCCTCTAGGTATTTGCACTCACAAGATTTATCTTGAGGAAGAGTGCACACCAACTATTGATCATCAACAGAGATTGATCCCACCAATACAAGAAGTGGTTATAAAGGAGATCATTAAATGTCTTAATGCAGGGGTAGTGTACCCTATTTCTAACAACAAGTGGGTGAGTCCCATGAAATACGTGCCTAAGAAAGGGGTCAAAACGGTGGTTGTAACGAGAAGAATGAGTTAATCCCACTCAGACCAGTCATCGGGTAAAGAGTTTGTATGGATTATCAGAAGTTAAACTCGTGGACTTTGAAGGATCACTTCCCAATGCCCTTCATGGATCAAATGCTTGATCGCTGGCAGGAAGGGGTTGGTACTGCTTTCTAGATAGGTATTCGGGATACAACTAGATTTCAATTGCTCCCGAAGACTAGGAGAAGACAACATTCACGTGCCTATATAGTATGTTTGCATTCAAGAGGATGTCGTTTGGTCTGTGTAATGCACCTGCCACTTTTCAATGGTGCATGATGTCTATCTTCTCCGACATAGTTGAGGACACCTTGGAGGTATTCAAGGATGATTTTTATGTGGTAGGTGATTATTTTAAGTTTTGTTTGGTAAATCTGAGTAGAGTGTTGCAGAGGTGCAAGAAATTCAATCTAGTGCTAACTTGGGAGAAATGCCATTTCATGGTAAAGGAGGTCATTATTCTTGTACACTAAATTTCTACCAAAGGGATTAAAGTTGACAGAGAAAAAGTAGAGGTGATAGAGAAATTACCCCCTCCCTTCTCTATGAAGAAAGTGCGTAGTTTCTTGGGTTATTCTAGATTTTACTGTCGGTTTACTAAGGACTTCTCCAAAATTGCTAATCCACTATGCAAATTATTGGAGAAGGAAGCCAAGTTTGTATTTGATGATGATTTCAAGAAGGCATTTGAATACCTTAAGGAGAAGCTTGTTGCTGCCCCTATCATTATTGCTCCAGACTGGTCTAAGCCTTTTGAAATCATGTATGATGCAAGTAGAGTAGCACTAGGTGTTGTGCTTGGCCAGAAGAAAGGAAAAATTTTCCACCCAATTTACTATGCGAACAAGGTATTAAATGGGGTGCAAAAAAATTACACTGTTACTGAGCAGGAACTTCTCGAGGTTGCTTATGCTTTTGAGAAGTTCCGTGCTTACTTGGTGGGAACCAAGGAGGGTGTTCATACAGACCACGCTGCCTTGAGATATTTGATGGCAAATAAGGATGCAAAACCAAAGTTAATCAGATGGGTGCTATTTCTACAAGAGTTTGACTTCAAAGTCAATAATAGAAAGGGATGCAAAAATCATGTTGCAGACCATCTATCTAGAATTGATGGAGATCAAGAAATCACTGATAAATGTAAAATTGATGATGTATTCCCTGATGAGCATATCCTTGTTGTTGTGCTTAAAAGAGTACCTTGGTACGCGGACTTTGCCAATTACGTGGTAAGCAATCTTATTCCTGAAGACTTTTTCTTTCATCAGAAAAGGAAATTCCTCCATGATGCCAAAAGTTACTTCTGGGATGAGCCATATTTATTCAGATGATGTGCCGATAATATTATCAGAAAATGTATCCCAGAAGTTGATATGCGGAATATTTTAGAAGCCAGGCATGCTTCACCAATCGAGGGTCACCATGTGAGTGATCTCACCATAAGGAAAGTGCTACAGAGTGTCTATTATTGGCCAACCTTATTCACAGATGCATATGAATTTTTGAAGGGATGTGACCAGTGTCGAAGGCAAGGGTCAATTTCAAAGCACCATGAGATGTTGATGACAAAAATGCTAGAAGTTGAATTGTTTGATGTCTGGGGTATCGATTTCATGGGACCCTTAGTCAGTTTCTATGGGTTGAAATACATATTGGTTGTTGTAGATTATGTATCCAAATAGGTAGAAGCAGTGGCTCTAGCTGACAATGAAGGAAAAAGAGTGGTCGCCTTTCTGAAGAAGAACATCTTCTCCCGTTTTGGGGTACTAAGAACTATCATAAGCGACGATGGATCCTATTTTTACAACAAAATATTTCGAGCTACTTTGTCAAAATATGGTGTGAAGCAAAATAAGGTGGCTACTCTATACCACCCACAAACTAGTGGGCAAGTGGAGGTTTCGAACAAGGAGATTAAAGCAATATTAGCCAAGACAGTGAACGCGAGCAGGAGTGATTTGTCTTTAAAGCTCGATGATGCCTTATGGGCATATCGAACAGCATTCAAGACACCTATTGGGATGTCGCCGTGCTAGTTGGTTTACGTCAAAGCATGTCACCTTCCGATTGAGCTGGAACACAAAGCTTTATGGGAGCTCAAGAGGTTGAATCTGTATTGGAAGGAAGCAACAGAACTATAATTTAGGAAGCTGAATGAGATGGATGAATTTTGTCTTGGTGCATATGAGAGAGTGGATCCGTATAAAGAAAAAATGATGAAGTACCATGATCGAAAAATCAAAAAGCGTGACTTCCAAGTAGGCGATTAGATATTACTCTGTAACTCTAGAACCAAGCTCTTTCCAAGTAAACTCAAATCTAAGTGGTCTGGCCCATTTAAAGTCACCCAAGTCTACTCATCTGGAGTAGTCAAACTTGAAAATAATGATGGAAATATCTTTAAAGTGAACGGGCAGTGAGTCAAGCAGTATATCGATCCTATGGACTCGGTGAAATATTTAAGTACAGTTTATCTTGATGAAGTCTGAGTAATCAAGAAAACTAAGTCATGCCACGACACTAAATCAGGTATTGTATGGGAGGCAAACCATGATTTTGCTTTTATTTTATCATGTTAAATAAAAATACAAAAATAAGAGTTGATCCACGACCAAAACTACGGCGCTTGGTAGGAGGCAACCCACTCTTCTAATCATTTTTAGCTATTTTTGATTAAGTGTAAGTGGTTGAAGCACTAAAAGGGTGGTAGGTACTAAACTCAGTTTGAAAGTGAGCCATATCAAAGGTGGTAAGTTTAGGAGTAACGGGAACATTACAGGTATGTTGGAGTGGTCAAGTTTGTAAGGCTAGAGTCATGATTCATGTTAGAGTTGTGACCCAAATTATGTTAATCCGACCCCAAAAGTTTTGCGGTGCGACTTTTTTTTGAGATGTTCAATAAGGTCTGTGGTGGTAGAATAGGGATCAGGATGATAGGACTATTCCCGTAGCCCACCACTAACCTCGATGGGGGTGCGGGGGCGAAGCCCCCATGATATGGACCTTTCCACTGCCTCATATGGAGAATGGGGTGTGTGTCATCCAAGTTTAAGTGTACTATGGGGTATACGGTGCTCAAGTTTACATAGGCCATGGCAAAGGCATCGCCTAACACATAGCCTAAGATCATTGCCTCACTTAGGCATTACCTTGGGCGGCGCCTAGGTAAATTTAGGCAACAAGTTAAGCTACGCACATCTACACTTAAGAAATATGGTGTGCGGAGCCCAAGCTCCATTTGACGATCCCTTGTGCGGTGCCTACATGATCGCCAATGACTAATGCCTTAGCTAATATGCGGTGCCCAATCCCCATTAGGCGTTTCCTTGTGCGGTGCCTAAGTCAATGTTGGTGACAAGTTGTGTGACGCCTACTTATACTTGTGTGATACACAAAGCGGCGCACACCCTAATGTACACACTCACTGTCTTAATTAGTCCAAGTCCCTGGAAGCGCCTACTTGCACTTAGACGATACACATTTCTCCTCACACCACTCTAACTTCAACATAATATCCAACTTTAAATTGGGTCAGCCCGACCCACATTCCATCCTTTAAATAGAACCCCCACCCTAAATCCCCAAATTCATTCTTATTTTACCACAAATCAGTGGAAAAGCAGCACCTTCAACATACTTTTCTTCCTGCAAGCTTCTTCTTTACTTAACAATCCCAAGCATTTTTCCCCTTCTCTCCTTAATCTTCCATCTTTAAGGTAAGTTTTCTCTTCTTAATCCTTGGTTGTTGTTACTTTATGTTCTAGTTGTTAATTGGTTTCTTAAGGATTATGGATTGAATTCTTTCCATAGCTTTGTAAAAAAAAGGTTTTGAAAATCTTGGGAAGATAAACACCATGGTTATAATGAACACCATTATTGTAGTATTTTGAGCTTTTTACGTGTGATGGAATCTTTCATAACTAACATAGTAGTTGTGTGGCTATTATTTCACATCTTACTTTACTGCACATGGTGTGTTAAAATTATGTGAAAGTGATGGTGTTTTGTATATCTTAGTATGGTTGATGTTGTAGGGCATGACTTTGTTCAACAATAGTTTAATTGATATAAAATTGGTGGAATTGGTGGTGCGAAGGGGTTGATTTTATGCAATAATTGTGTTCTGTCATGTGAATATTTGAATTGTAATTTGTTGTGGAATGTGAGGGGTTTATGAAGTGAAATTGCGAATAAAAAAAAGAAAAAAAAACAAAAGCCACCATGCGAGTTGCAAATGTTCTAATAATGTGTGAATAATGTTGGTACCCAAGATCAAAGTGTATGCCGGCGAAGTCTGAGTACCCGATGACACCACTTAATTGGTTCATGCTAACAAATTAAGTGTGGGGTGATGATTTCACTACCCTCTTCTTAATTGTAGTTAGTATTGTTATGTGTGTCTAACATTAATATATGATGAACTTAGGTAATATGGCTCCTAAAAGACACACACGCAAATAAATAATATCTACATCTCAGAAGGGACAAAAAGGGCATGAAAGGAAAAATCTGCCTCATCCTCCCTTCAAGGGCCTCGATGCACTTTTGGCATAAAATGGGTTGAACAAGATGGTCAGAAGTGGTATAAGGACAACAAAGTAACTAGATACTTTCCACTAGAGCTCATTCAAAGAGAGAGTTTGGTGAGGCACTGCCCTCATATTTTTGCCAGGATCACTAAAATAAAGCTTGACTTTATTTTTTAGGACATGGGTGAGTGCAATTTGTATTGGGCATAGGAATTTTATGCTAAATAGTTCCCAAATACCCACGGGAATGAAGTGGGAATTCGAGGAAAGATCCTTCATTTGACGATTGAGTTTTTTAACTCTCACTTGGGTATTCTGAATGTGGACAACTCCAGGTTAAAGGAACTGCACAGCAAGCCTCTCTATAGAGATATTAGGAATACTTTGTATGGTTCAAGGTCTACGGCTCGGTGGTTCTATCACAAAGACAAAGGCCACCAAATACCTTTCCATATGCTTTCTTGAATAGGAAAGCACGTATATGGCTAAGAATAGTTAATGCTTGCTTGATTCTGGGAAAGCAGTTCACCAAAGTCTCTCGCGATCAAGTATGTCTAGTATTTTCTTTAATGAATGACGTTTCAATAAATGTTGGTGTAGTTATACGCACTTCTATGCCAAAAGCAAGGATGCACAAAAAGACACCATTCAGTTTCAAAAGCTTGCTGACCACCATCTTGAAAGATAAAGGAATCAAGGATGATCCAACGGATTACAAGTTGCCTCAGAACCCAAAAAGAGTGGACGTCACACAGGTTAAGGATACAAACGCCAGCCAAGGCATAATTCTTAGCACTGTAGAACGACACGCATGAGATAAGAGCTTTTTTCGCCATCTTTATGGCATAACGAAGCTCACTATGATGAGTGGAGGCGGTGTACCTATTGTTGTGGAGCATTGTCAGCTGGATTATGACTATCTACTTAATGAGCATCTAGAGTTATGTATGGAGTGGGGATTGCTTTTCACGAGCCATTGGATAATAATGCACAAATGGATGAGGATCGGCGATTGTTGGATTTCAACATGGAGTTCGAATCTAGTGAGGACAACTCTGATGATGATTCTGACGTAGGTGGCATGACCCCGAATATGGAAGAAGAGTCCTACTAGCCAGGTTTTTTTTCTTATGTATTTGCACTGGGGACAGTGTTTTACTTAAAGTATGGGGTGTCTAGAAGTACTTCTAGATTGCTTACTGTTTTGCCTTCTCTTTAGTACATTTGTTTTTTCCTCTTTGTATATGTTAGTTTGGTGCATTTATTTTGCTTTTGTGTATAAGTTAGTTTTCTTTTTAGTCATAGTTAGGTGTTTTCTCGATGATAGATGGATGAGGACCGTATTAAGAGAAAATCAGTCATGTGTAGGACCTAACAAGTGAATGTAAGTTGTTCTAGTGGGCCACACCATAATATAATCATGTGATAAATCTTTACTATTGAGACACCTAAGTTCTGGTTTATCACTCGTGTTGTGATTGTTGGCTTAAATTGAATTCATATAACTGTTTGGTTAAGAGTTTGTAATATCCTATTGGAATTAAGTATGTGCCATGTGTGTGAGAGGGTATTTATGTATTCCTTGTTGCAATTGATGCTAGAACTTTCCTAGTGTGTGTGCAAAATGAAATAGAGAATGTGAGTTTAGGAGATGATTTAGGCACTTCTTTGATAGCTATTTTTCATACTCTTTTGAACCACCTTTGTGCATAATCTTAGCTAGCCCCGTTGATCCTTTAGATTGTTCTTTGGTAACCTCATGTGTAGCTTAATCCTTCCTTGATTAACCTTGACTTGATCCAAATCTCCTAAGAGCTTTAGTAAAAAAAAAATTAGTCAGTACGGGTTTGTAAATAAAAAGAGAAAAGGTGAAAATAAAACCCTAAAGGAATAGTTTTTGGTGTGCAAATCTGATATGTTTGGTTGGGAGTGAAATATATATAAATATATAAAGATGCATAAAAAGTTGTTCAAAATGAAATAATGTGAACACAGAAAATACTCCCGCCATAAGTTATGTGAGTGAGCTTTGTGAAATGGGGTGAAATAAAAAGATGTGTGGAGTTAGTAGAGGTGAAAATTGGTTGTTAGAAATTGGGATTTATTGTCTAATATAGTGTATTAAAGTGCTTAGGAAAGATAGTCACTATTACTGTCCAGAATAGCTCCTACCTATCTCTTAGCCTACATTACAACCCGTAAAGACCTATTTGATCCTAATCGTAACATTCTATTATTAGTGGAGCAATATACTAAGGTCAAGCATATGGTCATCATTTTTAATTTGAGAATTCTTTGTAAGAGTGAGTGCAACTTGATTCTTATATCCATTGTGCTAAATATTGAATTCTTGTGAGTGATTAATGGGTAACTCTTTTGTTGTGAGGGATCATGTTTGATGAAAAGTTGGGTAATTTATATGGTTTCTTTGCTTAGATGGTATTCATGAATTTGCCAACTTAATGAGTCTATTCTTGAGGGTAGATTGTCCTCAGTAATAATGCATGAATCTACTTCTTGTTCATATTTGTTGTGTGAGCCTATTGGAGTATCTTGTTTTTCCTTTATGGGTAATAAGTCTTGTGTATGCATAAATGGATAAGTGTTCGAGGACGAATAAATCTTTAAGTGTGGGGTGGTTATCTTGGATATATTTATACACCTAAGCACCATAACTTACCCATATTTTAGCTAAGTTTTGAGAACAAAGAACCTAGTTTCTTATGTTCTTACTCTACTTTTATGTAATTGAGCTAACCTGTGTGATTAGCATGATTTCAGGTGTTAATAAAATAGATGAAGACATGATGGGACTATGGAATGCCGATGATAGATCACACAATAGAAAGTATCTTGTTGGACCAAATGTGGTGCCTAAAAACTATGTCCAAGACTAATGTGTCATTTAAAATTAGTTTAGGGATTTAGAAAGCAATTATAAGAGAAAAGTTTGAAGGGTTTTTTTACTGGTAGTAACAATCAAGGTCGATTTTTTTATTTGTTATATTAGTTTGAAGGGTTGAGAATTCATGGTGGAATTCCTTGAAACCAGTTCTACGTGAATTACTCTGCACTCAAACATTATTCCCTTGTAGAACGATAGGATAGCTGCTAATTCCATGGGACATCTCAACCCATAAGACATTTTTATCTATCCTATCCCACTAACGAAACGGCCCGGTTTAAAATCGTGTGACTAGAACTATCTTATGTATCAAACCACACTTACAAGTTACAATTGGATAAGTCTTAAAGTAGTGCCCTTAAAATCTACAGTTACCTGAAACCAACATGTAATAGTTAGCCTATAAATAAAGACAGTGTCATCCATGCATGTTAACTTAGTGTGAGTTCATCAAAATCCACAAAAAATAGTATTATTTTTTTCGCACATGTGCCATCTTCCCATCTCCATCAAGTTGTTTATGATGGAAAGTTGGGATGTCCAACTTTCTTTGTTGGACAAGTTGGTGAATATGTTAATGGGAAATTGATTAGTGAGGCATTAGATGGTGGGGGGTTTGTTTGGATTGTCTTACTACTATTTCTAATGCTCCTACTTGACATGTTGTGGTGATGTTTCTGTCTGATGGGCAGAATTCAAATAACATTGTTTGTGGGGCTAATATGTCTTGTTGGCCTAAAAAGTTGTCATATGAGGATTTGAAGATTGTGAGAAGGTAGGGATTGTGTTGTTTCAGGAGGGAAATTCCAGATATTGTTAACATTCAAGTTGCAAAGGATTGAACTGAAAGACAAGGGAAGGTTCTGTTGAAAATTAAATTATAACTCAAGTACTAGAACTAGATAGATATTGAATTATTATTTTTGATCCTTGCAGATAAAATGGGACAAAACATATAGATAGGGTGTGAATTATGATTGTGTTGAACAAAAGTCCTATTACTATAGATAGTAATGTGGCAGTCACTCATGAGATGCCAATGTATTGAGTATTTGGTTTTGCTTATGTTGTCTACTACATTGTTTTGGTTCTTTGTGTTGGATGTTTTGATTTAGCCTGGGAGTAATGAATTATTCTATTGTCAACTATGCATTTCACAATATGACTGTTTAAACTGTTCTTGTAGTTTCTTGTTCTTCAGTTTCGGTTATCACCTGGTGTGGGCATACATGCTCGATTACTGTCATTATTTTGCTATCAATTTGCCTCTTTCTATCACTTGCGTACACCTACTTCTTACTACTTACATCATGCATCCAATAGTTTTTTCTAGTAACAAAAAAAATAATTATTCAGCATTTTCCAGCTCTAATGTTTATACTTTTGTTAGTATTTGACTTGGAAAATTGCACCTGAACTCATACAAGCGATGATACACTTTTTATAGGTGCTAATTGACATTATTTATTTTTTATAGGTATCCTTCCTATGTTTTAAATGGAAATATATTGTAATTTAAGTGCTATTGAGATTATCTATTCTCTTTTTATAGGCGTCCAAAATGAAGAAGGAGATCAAGAAGAAAGAAGTGATGAAGACATTGACCTAACTTGAGAAGATTTTTGAATTGTTGATTTATGCCTTATATCGATCTTTTTTACATTAAATTTGTTCAAACCTATCACCACTTGAACTTGATACTATGTGTGGGAAAACTAATCATTTGTCTTTGCTTTTGGGTTTAGATTACTAGTTTGTTGCATATTTTGGATTCTTATAAATGAAAGATTTTATTTTGTGATTTGTATTATAATTTATTATATATATGTAAATACTAATTTACAATACGGGTGACTATTTCATCTAAACCATCAATTGGTATTTGAAGTAGTTGCAATAATAGGTGAAAAATATGTTGCATCATCTGATAAACTATTACAATAGCTGAATAAAATCGTTGCAATAAATTTTTTAAATAGTTGTAATAGAATAATAAAATTATTGCAATAGGATTATTGCAATGTTGTATTGTCATTGCAATAGGGTCTATTGCAACGGGTAATAACCTTTGTTATAGCTAAGTTGAAGCATTGCAATAGGGTCTATTGCAACGGGTAATAATCTTTGTTATAGCTAAGTTGAAGCATTGCAATAGGGTCTATTGCAATGGGTAATAATCATTGCAATAGCTAAGTTCAGCGTCCCAATGCGAGGGGAACAAAACTGTTGCTATAGATAGGTCTATGACAGCAGGTGCCATAACCGTCGCGCAAATCGTTGTCATACATTTATACCCACGCTCACATATGGGATGTTTTTCAAACTGTTCCAGTAGCTCTATCACAATGGTTTCAATGACTACAACAATAGTTTTTGAACCGTTTCCATCGGAGTAATTTCCAGTAGTAGTTGTTCAAACAATTTCTTGTTCAAATGGTTGATTTCAAACTTTGATTTTCAAAAGTGAAATCAAAAGTGTGTAATCAAGAGTAAGAGATACTTGGAGTTATGCACTCATGAGTGCTATCATATGTATAGGTAAGTACTAATTTGACTAAGTGCAACAAACTATTAGCTGATAGTCTAGGTCATAAGTTTCAACGTCAATCCCTCAATAAAACGATGAAATTTCATGTATGGGTTCTTTCAAATACCTCACACATGTTGCTTTGTAAAAAATCAAATACCTCAATTAGTAGTCTTATGTCTAAGATCTACTATTAAATCGTAAAACAAGGTTATTATAATCACTACTCCTCATCATTATCCCCTTTGTCAAGGAGAAAAAGGGTTTCAAGCAAAACTAGAGTTTACAACCTCTAATCTTAAGTTAAAAACATAGAGTAACGATCAAATTCTTAACAATTTATTGATTATCTAGGAAAATACGTACTGCTCATACACAAATCACAACTCAATCATGAATAACCCAAAGTTGGAAAAATTAACTACTCATAGCAAGAGAAGAAGAAAATATATCTATATTCTCATCAATTCCAGCATAAAATTTAAATATTCCTTGAGAAATTTCAAATTCCAAGCAAGAAATCAAGAACAAGTACTAAGATCTCACTAATAGGTTTCAATTACAAACTTTAGACATCAACATTTAAAAAAGATCAAGTTTCGTATCTGAAAAAAATTGGGGAAATTCAAGGCAGGAGATGAGGTAGGATAAGAAAAATTTAAATTTTTTTTAAAAAAAATAATTTGTTTTTTTAAAAAAATGGGTGGTGAGGTATGGGGTTGGAGTAATGGATAGGGAATGAGGTGGGATAAGAAAAAGATTTATATTTTTTTACAAGAATAAAAAAATTCTATATATTTATATATCTGTGCAGGCCACATCAACAGAAAATTACATATATAAGCATGTGTGGCATAAGAGGAGTGTTTTAAAACTCACTTAGTCAAGTAGGGAGGTATTTATAAAGCTTTCAATAGTTTGGGGACTAAAGTAATAATTCATTTCAAATTTAGAAGTGTTTTCAAGAGTAAGAGATACTTGGAGTTATGCACTCATGAGTGCTATCATATGTATAGGTAAGTACTAATTTGACTAAGTGCAACAAACTATTAGTTGATAGTCTAGGTCATAAGTTTCAACGTCAATCCCTCAATAAAACGATGAAATTTCATGTATGGGTTCTTTCAAATACCTCACACATGTTGCTTTGTAAAAAATCAAATACCTCAATTAGTAGTCTTATGTCTAAGATCTACTATTAAATGGTAAAACAAGGTTATTATAATCACTACTCCTCATCCTTATCCCCTTTGTCAAGGAGAAAAAGGGTTTCAAGCAAAACTAGAGTTTACAACCTCTAATCTTAAGTTAAAACATAGAGTAACAATCAAATTCTTAACAATTTATTGATTATCTAGGAAAATACGTACTGCTCATACACAAATCACGACTCAATCATGAATAACCCAAAGTTGGAAAAATTAACTACTCATAGCAAGAGAAGAAGAAAACATATCTATATTCTCATCAATTCCAGCATAAAATTTAAATATTCCTTGAGAAATTTCAAATTCCAAGCAAGAAATCAAGCACAAGTACTAAGATCTCACTATTAGGTTTCAATTACAAACTTTAGACCTCAACATTTAAAAAAGATCAAGTTTCGTATCTGAAAAAAATTGGGAAAATTTGAGGCAGGCGATGAGGTAGGATAAGAAAAATTTAAAACTTTTTTTAAAAAAATAATTTCTTTTTTTTAAAAAATGGGTGGTGATGTATGGGATTGGAGTAATGGATAGGGAATGAGGTGGGATAAGAAAAAGATTTATATTTTTTTACAAGAATAAAAAAATTCTATATATTTATATATCTGTGCAGGCCACATCAACAGAAAATTACATATATACGCATGTGTGGCATAAGAGGAGTGTTTGAAAACTCACTTAGTCAAGTAGGGAGGTATTTATAAAGCTTTCAATAGTTTGGGGACTAAAGTAATAATTCATTTCAAATTTAGAAGTGTTTTCAGTACTTATCTCTTTTATTTTTTCATATTATTATAAAGAAGGATATATATATATATATATATATACGTACACACACTCAAATACATACATACATATATATACATACACACATACATACATACATACATACATATATATATATATATGTGTGTGTGTGTGTGTGTATCATATATCATATATATATATATGTATCATATATATACTAGTATCTATGAACGTGCTCTGCACGTTATCCCTTATCAATCTCAATCATCACAAGAAATTATTAGATAAATATTAATAACTATATGAACTTCTTATATAGGGTACAAAAATGTACTCCGAACCTCAGCTCGTGTCCCGACACCTAGTCCCGAATCGACACATGACTTCAGATTCTAATTCTTTACTTGACATGTTGTTTGAATGTCACAATCTAAAATAGTCATGTGATGACACTTGTCGAACCCTCCAGATAAGTAAGCATAATCCAATCCTAACGAACAAGAATAAAGAAAAAATAAAAATAGAAGCAAAAGTATAAAATAATCTCAAATATATAACCGAGACACAAGTCTCCAAATATATTCCAGGTCTGGTGTCACTAGTACAAGCCTCTAATATAGATTTAGAATAGTAACAATCATCTAAATGTCTTAGATACAAATAAAACATAAAACATAGGTAGAGAGATCAAAGAAATTCCAAAGTATACGAGCCAGTACCTTAATCTCTGCAATATCCAATGTCGTAGGAACACAATCTACAATCTATTAATCAAATCAAAACCTACACAGGGTATATAAAGACAAGAAAAAAGAAAAAAAGTTAGTACAAAATCACATGTACTCAACAAGTGTTGTCGATAATCGATCATAATTCAAAGCAATGGCGAGAAACATCATCCCAACAACTCAAGGTTATTCCAAATAGATCTATAACCATTAAATTATCCACTTCATCCTAATAGTGTAACCCAACACACCAGTCATAATATTATCCATAAATAGGGTGGGAAAATTAGTCTAGGTGAATCAAAACTTGCCATTTTATGACCAACAAAAATGTATAAAAAAATATTTATAAAGAGGGCTTACTAACACCGCTTATCAGGCTTAATTATCATGTTTAATCAATAATTTGATATAAAGTAGTGACAATGTACAAGTATGTGTATGTCATGCTACCACTAGGTATGATACTACATATCTCACTAATAAAGCATAGCAATACCCTATATCTGATATATTCCTCAACTCCCAAATTAACCCAGAAATAGAATAACATGATATAACAAACAAAAATTAATGCTCAATATGCAATATCACAAACATGATTCAATCATGATAATTAACTATAAAAGTCAGCACTCAATGACAATATCAAGCTATCCCAAGAAAATGTCATGCAATGCAATGTGATGATGATGATGAATAATTGAAAGTCATCGCATGACTCTTTGTATACACCTACTGAGAATCAGTGGTTCTAAAATATGACCCATAGGGGGTTTGCAACTCATATACTCTTATAATCTCAATCTTATGTATCAAATAAACCTTATTGGCACATTCCTCGATATAGGCATTTTATAAAGTGTCTTATTTTCTTACAAAAATCAAAATGTCACAACGGTACCATTGTCAGGAATGCATGATATGAGTATGTAATGCTCTCAATCTATCAGTATGAAGATCAAAATCTATTCAATGTAAGTATTAATGACTTCAGAATCAACTCAATGTATCAATAATTCATGATATCAGTTTTCACTTAGCACACAAGAATAAATAGTTATATATTCATCAATATTATTATTTTCAACCCCTCACTTAGGCATCACTATATTGACTATGCAATTAAATACTCAGATAAGGCCTATGATGACAAGCCAAGCCCCCAATTGGGTAACACAACAATAGATAAGGCATCTAATGCACAAACATGTCCAATAACATCAAGTCAAATGCCCATTCATGCATCACAATAATATATCTTCTCAATACCAAAATAGTGTGCATATAAGAACCCACTCGAGTACACGATCATAAATAATTACTCAAGTCCATAATGAAGTTTACATAATCCCCATACGAACAACACAAAGTAAAAAACAATCCCAATAATAATAAATTATGGACTATCCAGACCTACTTGGTCCATAAATTAAGTCTCATCAACTAATACAAGTCTATTCATACTTTAAGTAACCTCTAAACCTCAATAATTTCATCAAATAACGCTAAAATATAATCATTCCCTAAAAAGTTACCAAAACTTCAATTATTACACCACAGTCCAGTAAACATGGGCCGAGCTCTAAATTAGGTATCCACTATCAATATTATTCAAGTTCATAAGCTAACTATCTACATCTATTTTAGCATAATACAGTAGATTTTGTAGATTTTGGTTTACCTAAGATGGATCCTTAATCCCAAGCTATACACAAAGTATAACAAACAAGCATAAAACACATATACTTTTAAAAAGTAAGGTGCATCTCAACTTGCCTTAAATGAAAATTCTCAAGCCCAAACACCTTCTAAATCCCCAATCGGAATCTCGAATCCCATGAATCAACACCAAATACATCCTATCTAATCAAATATATTATCATCAAGTCAAAAGAAAGCTAATGAAATATATTTACCCTATTCAAGACTAGTTCAAAACAGGTTTGAAAAATGAGTTTGAAAACAAAAGAGGTAAAACTAGAAAGTTATTTTAAAAATATATTTCCCAAGATAAAAGAATATACAATTGAAAATCCACAAAAAAATGAGTCAAAACGAGATTCAAATTGAAGAAAAATTATATTTAAATTTTTTTGGAAAAATTCTTACAAATTTATGTTAAAACCAAGATTAAAGAGTGTTCTTGATGTTATGATTCAATGTAAAGTAATGAAAATAAAGCTTTGGAGCTTATCCTAGCTAAAATGGTGATGAAAACCCTAAAGATTGCCTAAAGCTGAAGCTCAAAGTCCAAAAATGGTGAAAATTTGTGAAAAGGGGTTTATATATAACGGTGGTTTCTTAAGCGACTAAATGGTCGCTTAAGCGGCTACTGCTTAAGTGATGTTTGTCCACTAAAGAGGCTACTACTTAAGTGGTCTTGGTCCATTAAAGCGGCTACCTCTTATGTGGTCCTAGGCCACTTAAGCGACTGCACCAGATATTAGTAAGTGTTGATTTTGGTGCAAGCCAATAATGCTCCAAATGGACCCTCGACATAGGATCGGGACTCTACAAAAATAAATCATATATGATACAAGGATAATCTAGACATTTTGGACTCAATGGAAACATTGAATTTTTAAGAAAAGATCATTTTCAACAAATTAACTCCTAAGACCCCCTTAAGGCATATTTAACTAATTTTTCAAATGGAGGATCAAAAGGCAAAATAGAGGCTTGGGGTCTGAACTAACCACGTTAATAACCCAAAATCGATGTTCTGGATCTAATGGAACTGTCAAAATTATCATTCAAGGCTCGGATCACAAATATTGGCCAAAATCAAACTTATCTTTGTAAGGGTGTTCAAAATCATAGATTTATTTAAAACACTTCCAGAAGTATTGGAAAACATGTCATCCATCCCCATAAATTAGAAATGATAAAGTAACCATGAGAAAGGAAAAAATAGTTAAAATACCAAAATTTCTAATTTCAATACAAGGGTTATTATAGTATCCACCACTAAAATTCATGTTCATCCTCGAATGTACAAGCAAAAAAATACCAAGAGCGGGTATAAGATAGAAAATTCCCTCAAGAGACATCAAGAAGCACTCCAATGTGGAGTCATAATCATGGAACTGCCAGCCTCAACATAGAATCAAAAATATATCACATAATGACTCACCAGTTCACAACACTAGCATCTAAGTTCAAATTCTCAATGAAGCCAAATTTCTATATTTCAAACTTTCTCTATACCTAAAAACTGATCTGAACACAACAGAAGTTCTAAAATATACCCGGCTAACCTAAACCTGACCAAGGTACCACAAGATACTACCTAAAATCACAAGACCAAAAACTATCCTCAGACCCATCATAAGGCAAGAAACCCATAAAATTGCATCATACTTAAGGACAATACTGTCACTATTAAACCAAACCACACCATACTCAAAATCCATCAAATAACCTGAAGTCCTCAATAACCTGGTAGAACAAGGTGTAACACCTCAGGTTTTAGTTTGCCTCTAAAAATTTCTTGACCTTGACCTTACTGCCCAAATTACAACTCACCTTACGAGTCGTAAGGTGTCATTACAGACATAGGACACTAATTATAGGGTGACCAGTGTATTACCCAAAGTTTCTAACCTAGGTACAATTAAGATATAACAAGGCGTGATGAGATATTAGGAATTGTAATATGGGACTCATAGTCTTACCAGTGTAGTGGCCCTTTATTTCTATCATGAATGCGATTGGGCCCTACAAGTCATAAGGATGGACTACGAGTAGTAAGGTACAAATAGTAGAGTCAATAGTCGGGGTGCCTTAGGACACTACCCAAACTATGAGTTAAGGGGACAACTCGTAGTCAGTTGTTATAAGTTGTAAAGTGACCCATAACGACTAAGCTATAATTTTTTAGTGTTTTTATTAAGGAAACTTTGGTCAATTTTCTCTTTCCCCACTTAGACCCCACTTCCATAAAACACCAAAAAGGGGTTATCTTCATCCTTTATGAAATCAAATAAGTCTTAAACACTCGTAAATCCTTAAGTCAAGAACAAGCTAGGGTTTCTCAAGGTTGATTATTTAGAGTTTCCAAGTGGTGATTTCTCTCCATAACTGTGATACTTTTAGGCATGTGCCACTCCCCTTAAACTTATTTTTACTTAAAGCATGTGCTTAAATGATTATTCATGTGGATTTAAATATGGATTTTGAATTGGGTTGAGGGTTTTGGAAGGATTGTTACTTGATTTGAATTCCCATGGTTTTAATGTAAGTGTTCAGATTTTATTTATGTATTTTGAAACCCGTTGGGGTACATGGGTCTGGTGAATAGGATGGGGTTAAAGGTATTCCCCCAAATTGATGATTTTTGTTTTGGAAGTTTTTTGGAAAATTGTGTTCCCTCAACCCACTTGCATAATTGGATTTAAAATATGGTTAATCACATGATTTGGCTTATTTCCCTAAACTACTGATTTACATAAAGGGTTAAATCGATAAAAAGGGTTTTGAAGGCCTAGTTGGCTATTTTTTTATTTTAAACTTGATTTAATGAAAAAAAGGAGTCATGACATTCCCCCAACTAAATTTAATGAACAAAGGGGGTCGTGGCATTCCCCCAACTAGATTTAATAAGCAAAAAGGGTCTTGGTATTCCCCCGAGTGATAGAATTGGTATGGAATAATTATAAGCTTGCAAGTATAATAGTATAACGATACCTGTGGTTAATACCTTAATGTATAATTCCTTGGTTAAATAGATGGGTTATGTGAAACTTGTTTTAATTGGGCTTAAAGAAGGTTGTGTAGCTCACCATGGAAGGTAGAGATCCTAAAAGGACCGATACTGGAAGCCACGTTTGCCGTTGTGAGGGTCTTTATGACTATGTGCATGGTCCGATACTATATATATATATATATATATATATATATATTAGATTGGTTGGGGTCGAGGTATTCTCTGGCTCATCCTTGTATTTTCATGGTTCATCCGGCTAACATATATTGGGACCCTTTCAGCAGAGAGAGTTGAACCTATATAGCCCTAGGTTCCCTTAGGACGGTTAGAGCTACATAGTCCAGGTTAATGATTTTAAATCTCATGCTAAACCTTATTCCTTATCCCAGCATCTTGTATATATATGTATATATGCATGTATGTGAATATGTATATTGAGTTTGGACTGGATTTTGAGTTAGCATTATTTTATCCCTGCCCTAAGTTATATGCTAGAGATCACCCTATTAACCATCTCTGGACGTTGTATCCCCACGAGATGCAGGGAACAGAGATACTTTCGTTTTTTATGTGTAGTGATTAGGTAATTCCTAGATTGATCATGAGTTAGCTTAAAGTGGTGGGCTTCCAAACTTCTAAAGACCCTTATTTCATGTTTTTGTTTCATTTTGTTTTAGACTCTTTTTGGCTATGATCGGGGGTATGTACCGACTTAGGTTGTTTTTGTCTTTTAGAGGCTTTGTGGATTGAGATGGATGTTAAAGTTCTTAGATTTCTTTATGAGTTAGTTAAGTTGCCTATCTTTTTATATGTTCGGAACTTAGTTGTATCTTGTTATATGTTCAGAATTCATCCGCTGCTAGTTGTATTGTGTTTCGGTTGGCTAGGGTACAGGGGTGGTCTCTAGTCCTTGATGGACTTAAGATACCAATCATGGCCAGGACCTAGTTTGGTTCATGAATCAAGGAGTCTTTTTTATCCCCCACATATATACAACCCATCGTAATAGGAAATAATCAACCCGTAGAAAAAGTGCAACAATCACTATATCTCACCGATGGATGTCTAAATCACGGATCAAACTCAATGAATCACTGCTAAACTCTATATAAGCTATTGATGAACCATATTATTAAGACTCAAATTTCCACTCGAATCTGCAATTACAATCAGGATATATCAAAATCCTTATGAACAATTTCCCTAATCTTTACTTAACTTAATTTTCCATTCTGTGCTCTTTAACACATGGGTCGTGTAATAGTAAGGTACAAGTTAAACCAGCTCAGGTCTCATGCAAAATTCCATAACACAAGGTCCATAAAGGATAACACATACTTTAATCAAAGCTTATGAGCAAGAATATTCCACTGAACCACTTAGCTACTAAGGAGCGACTCTACAACCAACTTTTCCTTTCTTTTTAAAACTCTTTCCAAATCAAGACAAGAATCCCTCACAAGCTAAAATCCTTCAAATATAACCAAGGAGTATATCAATACTATCAAATCCCATCATTCCACAAACGATAATCACTAAGAAAGTAATAATCACAGGCATGAACGCCTGAAATCTTTCCTTATCCAACTAGAATCTTTCAAAGTCAATCTTTCCAAGTTGGTTGTACCAAATCCGACCCAATAAAAGGATCTTCTTGCTCAATATAAATAGCACCATGTGTCATCCCATAAAGTCGATATCTTCAATATGGCATTAACCCAAATCAAAAGTATATCAAAGTGACACCTCCTTAAATAACCAACCCATTCATACACATTATTGATAATACTGCTAGGCAATTCTATATAATCCTTCCAATTGTAACCTTTTTATTCAAAACTTACCATACCAATAATTAAACACTTTCTTAATCCCAATTAACCCAGACTCTCTATAAATCCTATGGATCACCTTCTATAATTTGAATATGCCAAAACCCATTATTGATCCACTACTAGTGCATAATATAACCATCAAAGAGATTATACCTAAATACACCAAAATCCACAAAACTTAAGGAATCAAGACTAATCCTAAGAACTCTAAGTAAGTCACAACATAAAATTGGTACACCAAATTCACCACTAAGGAATAATCTATGGGGAAGTAATATCTGTATACCCTGCAAAAGACCACAAATTATATCAAAAATCAATGCTAAACAAGCAATCACATAGAAGGATGTAGACTCATTATCAAACATTACCAAGACAAATCAAAGACGAACTGAAATCATACATGTGCCTGCTATACCTGAAACTCCTGCCTTGTGTCCTTTATATGGAAACTAATACTGAAACTTGTTATATTTTAGAGTAACTGATGAAGAATCTCTCAATATAAGTTGTAGGTAATCCCTCATATATTTATCAAGATCTTCACATAAGAATTAACCTAAATAAATCAGAGCCTACTGAACTAGGTGATGATAGGCGAATTTACGCGCCTATATCAATATATTTTGCCCATATTTTAGCCTAGTTTTGAGAACAAATTATATATTTCATGCACTTTTAGTCCTTTTTTCTGTAAATGAGCTAACGAACATGATTAGTAAAGTTTCAGGTATAAATGATGCATAATTCAGCATTTTATGGCTTACTTGACGCTAAAGAAAGCTCACGAAGGAAGGGAAGGGAGTTTACACGCCTAAGGACCAAAACTGCTGCATGGAAAATCTGTCCCGGGCTAAAACAGCATTTCTGAAGACTTTGACCAAGCTTTACTTACTTGTTGACCAAGCTATTCCTAAAGTCTAGTAATCTTTACTTACTTGTTGACCAAGCTATTCCCTGTGGGATCGATACCCAACCCAGTTGGGTTCTATATTTGCTAACGACCGCTTTACACTCCTACGAGAGCTGTAGATTGAGCGTTATCAAAAATTGGCGCCGTTGCCGGGGAATACAAGTGTCAATCAAGTTCGTGATAATTACTAGACCCTTTGGTCGAAGACTCTCGTACTTTTACTTTTAGTTTTTGTTTTTGTTTACTGCAGGTTTTTGTGCATCAATGGATGCACAACGTGAGATACCGTTCGATGCTGATGATGATGATCTTGATGGTGCCGGAGCCACTGGAGCTATAATTCCACCACCATTAGCGCCCGGAGCCAAGTTCAACATCACAAGCACCATGATTCAGTTATTGCAACTCAAGGGATTGTTTGGTGGACTAGCAGGCGATGATCCGAATATGCATCTCATCAACTTTATTTCTACATGCAAGTCTTTTGACAATCCTGGTGTTGGTCAGAATGCAATTCGATTACATCTATTTCCATTGTCTCTGTCTGGGGAGGCAACACTGTGGTTGAATGGGCTGACTCCTGATTCAATTACAAATTGGAGGCAATTGAGAGACGCTTTCCTAGAAAGATTCTTTCCGCCTTCCAAAAGGGCACAATTGAGAGATGAAATCAGCAACTTTCGTCAGCTTCCCACTGAAGCTCTTCATGAAACATGGGAGAGGTTCAAGACAAAGCTAGCGAGATGCCCAAACCATCACATGACTAATGTTCACCTCATGGAGATATTGTATAGAGCCTTGAATTCAATAACTAAGCCAGTGGTGGATAACGCAGCTGGAGGATCTTTTATGGACCTCACCTTTGGTCAAGCAAGCAATATGTTAGATCGTATGATGAAACAAAGTAGAGCTTGGCATACCAGGGATTCCGAGGTAGCAAGCCCCACTTTATCTATAGGCATGACTGCAGACCAAAGAAGAAGACAAGAAGAACGTGATCAAGATATGGCGCACATAAAAACACAGATGGATCTTCTGACAAAGCATTTATTATCAGGGAAGACCGAAAAAGTGAAAGCTGTGGCGCTAAAAGGAAGAGACGAATCTGATTCGGAAGAGGAGGCCAACTACTTGAACAATCAGGGGGGTTTCCGTGGGAATACCCAAGGAAACCAAGGTCGGAACTATTATGATAATTCTGGAAACAAGGACCAAGGTAGTTGGAGAAAAAACAATGAAAAGAGTGGTGTATATGTTCCCCCTGGTAGACGTGATACCACCACATCTAATTCTGGAAGTATGGAAGACATGATGGCTAAATTATTGAAAGGAGTGGAAACAACGAGCGCGGGAGTTACTGAGGTAATTAATGATTTGTCCTCCATGAAACAACTAGTTGATTCTCATTCCACTTCAATCAAGCAAATAGAGCAGCAACTGAGCCAACTTTCAGCAGCACTCAATCAAAGAAAGGCTGGCACTTTACCTAGCGATACTGTGCAAAACCCAAGGAATGATGGGTCATACATGGCCATCACTACCAGAAGTGGTAAGGTGCTGGAACCTTCAGAAAAAGGCAGGCAAGTGGTTGACGAAGTTGCGGACATGGATGATAACGTAAAAGGAGAAGATGCCGCAACAACCAATCCTGATGTCAAGGATGTCATGCCCAGTGACGTGCAACCTGAAAAAATGAAAAAACAGAAGCAAGAGGAGAAGAAAGCCATGGAGAGAACAATGCCATACCCACCACCACCTTTTCCCCAAAGATTGAAGAAGGTGGCGGATGATACAAAGTTCAGCAAATTCATGACCATGTTGAAGCAGCTGACCATTAATGTTCTGTTGGTAGAGGCGCTAGAAAAAATGCCTGGGTACGCTAAATTCATGAAGGACCTGTTGACAAAGAAGAGGGCAGTAAGCTATGAGCCGGCAGATAATATTCATCATTGTAGTGCAATTGCTACCCGATCGATAGTTCAGAAGAAGGCCGGCCCCGGAGCTTTCACTATTCCTTGCACCGTCGGATCTTTGAACTTTGCCAAAGCATTATGTGACTTAGGATCCAGCATCAATTTGATGCCATTATCGATCTACAAGAAGTTGGGATTAGGCGATCCGACACCAACCAATATGAGGCTCGTGATGGCTGATAGGTCGGTAAAACGACCTGTGGGTATCTTGAATGATGTGTTGGTGAAGGTGTCTACCTTCATTTTTCCTGCAGACTTTGTGATTTTGGATTGCGAGGTGGATTCTGAAGTTCCCATAATCTTGGGACGTCTTTTCCTTGCAACAGGAAGTGTGCTTATTGACATGAGAGATAATGAGCTTTTATATCGAATGAATGACGAAGTGATTCATTTTGATTTGTGCAAAGCGATGAAGCATCCCAGCGATATGAATGAGTTATCTGTAGCTGATGTTCATCATGAGGATATGAAAGCATTATCTATAGAGAAACAACCTACTGTTGATCCATTGTCTGTTGCGCCACTGAAAGTTGAACATGAGGATAATGAAGATTATGAAGAACTTATGGGTGCTCTAACAGAAATAGAGTCCTATTCCCATACTCCTAAGCAACCGGACCGTGATCTTAAGAATCAACCTTCACCTACAGCGAAGACTTCCCTTGAAGAGCCACCAATGCAAGAATCGAAAGAGCTCCCCGATTATCTAAGGTATGTGTTCTTGGAAAGTATAAAGATACTTCCGGTGAGTGCGGATGATTTAAGTAAACAGCACGTAGAGGCTCTCATCTCTTCTCTGAAGAGATACATGAGAGCTATGGGTTGGACTATTGATGATATAATTGGTACCCCTCCTACAACTAAGCCTCATTGTCGTCTGAATCCATTCAGAAAACGATTCACCATCTATCTCGACGAAGTCTGAGTACTCGAGGTACAATGACACCTAAGGCGAGACAAGGCAAGGAGAAGGCTACCACCTCCCAAAAGGGCAAAAAGAGAAGTCGCAAGGACCAAGGAGAACCCTCATCGCTGCAAATACCTAGACTCACGCTTGGAATTAAGTGGGATACTTATGAGGAACTTCTGAGGATGACGACTCTGATGATGATTCCAATGCAAGGGGTATGACCCCAGACATAGAGGATAAGGCCGACCAACCAGGTTCCTCGTATTTATTTTCCACTGAGGACAGTGTCCCGACTAAGTGTGGGGTGGTGGTATTGCATGCTATACTTCTCTATTCGCATCTATGTTTGTTTGCTTTTGTTTCATTTTTGTTTCGTTTTGTTTTTTTTAGTAGTAAATTTTTTCTAGCTTCGCATGAAATTATTTTGATAGGCAGCATGAGATTATAACAAGAGTGTGTGCTACAATTATGACTATTGAGACATTTAGGCTCTAGTTGTGACTCAATATGTGATATTGTGTGATTCAATTACTTCACTTGTTGGGTCGAGAGTCTATATTACTTCCAATCAAGTCGACCATGTGCCTTGTGTGTGTGAGATAATAGTATATTCTATGTATGTGGCTGATGCTAGAACTTGCCTGGTATGTATGCAAAGCGAAAATAAGGAGTGTAAGTTTAGGATATGATTTAGGCATTTCTTTGGCAACCTATATATATTTACCTTCAGTTTTACCTACCCATGGACATCATCCTAGTTAACCCTTTTGAGCCTTTAGCCTATTTCTTTGACAACCTTGTATGTAAGCCTAATCCATTTCTTTCAAGACCGTAATTTGATCCCAAAATCCCTAAGTGCTTTAAAGTGAAAAAGTCATGTGACAACATAAAAGGAAATTGGGTGAGTATAATGCTATAAATTGAAATGGTTCTTGAATGTGTTATGAAAAAGAAAAAAAAAATGCTATCATAAGAGGTATGTTGTGAAAAGAAAAAGGAAAAGAAAGCTGAAAAGTGAGTTGTGTTTAAAATTGAAAAAAAAGGAGAACAAGGGTGGTAGAAAAAAGAAAGAAGAAAGGTTGAAAGAAAAAACTGTCAATGATACAAAGTGATGTATTAAAGCTCTTAGGAACCTAGTCACTATTCTTGGCCAAAATAGTCCTACCCGTCCCTTAGCCTACATTACAACCATCAAAAGACCTACTTGATCCTAATCTTAACATTCCAACATTTAGTAGAGTATTACATTAAGGGCAAGCCTATGGTCATCAGTTGCTACATATGAACTCATTGTGAGAGTGAGAGCAAGGACATTTTGATACCCATGTTTGAAAAATATGCTATATTTGTGAGTGATTATGGGTACTATATGGTGAGACACACATGGTTGATGAGTTTTGGATAGTTGTATATGATTCTATGCACTTTAACGTTTGCATGCGAGTTGATCACCATCACGAGTCTATACTTGAGGTTAAATTGTTTCTACTTATAATCGGAAAGCTACTCTTGGTTGATAATTGTTGTGCTTGTCTTGACGAATATTTTGTGTTGTTGCTGTAAAACCCTAAGTTGATGTTTAGAAGGACATGATAGTTTGTTCAAGGACGAACAAAGCTCTAAGTGTGGGGTGTTGATGATAGGCGAATTTACGCACCTATATCAATATATTCTGCCCATATTTTAGTCTAGTTTTGAGAACAAATTATATATTTCATGCACTTTTAGTCCTTTTTCCTGTAAGTGAGCTAACGAACATGATTAGTAAAGTTTCAGGTATAAATGATGCATAATTCAGCATTTTATGGCTTACTTGACGCTAAAGAAAGCTCACGAAGGAAGGGAAGGGAGTTTACACGCCTAAGGACCAAAACTGCTGCATGGAAAATCTGTCCCGGGCTAAAACAGCATTTCTGAAGACTTTGGGGGACCAAAACTGCTGCATGGAAAATTTGTCCCGGGCTAAAACAGCAATTCTGAAGACTTTGGGGACTTACAGACACAAAGCTGGATTTTGAAGTTCCCATAATCTTGGGACGTCCTTTCCTTGCAACAGGAAGTGTGCTTATTGACATGAGAGATAATGAGCTTTTATTTCGAATGAATGACGAAGTGATTCGTTTTGATTTGTGCAAAGCGATGAAGCAGCCCAGCGATATGAATGAGTTATCTGTAGCTGATGTTCATCATGAGGATATGAAAGCATTATCTATAGAGAAACAACCTACTGTTGATCCATTGTCTGCTGCGCCACTGAAAGTTGAACATGAGGATAATGAAGATTATGAAGAACTTATGGGTGCTCTAACAGAAATAGAGTCCTATTCCCATACTCCTAAGCAACCGGACCGTGATCTTAAGAATCAACCTTCACCTACAGCGAAGACTTCCCTTGAAGAGCCACCAATGCAAGAATCGAAAGAGCTCCCCGATTATCTAAGGTATGTGTTCTTGGAAAATATAAAGATACTTCCGGTGAGTGCGGATGATTTAAGTAAACAGCACGTAGAGTCTCTCATCTCTGCTCTGAAGAGATACATGAGAGTTATGGGTTGGACTATTGATGATATAATTGGTACCCCTCCTACAAGTAAGCCTCATTGTCATCTGAATCCATTCAGAAAACGATCCACCATCTATCTCGACGAAGTCTGAGTACTCGAGGTACAATGGCACCTAAGGCGAGACAAGGCAAAGAGAAGGCTACCACCTCCCAAAAGGGCAAAAAGAGAAGCCGGGACACATAAAATTGGGCATCAATTTTTGATAACGCTCAATCTACAGCTCTCGTAGGAGTGTAAAGCGGTCGTTAGCAAATATAGAACCCAACTGGGTTGGGTATCGATCCCACAGGGAATAGCTTGGTCAACAAGTAAGTAAAGATTACTAGACTTTTAGTGCAAGTCTCGTAAAAAGGGGGGATTGTAATGTGTCACCAAAACAATTAAATAAAAGCTGAAAATAGCAAAGTAAAAAGAGAAAGATTGTTACGTAAGTTGTAAACAATGAGAATTGAGGCGTTGGGGTTATGTCCACCTTCTGAGGTATACGTCTCTATTGGCTATGAGTGTGTAGAATTCTGACATGCAATTGCTTATAGAGGATTGTAGTCGATGGTAAATCCAAGCGTCTCTCGACCTAAACAAGGACTATTTCACTTTAACTCTCTCGAGCTTAAAGCGTATCTAACGGTACGAATTCTCCAAGAGGTTAGTCCAGTTACGGCACTAGCTTTTTAATAGGAAAGGGTGTCCTACTACCTTGACATTATCTCTTTTCCAGACAAATAACTTTTCTCTCGAACAAGTTAAATGTTAGACTGGCGTATTCTTGCGTTTGCAACCGCAAAGAATGTAGATTAAGATGAAGAGAATAATGATATAAGCAATATACGTGCCTCGAACTCACAAACTCACAGCAATAGATAGTAACTCATTAGGCTTCCATAACCCCAACAGAGAAGTTTAGTTACCCATGAATGCGAAGTAGATCACGATTGACATTGTTGTTATACCACAAGATTGAGAAATTTCGTGTAGCTTTGGTGGTAGGCGTGAGGCGTGAATTCCTTAGCAAAGTAACGATTCTCTTGTTGCGGAAATTAAGAATAGATGAATGGAAGAAGAAAACTAGAATTAATAGAAAGATTAGAAGAGTTGTAGAATTGTTTGTAGTGTAGAATAATAGAGGAATAGAAGATGAGAGAAGATGAGAGGGATGGAAGGAAGTATTGTGTTCTCCCTCCTTCCTCCCTCCTTGTTCCTTATTCTCTAGCATGATAGGGTATTTATAATACCCATATCCTAATCCTACTAAGCTAATGAAATAAATAACCAAATCCTATTAGACTAATGAAATCCTTAACCCAAATGTACTAGGTTAAGGTAACATTATCATAATCCACTTAAAATAATGAAATACATAACCTAATTGTACTAGGTTAATGTATCATTGTCAAAATCCAGCTTTGTGTCTGTAAGTTCCCAAAGTCTTCAGAATTGCTGTTTTAGCCCGGGACAGATTTTCCATGCAGCAGTTTTGGTCCCCCAAAGTCTTCAGAAATGCTGTTTTAGCCCGGGACAGATTTTCCATGCAGCAGTTTTGGTCCTTAGGCGTGTAAACTCCCTTCCCTTCCTTCGTGAGCTTTCTTTAGCGTCAAGTAAGCCATAAAATGCTGAATTATGCATCATTTATACCTGAAACTTTACTAATCATGTTCGTTAGCTCACTTACAGGAAAAAGGACTAAAAGTGCATGAAATATATAATTTGTTCTCAAAACTAGACTAAAATATGGGCAGAATATATTGATATAGGTGCGTAAATTCGCCTATCATCAACACCCCACACTTAGAGCTTTGTTCGTCCTCGAACAAACTATCATGTCCTTCTAAACATCAACTTAGGGTTTTACAGCAACAACACAAAATATTCGTCAAGACAAGCACAACAATTATCAACCAAGAGTAGCTTTCCGATTATAAGTAGAAACAATTTAACCTCAAGTATAGACTCGTGATGGTGATCAACTCGCATGCAAACGTTAAAGTGCATAGAATCATATACAACTATCCAAAACTCATCAACCATGTGTGTCTCACCATATAGTACCCATAATCACTCACAAATATAGCATATTTTTCAAACATGGGTATCAAAATGTCCTTGCTCTCACTCTCACAATGAGTTCATATGTAGCAACTGATGACCATAGGCTTGCCCTTAATGTAATACTCTACTAAATGTTGGAATGTTAAGATTAGGATCAAGTAGGTCTTTTGATGGTTGTAATGTAGGCTAAGGGACGGGTAGGACTATTTTGGCCAAGAATAGTGACTAGGTTCCTAAGAGATTTAATACATCACTTTGTATCATTGACAGTTTTTTCTTTCAACCTTTCTTCTTTCTTTTTTCTACCACCCTTGTTCTCCTTTTTTTTCAATTTTAAACACAACTCACTTTTCAGCTTTCTTTTCCTTTTTCTTTTCACAACATACCTCTTATGATAGCATTTTTTTTTTCTTTTTCATAACACATTCAAGAACCATTTCAATTTATAGCATTATACTCACCCAATTTCCTTTTATGTTGTCACATGACTTTTTCACTTTAAAGCACTTAGGGATTTTGGGATCAAATTACGGTCTTGAAAGAAATGGATTAGGCTTACATACAAGGTTGTCAAAGAAATAGGCTAAAGGCTCAAAAGGGTTAACTAGGATGATGTCCATGGGTAGGTAAAACTGAAGGTAAACATATATAGGTTGCCAAAGAAATGCCTAAATCATATCCTAAACTTACACTCCTTATTTTCGCTTTGCATACATACCAGGCAAGTTCTAGCATCAGCCACATACATAGAATATACTATTATCTCACACACACAAGGCACATGGTCGACTTGATTGGAAGTAATATAGACTCTCGACCCAACAAGTGAAGTAATTGAATCACACAATATCACATATTGAGTCACAACTAGAGCCTAAATGTCTCAATAGTCATAATTGTAGCACATACTCTTGTTATAATCTCATGCTGCCTATCAAAATAATTTCATGCGAAGCTAGAAAAAATTTACTACTAAAAAAAACAAAACGAAACAAAAATGAAACAAAAGCAAACAAACATAGATGCGAATAGAGAAGTATAGCATGCAATACCACCACCCCACACTTAGTCGGGACACTGTCCTCAGTGGAAAATAAATACGAGGAACCTGGTTGGTCGGCCTTATCCTCTATGTCTGGGGTCATACCCCTTGCATTGGAATCATCATCAGAGTCGTCATCCTCAGAAGTTCCTCATAAGTATCCCACTTAATTCCAAGCGTGAGTCTAGGTATTTGCAGCGATGAGGGTTCTCCTTGGTCCTTGCGACTTCTCTTTTTGCCCTTTTGGGAGGTGGTAGTCTTCTCTTTGCCTTGTCTCGCCTTAGGTGCCATTGTACCTCGAGTACTCAGACTTCGTTGAGATAGATGGTGAATCGTTTTCTGAATGGATTCAGACGACAATGAGGCTTACTTGTAGGAGGGGTACCAATTATATCATCAATAGTCCAACCCATAGCTCTCATGTATCTCTTCAGAGAAGAGATGAGAGCCTCTACGTGCTGTTTACTTAAATCATCCGCACTCACCGGAAGTATCTTTATACTTTCCAAGAACACATACCTTAGATAATCGGGGAGCTCTTTCGATTCTTGCATTGGTGGCTCTTCAAGGGAAGTCTTCGCTGTAGGTGAAGGTTGATTCTTAAGATCACGGTCCGGTTGCTTAGGAGTATGGGAATAGGACTCTATTTCTGTTAGAGCACCCATAAGTTCTTCATAATCTTCATTATCCTCATGTTCAACTTTCAGTGGCGCAACAGACAATGGATCAACAGTAGGTTGTTTCTCTATAGATAATGCTTTCATATCCTCATGATGAACATCAGCTACAGATAACTCATTCATATCGCTGGGCTGCTTCATCGCTTTGCACAAATCAAAATGAATCACTTCGTCATTCATTCGAAATAAAAGCTCATTATCTCTCATGTCAATAAGCACACTTCCTGTTGCAAGGAAAGGACGTCCCAAGATTATGGGTACCACCACACACTTAGTTTTGTTGACACAAATCAGTGAAGTGAAAGTTGTCGATTACTCAGATTTCGTCGACATACGTTTTAGGAGTTGTATTCCGGCAAGAAAATCAGTGATGTATCACTACTTGCAGCCATTGCATTACTTTCATGTTAGATATAACAACACTACTACATAGGGGTTACCACATAATATAGTTACTTTCAACAATCACAACCTCCTATGTCGGCAGGCACTATAAGTCTTATCCCGATGAACGGGATAGCCTAACATGTAAGTATCCAAGTAGCAATTTTAAGCAATGTTCAAGACTATAGCAATTCCGTAAATAGTATGACAATGCTATTAAAACCAAATTCAAGTCGGAAATAAGTCAAGATGATTCTAACGTATACGTTCACTCACATGATTTTGCATTAACATTCCAAACACATGAACTTCACCAACAATCTTTCAATATGTAGCAATTTATAATAGACATAGCAACGTAGTACTTACGAGAAATAAATGAAGAATAAGAGAGTACTTACTTGCTTGAAGCTTTTGGAGGTGGTTTTGTGAATTGGAAGAGCAAAAATAGAAAATTTTGAGAGGATTTGGATGAATATGCGGCACCTTTAGGTCACTTTGCAATGTGTTGTGTTATAAAACTAAGTCCCCTTTATATAGGAAGAGAATGGGTCGGGTTATGACCCATTTACAATCGGTTTTGGAGACAAAAATCCCACATATGCGGCGCATAATGCTTGGCATAGATATGACATATGCGGCGCATTGTCTATGGCATAATGGGACATATGCGCCGCATAGTCTATGGCATTTGTAGACATATGCGCCGCATAGTCTATGGCATATGAGATACTGAGACCAAATGCCATAGCATAGGCGGCGCATAGTCAAAAGCATACCTAGGAATAGGCGGCGCATAGTGTATAGCACACTAGATTCCGAGACCTTAGGCTATAGGATAGGTTGTGCATCATTCGTGGCCTAGTTTTACCAAGGCCTAGCCTTCCTCGAAGCCTATTTTGGCGTGAGAAAGGCTCAATCCATAGCCTTATGCATCACCCTTCCTAACTTACCAACTTTACCATACAATGCGTCCAAATCGTCAATTGAAATCAATCTCCTCGTTGACTACTTCTTGCACCTATATTCGCTCAAACAAATGAAAACGATTAGTATGATGGGTTGCCTCCCACCAAGCGCCTTAGTTTTGGTCGTGGCACGACTCTTATTTTTGGATTTTCATTAATTAAAAACAAATCAAGTACTAGAATGAAAGAAAACGATAAACGATAAATGAAAAATGATAAACGATGGGTTGCCTCCCATCTAGCGCCTTATTTATTATCGTGGCACGACATGGTTACCTCGAGTACTCAGACTTCGTCGAGATAGATGGTGGATCGTTTTCTGAATGGATTCAGACGACAATGAGGCTTACTTGTAGGAGGGGTACCAATTATATCATCAATAGTCCAACCCATAGCTCTCATGTATCTCTTCAGAGAAGAGATGAGAGCCTCTACGTGCTGTTTACTTAAATCATCCGCACTCACCGGAAGTATCTTTATACTTTCTAAGAACACATACCTTAGATAATCGGGGAGCTCTTTCGATTCTTGCATTGGTGGCTCTTCAAGGGAAGTCTTCGCTGTAGGTGAAGGTTGATTCTTAAGATCACGGTCCGGTTGCTTAGGAGTATGGGAATAGGACTCTATTTCTGTTAGAGCACCCATAAGTTCTTCATAATCTTCATTATCCTCATGTTCAACTTTCAGTGGCGCAGCAGACAATGGATCAACAGTAGGTTGTTTCTCTATAGATAATGCTTTCATATCCTCATGATGAACATCAGCTACAGATAACTCATTCATATCGCTGGGCTGCTTCATGGCTTTGCATATATCAAAGCGGACCACTTCGTCATTAATTCGAAACAAAAGCTCATTATCTTTCATGTCAATAAGCACACTTCCAGTTGCGAGGAAGGGGCGTCCCAAGATTATGGGAACGTCAGAATCCACCTCACAATCCAGAATAACGAAGTCTGAAGGAAAGATAAATGAAGATACCTTCACCAACACATCATTCAAGATACCCACAGGTCGTTTTACCGTCCTATCAGCCATCACGAGCCTCATATTGGTTGGTGTTGGATCTCCTAGCCCCAACTTCTTGTAGACGGATAGTGGCATCAAATTGATGCTAGCACCCAGATCGCACAATGCCTTGGCAAAATTCATAGATCCAACCGTGCAAGGAATAGTGAAGGCACCAGGGTCTGCCTTCTTCTGTACTAAGGACCTTGTGGCAATTGCACTGCAATGATGAATATTATCTGTCGGCTCATAGCTTACTGCCCTCTTCTTTGTCAACAGGTCCTTCATGAATTTAGCGTACCCAGTCATTTTTTCTAGCGCCTCTACCAACGGAACATTAATGGTCAGCTGCTTCAACATGGTCATGAATTTGCTGAACTTTGTATCATCCGCCACCTTCTTCAATCTTTGGGGAAAAGGTGGTGGTGGGTATGGCATTGTTCTCTCCACGGCTTTCTTCTCCTCTTGCTTCCGTTTTTTAGCTTTTCCAGGTTGCACGTCGTGAGGAGTGACGTTAAGGACATTAGGATCGGCTGCTGCGGCATCTTCCCCTTTTGCCTTATCATCAATTTTCGCCTCTTCGTCAGCCACTTGCTTGCCTTTTTCTGAAGTTTCCATCACCTTACCACTTCTGGTAGTAATGGCCATGCATGACCCATCATTCCTTGGGTTTTGCACGGTGTCGCTAGGTAAAGTGCCAGCCTTTCTTTGATTGAGTGCTGCTGAAAGTTGGCTCAATTGCTGCTCTATTTTCTTGATTGAAGTGGAATGTGAATCAACTAATTGCTTCATAGAGGACAAATCATTTATTACCTCCGTTACTCCCGCGCTATTTGCTTCCACTCCTTTCAGTAATTTAGCCATCATGTCTTCCATACATCCAGAACTAGATGTGGTGGTGTCACGTCTTCCAGGGGGAACATACACACCACTATTGTCATTCTTGTTCTTCCAACTACCTTGGTCCTTGTTTCCAGATTTCTCATAGTAGTTCCGACCTTGGTTTCCTTGGGCATTGCCTCGGAAACCCCCCTGATTGTTCAAGTAGTTGGCCTCCTCTTCCGAATCAGATTCGTCTCTTCCTTTTAGCGCCACAGCTTTCACTTTTTCGGTCTTCCCTGATAATAAATGCTTTGTAAGAAGATCCATTTGTGTTTTCATGTGCGTCATATCTTGATCACGTTCTTCTTGTCTACGCCTCTGCTCTGTGGTCATGCCAATAGATAAAGTGGAGCTTGCTACCTCAGAATCCCTGGTATGCCAAGCTCTACTTTGTTTCGTCATGCGATCTAACATATTGCTTGCTTGACCAAAGGTGAGGTCCATAAAAGATCCTCCAGCTGCGTTATCCACCACTGGTTTAGTTATTGAATTCAAGGCTCTGTATAGTATCTCCATTAGGTAAACGTTAGTCATATGATGGTTTGGACACCTCGCTAGCTTTGTCTTAAACCTCTCCCATGTTTCATGAAGAGCTTCAGTGGGAAGCTGACGAAAGTTGCTGATTTCATCTCTCAATTGTGCTCTTTTGGATGGCGGAAACAATCTTTCTAGGAAAGCGTCTCTCAATTGCCTCCAATTTGTAATAGAATCAGGAGTCAGCCCATTCAACCATAGTGTTGCCTCCCCAGACAGAGACAATGGAAATAGACGTAATCGAATTGCATTCTGACCAACTCCAGGATTGTCAAACGACTTGCATGTAGAAATAAAGTTGATGAGATGCATATTCGGATCATCGCCTGCTAGTCCACCAAATAATCCCTTGAGTTGCAATAACTGAATCATGGTGCTTGTGATGTTGAACTTGGCTCCAGGCGCTAATGGTGGAAGAATAATGGCTCCTGTGGCTCCGGCTCCATCAAGATCATCATCATCATCATCGAACGGTATCTCACGTTGTGCATCCATTGATGCACTGAACAAAAAACCTGCAGTAAACAAAAACAAAAACTAAAAGTAAAAGTACAAGAGTCTTTGACCAAAGGGTCTAGTAATTATTACGAACTTAATTGACACTTGTATTCCTCGGCAGCGGCGCCAATTTTTGATAACGCTCAATCTACAGCTCTCATAGGAGTGTAAAGCGGTCGTTAGCAAATATAGAACCCAACTGGGTTGGGTATCGATCCCACAGGGAATAGCTTGGTCAACAAGTAAGTAAAGATTACTAGACTTTTAGTGCAAGTCTCGTAAAAAGGGGGGATTGTAATGTGTCACCAAAACAATTAAATAAAAGCTGAAAATAGCAAAGTAAAAAGAGAAAGATTGTTACGTAAGTTGTAAACAATGAGAATTGAGGCGTTGGGGTTATGTCCACCTTCTGAGGTATACGTCTCTATTGGCTATGAGTGTGTAGAATTCTGACATGCAATTGCTTATAGAGGATTGTAGTCGATGGTAAATCCAAGCGTCTCTCGACCTAAACAAGGATTATTTCACTTTAACTCTCTCGAGCTTAAAGCGTGTCTAACGGTACGAATTCTCCAAGAGGTTAGTCCAGTTACGGCACTAGCTTTTTAATAGGAAAGGGTGTCCTACTACCTTGACATTATCTCTTTTCCAGACAAATAACTTTTCTCTCGAACAAGTTAAATGTTAGACTGGCGTATTCTTGCGTTTGCAACCGCAAAGAATGTAGATTAAGATGAAGAGAATAATGATATAAGCAATATACATGCCTCGAACTCACAAACTCACAGCAATAGATAGTAACTCATTCGGCTTCCATAACCCCAACAGAGAAGTTTAGTTACCCATGAATGCGAAGGAAACCACAATTGACATTGTTATTATACCACAATAATGATCAATTTCGTGTAGCACAAGAGTGGTAGGCGTTAGGTGTGATTTCTTGCAGAGTAACGTTTCTCTTGTTGTAGAATTTAAGAATAGAAGAATAGACGAAAATAGAATTGATGGAAAGATTAGAAGAGTTGTAGAATTGTTTGTAGTGTAGAATAATAGAGGAGTAGCGGAAGGAGGGAGGAAGGAGGGAGAATCACACATATTAGCGAGACAATGCGCTAATATGTAATGCACCAGCCACCTTTCAACGTTGTATGATGTCTATTTTCTCTGATATGGTTGAAGACACTTTGGAGGTATTTATGGACGACTTTTCAGTTGTCGGTGAGTCTTTTGAAGCATGTTTGGCAAACTTGAGCATGGCATTGCAAAGATGTGTAGAGTTCAACCTTGTGCTGAATTGGGAGAAGTGCCACTTCATGGTAAAAGAAGGAATCGTTCTTGGGCACAAGATCTCTGAAAGAGGAATAGAGGTTGATCGAGCAAAAATAGAGGTAATTGAGAAGCTACCGCCTCCAATTTCGGTGAAGGGAGTCCGTAGTTTTCTTGGCCATGCTGGTTTCTATCGTAGATTCATCAAAGACTTTTCCAAAATTTCTAGTCCATTGTGCAAACTACTGGAGAAAGATGTGAAGTTTGACTTCAATGACAATTGCTTAAAGGCATTCGAATGCCTTAAAGGAAAACTCATTGAATCCCCTATCATGGTAGCACCAGATTGGACGCTCCCGTTTGAGGTCATGTGCGATGCTAGTGGTATAGCCGTTGGTGCTGTTCTTGGACAAAGAAAGGAGAAACTATTTCATCCTATCTACTATGCGAGTAAGGTCCTAAATGAAGCCCAAAGGAACTACACTGTTACTGAACAAGAGCTTCTAGCGGTTGTATATGCGTTTGAGAAGTTTCGTGCCTATCTATTGGGTACCAATGTGATCGTCCATACAGACCATGCATCTCTTAAGTATCTAATGACGAAGAAGGATGCCAAACCAAGGTTGATTCGATGGGTACTGCTGCTGCAAGAGTTTGATTTCGAAGTCAAAGATAGAAGAGGTTGCGAGAACCAAGTGGCTGATCACCTATCTAGACTTGAGAATGAACCTGTGGCGCAACCTGAAATTCAGATTGATGATGCATTCCCTGACGAGGAGATATTAGCGACAAAAATGGAGAAAGTACCATGGTATGCCGACTTTGCAAATTTTGTAGAGAGTAATGTGATACCTGCCAACTTATCTTACCACCAAAGGAGGAAGTTTATGCATGACGTTCAGCACTACTATTGGGATGAACCTTATTTGTTTCGAAGATGCGCGGATGGGATCATTCGATGATGTATATCCCATGAAGAAGTACCTGCTATATTGGAAGCATGCCACACTTCGCAAGTTGGAGGACATCATGCAGGAAATCGAACGGCAAGAAAAGTATTGCAAAGTGGTTATTATTGGCCTTCGATATTCAGAGATGCATACGACTATGTGAGAAGGTGTGACCAATGCCAACGTCAAGGTGCTATTTCAAAACACCATGAAATGCCCATGTCCAAAATTATGGAGGTAGAACTTTTTGATGTGTGGGGTATTGATTTCATGGGTCCATTCGTGAATTCGTTTGGAATGAAGTACATCTTGGTTGCTGTGGATTATGTTTCGAAATGGGTTGAAGCTGTAGCATTGTCCGACAACGAAGGAAAGCGTGTTGTAGCGTTCTTAAAGAAGAATATCTTCTCTCGCTTTGGGGTACCTCGTACTATCATAAGTGATGGAGGATCTCACTTTTGCAACAAGCTATTCAAATCTGTATTGGCCAAGTATGGTGTCAAGCAACACAAGGTAGCTACGCCTTATCATCCCCAAACTAGTGGACAAGTAGAGATTTCCAATCGAGAGATTAAGCAAATCCTTGCAAAGACGGTTAATGCAAATAGGAAGGATTGGTCTCGAAAGCTAGATGATGCACTATGGGCATATAGGACTGCATTCAAGACACCCATTGGCATGTCTCCTTATCAACTAGTTTATGGGAAGGCTTGTCATCTACCTATCGAGCTTGAATACAAGGCATTGTGGGCATTGAAGCACTTGAATCTGAATTGGAATGATGTGAAGAATCTGAGGTTGGAGCAGCTGAACGAATTAGATGAGTTCCGTCTCCATGCATATGAAAGATCGGATTTATACAAGGAGCGGATGAAGAAGTATCATGATCAGCGGATTGTTCGACGAAACTTCCAAAAGGGTGATATGGTACTACTCTTCAACTCCAGATTTAAGCTCTTCCCAGGTAAGTTAAAATCTAAGTGGTCTGGTCCATTTAAAGTTATCCAAGTCTACTCGTCTGGAGTAGTCGAATTGGAAGACAATAAGGGTGTTGTCTTCAAAGTGAATGGCCAACGTGTTAAGCCGTATATCGGTCCTCTTGACTCGATGAATGACATGGCCATCACTTATCTCGACGAAGTCTAAGTACTCGAGATAACCATGTCATGCCACGACAATAAATAAGGCGCTAGATGGGAGGCAACCCATCGTTTATCGTTTTTCATTTATCATTTTCTTCCATTCTAGTACTTGATTTGTTTTTAATTAATAAAAATCCAAAAATAAGAGTCGTGCCACGACCAAAACTAAGGCGCTTGGTGGGAGGCAACCCATCGTACTAATCGTTTTCATTTGTCTGAGCGAATGTAGGTGCAAGAAGTAGTCAACGAGGAGATTGATTTCAATTGACGATTTGGACGCATTGTATGGTAAAGTTGGTAAATTAGGAAGGGTGATTCATAAGGCTATGGATTGAGCCTTTCCCACGCCAAAATAGGCCTCGAGGAAGGCTAGGCCTTGGTAAAACTAGGCCACGAGTGATGCGCAACCTATCCTATAGCCTAAGGTCTCGGAATCTAGTATGCTATACACTATGCGCCGCCTATTCCTAGGTATGCTTTTGACTATGCGCCGCCTATGCTATGGCATTTGGTCTCAGTATCTCATATGCCATAGACTATGCGGCGCATATGTCCCATTATGCCATAGACAATGCGCCGCATATGTCTACAAATGCCATAGACTATGCGGCGCATATGTCCCATTATGCCATAGACAATGCGCCGCATATGTAGAAATTTTGTCTCCAAAACCGATTGTAAATGGGTCATAACCCGACCCATACTCTTCCTATATAAAGGGGACTTAGTCTTATAACACAACCACAATAGAAAATACCCTAAAGGCGCCGCATACTCTTCCAAATCCTCTAAAATTTTTCTTCTTTTGCTCTTCCAATTCACAAAACCATCTCCACAAGCTTCAAGCAAGTAAGTGCTCTCTTATTCTTCATTTATTTCTGGTAAGTACTACGTTGCTATGGCTATTATTAACTGCTAAATTATATAAGATTGTTGGTGATGTTTATGTGTTTGGATTGTTGTTGCAAAATCAGGTGAGTAAACATATACGTAGGAAAATCTTGACTTGTTTCCGACTTGAATTTGGTTTCAATAGCATTATTATGATATTTGAGGAATTTCTATGGCTATGAATATTGCTTAAGATTGTTGTTTGGATACTTACATGTTAGACTATCCCGGCCATCGGAATAAGACTTATAGTGCCCACCGACTTAGGAGGGTGTGATTGTTGTAAGAATAACGATAACCCCCATGTAGTAGTGTTGCTATATCTACCATGAAAGTAGTCCAATGGCTGCAAGTAAGTGATGCATTGCTGATTTTCTTGCCGGAATACAATCCTTAAACGTATGTCAACGAAATCTGAGTAAATCAACTACTTTCACCTCACTGATTTGTGATAACAAAACTAAGTGTGGGGTGGTACCCCTAATGCTTGCTTATAGATTGTATCAAGTGAGACTGTGCTGCAACTAACACTATTTCTAGTCTCAGGTACAATGGCACCTAAAGCGAGGCAAGGCAAGGAGAAGGCGACCACTTCCCAAAAGGGCAAGAAGAGAAGTCGAAAAGACCAAGGAGAATCATCCTCAGCACAACCACCAAGCAGAATGTTCGGAATAAAATGGGTTCTTGAGGAAGAAGCCAAAGCATGGTACAGCAGCAACAAAGAAAGAAAATATGTGCACGTCGACTTGATCAACAAGGATACCTTAGCAAAGAAGGAGCCGCGTATGTTGGCAAAAATAATGGCTTTGAAGTTGGATTTCATCTTCCGCGACATGGGAGAGTGTAATCTTGATCTAACAAGAGAGTTTTATGCCAACTGGTCGCCAAACACAACAGGCAATGAAGTCAAAATTCGGGGCCAGGTGTTACAGCTCACCACGGACTGGATCAACTCTTTTCTTGGCTTACCTTCAATCGACGCAGCACCATTCAAAGAGCTGTACAGCAGGCCTCCTTATAGAGCAATACGACACACGCTTTGTGGAAGCAGATCAATGGCAAGGTGGGGCAGACATAAAGAAACAGGCCGACACAACACCTTCCCCTATGCTCCACTAAATAGGGAAGCAAGAATCTGGATGCGCATTGTCAACTCATGTCTTATTCCTGGGACTCAATACACCAAGATATCAAGAGATAGAGTGTGTTTGGTCTATGCTTTGATGACAAATGTCCCAATCAACTTTGGGGCAATCATTCGATCCACCATGAGGAAGGCCAGACTACACAAAAGGTCCCATTTCACATTTGGCAATTTGTTGACAGCAATCTTGCGGAAGGAGGATATCGAAGAGGAACCAGCTGATCATAAACTCCCACACAATACGAAGAAGGTTGACCTCACAAAGGTCAAAGATGCTGAATCAACACATGGCATCAACCTTACTACGGCAGAGAGACATGCTCGGGATGAGAGTTTCTCCCGCCATATGTACGGCATGATGAGGTTTACAATGATGAGCGGAGGTCGTATTCCAACTGCTGCAGAGCTCCAACAGCTGGACCACGATTATCCCATGAACATGCATGCACGGGAGATGTGTGGAGTGGGCGTATACTTTGAGGAACCTCTAGATGATGATGTGCCGACTGATGACGATCGACGCTTACCAGACTCTAACGAGGAGGAGAACTCTGACGACGACTCTTATGATGATTCCGACGAAGGGGGTATGACCCCCGACAATGAGGAAGAGTCCGACTAACCAGGTTCCTCGTATTTATTTTCCACTGAGGGCAATGTCCCGTTTAAGTGTGGGGTGGTGGTATCGTATACTATACTTCTCTATTGCATCTATGTTTGCTTGCTTTGTTTTTGTTTCGTTTTTTTTTCATTTTTTTTAGTAGTAAATTTTTTTTTTTCTAGCTTCGCATGAAATTATTTTGATAGGCAGCATGAGATTATAACAAGAGTATGTGCTACAATTGTGACTATTGAGACGTTTAGGCTCTAGCTGTGACTCATTATGTGATATTGTGTGGTTCAATTCCTTCACTTGTTGGGTCGAGAGTCTATATTACTCCCAAGCAAGTCGACCATGTGCCTTGTGTGTGTGAGATAATCGTATATTCTATGTGTGTAGCTGATGCTAGAACTTGCCTGGTATGTATGCAAAGCGAAAATAAGGAGTGTAAGTTTAGGATATGATTTAGGCATTTCTTTGGCAACCTATACATGTTTACCTTCAGTTTTACCTACCCATGGACATCATCCTAGTTAACCCTTTTGAGCCTTTAGCCTATTTCTTTGACAACCTTGTATGTAAGCCTAATCCATTTCTTTCAAGACCGTAATTTGATCCCAAAATCCCTAAGTGCTTTTAAGTGAAAAAGTCATGTGACAAAATAAAAGGAAATTGGGTGAGTATAATGCTATAAATTGGAATGGTTCTTGAATGTGTTATGAAAAAGAAGAAAAAAAAAATGTTATCATAAGAGGTATGTTGTGAAAAGAAAAAGGAAAAGAAAGCTGAAAAGTGAGTTGTGCTTAAAATTGAAAAAAGAGGAGAACAAGGGTGGTAGAAAAAAGAAAGAAGAAAGGTTGAAAGAAAAAAGTGTCAATGATACAAAGTGATGTATTAAAGCGCTTAGGAACCTAGTCACTATTCTTGGCCAAAATAGTCCTACCCGTCCCTTAGCCTACATTACAACCATCAAAAGACCTACTTGATCCTAATCTTAACATTCCGACATTTAGTGGAGTACTACATTAAGGGCAAGCCTATGGTCATCAGTCGCTACATATGAATTCTTTGTGAGAGTGAGAGCAAGGACATTTTGATACCCATGTTTGAAAAATATGCTATATTTGTGAGTGATTATGGGTACTATATGGTGAGACACACATGGTTGATGAGTTTTGGGTAGTTATATATGATTCCTTGTACCTTAACGTTTGCATGCGAGTTGATCACCATCACGAGTCTATACTTGAGGTTAAATTGTTTCTACCTATAACCGAAAAGCTACTCTTTGTTGATAATTGTTGTGCTTGTCTTGACGAATATTTTGTGTTGTTGTTGTAAAACCCTAAGTTGATGTTTAGAAGGACATGATAGTTTGTTCGAGGACGAACAAAGCTCTAAGTGTGGGGTGTTGATGATAGGCGAATTTACGCGCCTATATCAATATATTTTGCCCATATTTTAGCCTAGTTTTGAGAACAAATTATATATTTCATGCACTTTTAGTCCTTTTTTCTGTAAATGAGCTAACGAACATGATTAGTAAAGTTTCAGGTATAAATGATGCATAATTCAGCATTTTATGGCTTACTTGACGCTAAAGAAAGCTCACGAAGGAAGGGAAGGGAGTTTACACGCCTAAGGACCAAAACTGCTGCATGGAAAATCTGTCCCGGGCTAAAACAGCATTTCTGAAGACTTTGGGGACTTACAGACACAAAGTTGGATTTTGACAATGATACATTAACCTAGTACAATTAGGTTATGTATTTCATTATTTTATTTGGATTATGATAATGTTACCTTAACCTAGTACATTTGGGTTAAGGATTTCATTAGTCTAGTAGGATTTGGTTATTTATTTCATTAGCTTAGTAGGATTAGGATATGGGTGTTATAAATACCCTATCATGCTAGAGATTTTGGGGAAGGAGGAGGGAGGAAGGAGGGAGAACACAATACTTCCTTCCATCCCTCACATCCGCTACTCCTCTATTATTCTACACTACAAACAATTCTACAACTCTTCTAATCTTTCCATCAATTCTATTTTCGTCTATTCTTCTATTCTTAAATTCTACAACAAGAGAAACGTTACTCTGCAAGAAATCACACCTAACGCCTACCACTCTTGTGCTACACGAAATTGATCATTATTGTGGTATAATAACAATGTCAATTGTGGTTTCCTTCGCATTCATGGGTAACTAAACTTCTCTGTTGGGGTTATGGAAGCCGAATGAGTTACTATCTATTGCTGTGAGTTTGTGAGTTCGAGGCACGTATATTGCTTATATCATTATTCTCTTCATCTTAATCTACATTCTTTGCGGTTGCAAACGCAAGAATACGCCAGTCTAACATTTAACTTGTTCGAGAGAAAAGTTATTTGTCTGGAAAAGAGATAATGTCAAGGTAGTAGGACACCCTTTCCTATTAAAAAGCTAGTGCCGTAACTGGACTAACCTCTTGGAGAATTCGTACCGTTAGACACGCTTTAAGCTCGAGAGAGTTAAAGTGAAATAATCCTTGTTTAGGTCGAGAGACGCTTGGATTTACCATCGACTACAATCCTCTATAAGCAATTGCATGTCAGAATTCTACACACTCATAGCCAATAGAGACGTATACCTCAGAAGGTGGACATAACCCCAACGCCTCAATTCTCATTGTTTACAACTTACGTAACAATCTTTCTCTTTTACTTTGCTATTTTCAGCTTTTATTTAATTGTTTTGGTGACACATTACAATCCCCCCTTTTTACGAGACTTGCACCAAAAGTCTAGTAATCTTTACTTACTTGTTGACCAAGCTATTCCCTGTGGGATCGATACCCAACCCAGTTGGGTTCTATATTTGCTAACGACCGCTTTACACTCCTACGAGAGCTGTAGATTGAGCGTTATCACTAGGCCAAAAAAACTCAAACAACCACCCTGATCTAACCCACTCCAAGCATAACCACAAGGATCCTGGCCTCCATCATGCATAAAGCTATGATTATAAACTCCCTGATCCCGTAAACCTCTCATATCTTCACACACACTCCTATAAGAACACTCAAGCAAACTGATCCCATGAAAAAAAAGGTGATCTAACTGGTCTGCCCTCTACTAAGGCCCTCCAGCAATGTCTAACTAGACCAAAGAACTGAAAGAAAATGAATTTTATTCCATTAGAATCACTCAACCTATACAACCTCTCATGACAACCAAGAAAGAATATGTAAACATCAAACCTAAGATCTATATCTAATCTGTAATTTCAGGGACATAAAAGATAAAGTCATTATATGTAGAGCAATCCCCGGCAATACCTCATCAACACTAGGAGAACCAATAGTGGTCACATGTGCATCTAGAGTCTGAAGCCCTAAAGTACCACGTTGAACCAAAATAGGAGCCACCCTCTAAATAAAACCCAACACTCAAACCAAACAATCCTCAATCATCTAGGGCCACAGATGGTGTTTGCACTGGCCTTAACCCCTTTAACTTACTATTCCTACCACCATTAGCAACTCTGGAACCTAAAGAGATAACTCTAAACAGACCTCTAGTTGGTTTGGATATCTCAATCCAACCTCTGCCTCGAACCCTGCTCTTTTTGCACACTAAAGGCATGGGATTTAGATCTCTGACCATAGAAAAATATGTGCTCACAATCTGTGAGAGATTAAAAAAGAAGTTTTTGAGTTTTCCAAATCTCCAAATGCCTATAGCAGAATGAATAAGACCAATGAACCTAGGGATCTAAAATTAATTTTTCACGATCCAAAATAGGAACATGATGGAATTTGTCAAACTCTCCACAAAATTAAGCCTATTTCAATCCCAAAAATTATAAATAAATGAAAAACAGAAATGCATGGGAAGGATAAAATAATCCTAAATATATAACTGAGACACAAGTCTCCAAAAATACATCCCAGGTCTGGTTGTCACTAGTACAACCGCTAATAAGGATTTAGAACAATAATAATCATATTAAATATCTTAGATTCTAATAAAACATAAGACATAAGTAGAAAAATCCAAGAAGTTTCAAAGTCTGCCATCCACTACCTCAATCTCCATAATATCCAATGTCGAAGGAATGCAATCTACAATTTAACACTCAAACCAATACTTGTATAAGGTGTAGAAAGATATGAAAAAAGAAAGAAAAACAAGGTGAGTACAAAACCATGTGTACTTAACAAGCAACATCGATAATCAACCCTAATCAAAAGCGATGGCAAGAGCCACCACCCCAATAATCCAAGGTTTTCCAAATAGATCTATAGCCATCAAATTCTCCACTTTATCCTAACAGGGTAACCTATCACAACAGTCATAACATTATCCACAGATAGGGTAGGCATATAAGTATAGGTGAGTCAACACTAGCCATTTTATGGCCAACAAAAATAGAAAAAAAAATTATAAGAAAGACTCGCTAACACCATATAGCATGCTCAACTATCATGTTTAATTAATTATCTGAGATAAAGTAGTGAGAGTGTACAAGTATATGTATTTCATACTACCACTAGGTAACACACTACATGGCTCACTAATCAAGTCATAGCCATATCCTACACCTTATGATTCTTCAACTCCCAAATCAACCAAGAAATAGAATAATATGATGTAATAAGGTGGAATGAATGCTCAATACACAATATACCAAACAAGATTCAATCATGATAATTAACTATAAAAGTAAGCACTCAACGATAATATCAACTATCCCAAGGATATATCATGCAACCCAAGTGATGCAATGCAATGTGAAGATGATGATGAATGATTGAACGTTATCGCATAACATTCTACATACACCTACTGAGCCTTAGTGCTTCCAAGATAGGACTCATGGGGGTTCGCAATCCATGTACTCTTACAATCTCAATGTCATAGCTCAATTCAACCTTATCGGTACATCCCTCGGTATAGACATTTTCTAATGTGTCGCATTTTCTTATAAAAAGTAGAATGTCTCAGTGGTTCTTATGTCTCATGAATATGCGTACGTGATATGAGAATATAATGTTCACAACCAATCAGTATGAAGATCAAAATTCATTCAATGCATGTATCAATGAGCTCTTAATCAACTCAATGTATCAATAATTCAAGAGATCAGTTTTTACTTGGCATCACCAAAATAAATAGCCATATAGTCATCAATAATATCATTCCCAACCCCTCATTCAAGCATCACTATAATGACTATGCAATTAAATGCTCAGATAAGGCCTATGATGACAAGTCAAGCCCCCACTCAGATAAGGCCAATAATAGATAAGGCATCTCGTATTGACCCTCACGGTTATTTGTCTGTATTTTCATACATTTTGGTATTCAGGGATTTTCTATAACTGTCCCAAGTTATTTATGACTTTCTAGGACTGATAGTTCAGTTTCCAAATAATTCGTTTGATTAATTTTAGTAATATCTAGTATATTGTGAAATATTTAATTTAAATTGACATTTGGTAGAAATATAATTTATTGCCTTCTAAAATATTTTTGATATTTACTAAATTCCTTAAGTTATGTTATAGTTATATCACTTTATAGTAGTTTTTATAGTCTATTAACATTTTAAGTGGAGATAGTAAATCTAGAAATGTTAAATAATATTATTATATAATAGAGATTTTGTTAGACATAATTTTCTACTAATTATGATATATTCAAAATATGATAATTATTTTATCATGAATTTATGCAATACCCGAGTACGAATTTAATGAAGAGTAAGAGGTGGATGTAGCCACCTCTATCTCTACGTGTGAGCAATTGAAAATCTAATAGTGGCATTCTGCCACCTATACAAGGTTTGCCAAACCTTGTAAGCAGTGAATACATATATAAAGTTTTTTCCTAACTTTTCATTACATATCAACATTTTCCCCATTTAATTTTCTTATAACATTGCAAGCTTTCTTTAACATTTGCATAATGTTGCTCACTTTTCCTTTACATACTGCTCCTTTTTCATTTATTAAACCCGATTAGAAGAGATTGGATTGGAAATATTTTAGATGCTTCATTATATCTACGGAAGAGAATTAATTATCTGCTAACAAGTTATTCGATTCTAGTAGCACTATTAAGAGGCTTCGCAAAAAAGATATTTTAGCTTTGGCATTCAAGTAGGCTAGGCTTACTCTACCTTTAGATTGAGTTAATTTACTGAATTGTGGATTATTATGCTAGTTCTAGATAACTGTTTGTAGTTGTGTAGCATTATATATATATATATATATATATATACATATATATAGCATGCCTTATTTATCCAAATTAGTACCCCGTTTTAGTAGATTTTGGTATTTTGTCTTTCAATATAATATAGAATCTATCACTTTAGGATGTGGAATTAAATTGCAAAACCTTGAATTTGTCCCTTTAAAATTAAGACATTTGTATGGTAATTAGACGTATTTTAGCTTTTGTTCAGGTTTAGTATATACTTTATTTCTATCATTGATTGTGAACTTTTGTACTACGTTGACATTATTATGGTATGGTATGAATTTTAATATTACAGTAGGGTATGGTTATTATGAGTTTTGGTTTGAGTTCAGGATCTGATTATGATTGTGGTTCCTTTGAGTTTCGATTCGATTCCGGCATCTGATTATGGTTGTGGTTCCATAGAGTTTCGGTTCGAGTCTGGTATCTAATTATGAGTACTATTGTATATTATATATATGGCCTCCCGTTATTACCCACTATGTCTGCTTCGAATCCGGCACGTGTCCTCTTGTTATTATCCATCACTATCGGTTCAAGTTCGGTATCTGGCCTCTCGTTACTATCCATTGGTGTCGGTTCAAGTCCGGTGCATATCTGGATGACTACTACAATTTCGACACTATTGACTGAAATAACTCTACCTTTACGAACAAAACTGAAATAAAATACATCGACACTATTGACTGTCTATGAAGCCTCTACTAGAAATAACTATGGGGAGCCAGGTCATGACTCTCAACTATCCCAACTCAATACGACTGAATAAAGAAATACAATACTTCTCAAACTGTTTAACTGACTCGAGCCTTTGAATTAAAAGGACTCATCTTCTGCTGACTGGAAGTTGTGAACTGACTGAATATGGTGTATGTGCTATAACTTGTACCTATATTATGAGATAATATAGCATATAGACGTATATGTGGATTAATACTTTGAGGACGTATATGTGGATTAATACTTTGAGGATGTACTGAGTATAAAGGGGGTGTAGGCATTTATATAAAACAATATCAATACTCTTTAATGAAATCATACATGCAAATAGGAATGACTCACATGGCTTGAATAAGTCTAAAATATAAAACTCATAAATCATAAATAGTGAAACATGTAACCCAAATCTCGTGAGTCACTATACTTAACATTAAAATCTATACTCTCCTCTTATTCTCAGTACTTTAAGGCTAAAGGAAGCTTTAAACAATACTTTCAAACTCATGCTTTTATCTTGTGAAGAGTAAAACTTCTTTAAAACGTAAATACTTAGAACTTTTAGGAACTTTTAACACTTGAGAACTATGAAACTCTTTTAAACTCGGAACATTTGGAACTCGGGAGTTTCTTCTATCCGATATAAATCATGTGAGCTACATGGAGTCCAACATCTTGCCCACGTTGGGGAGAGCTGTTTTATCCTTGCCATCGGAGTAGATACACAACTTCAGTGATCAATATCTCAGCCTTCGAACCATAAATCTCGAACCTATGGTGGCACGTACTTCTGGGGTATGAGACCTTGGAATCATACCCAACTTCCCATACTCAGCTCAGAACTCTTAGAAAATCCACCTCAAAATAACTCGTGGGTCTATAATGAAGACCAAAAAATATTTATCTTGCTTTAAATCATAAGTGGTGTGGATTCCTATCTTAGCTTTTGAAAGTACTTATCAAAACTTGTCAACAAGACTTTGAGATCATAATCTCTTTATAAACTCATCACATGTACTTAGGACTCAAAATATAAAGCTTTAATGCATCAAAATCATATTTAAACTTCATGCTCAACCATCATCTTAAAAAACTTATAATCATCTTAATCAAGATATTGGAAAAATAACTCATAATATGAACTCATGATTTCAACATCTCAAAATTCATGCTTGATAACAAAACATTCATAATAATCTTAAAATCTGGAAAACTCGGAAATAGGCATGGAAATATAAACAAAATCATGTAATTCAACCTTTAATCCATGAAAAATCTCAAGATCTTGCAAACAATAATAATGGGTATAAACCCTAACTTCAATTTCATGGAAAATCTCATAATTTGTAGAAATTTGTATTTAAAATAAGTCTTTGGGCACAAGGGTGAAAGAGTTACCCTTGTTCAAACCCCACATACCTTAGATTTTGAATGTAGATGAACAAGCTTGCTTGACTCTTTTTCGTACTCTTGAATGGGGGTTCTTGATGCTTTTGACTTGGGAGTCTTGAATCCTAACTCAATTTGTAAAATCTATGGTGAGTTCTTGAATTTCTTGGAGGTAGATTTGGACCTTGTTCTTGGGAGTAATTTTTGTAAGAAACCTTAGATTTTTTATGCTTGAGGAGAATATGGTATTTTTTCCTTGGCCAGATGTATATAGATGTTGGAAAGGATGGAAAATGACCAAAAAGTCCTTTTTAAAAATAACTTTAAAATAATGAACGAGATCTGTGACGGCTCGTACGACTGTCCGTCACTGGCTCGATGGTACGTTGGGATGACCGTCGCACCTGGGCTAGAATGGGACTTACTATCTTAGAAGCGACGGCTTAGGCGATGGTCCGTCACTAGCTCGACGGTCCGTCGGCCATTCCGTCGCGCCTGGCCAGAAGGTGGACTCACTACCTCCGCTGCGACGATTTGGGCGACGGCCCGTCGCTAGCTCAACGGTCCATCGGACCTTTCCGTCGCACCTGGGCTATTCAGACTGCTTTCTATAATTCGGCCATAACTTTCTATTTCGGTGTCGAATTTTAACGAAATGGGTATCGTTGGAAAGATAATTCAATATCCCACACGATAAAAATTCAAAATTAGTAAAATTTTATATGATTTAAATGCTACTCACATTTGAAGACATTCCTTAGTCTTTTAAGAGAGAAGTTAGGCTTTACTTGACAGGCTCTAATGTCTTAGACTACGAGGGAACTTTGCGGGGTCTTACAATATCTCCCCCTTGGAAACATTCGTCCTCGAATGTCGCTAGTTAGACTAAGATACCGAGGAACTAAAGATGCATAGCTGAAAAAAATGGATACACCGGATTTATATCTTTCTATACTTTTGAATACTTCGGAAGGTACAAGAACTTGTCATAAGAATAGCTATATAGCTGAATCTCTAATTAGAGAGGAGCTGGATGAATAGAGAGGAGCTGGATGAAGGAAGGTTGTAATCTTTGTCCAAATCTAAGCTAACTTGCCTTTTTCTTATTATGAGGAGTTGACTCATGCTGAGAGTTTAGAATTCGCTTGATGTGCTCATGGTCCAATCGTATTTATAAACTGTGAAGTGATAGTTTATGCAGGCATAAATCATGATAAGACGAGGCTAAGGTCACACAATGGGTATCACATTGTCTGATCTGGAATACTTGGAAAATAAAGATCATTCAGTGAATACTTATGGACTGAATCATGACTAGATACTCATACTCAAGTGGAGGATTTCTTCAACCGCTATTCTAGGGAGTTCTAACGATATGAAGGAGCAAGGAACTTTGGGCAAGATCTGAACAAGACATCTGAATAAGAGATTACAATATTGCTATGACTCTATAACTTGGAATATAGACCTATGAATCATAAGTCGGGATATAAGTAATAGGCCTCAAGCAATGTAACTTCTTACTCCCAAACTTAGCAACACTTCTCAAATACTCCTTCAACTATACTATTCCCCTCAAATACCATACTCGTAAGCCTATATTTATAACCATATATGCACTCCTAAGTAACCATTCGTAAGGAATCGTTCATATTCTCTAAACCTCTATCAACAACTGATTTCCTTCACTATGCTTAAGAAGACATACATAAAATTTTAACTAGCCATGACATGTACCAAATACTTGGCCTCAATCCTACTTCACACTTACAGTCTCAGCTAAAATAAGCATACAACAATCTTCTAATAATGAAAAAAAGGTTTACTCTCTCCCATCCAGACAACTGTTCGTCATCACTATCTTGACCTGAGAAAGGTTAACTAAATGGTTAGAACAGGAGGACCTGAAACATGAAGGGATACTGTGTATAACTTAACACCTAACTGAGGCTTGAGGAGCAGAATATGTAACATCGTGAACTGATCAAAGAAGTCTGATCTGAAGACATGCTTGTTATAAGTCTGAATTTCGCTAATCATTAAAAATATTGCCTGAGTACCGGAAATGACATACTGTAAAGCTCGAGTACATGGGTCATGAGCTGCATGACCTAAATTTGGAGTTCATAACTTATTAAATATGATTCCAACTATTGAAAGAACTGAAATTCCTTATTTTGGAACTAGGAGAGTACATGATTCTCTATCGTATGGATGAACGCGAATTAAGATCATGGAACTAAAATGTAAGGCATGAGTAGGTATTGGGACAACTGAAAATACTGAAATAAGATTGGATCAAGCATCAATCTTTCTTACAACTATTCTACAACTTACTGGTACATCTACTAGAATTTGAAAGCTTGACTTGGTTACTAGTTCTATCATCTTACCCTTAGATTTAAGCCATCAATCTGAGGATGAGAATCACTATATAAACTCTAGTCTAACTGCTATCACTTTACTCTAGAGTCTGGGATATAATAATGCACATGAACAAAAGAACTTAACCCAAATGACTACACCTGAAAGAGCAAAACCAACTCCTAACACTACCTTCTGAGTTACACCCTATCTTTCTATAGCCCCAATAGTCATCATATAATACTTGAACACTTACTAACTTTGAATCTGCATGAGCACCCCATAGTCAGAGTTCACGCCATCTAGTGCTTCAACTCTTATTTCTATTAGCTTAATCTTCAAAGTTTCAAACTTAGATTCTAACGCTTAATATGAATATCTCCAAACCTCTGATGGACCATACTACTTCTGCCATAGCCTACCAATTTCACGTTTGTAAACTTATATTTCTAAACCATAAGAACCAAAATCATACTTAACAGGCTCCACATCTTCAATCATAACTTCTTAACTTAGCTGTCAAGAACATCATACATTATCTAACTAGTCTTTCTCTACCTAGCAACTCAACATTACTACTAACCACTCAACATGCAATAATCCTCAAAAAATAATGCAGCCCCATAGCACCTTGGGCATACTTCCACATCATACATACAATATCATACTTTATTACGAGCCAAATAAACTTAAGATCTTGCATACACTGTTCAAGCCTACTAGATCATTTTCATACGACTAACATTCACAAAACATCAATCATTATATCCACCTTGCTCACATTTACTATTCAAACTTAGCATCTCGTTCTATCTATGATTAACCACAATCTTGACAACTATTCTTACCTGCCCAATATCTGAAAATACTAGCCCGCTAAAACCTCATAACAATAATGATCAATCCTATTGTCTATCTTATTTACAATCTATTACCACATCTTTCTTCTACACCTCATTACTATTCACCTATCTATACACCTAAACTTCTTTCATAACTCTATAAGTTTTAACTAAACATCCTCTTGCAATTTCAGGAAAGCCTAAATTAACAACACTCCTCCACCAAGTACTTTTATCAATAACCCATACTTTTATAGCACAAAAAACACCGTCAACAACTCTTTTATTACTTCAAGCAAACAACAATTCGCCTTAACTAATAACTCCTTCTCTCCCTTCTACTAAACTAACACACAAGGACAACAAGATAAATAACAAGTTACTAGTGAATTAAAATAAGCCTCACATGGCTTCACTAGACTTTGATTTTCAACAACACAATGATAACGAGATTACAAGAGATAGAAACTTGACACATAATATTCAATGATCTAAGAATACACACCTTACTCTATCTTAACTGAATGACTTATAAGAATGAGGCATAACTTTAAACTTGGGGGACTTATAACACACTAGAAGGCTCCTCTCAAGCCGCTTCATAAGACTTTTAAAACTTTTTGTTAGCAAGTCTGAGAGTATTATCAGAGAAAGAAATTGGAACTTCCGATCAGTTTACCTCAAGAATAGTACATAGATAAAGAAGTATAGATTATCATTATGGATTCTGAGGAGGAAATCTAAAAGCACATCTGACTTGGGCTTAGTGCACGATTTTTACAAACATGATAAAGCACTTTAATCTTCGAAATGCAAAAGCACTAATGGGATATTTTTCTAGCCTTCTTATAATCTCATAACTATATGTGGAGAATTAAGCTTGACTATTTCTAGTACCTTGAAAATGAGGCAGAGATGGCCTGAATAGAGTAAGATGAGAAGTTTAAGTTTCTTAGAGGACCTTTCTATAGTACGATCTGAGATTTGAAAGAATGGAAACATTTCCTAAATGCATCGTAGCCTCTCGAAGAAAAGTACAAACGTCTCCGTACTGTTCCGCAAGACTCTACTAGACATGGCTTCACAGACACCCTAGGACACTTGAACTCGGTGCTCTGATACCAAGTTTGTAATGCCCCAAAAATGGGTCCCAAGACGTCACATGGTGCTTAGGGTCACAAGTGATCCCAAGCTAACCCTGTTACTAGCATACTTACTAGCAACTAAATAAAATACATAAATCTGAACAAAATCAGCGGAAATAATAAAACTTCTCTAAACTTGATCAATACAAAATTTGAGTTTACAAGATTACAACTCTACCTTTACGAACAAAACTAAAATAAAATACATCGATACTACTGACTGTCTATGAAGCCTCTACTAGTACTGCCTATGGGGAGCCGGGTCATGACTCCCAACTATCCCAACTCAATACGACTGAATAAAGAAAATAACTTTTGAAACTATATAACTGACTCAAGCACTTGAATTAAAAGGACTCATCTCCTGCTGACTGGAAGCTGCGAACTGACTGAATATGGTGTATGCACTACAACTTGTACCTACATTATGAGACAATGTAGCACATATACGTATATGTGGAACAGTACTTTGAGGATGTTCTGAGTATATAGGGGGGTATGCATTTACATAAAATAATATCAATACTCTTTAATGAAATCATACATGCAAATAGGAATGACTCACATGGCTTGAAGAAGTCCAAAATATAAAACTCATAAATCATAAATAGTGAAACATGTAACCCAAATCTCATGAGTCACTATACTTAACTTTAAAATTTATAATCTTCTCTTATTCTCTGTACTTGAAGGCTAAAGGAAGCTTTAAACAATAATTTCAAACTCAGGCTTTTATCTTGTGGAGGGTAAAACTTCTTTAAAACTTAAAGACATAGAACTTTTAGGAACTTTTAACACTTGAGAACTCTGGAACTCTTTTAGACTTGGGACACTTGGAACTCGGGAGTTTCTTCTAACCGATATAAACCATTTGAGCTACCTGGAGTCCAACATCTTGCCCACGTTGGGGAGAGCTGTTCTATCCTTGCCATCGGAGTAGAACCTCATCTTTAGTGATCACCATCTCGAACTTGGGCCCATAAATCTAGAACCTACGGTGGCATAAAGTTCTAGGGTATGAGACCTTCGAATCATACCCAACTCGGTGCTAAATACTACTCCCATACTCAGCTCAGAACTCTTAGGAAATCCACCTCAAAATAACTCATGGGTCTATAATGAAGACCAAAAAATATTTCTCTTGCTTTAAATCATAAGTGGTGTGGATTCCTATCTTAGCTTTTAAAAGTAGTTATCAAAACTTATCAACAAGACTTTGAGATCATAATCTCCTTATAAACTCATCACATGTACTTAGGACTTAAAATATAAAGCTTTAATGCATCAAAATCATATTTAAACTTCATGCTCAACCATCATCTTAAAAAGCTTATAATCATCTTAATCAAGATATTGGAAAAATAACTCATAATATGAATCTCATGATTTCAACATCTCAAAATTCATGCTTGATAACAAAACATTCATAATAATCTTAAAATCTAAAAAACTCGGAAATAGGCATGGAAATATAAACAAAATCATGTAATTCAACCTTTAATCCATAGGAAATCTCAAGATCTTGCAAACAATAATAATGGGTATAAACCCTAACTTCAATTTATTAAAAATCTCAGAATTTGTAGAAATTTGTATTTAAAATAAACCTTTAAGCACAAGGGTGAAAGAGTTACCCTTGTTCAAACCCCACATACCTTAGATTTTGAATATAGATGAACAAGGTTGCTTGAAACTCTTTTTCGCACTCTTGAATGAGGGTTCTTGATACTTTTAACTTGGGAGTCTTGAATCCTAACTCAATTTGTAAAATCTATGGTGAGTTCTTGAATTTCTTGGAGGAAGATTTGGACCATGTTCTTGGAGTAATTTTTGCAAGAAACCCTAGATTTTTTATGCTTAAGAAGAATATGGCGTTTTTTCCTTGGCCAGATGTATATAGATATTGGAAAGGATGGAAAATAAACAAAAAGTCCTTTTTAAAAATAACAAAATACTGAACGGGATATGCAACGGCTCGTTCGACGGTCCGTCGTCCTGAACGTCGCACCAGGGCCAGAATGGAACTTACTGTCTTGGCGGCGACGGTTCGTCGCTAGCTCGACGTTCCATCGACCATTCCATCATGCCTGGACAGAAGGTGGACCCACTACCTCCGCTGTGATAGTTTGGGCGACGGCCCATGGTTAGCTCGACGGTCCGTCGGACTTTTCCGTTGCACCTGGGCAGTTCAGACTGCTTTCTGTAATTTGGCCATAACTTTCTCTTACGATGTCGGATTTTGATGAAATGGGTATCATTGGAAAGATAATTTAATTTCCCACACGATAAATAGTCAAAATTAGAAAAATTTGTATGAGTTAAATGCTACTCACTTTGGAAACCACTCCTTAGTCTTTTATGAGCGAAATTAGGCTTCACTTGATAGGCTCTAATGGATTAGACTACGAGGAAAATTTGCGGGGTCTTACAGTTTGTTACTTGTTATTACTATTTCTATCATTCTAAGAAATTTTTCCTGATTTCTGCCTATTAGCTCGTTACCTATTATTCCGGGATATGGTTTGGCTTGCCTACTGGGGGTAAGGTAGGCACCATTACGACTTGAGAAATTAGGTCGTAACACATCTAATGTGCAAACATGACCAATAATATCAAGTTAAGCTCCCACTTCGGCATCACAATAAAATATCCTCTCAATACAAAAAAAATTGCATATAAGTTCCAACTCGAGCACACAGTGATAAATAATTACTCAAGTCCATAATGAAATTCACATAAGCCCCACACGGAGAACACGAAATAAACAACAATTCCCATAAAAATAAGTTGCGGACTACTAAAACCTAACTTGGTCCATACATTAAGCCTCATCAACTAATACAAGTCTATTCATACTTTAAGTATCCTCAAAACCTCAATCATTCTATCAAATAACGATAATGACATAATTATCCCTTAAAAAAACATCAAAATTTCAATTATTACATCAAAGTCAACTAAACAAGATTCAGTCTATAAATTAGGAATCCACTATCAATATTATTTAAGATCAATGAGCTAACTATCTATAATCTATTCCAATTATATTTACAATTATAAAGACCAACTAAGATAAGTAACTAATAACTATGACCCATCAAAAGACTCTGGTACCTGCGAAGATGCTGGTCATTTCACCTAAGGGGGACTCCAATCCTAAATAATACACAAATATAAAAACTAAGCATACAAAATATAAACACTTTGCCAAAAGTCAATGTACATCTCAACTTGCTCTATAAGAAGATCTGCAAGCCCAAACACTATCCAAAGCTCCAATCAAAAGTTCGACTCCTCGAATAAACAACAAATGCATTTAATATAATCAAATATGTCATTTACAAGTCAAAAGAAAGCTAATGGTACTTATATTGACCCTATTTAAAACGGTTTTTGAACGGGTTCAAAAAACTAGCTTGAAAATGAAAGAGGTAATACCAAAATTTTATTTTACAAATACATTCCCCAAAATTAAAGAAATTTACAGTTGAAAACCCATGCAAAAATGAGTTTAACACGAGTCTCAAATCAAAGAAAAAATATTTTAAAGCTTTTTCAGAAAAATTCTCGAAATTGTATGTTTAAATCAAGATTAAAAAGTATTTCTAATGTTATGATTAAGTGTAAAGTAGTCAAAATTGAGATTACCCAATCTAAAATGGTGAACGAAGATCCTAAAAATTGCCCAAACCCAAAGCTCAAAGTTCATAAATAGTGAAAATTGCGGAAAGGGATTTATATACAAGCGGTCATCGTTGAAGCGGTGTCTGTCACTAAAGCGGCCACTGCTTAAGTAGTCTTTGGGCACTAAAGTAGCTACTGCTGAAGTGGCTTCACCATATAGCATCAAGTGTTAATTTTAGTGCAAGCCAATAATACTCCAAACGAACCCTCAAAATTTGATCGGGACTTTGTAAAAATAAACCATATATACTACCAGGATAATTTCAATGTATCGGGCTCAATGGGGATGTTGAATTTTTGAAAAATATCATTTTCAATAAATTAACCTCCTCAAGGCATATTTCTCTAATTTTTAAACGAAAGGTCAAAAACCAAAATAGAGGCTCGAGACCCTAACTAACCATGCTACGAAACAAAAATTGATGTTTCAAATCTAATGAAACTGTCTGAATCATCATCTAAGGCTCAGATCATAAATATTGATCGAAGTCAAACTAACCCCTTTTTAAGTTTGTTCAAAGCCACGAATTCATTTACAACACTTCCGAACGTATCAAAAAATGTGTCAACATTCTTATATCTCGTAAATAAGATAAATCAACTATGGAGAAGGACAAAATGTTCAAAATATATAAATTTTTAAATTTTAATATGAGGGTCATTACACTAAATCTGTAGCCCAAGTCGTAAATCGACTCTTGACCCAGCTCTAAACCCTAAAATTTCAAATATACCCATTAGTAAGTTTTTAGATGGAGTAAACTATAACTTAAAAGGGCAAAAATGTCAATCACCTTTTAGTGAGTCTTTTGGTCACTCAACACTGCTATTCATACTTATCTATATATAAAGAGAGGGGGGTTCTAAGCCTGTCTCCTCTATGTTTTAACAAATCCTTTTTTAAAGAAGATTCTTTCTATTAAAATGTTTTAAAAAAATAGATAGGGACATAAATGATGCAAATATAGCCACTAATACATGTGTGGTCGACATATGACCTGCAATAATTTAGGACTTTTATTAAAGTCATAAGATTCCTTATTTTAAAGTTACTTTTATTAAAGTTGTCTGACTTTTAATTCAGAATTTTATTTCTTCCCTTGTCCTTTACTAACGTGGAAGGTCCTTCCAATTACTCTTTGAACTTGTGCATATATTCATTAATATCAATTTCTCCATTGCTTCGAATGTTTTGGATTCTCTACTAACCAATCAACTCAATAGAATTTAATAACATCTCAGGAAACTAATAGGTGTCATATTGTATCAGAGCCAAAACATCTAATAAAAATAATAATAATAATAATAATAATAATAATAATAATAATAATAATAATAATAATAATAATAATAGCAAAAACAACAATAATGATGATGATGATGATAATAATAATGTAATTCATTCCATAACTATAAATATATCACAAGGAGTCATTACATTGCCAATTTCGTCCTTGTCTCGAGATTGATTTCTTATCTACTTTTGTTTTCCCATGATTACATCTATGTGTATATGTAAATGGTTATATTTGAGCAATGTAATTATCTTCTCCATCTTTTCTTTGTTTTCTTTCTTTTTAATTATTTCCTTTATCTTTCTTTGTTTGACCCCTAATGTCTTTCCGACTTTTTACATGCACAATATGCTAGCATATGAAATGTTACTTTGATTCTTGGACTGAAGTGCATACAAGATTTTATTTTTTTCCTGTACTATTAGTGACATTTTCTCTGAATATATATAATGCATTATCAAATTTTAAGTTGTTACTTTTTTTTCTAGAAAAATATTTTCTCCATTTATTTTTATTTGTCACTTATTTTCTAATTAGATTTTTATTTATAAATTTTTTCCTATTTTACCCTTAGCATTAGTTGCTTATGCTTCAAGCTAATTTGAAGACACAATAGTAAACATCGATTAACAAGGATATTATGTTAAAATAGTCATGTTAATAATTATTTTCTTAATTGGTGTATCAAGTCAAAATGTGACAAGTAAAAGCAAATGGAGAAAGTATATTATTTTACAATAAAGAAAAGACATAAAGACACCACTTGTTATGAAAAATAAAGTAGAGAAACAAGAGTAGAAACAGAAGAGAGAGTAATTCTTATTTTTATTGAGAGATTCTCTTGGGGTCCTTGAGAATGATTTACGATGGACAAAACCCCTCTATTTATAGGATAAATTACTCCTAAAAGATAGATATTTCAAATCCTGATAGATATCAACTAAATTTTGATAGATCTTATCTATATTCTTGATAGACATTCACTACAATGTAAATACATTTTTAACATTTCCCCTTGAATATCTAATTGATAGATAATGTACCTTATTAAAACTTTACTAGAAAAAATTCAGTGGAAAAAAATCTAGTGAAGGAAAAAGAGTACACATCTCTAACAATATGCATATAGGCTGCTTCATTAAAAACCTTCTAAGGAAAGCCCAATGCGACAAAACCGCATAAGGAAAAAAGAGTACAGTGTGTATTAACTCCCCCTAATGAGAACATCATTAAGCCTTTACATCCCGATCTTGTACACCATCTTCTTAAAGTTGGAATTAAAAGAGATTTGGTGAATAAATCAGCCACAATATCACTTGAATGAATCGTTTGCACGTTAATATCACCATTCTTTCGGAGCTCATGTATATAGAAAAGCTTTTATAAAGTGTGCTTCGTTTTATCTTCTTTTATGAATCCTCCTTTAAGTTATGTTATGCATGCTGCATTATCTTCCTATACAATTATGGGTATATTGTCATAATTCAAACCATATTTTTCTCAAATGATATGTATCATGGACCTCAACCACACATATTCTCGGCTTGTTTCATGAATAGGTATAATCTCAGTATGGTTCGATGAGGTGGATATGATAGACTACTTTATATATCTTCAAGATATAGCAGTATCCTCATATGTGAACACATTTCATGTTTAAGATCGAGATTTATGAAGGTAAAATAAATCCCAAGCATCAACATAATCAATAAGATCGGGACTGCAATATTTAGAATAAAATATGATCATGTGCTTGATCCTATATTGATGTCTCCTATTAGGAGCAGAACTATACCTTGCTAATAAATTAATCAAAAATCTATAGGCCTTGTAGTATTTGCAAGATACATGAGTGCACCAATTGGACTAAGATATAGTACTTCATAACCAATCCAAATTGGTATATTTCTCATTTTATTAAATAATCTATTGCTTTTGAAAACTCTCCAAGAGTTCCAATGATTTTCAAGCTATGAACTTATACAATATAAGGATTATAAATAAGTTTCCCAGAAACATTTATATGCTTCAAACATTTTGGATCCTTAAACAGTTTTGATATAAATTTTGTCAAGCAACAATATTCACCATATCATGTGCGACATTTTCAAGTGTCTGGACTGCAAAGCAAATAAGTTTTATGCTTACCAAGATGCATCCTTTCATGTCACTTGATAAATATTTCTACGTCAGCATGCTTAAATAAAAGTAGAATTCATATCCTTGTAATCTTTTACAAAATTACGATAATATTGTATCAAAGATATTGATGATATATTATTTTATATCGGTTAACAGTATGGCATAACATTTTGAGATCTCATCATTTCATTATTTTCAGGTACCTGAACCTCTCATAAGGTTTTATGAAGTGTTATGTCGTATGCTCTTCAAGAGCACATTTCCTTCTTATTATGATTATTTGTTTCTTATCTTTTTCAAGAATTATTTCATTTGGAACCGATTGGTCTACCACGCTTCACGCATGCATAGACTTTATCCTTCAGGGATACAAATTAGGAGAACTTCTAGCTTAAATATGAGATGCTTTCGGCATTTGACTTGAATTATATTTTTGAATGAGGATCTGATGATAATTCCTAACATATTTCATAGCTACTTATAATCTCCCCCTTATGTTAGGAAAACTAACATACATTCTCTATCTTCTTTGAGGAATCCACCTTTATGCATAATAGTATATTTATTAATTCTATACCGTACATCAAAATTATTAGATAGACAACATGTGGTTTCTGACTCAGAACCAACTTTGAGGGGGAATTAATCATGATTTATTAGTTTGATGCATACAAGTACTTTTGTATATAATATTTCAAATCAACACATGATATTTTTGTTCTCATTAATAATTTTTCAGCTATTTATTGAAGGCATTCAACGCCAAACCAACATTATCAAGATGAATTATCTTGATTTCACAATCTGAAAATTATGTTCTTAACTAAATTTATTTTGAGCAAGTAACTTTATGAATGTCAAACTACAGGTTGACAATAAATGTATATGTGATCATCTTATATCGATGCATTTTAATAGATCACATGACTGGTGAACGAGCCCATATTCACCTTTTATATTTTTTTTCAAAATTTGAGGGATTCAATCCCAAAATTAGTTGGTCCAACCAACTTATCATGAAAACAAGCAACATTAAAAGAAATGAAGAATTTTTTAATTCTTCAATATATGTTCAATACTCAGTATGCACATCTTTAGGATGTCGCAATCATTCATGTCAATTTTATGAACTTTTTGTTCTAGCAAACTTCAAGTTTACCATGACATGAACCTTTTACTCTAGTAAATTTCAGATTTACTATTACAAGAATAAAGTTCAGGTTTACTACTTCAGAAGTAGATTTCAAAATAATTCTTCTCAATTATTCAGCCATTTTCGGATGTACATTATGATACCATCACAATCAAGTATACGTTTGTATTAAGAAGCTTTACTAAATATTATCGCATTCACCTTAGCGAATGAATCTGTACTTATAACAATTGAAATTCGCATTCCCCGTGAATGGAATATAGTCGTGCCTTAAGCCTATCAAAGTATGATAGCTTATAACCTATTTTAAGATATTGCTACTACAAGAGCAAATCGAGGCATACATGTGATGCATTGCTACCAGATTCACTTCGGGAAATGGAGCATACTTAATGAGATAAATTTCATGTCTTTCACAAAAAACATATTGGTTTACCTTAGCCATCATTATATCATCAATATGACTTTTTCATATAAAAGAATCTTAGGTCATAATCGATGGGACTTGAACCCAATATCTTATTGATATTTGTCTCAAGATGTAACACTTTTCACTTTTACAAAAAAAATTCACCGCTTCAAGAACCAAATCATTAGTATATAAATTCAATCATACCTTGGATCGTCTATTAATTAACAAACATGTTATCCCTATATATAAGTAAAATTGATACGGTATAACTGCACACTAAGGCTTTCATCTTTTATATTATATAAGACTATATTATATAGATTAGAAACAATAATGGAGAAAAAGAATCTCCTTAACCTCTTGTATAGTAAGATTGGTAAAAACATAGCCTTTTATGCAGTAACTTTTCTTTTTCAAATTAAAAATTATTTCCTCAATTCTTTAAATATTCTTATGTAATTATTAACTACAGCATCTGTAGAAAATCTCAATAAATTACTTACCTGATAGAATCTCGCACTAATTGATCTCTAGTGGTAGAGTCTCGTGCTGATAACGTATTATAAAAATAAAGTAGAAAAACAAGAGTAGAAAGAGAAGAGAGAGTAATTCTTATTTCTATTGAGAGATTCTCTTAAGGTCCTTAAGAATGATTTACAATGAACAAAATCCCTCTATTTATAGGCAAAATTGCTCCTAATAGATAGATAGTTCTAATCCTGATAGATATAAACTAGATCTTGATAGATCTTATCTATATTCTTGATAGGCATTCATTACAATGTAAATACATTTATAACACCACTAAAGTTGTCCCAAATTTTTAAAAAGACACTTTAAGATTGTGGGTCCTATGAAACACCCCCCCCCCCCCCCCCCCCGCCAAAAAAAATAAACTGGCATAAATACACCATTATCGGTCACCGCATAGTAAGTGTATCTCACTCTCTTATGTAGAGTGAAGAACAAGAAAAATAATGAAAATTTTATTTTGATAAATTTTTAAATTGAAAAAAGAAAATCTTACTTTTCTTTTTTTATTTTACATATTTTGTTTTCTATTTCCTTTTTTTCACTTTCTTCTTCTTCATTACTGGGCTATTGGAGGTGAGTTTCATCGCTGGTGGTGTTTATTTTTTAACATAAATGATGAAGAGGTAAAAAATGGAGAACAAGATGATTTGTTAACCATAATTTTTTCGACGAAAAAATATTTTTCGATGACAAATAAATGATAGAGTGATGGTGGTTAGCCATGGTAGGTGGAACCATTTGTGATTTAAAGTTTCTTGTAAAATTTTTAGCATAATTTCTAGGAAAAAGAAATAGTATAAATGGTGGCCACTATTTTTCCTCATCTTTCCCACTCATTATATTGCCTCGTTTAATTACTTTTTATCACTATAAATATTTATTTTTTAATTATTAAGATCTACACATCCTAAAAATGTAGATTGAAGGTGGTGAAGTTAAGATATGAGGAAGGGATGGTAAATTTGGGGATAAGAAACTCAAGAACATGGCGATTTAAATTTTAGATTTTACTTCGATTGTAATTTTAATTTTTAGATTTTAATTCTTTGATGATTTTACTTTTTAATTAATAATTATTTGTGATTTGGAAACTATTTGAAAGAAATATAGATGAAATTGGTTGTGGTTGCAGCTATGAAGGAAATTGGTGGTGGTTGCAGCTATAGCTATAGAGGAAAGTTGAGTTGAAGAAGAAGAAGAAGAAGAAGAAGAAGAAGAAGAAGAAGAAGAAGAAGAAGAAGAAGAAGAAGAAGAAGAAGAAGAAGAAGAAGAAGACAAGTAAAAAGAGGTGCAAAAAGAAAAGGAAACAAGTCAAAAAAATAATTTTAAAATGAGTTAAAATTTGATTTGATACGTGCTAACTACTCTCTCCATTTTGTATTAGTGGTCTTCTTTCTAAAAATATTTATTTCAATTTAGTTGTCCAAGATTTAAATCAAGAGTATTTTATACATATATTTTCCATTTTAACATTGATAAGAAGAACTAAATACATCCACAGTTTTCAATATTATTGAATGATGCATAAATGATTTCAATTCTCAAAACCAAAATCAAATGATTATTACTAGTTTCAATTATAAATACTCAATGTTCTAGACGTAATGTATGAAATGGAGCAATATGCACCAAATATTGATGTTTAATCATTGCATTGATTATTGCACTACAAAAAGACATATAAGGGTAATATGTAAAATGTATTTCTATTTATTAGTTTTTTAATTGATGTATCAAGTTCATAGGAGGCAACTAATACGAAACGAAGGAAGTATTAATTAGTGTGTGATTAAAATCCACTCTTCATTAATTGGGGTTGGTCTAAAAATGGTGTAATAATACTTCCTCCGTCCCATTTTACTCGTCCTAAATTTCCTAATTTAATTCTCATTTTACTTGTCATTTTTCATTAATCAAGACAAGACAATTTTTTTTCTTTTTTACCCTTAGTGTTAATTATTTTTTCTCCAAATTAAAATGTAAAATCATTTAATAGAAATACTATGGTAAAGTAGTCATGCTATTAATTATTTTTCTTAAACAATGTGCAGTATCAAATTAGGGATGAGTAAAATAGAACGGAGGGGGTATTGTTTTAAACTTGTTTAGTGGGGTAGTAAAATATCCACAAATTTTAAGTGTTCTTTTTTAAATTTGAGACTACTTTTGTGTCTTTTCTCCTTACAACTAGTCGCATTCGGCCCATGCTAAGCCCGGACCCAAAATTAATAGTAAATTTTATATTTGTAAACTTTTTTTATCTTATTGCTAGTCTTGTTTTAAATTTTTATTTTATTTTTCTTACAGGCAGTCCGAACATATCTCAATAATTCTAATATTAATCAAAAAACAATTTTGGGTAAATTGAAAGAATATTTTTTTTTCGCAGAGTTTATTTTAGATTTTCGTTTTAGTTTCAAGCACATGCATGCACCAACACTATTTTCCTTTTTATTTTAGTGGTAGTTTTGGAGATTAAAGTCTTTAATGATCCAAATCAAGTTTTATCTTATGTTGAATTAACTTCATCATTTTTTTCTCAATTCTTTTTCATTAAGTTTTTCCTAATTAAACTTATATTAATTAACTCATTTATTACAAAAAAAAAAATCTACATTCAAAGTAATAGAATAAATATTTAATACTGCAAATTGTTGTAGAATAACATCAATAAAGTTAACTTATAAATAATGATAGAATTTAATTTAAATAATTAAAATACTTGATTCAACAAAATACTTTTGTAGATGTTCCTTCATATAAAAAATAGATGTTTTATTCTACTGGTCTATTTTAACAAATTAAGAGAGTATTATAGTACTTTTTTTATCCATATTATTCTTAGTATTAAATAACTATATAAGTAATCGTAATTAAATTTACAATTTTAAAGCATCATTGATAAAATTAGTTCATAAAAATACATTTTTAATCAAAAAAAAAATTACTTCAACTATTCCTAAATAAGTGCTCCTTTTGGTTTGGGCACACCCTTTAATAAACTTTTCACTTCTAAAAAAATTAAAAATTACTTTACCAACTCACTCTTAATTAAATTTCGTCTCTTTTTAAATTTACATTGATTATTATATTTAAATTTAGAGGTATATTTAAAAGATTATGATCAAACTACTCTTAAAAATTTAAATGTATATTTATTTAGGAACAAAATCACAACCGAAAAAAATATCTATAAAGAAATGGACTAAATAAGAATTGTAGTAGGATATGAATGTAATTGTAAATGGTGGAGGAGCAAGAAAACATAACAAAAATCATGTAAAATATCAATAGGATACACCAATTAGAAATGTCTACTTAAAACTGAATTAAAAAGAAAAATAATGCAAAATAAGAATAGGCCACCTATAGCAATTTGTACCAACACAAAAAATTTAACATTATTATATTTATTATGAGGACTACCAAATTTGATCATCCTCACTTATATATAATAACTAGTGTGGTTGGCCCGGGCTCACAGACTGTAGCAGAATGAAGTGTATAAGCTCCCAAATGCACTTGTGTCCTATAAGTTTCGGTGATCTTACATAAGTGTTATTACCAGTAGTATTTTTAGTAATTACAATTGTCTTTGAAAATGTCATGTGTTGACTACAAAAGCAGCTAGTAATATAATTTAAACCAAACAATACATACTGTGTACGGTTTGAGAAACTAAGTTAGATTATAATATAACATTATCAAGTTGTGCGCTGGTAGACAAAAATAAATTTACAATGTGCAAGGCTACACAACCATAAAGTTGTGTGCTACTAGACAAAAAGAAATTTACAATGCACAAGACTACAGTGTGCTAGTGGACAAAAACAAATTTACAATGCCTAATACTACAGGACACTAAAGTTTTGTTCTACTGGCCAAAAACACATTTACAATGTGCAAGTTTAAATGTTATAAGCACCAATAGTCCTGTATATTTTAAGTACTGATCCATAAGTATCTGGTCCATCAAAATCTTGGCATGTAGAAGCCAACAAAAGACATATATACAAGGTAGGCACATAGCCGAGTGGGCTGTGATAAGAAGGTGAATTTATTATTTGTATGAAATGTAAATAAGTAAAATCGATAGAAGAGAAAATTGATTTCAATCCAACTTTTAAAGGTGATGTTAAAGTTTACTAACCTTTACTTTATCTTAGCTGGAGTGGTTGGCTTAGTACCTTTTTTTTTACTGGAAGAGACATTGTTTTTTTATGGAGTTGTGCACTCAAGTTGTCGTCTCTTGCTAGAGGTACTTCCAGTAGTTGGATTTTTCAGTTCATCTGGTGACGACGCATTGTCAAGTTTTCTTTTACTACTTTGTCCAACATCTGCAGAAGCTGATGATGGTGGTAATTGAAGAGCATCTTGCTTCTCTACAAATGATGAAACGAACAGTTTTGCTGGTGCATCATTAGAATGTCTGGAGTATGATTTCCTCAAATGTGTTTTAAACACTGTGTTGGCAAGATGTTGCTGGATACACTGGAGGGGCAGTGGATCTTTCTGTACTTAAGAAGAATGTGATCAAGTTCTAAGATATCAGTTGAAGTAAGAATTTAACTGCATTATAATTCTTTTTTGTACGTTTATGTTAATTGTTTCATAGATTTGTTCAGCTCTCATTGAAAGAAGATTCTCCCCAACTTCACCAAGTAATGTTATAGTTGTTGATCCACTTCCATCTGTAGTTTGAACTTGAAAACGACACCTATCATATAAAGTGAAGAATTAAGATACATGAATATAACTTGTGAGTACCTACCCTTCAGTTTTTAGAAAAAATCAGAGCATAATTGATTATTCCTAGCTGCTAACCTTAGAGCTAAGAATGATAGAGTTGTCATCATTTATATGTAAATAACAGAACATTAATATGGTGCTAGTCTTTGCAACTTTATATAAGGAGTAAATTTTGTTGATAAAATAATACATTTATCAAATTCAATCCAAGTTTAGAAACTCAAATATGGATTAAAATTAGCAAAATATGACTTGTTAGCATCCAAGCTTAGAAACTCAATTATCACAGATGATTCACAATAGTAAGTATGACTTGGTGATGGAAATTCTGGATATAAAATACTTCTTTTTTCATGCTTTTTTCAAGTTCATCCCGATGTGCGTACCAACACTTCCTAGATTTGGCAGTGCACAGACACAACAAAAATAACACAGTATAATAGAAGCCAAACTTTGTGCATAAAATACCAACCATTTTCGCAGAAGGTAGAAATTTTGCATTCCTTAGTAATAAGCCGATAATCAGGGAAGACACAACGCCATGTCACACAGAAGGAAAATGCAATTAATCATGAGAAGTTCGTTATACCTGAGTGTTAACATGGTATGTTCTTGGAAATTGCTACGGTCAATACCCTTTATTATCTTGGTTCTGACAACGTTCTTGCATTTTGGACACATTAACTCTTAAAATATCCGGTCGTCATCATCCAAGAACGACATTTTACCTTCAACATGAAAGGATTGCATCTATTCAAAAAGAAAAATGGAAAAGATTAGTTATTGTTAATCTATTAATATATTATAGAATTGAAACATATAATATGTTGAGATACATATTGCAGATTGTGTTTCGATATTTTCTATTGGTATAATGTCATCATGTAGAGACATTGCAGCAGAGCTACTTTCTGTATATATGTTCAACATTTCTTCATTGTCTGTCACCCTATATACATATAGTTATATCATTTTGGATCATGCATAGTTAATCTTATACATGATTATAGTTCTATTATTTTATCTTTATTGCATACCAGTTTGTCAATTCTGCAACTTGTGGATACACAGGATTTATCAATATTGTAGAATTGTATCTTGTTTTCAGAGATATCCTTGTGTCATAAAGGTATAAGTTAGGAAAAATTAACATTGTTAAAAAACATATAGCAGGAAAAATTAAAATTTTGTTCATACCAGCATATGAAGATCGTGCAATTCATTTTGCTAGAATTACAGGATGATTTTCAATTTGTGCAGCTAGCTCACTTCCATCAATCTCAGCGAAGTGTTCTCATAAAGTAAAAATATAATGGTGCAGCTGTAAGGAATAAATAATTAGTAATACAATGATGCAAATAAATGTTAACAATTTGGTAGGAACAAAATTTCATTAAGTTAGATTCAATAAGCATGACGTTTTAATGTTGTTATGATATTAATAGAAAATAAGCTAGTCTAGATATCAAAAATCGAATGTTAATTAACTTACTTTGCATCCATGGAAACAATTTGTCGACATTTATTTTCATGAATGCCAGCAAACTTGATAGCACCACAACTCACAACAACAGCGAGCACATCTGTTTGTAGAAATGTTTTAGATAATATTTTATGAAATAACTTCCAAGTATAGTTTAAAATATATGTAAAGTATTTCTTACCAAATTCTACATGTCATGGTTCTTGCTCTAAATTTGCCAAAGATATTGTGTTTAATCTTGTTGGAGCTGGAAATGGTGGATCATCTGTGTTGTCTTCTTTGATTTGTTCAACAACCGTGAATCTGTCTATAACCCACTCAAATGTATTGACAGGAAGTCCATAGGGCACTGGTGCTCTAACTTTTACAATTGATATCAAGTATGTGCTGAAAGGACTGAGCTTGTTTTGATGTTTATCTATGTCGTCCCCATACAAAACAATCGCAATTTGTTCTTTCTGCATTTGCAAATGTTAAATTATTCAGTGGTCTAAATTATATTATGGGCTATCCTACAATACATCGACTACAAACATGTTAAAAAAAAGGTAAAAAAAAGTAAAAAACACAGTACAAATAGAAAGGTGGAAAATTTAATCAGTACATTGAATAAAAAATTACCGTCTCATCTTGTGCAATAAAATAAGGTAGTAACAGTTAAATTTCCCTTTCGTGGAAAGGTAGTCCAATCTACACCAACCAAAGCAACCATGATAAACTCTTCCAAATACAAAAACAAAACTTAAAAAAGCACAAAACAAGGGAGCGAAACAAATTAACAAATAAATATTGACATTATGCAACAACAACAAAAACCAAGTGTAGTCCCACAAGTAAAGTCCAAAGAGTATACTGAATAACCAAACCTTACCTCCATCTTTGTGGAGGTGGGGAGGTTGTTTCAGATATGTCATCACAAATAACGAAAAGGAAAAGCTGCAGGTCGAGAAGGACAATGCTGGTAGAAGCTGCTTCTATGGGAGTTAAAATTATTCTTTGTTTCCCTTGTTGTAGCATGTTATTACTGCTATTAAGAGAACCAAAGTCCATTGGCAAAGCTCTCTGAGCAGCCATTTTTGCCTCTTTAATTGATTAAGCTTGTTATAGATTATGTATTGACCAAGTCTAATGGGCTAATATTATATTCATATACATAACAAACTCACCCAATTATACTCTGCTGCAAAGTTAACTGAAGAAAAGATAAAAAATAAATTATGAGGAACAGAAAGTCTTCTTCAATTATAACTTGATGAGTCATTAATCTTTTAGTTAGTTTTACAGATAAGACAAAAGGAACTGAATATGTGACAATATAATTAGCATACTTGAATAATAATGGTAGGAAACAAAATATGGAAAATTTGTATCACTTATTTTTAAAAAATGAATTGGACTCTTAAGCGATGAAACAAATGAGTCACAAACTACATTGCGACCTACAATACGGAGAACAAGCTTTTATAGAACACATGATACTTATGGTGAATCCTACATTAGAATGGGAAATGAAAGTTGAAGACCGCGCAAGAATAAGCTCAAAATCAACTGTCATAATATTTTTTAGATTAAAATCCAAGGGATAAATTTGTGTATAGGGGTAAGCTGAAAGCAGATAAAATCTTAGCAGCTGGACCAAGGATGGTTGTAACCTCCCACACAATGAATAATGAAACTTAGAACAAAATTTCAAGTAAACAACACACATTGAAGCTCCTATGAAATTTCAAGTAAACAACACACATTGAAGCTCCTATCTTTTAAGTACTATATTCCTAATTGGTGTGATATAAAGCCGAACTAAGATAAGCGCAAAATTTTCGGTGAATACATGAACTATAAAAGTGAGAAGTGATGTTGTTCAGACGGTAATTACTCCTCATCTTAAAAAAAAATAGAAGCTTCCGAAAGCCAAATTGAGGAAAAAAGATTAATTCACCGAAATCTCATGGACAAATACTCGAACAACATAAGTGATGATATATAAGTAGTAATAATTCATAAAGGTAGAGCAGGCCAAATTAGTGTCATGTATGTTTGGTTAACTTTTGTTCGAGGGCACTAATCACTGAAGCAAACGTGGAGTTATAAAACCAGCCAACACGCTGCTAGAAGAAAGAAATGGAAAAATCATAGAACCAAAAGCTCAGACATTGCAGCGAACAGCAGCAATACAACCCACTATTAACTGTGGACACAACTCACAATTTTCGAACAGATCGATTCTTTTACAGCAAAAAAGCGAATTTCACCAACTCGGGGAAAACCCAATTCCATAAAATAACACCAATATATATATATCCAGTACCTAAATCGGAGAGCACAAATCAAAATTCCCACACGGATTGAATGTTGTACAACACAAACGACAATTTCACTAACGCAGAGGAAATTCAATGCCTTATCCCAAAAGTAAGCTCTAAAAAACTCTAAAAAGCAGCAAAGAAGGGTCGAACACTAATCCTAATTTCACTAACCCAATACACGAACCAGTAAGAACAACTTCAAATTTACAACAAAGAATGCAAAATTCCCAAACCAATAAAATTTATCACAACAGAAACAGTAATTTCAGTGACACTGAAAAACCCCAATTTCGCAAATCCTTCAAACAAACAAGCTTTATCACAACAGAAAAAATCTCAGATTTAGTCTTTGCTAAATGTGTTTTTCTTCTTGACATCCAATTAGGGTTTTCTTATGTATTGTCTTTTTTATGTTAGATTGGCTTCAATGTTTTGTTCTTTTCTTGATTTATGATTAAAAACACTTGAAATTACACTTCACATTAGCAAGTGGAATTAAAAAAAACAACTCACCTAAGAAGATAGACAAAACAGATCTAAAGCTCTGCAGGAAGCAATCGCCACCTATATGGAGCTTTATAGAAAGTAATGAACGCCTTTTTCCTGAGAAACTGATGACTCAATGTTAACTACCAACATATTTTTTATTTTCAAGGATGACTCATGCCAATTTCTGATTTTCAAGGATGACTCATGCTATTTGTGGTAGCCCATCTGTAGTGTGATATTCTCCCTTAGACACATGTGTTGGTACTGATTTACAGATGTAGGAAAAATTCTTGGTATACGTGTTTGGTGTTTTCATAAACCAAAACATCTTTTATCACCCCACATTAATTTTTCATGTTGATCAATATCATTTACAAAATTCCAAAAATGTTCCTCTGAGGACGACAAAATCTTAAGATTGTGGCTTATTATAAGTAGGAATATTCTAGTTTTCTTGGCCCGTGCTAAGCCCAGGCCCAAACTACATTGACATTCATATTTGTAATTTTTTTTTCGTTTTTTGCTATATTTGCTTTTTGTCTGTTTTGTACTATCATATTAGTTAATGGTATAGTTCAATTATTTTTTGATATTTTTAAAATGTTAAATTATATATCTGTCTCATTTTTTTATCCTATTTTTTTAGTTCGTTTAAAAACAATGTCTCTTTTCTTTCTTGGGTTAATTTCAACTTTTCATATGACATGTTTAAGATAACAAGATCAACAGATATCTTGGTCCTTTCTGCATATTTTTAATAAGATCACAAAATTCAAAAATATTTGTTACTTTTTCTTTAACTTTGTGCTAAGTCAAAATCAAACAAATAAAATTAAAATGGGGGAGTAAAAGTTTTTATAAGTTAAAAATAACATTTTTCTTATGGTATATTTTAGTTTTATTGTAATTTTCAAACAAATTCACACCCAATTTTTTTTCTCATTTTTATTTTACTAAAATTTTTTAAATGAAAGTCTTTAACGATCTAAATTAATTTTTACCTTATGTTTAATTAATTTTATTATTTTTTTCTCAATTAAACTTTATATTGGCTAACTTACTTTTTTAAAAAATAATACAATATTTGATTAATATAAAAATATTTAATGCTACTAACTATTGTACTATGATTTATATGAATAAAAATAGTATATAAATTAAATAATTAAAAGTCTGTCTCAATAAAATATTTTTTGTAAATGTTTCTTCAATGGGTGAAACCTTACAAGATTATTAAAGCTTCACAAATTTTTTGTCAGGATTTAAGAAAATGAGTGTTATCTTTTATTAAATTATAATGAGAAAATGGTCTATAACCCCTCCAACCTTTACCTGAAATCTCAACTACACACTCGAACTTTATAAAAGTCCTATTACCCCTTTGAACCTTTTGTAAAAGTTCTATTACCCCTCTGAACCTTTTATTTTTGATATTTTGTGATCCTAAAATGTTGACCTGTCCAAGAAGGTGTATACACTTCCCTTAGGCGCGTGGGACTTGCCTAAAGTACACAAATCTGCATTTTAATAAGCCACGTGTAAATCCATTTTTTTTTTTATTTTCTTATTAAAAAATCCTCATTTGTTAGCCATTAAATCTTCCATCTTCTTCCTTTTTTTTTTTGTCATTTTCAAAGCTTGAAGTTTGGATTTTGTTGTCTACTATTTCAAATCTTTCAATCGTAACCTCCATTCTAAAATTGAAGCGTTAGGGTTCATAATTTTCTCCAAAAGATTCAAAATAAAAAGTTTTTTTTGCCTTATACGTTTTGTTTCTTCTTCTTCTCTTTCTCAAAACAAAAAGGTTCAAGAACTCATCAATGGTGTCCAAGATAAATTTCTCATCTTTCTCATCTCCAATTCATTTTCTTCTTCATCTTTCTCTATTTCAATTCATGGATGTGTCCAAATATAAAACCCACAAAAAAATCCATTTATTTCACTTTAAATAGGAAATTCAAAATTCCATGAGAAATGATACAAAATTACAAAAAAAAGATAAAAATAGAGTTGATGAGGTTTGTTCTTTCTTCTCAGAAAAAAAACCCACACCAATAAGCCTAAAGCACTAAATTTTCATGAAACAAAAAAACGAGAGAGAAAGAAAGAGCTTCCTTTGCAAAATCATCAACAACAACAACAATTTATTCGATCTCCGACGCTTCTTTCAACTTTTCAACTCCTCGATTCGACTCTAAAATTAAGCAAATCTAAAATAAAATTAACAAGATATACTTTTTCATTTTCATTTTCAAATTAAGAAGAAAGATTATTATAGATTCTTCTTTGACCAGTTTAGATCTGATTCGGATCCTATGGCTTGAAATTCACGTAATATTTGTTTGCGACCATCTTCTTCACCATCTTGTTGCCTCTCCGATCTTCAGAAAAATGAAAGGTGAAGAATTTACAAATAAGGAAAAGAGAAAAGAGAAAGGAGAATGAAAAAGGAAAGAGAAAAGGGAAATATTAAAGGAAAAGGAAAAATAATTATTTTTTTATAATAAAAATAGAATATTAGGTGGTAATATTACGTGGCATTACGTGGACACGCGTGATAATCACTTCCCAATACACATGTGGTTGTGAGTTTTTAAGGGGGTAATAATTTCAATATTAAATAGATCAGGGGGGTCATAGGACTCCCCTAAAGATGAAGTGTGTAGTTGAAATTTTGAGCATAGGTTGGAGGGGTTTTAGACCATTTTCTCAATTATAATTATCCCACATAAAAGAAGACAACAAAATTTTGAATTAATTTTAAATTTAGTTAGATAAATAGATTTTTTGTAGTGTCATATCATTTCTTTATGACTCATCATGTTTTGTATAGCATTTTAATAGCCCATGTAATTGTTCAAATTTACTAAAATGGATGAGATCTTCATGTGAGGACTACCAAAATGAAATATTCCCACTTATATATAGTAGTAATAATTTGATTCTTCACTTTGTAATTTCCTTCATATTTTTTATTTAAAAAAAAATAGTTAAACAATTAAAATTCAAGAAAAAACTCAATTATTTCTCATATCATGACACACCACATATAAGTCCCATTTGACAAGCACAGAAATAAAGAAATTTTATTTTTATCAACTACATGCCATAATTTTAGTGGATTAATAAATTAATTAAAATTACTAAAATAACCTTGTGAGAACTATCAAAATTTATTATTATCTCTTATATATAAATATAATATAATGATAAATAAAATAAGGAAAAGCGGAAAGTCGGAAATTAGCCTTGGGCATGAAGAGGTGGGGCTGTACATGTGACTTCACAATTTGATTGCCTGATATGCCAGGCAAGATATTGTCTTCTCAATTATATAAAACATCAACGTATGTCTGCACATAAATCCATGATTCTTTTTTAATTTCCTAAACAAACCATATTTTGACCAAATCCACAGGGAAACTCAGCAAATTAAAGCAATCCCTAACGCATGTTTTTACTACTGTTCCAATCTCCCTTTACCCAAAAATTTAACTTATACTATATATATTGATTGTATGAAATGTTTTCATATTATTTCCTGCATCTTAACTTATGTGAAGTTATTTAACTCGTTATGAAATCAATATACATATATAAAGGAGGATTATAGATATGCCTATGTGGCACCTCTTTTTGGTCAAGAATTTTATTTATTTATTTATTTATTTATTTATTTATTTTTGGAGTTTTTCTTTCATATTTTTCAATTATTTTATTTTTAAAATTATTTTCATAACTCACATCTCTTTATGTTCATAATAAATTACACTCTTAATTAATATTAATAAAATTCATAACTCTAAAACCTTTTATATTCATAACCTCTAATTATTGAATTTTGCATTAAAAAATCTAATGACAATTGTTTCTTTAAATAGTGTGAAACAATGACAATTGTTTCTTGAAAAAGTCTAATGACAATTGTTTCTTACGAGGTATGTGCATTCTGAAAGTCACTCCTCTAAGCTTTATTTATTTTTTTAGAGTAGATTTCTTTTATGCTATGCACAGTCTATTAATAAACTTCGTACATTTTTATATTTTTTTTAAAGAGTTATGTATTACTTTATTTGAACAATTTTCTTTTATGTTATGTGCCCATTAATTATTTTTTTACAATCTTGTATTTCTCTTTATCTTAATCTCATTAAATTTGTTATTGAAGATGAAAAGAAGATTACTATCATGACAGTTTTTTTTTGTCCTCATCTCACTGTAGGTATGAGACATAGCATATAGCAACAAAAAAAAGTCTCACTGGCCAAGATATAGTTCAAAGTGCAATATTTTTGATATTTTTTGATTTATTAAATTTCATATCCAACTGCTCTTAGCACTTTTAGTTAACAATTTAGTTGTCATTTTTTTTCGTTTCATGCAATACTTTTTTTTTTTTTTTTACTCTTTTATGGCTTGATTGACATACAAATGAAGTAGGATATTGAGATGACAAGAATCTAACTATTACTGTTTAAAATTCTTTTGAGAGAAATTATATTTATGTGTGATAGTTCTTCTTTCCTCTTCAATTCACAATATAACATTTTCAAAAGTTTATATTAATTTAGTTAACTATTTTTTTGATTTTTTTTTGTTGGTGATGTCAACTTATTATGTACGTGTCTAGAACAGAGTATTTATTTTCTAAAGTAAAAAGCAAAGGAAGGAGGCAAACGTATACGTGTGCTACTTAAGAAAGTATCTATGGATCCTTCCGCAATTAAGTACATCAATTTTAGTAAATCTTTTGATAAAATATGAGAATGTAACATTAGTTTATAATTTTTAAATGACATTTTAATTCATAAGAAAGTTGTTTATTGATTCGTTAAATTGTAGTTTTTGATTTTTCACATTTTTTAGTTTAAAGAGAAATGAAAAGGATAAAATAAGATAAAAAATATGAGATTCATATAATTAGATTTGTGTTATATATAAATAATAAATAAGTTTAAAACTTACTAGTACTAGGCATGAAAATAAATTCAATTTTATGAAATCTTTTCTTTTTCTCTACTTTCTTTTAAGAAAAATGAAATTACTGTTTCACTTATAGAATATATTATATAAAAATCAAACTTTTAGAAGACTGAAAATACGTAATGGATGAAAATTCACATAAGAATATATTTATATACTTAAGAGTGTATTTATTCAATTACATAAATTCTACTCTTAAATATTAGTAATGTCCATAACTCTTAAGCCTTTCATATTCATAATCCTCAATTAGTTAATGTTCAAGAAGACCATTTTTTTTTTAATTTTCAAACTCTTAAATATTTTGTTAATTGTTTTTATCTTCCTTTATAATTAATGTAATTGATTTGTATTAAGTAAAATTTATATCTATATATAATTGAAAATAAACAAATTTCTACTCTTAATAATATCATTAACTTCATGACTTTTAAATTTTCATATTCATAACCTCCAATTATTTAATTATAAAATTTAAGATAACTTATGATGTTCCTCCATTTTCATTTATATAAAGTCATAATATTTTGTTTCATGAGACCCACACTCAAGAATTTCCTTTTCGTTTTATATCTGAAATAGTGTTCTTTATATTATTATTTATAGTATTAAATTCAAGCTTATTAAGAAGACATTTGAAGGTTGATTGTTCGTCAAAGAGGCTATCGGACAGGAGCTTAAAAAATTGTACATTAATTTTGTATTTCTTTTTCATGTATTTTTCTTATGGTTAACGTAAAAAAAAATTAGGGGTGTGTGTGTGTCAGTGTTCATGAGTATGTTCTCTATATGTAACTTCTATAATGTGAACTTTCATGATTTTTTTATTATTGTAAATTTTATATACTTTTGAAAGGTTGATCGTTTGTCAAAAAGGCTATCGAACAATAGCTTAAAAAATTATACACTAATTTTGTATTTCTTTTTTCGTCCATTTTCTTATAGTTAACGTAAAAGCAATAGGTATGTGCGCGTGTGAGTGTTAATGACTATGTTCTCTATACGTAACTTCTATAATATGAACTTTCATGATTTTTTTATTATTGTGAATTTTATAGGCTTTTGAAGGTTGATCGTTTGCCAAAGAGGCTATCGAATAAGAGTTTAAAAAATTGTATACTAATTTTGTATTTCTTTTTTCATCTATTTTCTCATAATTAACGTGAAAAAAATGGGTGTTTATGTGTGAGTGTTCATGTGTATGTTCTTTATATATAACTTCTATAATATGAACTTTCATGATTTTTTAATGATGCGAATTGCAATATGCACATTAAGGTAGTTGTAATATGGAGTTAATCAGTATATAGTGTTGACGACTTAAAGAGATTTATGCTATTGAAATTTTTTTGTATATATAATGAGAAAGAAATTATCTTACCATCTTAGTGCATTTATAAGCACACATAAGTACATTATTTCCAATTAAAATCTCAACTTCATTTAATACGCAATAGAAATGAAATAAAATTGCTATTAGAGAATATATTTTAATTTATTGATAAAGAATATATTATCCATCATTTAATAAATATTAAATTGTTAATTTTTTTTTTATGGAATAAAACATTCTTCATAATATAATTATAACAAGTTATAATATTACGATTAGATAATAAATTTAAAGTGAATATAAAATTGATCAAATAAAATAATTAATTTTTTAACACCGCGTGAAGCGCGATTAATTTTTCTAGTTTAAGAATAAATAAAAAACATTTTAAATTGCAGTTTAAAACATATTGTAAATATGAGTGTGATTATAAATTATTTCCTTAAGAATAAATTGAGAAATTAAGTTAAATTATTATTAGATATTGAAATGATATGATCACATTTTTTTTTGGATCGACTAAAAAGAAAGAGCGTGATATTAATTAGGACAACCATATCAGTTGGGCAATTTGGCCCTTTTCCATGTAAATAATCCCATTTTGATGAACGATTATGTGTAGTTAGCTTTTTAAAGGTTAAATTCTTATCTAAAGCCTATACCACCCCCTACCCCCACTCCCTCTTACATGTTCCACAAAGTGTTATCTGATTAAATCCATCAATAATAATCATTACAGTGCTAAACAGTCAGCATTTTGGAATACCTTTTTATTTTAAATTCTTGAAAAAGGGAAACTTAAAATTGTTAGGTGTGGAGCCTGATTAATATGTGACGTACTGTTAATTGTACATACTTCAAGTTATTGATATAAATAGCCCGTTCATCGCGAAATTACTTCTCTCTCCTCAATAACTCTCTCTAATTTTCTTCATCCTCTACGTAGATTTAGTGTGTGCACGCAAATCGATCCTAACAAAAAATTCTTCTGCATGTATAGTGTGTAGTCTACCTTCCACTTAGACAATGCATGATTGAAGGAATTCTTCTTTTTTCTTTTTCTTTTTCTTTTGCCACCATCTTTTGAATTTTTCTATACTGGGAATTGGGTTAGTTCACAATTTTCATGCTTGTCCTTTTCCTTTTCCTTTTCGTCTTTTCTTATATATATATTTATATTCTTTGCATTACTTTGCTGAACAAAAGTGGCATGCATGTTATATGGTCTAACTTTTTAACTGCTATGACCCTATGACCTGAAGCTTTAAGTGAATGAGTGCAATTCTTGTGTGAGGCAGCAACATATGAGGAGTAGACTTGGTTGAAATTCTTAACCAAAACAAAGTCTACTTCCAATTTTTTTTTTCTCATTTTGCCTTGTGGGTAGTCCTTTTCTTTGGAACTGTAGAATCAGTTAAAGCTAGAACAATGAATGCTGTTTTGTATTATTTGTACTTATTTAGTTTCTTGGCTTATTATGCTCATGCTATGCTTACTCCAGCTGGTGTCAATTATGAAGGTTAGTTCTGGTGAAATATTGAAGCCTTTTGTTTTTATTCTTTTCCTTCTGTACGTGGAGACGATTTTGTGCTCCAGATATCGCCTTATTTGTTGTTGTTAGTGTTCTTCTGTATGTTGTATAGTGTTTACTGTTTCATTTTATTTCAGTTTTATTACTGCTTTTGTTTTTGTATTCCATTTTTCAAACTGCTTTGAAATGCTTTTTTTTAATAGCGAGGGGCTTTTGGAAACAACCTCTCTATCTATGCGAGGTAGGGGTACGGTGTGCATACACTCTATCTCTCCAGAATCCACTTGTGGGATCGCACTAGGTATTGTTGTTGGGGCTTTTGTAATAAAAAGCTCAAGAATATTTTTTCTTTCTTTGGCAGTGCTAGCTTTAATGGAGATAAGGAAGGATTTAGAGGATTCTCATAATGTTTTAAATTGGGATGAAAGTGCTGTTGATCCTTGTTGTTGGAATGTGGTGACTAGTTCAAGTGATAAATTTTTCATTGGCCTGTAAGCAAAACAATCTTCTGAGCCCGTCTTTACACTCCTAACAAGCTATGTTGCTCGACTCTTTGAATACATTGACAGGTGTGCGTTGGACTCTTCAAAAGTAGTGCATTTTCGAAGGATCCAACACAAATACGACAACACTTTTGGAGAGTCCAAGCAACATAGCTAACAAGACTTCTGAAAATAGTTGAACTGATGATTATGCAGGGCAAGTCCTAGCCAAAGTTTGTCTGGAAAATTATCACCATATATCCACAACTTGACACACCTTGAGCTTGTGTGAGTACTTACATAACAACAGGAAATAGAATGAATTTTTATTAGTCTTACAAGTTAATATGAGTGTCCTGTTTTTATTTCTACAGACTTCTACAGAGCAATAATATGTCAGGAACAATTCCTTTTGAGCTTGGAATGCTTCCAGGACTTAAGACAATTGATCTTTCTGATAACAAGTTAACCAGCGAAATTCCGCCATTTTAGCTCAGCTGAAAAACCTCCAATACTTGTAAGCAAAGAGAACTATGAGATCTAGTAGAAACAAGTTTTTGGATTTAAGGCTAATGATTGTCTTTTTAAATTTTGATGATCATAGGAAATTAAACAACAGTCTATCTGGAGCTGTTCATGTGGATTTGGCCAATATGACTCTACTGGTCAATATGTATTTGCTTAAATCTTTTTTCTTTGAGTTATTCATATTTTCGAACAGTCAGACCTCTCTAACAATCATCGTAACGTCCAAGTTTTCTTTGAAACCAATTGTCATGTCATGTCATGTTATGTTATATTATAGGTTCACTGTAACAACATTTCGCTATAAAAAATATCCGACCAAATGACATAGTTATACGGAGGTTTGACTGTATTTCACTTGGACATATCTATATGGGGTTGTGTTTTGCATGTTCAGGGACTTGTCTTTCAACAATCTCAGTGGTCCTGTACCAGGCCTTCTTGCCAAATCATTCAAGTAAGGCTCTTGAAAATTCTCTGTATTCAACTTTCCCATTGCCTTAATATCTGTAAATGAAACCAGATTTTTTTATTAATTTGAGATCTCTTTTATCTCATTGACACAGCATTCTGGGAAATCCAATTATAAGTGCAACTGGAAAAGAGCCAGAATGCAATGGAACAGCACCTATGCCCCTCTCCTTCTCTTTAAACAATCCGCACAGTAAGAACTAACCTTATTTTAACAGCCAAATGATAGATAAGAGCATATTTTTTCGGAAACAGATTCTCTGCCTTCACAAAGATAGGGGTAAGGCTGCATGTACACCACCCTCGCCAGACTCCACTTGTGGGATTAACACTGGGTAAGTTGTTGTCGTTCTGTATAATGATTATGGTTTTTTACTAATCATACAGATTTATGAAGTAAATTTGCTTACTGGTTTTCTCTGCTGATTGATTAAATATATATAAATCATTCCCAGCTAAAAATATTCTGTGTTATCTCAGATATTCAGCCTTCTGGAAAACCAAAAACTCACAGGTTGCCTTAGCCTTTGGAACAAGTCTAGCTTGCATCTGCCTACTAATTGTTGGGTTTGGGTTCTTTCTTTGGTGGAGACAAAAGCACAATAAGCTGATTTTCTTTGACAGCAATGGTGAGTATAGTTTGATTGGAACAATTTGTAGTTCTATCTCATCAATCTCTTATAAACGTAGTTGTTCCTAAATTGCAGAACAACATCATGAAGAAGTGTGCTTAGGAAACTTGAGGAGGTTCAAAATTAAGGAATTTCAGTTTGCCATAAAAAGCTTCAGTAGCAAGAATATACTAGGGAAAGGCGGTTTTGGTCATGTTTATAAAGGTCATCTCAGTGATGGAATTATTGTAGCTGTGAAAAGGCTCAAAGATGGAAATGCAGTTGGAGGCGATCAGCATTTTCAGACTGAAGTCGCGATGATCAGCCTGGCAGTGCATCGCAATCTTCTCCGGTTGTACGGATTTCGCATGACACCAACTGAAAGGTTGCTAGTGTACCCTTACATGTCTAATGGAAGCGTAGCTTCGCATCTTAAGGGTAAACATATCCAAATACTGCTGATCTTTAAATTATCTTTCGTCCTGTTAAAGATTATGCCTAGTATATACTTCTGTATTGTAAAAGGTAAAAGCTTCCAAGTGAGTGAATTTGTGTAAAAACTATAGCACAGGGACAACAATGACGACAACTACTTGTCTCTCTTTCCCTATTATTACGTTTTTCTTCTTATATGCTCATCTAATAGGTGACATTTCTTGCAGCCAAACCAACCTTGGGCTGGGCCGCTGGGGTACAAGAAAAGGAGTAGCTTTGGGAGCTGCAAGGGGTTTATTGTATCTGCATGAGCAATGTGATCCAAAGATCATTCACAGGGATGTGAAAGCTGCAAATATGCACCGTCAGTGCACAAAATATTCTACCCTATCACTTAATTTGACTTGCTATTGCAGGTTATCCAATTATTTACATAAAAATTAAAACAGAAAAAATTAAGTAACCTGCAAGTCAAGTTTAACTGATAGAATATTTTGTACACTGACGGTGCACAAAACTTAAATTCTACAAATATATTGCTTGATGATTACTGTGAAGCTGTTGTTGGGGATTTTGGATTGGCAAAGCTATTGGATCATCACGATTCACATGTCACAACTGCGGTTAGGGGAACTGTAGGACATATAGCTCCGGAGTACCTTTCCACAGGACAGTCCTCTGATAAAACGGACGTTTTTGGTTTTGGTATTCTCTTGCTAGAGCTGATCACTGGACAGAGAGCTCTGGAATTTGGTAAAGCATCAAACCAGAAAGGCGCCATGCTTGATTGGATAAGTACAACAAATCACCTAGACATGATTCCACGACACAAAAACTTAGATTCCTCATACCAAAAATCTTAGTATCGCGTGCGCTGTAGCAAAAGACACACATCACCCTCCTGACCTAGTGGAATAGTCAAAACAGTATAGTGTTAGTTGTAGCCCAAGTCACAAATCACCTTGGACCTAGTGGAATCGTCAGAACGCAGAAACGACTTCGTTAGCCCCAAAAGTTGACCTTGGTCAAACTTCGTAAGTCCAAACTCTCCAAACTGAACCAAAACATATTCAATCATCTCGAGAATCGTGTCACTCATCCCGCAAGTCACAAACAGCAAACTAACGCTATGGCACTATCCAGAAGGCATATATCTTGGATCCATCTTATAGATTTATCCCTTTTTGCAGGTAAGAAAGATTCAGCAGGAGAAAAAGCTAGACATGGTGGTGGGCAAGGACATGAAAAACCAGTACGACAGAATAGAGCTAGAGGAAATGATACAAATAGCATTATTGTGCACTCAGTATCACCCAAGTTATAGACAAAAAATGTCAGTAGTAGTAAGGATGCTTGAAGGGGATGGGCTAGCAGAGAAGTGGGAAGCTTTTCAAAGAGCAAACCAACAAAATGCAGCAGAGCCAATGAACCTTCCTCTTCAGAAAGATACTCTGATCTCACTGATGATTCTTCATTGCTTGTACAAGCAATGGAACTATCTGGTCCAAGATGATAAATTAAATCAAGGAAGATGTCAAAACAAGAACCCTGTGTGATAGATTGAGCTTTGTTTATAGGATCATACAGAAGCTGCAAATAGAATATTAGTACTATACAATATACATTTCTGGGTGTAAAGGATAATTTGTAAAACTGTGTAAGGCTGAGAGTTATTTTTCCTTTTTTGGCTTCTTGTTCGAGTGAAAATGTTTATGGGATATTATTTAATTGTATACCTATTTATAGAAATAGAACATAGTTCCCTTGTTAATTGATCAGTTTAGGGAGAAAAATGATATGCACAATCTAGTTGAAAACTCACTCTTAAAACCTAATTACCAATTAACTAGTTTACATAGAAATTAACTACTCGTAAGCTCGAGGTTTTTTGGTTCCCTTTTTAAAAAAGAATATGTATGATGTGCGTTAATCTTATTTACATAAGTTTTATCACAAAAATTGGTTAATTAACCACTTATTTTGCACATAATTTCGAATATTAAAATAGAAGATATAAAGTTTATAACAAAAATACCTGATCAAAGAAAGGAAATAAAAGAAACCTATCTTAGCCACATACTGCTCCAAAAACTGATTTCAAGGTGACTAATATACAGCTCCACTGTGAATAATTTCTTTTCGTAGAGTCTGCCTAAGCTAAAACCGACACGGTGGCTAAGCTATGATTAATTTCAATTTTCACTCAGGAATTTTCGTTACACGTAAACAATAAAGTATCTTCCATCCCTGCTGTTCAAACCATCAACAAGCGGCTGAGTTGTGGATCAAGCAAGATATATAACGAGCAAAAGTTAAAATAGAAAATCCCGACCTCGGAACAGACGCAACATTACAAGCTATTGACAGAATATTTAAGAAAATAAAGAAGACTTTTAAATCTTGTGACCTTAAATTAAAGTTGTGTTAAATGTATCAAAATGTCCTTTAATCTTGTGATCCTAAACATGACACGTAGAAAGTTGAAATTAAAGTATTGCCCAAAAAAAAAATGAGTCATTTTTTTTAAATGGACTAAAAAGAAAAGTAGTTTATTCTTTTTTAAACGGAGGAAGTATATTATTAACTTTTGTACGCGATGTAACTCCCTGATTGCATGTTAGAAGGATCACGTTGGACCTATGCAAATCTTGGTAATTTTGTTTGGAGTTCGGAATTTAAAGGACAACTTTTTTCGTATAAAATTTTGAAAGGGCAAATAAAAATTAAAAAATTTCAAATGGGACAAAACGGATGAAGGCTCACACCTTGTCCTTTTACCATTAACAATGTTAGTTAATGGTAAAGTGTAAGGTGAGAAAATTGAACAAAAGAAGTCTTTTAAGTCTTCTTTTGAGTATTGATGATATTGACCAAAGGGAAGGGGTCAAAATCCATTTTTAAAAAGTAATTAAGATAAATGGGACTAAATTAATATTTTTAAAACTTCTAATATTTTTTAAAATACAAATCAATTCACAACTCTTATTTAATAATTGTGTAATAAAAATAAAGGGACCAATCATTTCTCTTATTTCTCACACATCTCACATCAGTTTTCAAAAAAAAAAATAAAAAAATTGAAACTTTTCCTCTCCTCTCCCAACTTGTCTCCAATAGATTGCTCAAACATTCACAATAGATTAATTTTTCTATCTTTTTTTACCACATCAGTATTTGAGAGAACCCACATTCGACTTCCTTCTTCTTTGTCGCCCGTCACTTTCCCTCTCTTTGCAGGTAATTCTACATTAGTTTTTTTAAAAAAATTAAATTTTTTAGTAAATGAAGAAAAAAAACTTTAGTAGTATTATTTTCAAGTATGGGTTAACAATTTTGAGTTTTCGATACTTAAAAAGGTAAGAAGAACCCGAGACAATCCTTATTTGTGGTAGTTTTTCTCTTAATATGGTGGTTGATGTAAATGAGATATTTTTTTTGAGTAAACTATAATTTTTTTTTTGTTCTTGTTCTTATTCTTGAATATTGTTGTAAAAATGACAAAAACTTGAACGTTGACCTTTTCCGAAGATATCTATTGTGATATTTTTGTCTTATCATTTATCACTTCACTTGGTATTTGCTGGTATTATTGGTGTTGGTGGTGGGTGTTGGTGGTGGTGGTGTTTGTTTATTTGTTGGTGTTGTTTGTGTTCTAGGTATATTTTATTTTATTGATGTTGTTGGTGTTGGTGGGGTGGTGTTGGCGTATTAGCAAAACCAAAAATATTAGTGTTGTTCATGTATTTGTATGAAGATATAGCAGCTTGACGTTGTTGTGGAGTTCTTATTCTTGTTAATATATAATGTTGCCCAACAGATGTGCAATATGTTGAAAATAACTATATATCTGTTGGTTAACTGGCTTGATTTCTTTCAACAAATGACCAATGTGTTGTAACAAATAGGTCATCTATTGGAAGAAATCAAAATAGGTCTTCTAATAGATGATCCACCTATTGCAATAGATGGGTCATCTATTGTTGAATCACTTCAGTTGATAAATATTGGTGTTATTGCTGGTTGTTGTTGGTGTTGTTTGTTTGTTTTGTTGGTGTTGTTTGTGTTCTAGATATGTTTTCTTTTGCTAGTATTGTTGTTGGTGGTGGTGGTATTGATGGTGTTGTTATTGGTGATGTTGGTATATTAATATAAATAAAAACATTGGTGTTGTTCAAGTGTAAGTGTGTGTGTGGTGATATACAGCTTGGTGTTGGTAGTGGTGTTCTTGTTCTTGTTGAAATATAATGTTGCCCAACAGATGTGTAATATATTAGAAACAACTATATATCTGTTGGTTAATTGACTTGATTTATTCCAACAAATGACTAATCTGTTCCAACAGACAAATCATCTGTTGAAAAAAATCAAAATAGGTATCCCAATAGATGATCCATCTGTTGTAATAGATGAGTCATCTGTTAGAAGAAATCAAAATAGGTCATCCAACAAATGACCCACCCGTTGCAACAAATGGGTAATTTGTTGAAATAAATCAAATCAATAGTAAGACTATTTTGATTTCTTCCAACAGATAACCCATTTGTTGCAACAAATGAGTAATCTGTTGCAACAGATAAGTCATTTGTTGCAATAGATGTGTCATCTATTAAAAATAATTTTTGTAATATATTGTATTTATTAAATTTTTTGTTATTTTTTAAAATGATACGTAAATCAATTGTAGTTTTTTTAGTTTTTCTCTTGTTTGTAGGTAAAAATGGCTCCTAAAAGAAAAGAAAGTGAATTAACTTCTGACAAAGCAACCAAAAATGCTAAATTACAAACACCATTAGAAGAGCTTCCTGAACAAGCTCTTTCACAAATGAATGAAGTATTATCTATAGAGAATAAAGATATGGGAAGAGATATAGATATTTCACAATCTACTGAAGGAGATAATGTAGAAAAGAAAGTCGAGGGAGATGAAGAAGAGGTTATAGAAGGGGAAGATGAAAATAAAAATAAGAAAAAGGATAGAGGTAGTGAGGATGGAGATAATTAATAAAGTCATAAAGGAGATGATGATGAAAGTGAAGGGAAGGTGGGGATGAAGAGGAAAAGAAAGTGACAAAGGAGTTGAGGAGGAAGAAGATAGATTTGAAAAAAAATGAAAAAGAGGATGACGAGAAAATTGATGGTGATGATGATGATCTTTTTAGATTATCGATCGAACATGAACGTAGATTGAAAATCCAACATGATGTTGTCAAAACTTTTAGTATTGACAAGTTCCAAGTTGGGATGCCTATAGATAACCCTACATATTAGACTGGTGATTTTGTAGTTAAATCTATCATGGTTAAAAATTTTGAGGTGTTTAGAAAGATTTTGAGGGATGAAAATTAGAGGATTATTTTAAGTCCAGCTGCTTTGGATACTCTCTTTATCTTCTGAAGGACAACAATGCACGCTTTTAAATGACCATGGTATATGATCTTCTCAAGCGCAAGATCAAGTATAATGGTGATGATGAAGAATGAAAGAACGGGGACAAGAAGATGGATGAAAGCTAGATAAACTACTATGGCATGCCGATTTATTTTGGCATGAAAGAGTTTGTCATAGTGACTGGCATAAGATGTCATCCTCCATCTGAACCTCTTCCCACATTAACACCTTTGAAAAAGTCAAAGGCAAGTAGGATACCAAAATCAGCATAAAAAAAGGCAAGACACTAACCAAGCCACCCACCAAAACCAACAAAGGCAAAGAAAAAATAAATGCATTGTTGGACCTAGCTACAAAGCTAGGCAGTTGATAGTCGATCTCTAGAATAAAAAGTTTTTGAAGAAGCACAAGGAGTCATTATACTTAATTTGGCTTGTACATTTTATTTTATGGGCTAGAGACATCAACAAAGTCATAAAGCCTGAATTGTTGGAGCTTTCTCAAGATATGAGGCATTCAACAACTATCTATGGGGCTATGAAAGCTATTTCTTGGCTTTAAATATTTATTGACAAAATTATCTCCAAAGACGATTAACTTATATGTTTTTTCTTAGGTTTTCTTGATAAACTTCATCACTATTTCTTTAGCCTTTAATTTATTTATGCTATTGAATAATTATTCTAAATTTTTTTGTATCATGTTCACATTTTTAGGCTTGGACATTTGAAGACATTTCTCACCTCCAACAACAGGCCAGGGACTTCTCGGATGAGGTTTCTCATCCAAGGATCCTTAGGTGGTTGTCTTCCAAGAATAACTCAAAGACGAATCCCCTTGATCTCTTCATCCCTCTAGATGACGCAACAAGTTTTCTTTTAAATGTAATAATTTTACTCAAGTTAACACATTACAACAGATGAGTTATCTGTTGCAACTTACCTCTGCAGATTATCCATCTACTGCAACTTATGCAACAGATGGTCCATCTGTTATATAGGTTCTCTAAACCTGTTAATAGATTATCCAATCTACTACAAACTAAAGCATCATATGGGTTGTTGTAATAGATAACTCATTTGTTGCAATAGATGGTCTATCTGTTGTCTAGGTTCTCTGAACTATTAAAAATACCCATCCTACTGTGAACTAATGCAACAAATAAGTCATTTATTATAATAGATGAGTCATTTATTGCAATAGATGGCCTATCTATTGCAACAGATAGTCTACATATTGCATAAGTTCTCTGAACCTATTAATAAATTATCTAATCTACTGTAAACTAATGCACCAGATGACTTATTATTGCAAATGTCTTGCAAATTATTATTTGATTTTAATACATTTTCTTTTATTTATAGGTTGTGCTTTCCTGGCTTGTACCTATTGAGCAATAGTTAGAGATGTCTTACTTTCTTACTTTAGGTATTATTGAAATAGAACTAGACCCAAAGATGGACTTAATAAAGAAGGAATTGGTTGGAGCAACAACTATTAAAAGAGAAGCAACTAGGGAAGGTCAGCTTGTTCTTACTGAGCCTATTGTTGAGGTTTTTGGTGATGCTATAAAAAATTTGGGTATTGGTGGTGGTGATTGTACTGGTGTTGGTGGTAGTGTTAGCGACAGTGTTGGTGATGGTGATGGTGATGGAGTTGGTAATGCTTGTGTTGGGCGTAATAATGAGCATGTTGATGATGCTCATGAAAATTTATTTGAAAAAAGAGTTAACAATGATGATGTTCATACTAGTGGTGGTTGTGGTAGATATGGTGGATTCACCCCTTTTAGTGGATATATCACCTCTTTTGTTTCCTCTCCAAGCTCATGTTCTGCTTGCAAATGTCAAGAGTACAAGGACAGACATGAAAATTTTATTAAAAACATTGATGCTCTGATTGTTGTTGTCAAAGAATTGATATCTAATAGGGGTATCATATTATCAAGAAAGTTGACAGAACCATTCACTGCGTTGGATGTTAAAAGAAGGAAAAAAGCAATTTCAAAGATACTATCAGGTATTAAATTAAGAAAAATTACAAATTCTCCTTCTTGTGATGTTGAGCAAATTTAAAGGGCCACTGGAGAGCAGGGACAACTAAAGAAGGTGAATATCTACAAGTTGATGAAAACCACCACAAAGTCTAAATTGAACATAGTGATTAGGTCCAAAAAGGCCTTAGATTTCTACTCCATGCATGAATTTGGGCCAAAAGATTTCAAGAACATAATTGATATGAATGTGTTGTATGAAGGCAGGGTAAGTTTACTTTTTCTAAGCTCATATCTACTTTATTTCTAATATTTTAAGTCATCAGTTGTAATAGATTACCCACCTATTGCATTAGTTTGCAGTAGATTAGGTAATCTATTAACAAGTGTAAAGAATCTATGTAACAGATAAGTCATCTGTTATAACAGATTACCCATCTATTGCATAAGTTGCAGTAGATTAGGTAATATGTTAACACAAGTTCAGAGAACCTATGCAACAAATGAACTATCTGTTGTAATAGATTACTCATCTGTTACAACAAATGGTCCATCTATTACAACAGATAGATCATTTATTACATAAGTTGCACTAGATGGGTAATCTATTAACAGGTTCAGCAAACCTACACAATAGATGGTCCATTTTTTTTATCTTTTTAATTTTTATTATAAGTTACTAACTTATTTAAATTATATTCTTATATCAGTATATTGATGAAATTCTTTACCTTATGTGGGAGAGGCACCTTATGTTTATAGAGTACTATGATCTTGGGAATAGGATCATGGACCTCAACTTATATAATAACTTTTTAAGTAGGTACAAAAAACTCAGTGAAGAAGCGACAATTCTCGGTGGTAGAAAAATTGAGGAGTTAATTATTGAGATTATATGGGATGATGATGTCATTGACTATTGTAGAGGGAAGAGGCCATTTCCAGGTGCTATAAATTAAATTGGGGCAAAGAGGATTCTTGCAGTGATGAACTTGAAGAATAAATATTTTATGATTGTTGAGATCCTTATAAATGAAGGAGTCATGATTGTTTACGACTGCAACTTATCAGACTTTGAAGAGTGAAAATTTTCTATTTGCATGGAGTCACTGTTGGAGTTGTTCCCAAAATTGTTGAAGCAAAGTGGCATAATGAGTCACTTTTCATAGAAGTTGCTCAACGAAAAATAATCTTTTAATGGTCAAAAATAGGACCTCCACAAAAGTGAGACTGGTGCCATGTGCGGGTCATACGTGCTTGCATTTATTGAGCATTTTCTAACCGCAACTGATACGACAACTCCAAGGACCTTGTTGAATAATAACATAGTGGCAAGGATGCAAGAGGTTTGGGTTGCTGGTGCAGCCTGTAAAAGTTTGGAGCCCTAATTTGGGTTGTAATTTATTTATCAAGCTATGTAAAAAGTTATTAATGACAATATTTTATTTTTCCTATTTTAGTTAATTGTATTATTTAATTATTGATGACAATAGTTTAGTAATTTAAATTGAAGTCCATTTGTTGTCATGAATTCTATTTTATCCTTCGATTTGGAAACTTATAAATTATTAGTAAAAATAGATTACTAAGTTCCAATATTGCAACAAATGCATTATCTGTTGCAACAGATGACACATCTGTTGGAAATAATCAAACAGATGCGCCATCTATTGAAACAAATACATTATCAATTCCAACAGTTATCTCGTCTGTTGGGAATAATAAAAAAGATATTGATATATTGTAATACCCCGTACTTCTACCTAGCTTAAATTCATCCAAAAAATATTATAGACTTGCTTTAAAAGATGAATCTACTTTTATACATGTAGAATTTTCAAGATTTTGACTTTTTGTTATGTGAAAAATTGAATAAGCTTTCCATCGATACCAAATTCGCCCAAATCTGACACCCGAGCGAAGAGTTAGAGCCATTTTAGTAAGATAGTGTACCACCTAGTACTTTAGCGCATCGCGGAGCCAGCCAAAATGACATTTGTCAAAAACCAGTGAGCCTCCGCGATATTGGCGCATCGCGCCAAGGCTCAATTTTAGAAATGTCAATTTCTAGTACACCAACGCGATTCCACTGCATCACGGTGCCATTCCAGTTCTCAACAAAGGTGGCAACGCATTTTCACCTCGTCGCGCCACCAACGTGTTTCCCAATTGTCCAGTTTCTAGTGAGCTGGCATTATTTCTCCGCATCACGGTAGCATGTAAAATCAGATTTTTTCAGATTTCGTCATTTAATTTTAGGGACTGTTTGGAAAATTCCAATAATCCCAAATCAGCCTATACACGACATTAAACCCTAAAAAGACCTGTTATCTCATTGTTTACCCACATCTCTCAAGAAATAAATCACTCTCTCTCAAAGATAGGAAACCCTATCCCCAAGTTTCAAAAGAAAATCTGAAGAATCCCTCTAAGAACTTCAAAAAACACACAATCAAGGTATGTCAAGTGTTGATTCATGGGTCCCTTTCACCCATGAAGCTCAAGAATCTCTTTTCAAAATCCAAAGATTTTGTATTTGTGAATGTTCATGATTTAGTTGAATTGAAATTCATGTTCATGTTGTTGTTGGGTTTCGATTCATGTTTCAAATTATATGTTTCAATGATTGATCCTAGTATGTGATGTTTTGCATAATATTCATGAGAAAAGCTTCAATTTACAAGTTTAATTATGTAGCCATGATAATTTGATTTATTGATTGTTGTATAACCAAAGCATGTTCCCCATGTGTTTGATAAATTGCCTATGAGAAGAAACTAGTGCCTTCATAGCATGTTATTATGAAATCCCCATTCATGTACAAGTTAGTGCATGTAAAGTGTTTGATGAAATGTCTTAGTTAGTAAATTATGGATATATGTATCCATTGTTGTGCTTTCAAGCTTGTGCCATGATTTACTTTTATGCTATCGAGTCCTGGGGGTATTAAATACCCGATAATTTAGCTGTGTGCCTAGAACCAGTGCCAGTTTTCACGATACTCTCAGTCAAGCCACGATTAATAGAATTCAGTCAATCATGTGACTCAGCAAAACTCAGTAAACTCAGTATCAGTTCAGTCCCATTCAGTAATCTCAGGAATCTCAGTCAGTCATCATGACTCAGTAGTATTTAGTTCGGACCTTAGTAAACTCAGTCAGGTAGAAGAACTCAGTATTATTCTATCAGTTAACAAAATTTAGTAGTATTTCATCAGTCAACGAAAATCCAGTGAACTCAGTTCAATCTAGTTAATCAGTAAAATCAGTAACAGATCAGTCCAACCTAGTATGAACTAGGAAATCAGTTTTATGTCTATTCAGTTGGGAGTAGGATTCAACATCGAGTGAACCCAGGTATGTGGACACATAATATCAGCCAGTAGAGTGTGTGATCCTTAGTAGCAATCCCTGCATTCCAGAACAATGTTGCCAGCGTAGGTTGAGATATACCCCTACGAGACTAGGGACTATACATCTTATTTAAGTTTTCCTTATAGGAGGGGTTGACGGAAGAGCTCCCTGTCGGAGAGGGTTTACTCACAACTTATCTTTACTCGTGGCACGGTACTGACATCCTTCCAGCTGGGGTTATAGGTTGGACCACACCAGTTCAGATTTGGGGCATGTCGGTTAGATGATTACCTCCCACAATTTTGGATTCAGATTCAGTCTTCAGTATAGAACTCAGTCCAGTTTTATTGAAATCAGGACTATCAGACACAGTCACTCAGTTCAGTACGGAACTCATCTAGTTCCATCAAATTTCAGGACTATCAAATACAGTCATCCAGCTCCGTATAACACTTAGATCAATAATTTATAGTTAGGACTGTTAGAAATAGTCTTTCAGGTATCATATACTAGTAAAATCAGATATCAGTAAATCCATATTGTCAGTAGACTCAGTAGTCAGAACTCAGTACTCAGTCCTATCACGACCTTAGTTACAGTTATGTATTCATGCATGTATTCTCACGTTCATATATACAGTCATTTATTATTGTTCATGCATATGAATCCTTTGCATTTTGCTTACCTCACTTGCATACTTGTATTTTATACCATAGGTTTAGAAGCATGAGCTCCTGACCATCCTTAGTAGATCAGACGTTCAGCAGCCAGACTAGTAGTAAATCCTCATCATTCGAGGATATCATAATTATTTTATTACTTTATTATTTCAGTAGTTCATAGTTAGTTGGGGACATATCCCATCAACTCCACAAATTTCAGACAGTTTAGAGGCTTTCAAACTACAACATGTTTCAAGCAGTTTATTTCAGTTTTGGGTATTATTATACCTAATTACATACATTGTTTTATATTCAGTATTAGTTCAGTTTTGAACCTTATGGCCTTATAGCTTATATTCTGCATAATTACATTATATTATTCAGTGCTCAGTTATAGATATGAGTCATGGGTTATCTTGTGGTCCTTCGGGGTCATGAGCACCGTGTAACATTCCGGGTACCAGATTCGAGGCGTTACAAACTTGGTATCAGAGCCTAAGGTTCAACAGTGTCCTAGGAATTCTGAAAAGCCGCATCTAGTAGAGTCTTGTGTATGGGTGTGTGGTGCACCACATTTATGTACAAAAGGCTATGAAATGTTTTAGGAATAGTTTCCCTTCTTTTTGTATTCATGTCGTGCCAGTGAGCATAATCTCCAATTATTTTCTCAGTCTAATCTGCTTTTTTCTCTTGCTTACAGTATATGCCTTCCAAAGGGGCTAGCAAAAGAAGAATTGGTAATCAGTCAGCACCTCAGCCCATTCAGGCAGATCCCCTGGACGACCATGTTTCCCATGCTGAATTTAGGACTGTATTTACTACTCTAGCCAATTCAGTCATAACTCAGAATGAATGGTCAACTGCTGTTCCGGCCAACCTATTGGCCAATTCAGCTGCAGCTAGGATTCGACACTTCACCCCAATAAATCCTCCTTATACTCAGGTTCTAAGTCCAAAGAGGATCCACAAGAATTCCTCGACCAGGTTCAGAAAGTCACAGACATCATGGGAGTGGCTTCCAGTGAGAGTGTAGAGTTAGCCGTTTATCAGCTACAAGATGTAGCCCATACGTGGTTTAAATAGTGAAAGGTAGACAGGGGTACAGATGTAGAGCCCATAGAATGAGAGGAGTTTGCTACGGCCTTCTTAGATAGATTCTTTCCCCTAGAACAGAAAGAAGCCAAAGTGTTAGAGTTCATCAATCTCAGAAAAGGTAGCATGAGCATAAAAGAATACTCCCTCAAGTTCACCCAGTTAGACAGGTATGCTCACCATGTAGAAGCAGACAGTAGATCCAGATTGAGTAAGTTTGTGTCTGGGGTTTCAGGTAGAGTGGTTAAGGAGTGTAGGACTGTGATGTTGATTAAGGAAATAGACATATCTAGACTTATGGTCCATGCTCAATAGATTGAAAAGTAGAAACTTAAAAAGAAGGAGAAAGAGAATAGGAGAGCCAGAATAGGTGGTTATAGTTTTTCTCAGCCAGGGTCGTAGGGTGGTAACTGTTCTCAGCATAGCCAGAAGTTTTCAGTTCCAGCTCCTTCTTCAGCCAGTGCTTCAGTTCCTAAGTTCCAAAATGGTAGCAAAGATAGGACGCCAGGCTCCAAATCTCAGAATAGTGTAACCGTTATTCGCACTCATCCGCTTTATGAAGATTGTGGTAAGTATCATAAGGGTGTGTGTAGAGCCGGCAGTAGTGTGTGTTTCGGATATGGCGAGTCAGGTCACAAGGTCCAAGACTGTCCTAAACTTGATCCATGAAGACAGTACGGTCATCCTTCAACTCAGTCCGATCGCCCGAATCAGCAGGGTGCCATTTCCAGTGCCGCCAGTGGGCAACGCCCAAACAGACTCTATGCACTTCAATCCCGACAAGTTCAGGAAAATCCTCCTGAAGTAGCCACTGGTATGTTACAGATCCCTCATTTACATGTTCATGCTTCTTCAGATTCAGGGACTTCTTTTTTCTTTTGTAACTCTTTACATACCAGTCCACTTTAAGGTCAGATTAGATGTTAACAGGACCTTCTCAGTCTCTACCCTAATTGGTAAATGATCATAGCCCGATGGGTATACGTGAACTGTCCGTTTATGATGTCTCAAAAAGTCAGGCCTTCAGGTTCTAGTAGTAATACCAGTATATATAGAAAATCAATAAGAGACGATGATTCTCGTCCCATTCCTATCTCAATGCAAAGTTTTGTACTTCAACTATCACGATACTTACGCATGATTCACGTCACAATTTCATGCACCCAGCTTATATTCACGTGCTTTCCTTAAAATAGTATGTGTTTTAAGTTCCTAGTATGATGAGTTTCGTCTAACTCAGTGTTACGAATCATGTTCCATGAGTACAGAAACATTTGACTCAGGTCATGCAACTCATGAATCATGTACTCATGTCCTGTCTTACAGTATGTTCAGCCCACATGACTCATGCTCTACTCCTAGTGATCAGCCAAACTCAGATTATGTCACGTATACTTTCAGTTTAGATCTCTCGGTGAATCTATGGTGTTAATGTTTCGTCCCTCAGTCCTTAGTTACAATATCAGTTCAGTAATCAATATTCAGTAAAAGACTCAGATAGTCCTGCAGGACCATGGCTTTCAGCTATCAGTTACTTAAGCATCAGAATTCAGTACGTCCGTATCAGTCTAAACATCAGTTATTAAAAAACCAGCATTTAGTCCCAGTTACAATCTTAGTTGCGGTTATAGTCTCAATTACCATCTTAGCTATAATCTCAGTCCCAGTCCTAGTCCAACTAGATCAGAAACTCAGTTCACTTTCAGGAATACCCGACCATAGCATATGGACATTAGTTACTCAGTTATTAGTATTTTAGTACCTCAGTACAAAATGTTTTTGAATCATGTCATACTCTTGGTCTCGTAATTTCAAGTAATACAGTTTTCAAAAATCCATGCCTAGTCACCTCATGTCACTCAGTCAGTCCATACCTCCTATGCATAATACTCTATAGCCTCAGGTTGGTTATTCATACTAAGTACAGTTCAGTCTTATATGCCCAGCATTCATTTATCCGTTATTCAGTTAATCAGATCAGTTAGTATATTTATGCATTCATGCTCAACACCATGTGAACCTTTTCAGTAGTCTCTATTGTAATGCATAAGGTTTAGTCACTTTACCTTAGATGATGTTTCATAGGCCTTGCCTCCTAATACAAGAATCCTAACCATGTAGCGATCTCCCATTCAGATGTCCTACTCAGACTAGGCCAAGATTCACTTTCTATCTACAGTCATTAGAACTCTATAGAAAGAGTGTCATAGAAATTCTCCAGTTGAGTATAAGTTTTCGGCATGAGTTAGTCCGTAGAGCCAGTAGTTCAGTTTAGAAGTCAGACGAACAAGTTCAGATGGCGTGGTTTCCATTTTTTCCATCCAATTGCACTATCCGGAGTCTCATGAATGTGATCATTCTAAGATGGACTAACTAGGTAGTTGCGTGTTCAGCCCAATTCATTCATCATGTCTTAGTTTTGGATCTCTGATATTTAGTCATGATTTAGTTCGTAGGTGCCTTATGCATCACCTTAGTTTTCCTTATACCTCAGCAAAGTCAGCCCAGCATTTTTCAAAGGGTAATAGTGTCCCAAGAGGGAGATACACTATAATTCCCTAAAACTTTCATGACATAAACATGCCGCTCTCTTCTCATAATGAATCCAGTTTGGGGTAAGGGGTGGTCATGAGTTGACCCTCAGACTCTGATCTCAACCGTAAGCCACGTATTTAAGGTACTTAGTTCAGATCACGATATTCAACTCATGTATCACTTTCTAGACTCAGTTACCTTCTCATATTTCCACTCATGCATATTTAGTAATTAATCTCAGGCTTATTAGCATTTTCAGTTTAAGGAAACATTCTTCCTTGAACTTATTCAGTTTAATGCTCAGATTTCCATTAGAAACTTGGTATCAGGGATTTTCATTACAAACCTGGCATCAATTACCATTGCATATTCAGTCAAGAAGTTATGTGTTAGTTTAGTCATGTATTCATGCATCAGATATGCATGTTCAGTATGATACATCCAGTTCATCAGTCATGTCAGTCATGTACTCATGTCTCAATTGCTCATGTTCAGTATGTACTACAGCTTATCGTGTCTCCCATTTCAATAAGTCTCATTCGAGGATGAATATTTCCAAGGGAGAGATATTGTAATACCCGGTACTTCTACCTAGCTTAAATTCATCAAAAAAAGTTAAATACTTTCTTTAAAAGATGAATCTACATTTATACATGTAGAATTTTCAATATTTTGACCTTTTTTTATGTAGGAAATTGAATAAGCTTTCCATCGATACCAAATTTTCCCAAATACGACACCCGAGCAAAGAGTTAGAGCCATTTTAGTAAGATAGTGTACCACTTGGTACTTTAGCGCGTCACAGAGCCAGCCAAAATGGCATTTGTCAAAAGCCAGTGACCCTCCACGATATTGGCGCATCGCGCCAAGGCTCAATTTTAGAAATGTCAATTTCTAGTACACCAACGCGATTCCACTGCATCACGGTGCCATTCCAGTTCTCAACAAAGGTGGCAACGCATTTTCACCTCGTCGCGCCACCAACGTGTTTCCCAATTGTCCAGTTTCTAGTGAGCTGGCATTATTTCTCCGCATCACGGTAGCATGTAAAATCAGATTTTTTCAGATTTCGTCATTTAATTTTAGGGACTATTTGGAAAATTCCAATAATCCCAAATCAGCCTATACACGACATTAAACCCTAAAAAGACCTGTTATCTCATTGTTTACCCACATCTCTCAAGAAATATATCACTCTCTCTCAAAGATAGGAAACCCTATCCCCAAGTTTCAAAAGAAAATCTGAAGAATCCCTCTAAGAACTTCAAAAAACACACAATCAAGGTATGTCAAGTGTTGATTCATGGGTCCCTTTCACCCATGAAGCTCAAGAATCTCTTTTCAAAATCCAAAGATTTTGTATTTGTGAATGTTCATGATTTAGTTGAATTGAAATTCATGTTCATGTTGTTGTTGGGTTTCGATTCATGTTTCAAATTATATGTTTCAATGATTGATCCTAGTATGTGATGTTTTGCATAATATTCATGAGAAAAGCTTCAATTTACAAGTTTAATTATGTAGCCATGATAATTTGATTTATTGATTGTTGTATAACCAAAGCATGTTCCCCATGTGTTTGATAAATTGCCTATGAGAAGAAACTAGTGCCTTCATAGCATGTTATTATGAAATCCCCATTCATGTACAAGTTAGTGCATGTAAAGTGTTTGATGAAATGTCTTAGTTAGTAAATTATGGATATATGTATCCATTGTTGTGCTTTCAAGCTTGTGCCATGATTTACTTTTATGCTATCGAGTCCTGGGGGTATTAAATACCCGATAATTTAGCTGTGTGCCTAGAACCAGTGCCAGTTTTCACGATACTCTCAGTCAAGCCACGATTAATAGAATTCAGTCAATCATGTGACTCAACAAAACTCAGTAAACTCAGTATCAGTTCAGTCCCATTCAGTAATCTCAGGAATCTCAGGAATCTCAGTGATCTTAGTCAGTCATCATGTCTCAGTAGTATTCAGTTCGAATCTTAGTAAATTCAGTACTCTAGAAGTACTCAGTAGTATTTTGTCAGTTAACAGAATTCAGTAGTATTCCATCGATCAAAGAAAATCTAGTGAACTCGGTTCAATCTAGTTAATCAGTAAAATCAGTAACAGATCAGTCCAGCCTAGTATGAACTAGGAAATCAGTTCTATGTCTATTCAGTTGGGAGTAGGATTCAGCATCGAGTGAACCCAGGGATGAGGACATACACTGTCAGCCAGTAGAGCGTGCGATCCTTAGTAGCAATCCATGCATTCCGGAACTACGTAGCCAGTATTGGTTGAGATGTACCCCTATGAGTCTAGGGACTATACATCTCATTTGAGTTTTCCTTATAGGAGGGGTTGACGGAAGAGCTCCCTATTAGAGAGGGTTTACTCACAGCTTGTCTTTACTAATGGCACGGTACTGACACCCCTCCAGTTGGGTTTATAGGTTGGACCCCACCAGTTTAGATTTGGGGCATGTCGATTAGAACTCAGTTCAGTTCTATAGAAATCAGGACTATCAGACACAGTCACTCAGCTCAGTACGGAACTCAGCTAGTTCCATCAGATTTCAGGACTGTCAGATACAGTCATCTTCTTCGTATAACACTTAGATTATTTATTTATAATTAGGACTGTTAGAAATAGTCTTTCAGTTATCAGTTACTAGTAAACTCAGATATTAGTAAATCCATGTTGTCAGTAGACTTAGTAGTCAAAACTCAGTACTCAGTCTATCACGACCTCAGTTACAGTTACGTATTCATGCTTGTATTCTCATGTTTATTTATACAGTCAATTAGTATTATTCATGCATATAAACCATTTGTATTCAGCTTACCTCACTTGCATACTAGTACATTCAATCGTACTAACGCATTTGCGCTATGGTGTTTTATACCATAGGTTTAGAAGCATGAGCTCCTGAGCATCCTTAGTAGATCAGATGTTTAGCAGCCAGACTAGTAGTGAGTCCTCATCATTCGAGGATAGCATGGTTATTTTATTACTTTATTATTTTAGTAGTTCGGAGTTAGTTAGGGACATGTCCCATCAACTCCACAGATTTTAGACAGTTTAGAGGCTTCCATTACAGATATTGTTTTATATTCAGTATCAGTTCAGTTATGAACCTTATGGCCTTACAACTTATATTTCAAATAATTACAGTATATTATTCAGTGCTCAGTTATAGATATCAGTCATGGGTTAGCTTGTGGTCCTTTGAATCATGAGCACCGTGTAATATTCTGGGTACCAGATTCGGGGCATTACATATATGCATAATGCAATAGATGAATAACCAATTGCAATAGATGACTCATCAACTGGAAGAGATAAAAAAGATATAGAAATACATTACAATGGATAAGTTATTTATTGCAATAGCTGAATCATCTATTGGAAATAGTCAAACAGATATAGACATCTGCATAATGCAACAGATGACTAACCTGTTGCAATAGATGACTCATATGTTTGAAGAAATCAAATAGATATAGATATACATTACAATAAATGAGTCATTTGTTGCAATAGATGACTCATCTATGAGGAATAATCAAACAAATGAGCCATTTATTTGAACAGATGCATTATCACTTGCAACAGATGTCTCATTTATTGCAAATAATCAAACATATATAGATATATGTATAATGCAACATATGACTAATCCGTTGCAACATATGACTCATCTGTTTAAAGAGATAAAAAAGATATAGACATACTGACCCGACCCGGGGCCTTGTCGTAATAGGTGTTCCAGGTCCAACTGGGATCGGAGACTACCCCTTTTACCCAACCCTATCTTCAGTCGCCTATCATGAGTTGGTTGAATTTCAAACATATAACTAAGTAGCGTAACTGGATAAGGACTGACCTTGGGATAGGTATTTTCCAAGACTAACCCTACCAAGTCATCCCATCTACCAAACCGTACTAACCAAACCCCCAAGCCAAACTAATACCGAACCAAGGGCCATAAACTAGGCCATAACCAAAGGACATCCAAAATATAATATGATTAATACCAAAATGAAATATGATGGAACAACCAACAATATCATCAACCGGTATCAGCCCCAATACCAATACCAATGCTAAGGCTGACACCACTACCGACCCTGCCCATTCCAACCCATAGCAGTACCACAAAGCCTCTAACCAAAAGAATACGAAAATACGGTTGGAACATGCCCCCAACCATAGCCAAAATCAATATCCATAAATAATTCAAAGTATGAAATAACTTCCATGAAATGAAGCCTTCTGAATAGATGGAAGCTCACCACTTCAATCCAAATACTGACCCCAAAGTCTGAATTGCTAAGCAGGAGGAGTGGAACGGGCGGTTCCTATATCGTGTGGGGATAAAATACCCGAAGATGGAATAGTGAGTGAACGCTAGCATGGACTTAGGATAAGGATAAAATAATATCATTTATAAAACCAAATAAAATCATCCATATTCATGTAACCATGCTAGGAAGGGAACAGGGTTTAACATGCCATTAAAAATTTTACCTGGGTTGTGTAGCTTTGCTGTCCTAAACCACCTATGGGCTATATAGATTTAGCTCCACCTGCTGAAAGGGACCCAATACGTGAAGTCGTACGACTAGGGAAAAGAAGCTGGGATGACTAGTACATCCCCCAAAATATATAGTGTGACATCATGTACATGGTCACTAGGACCAAACCTTACATTGGCATATATGAGTTTCCAGTTTAGATCCCCCTGGGACCTCTACCTTCCACGACTTTGCTACACATTCCTCCTTTAAGCCCAATTAAACCCATTTTCTATCCAAACCATTATTCCATTATTATTAACTGAGTCTATTAGTAGTGGTATCATTATACCAACAATAACTTACAAGTACTATCCTTATCCAATCCTTAGGGGATTCCCTTGTACCCCACATGATTTCCAATTAACCAAAACCATGGACACCAAGGCCTTTTCAATCTATTCAAAATTACTTAAGCCATTCATATCATTTAGGGTCCTATTACCAAGTTTAAACCATGCATAAGTTCCATTGAAAAACAAATATTATAGTGAAAATATTGTTATACACATTTTATCAAACACATTGGGGGCATAGTATTTCCAAAACCAAAGTCCATTACCAAAGAACCATTCCGATGCAACCAATTATCCAAAACCACCATTAATGCATATAAAAGAATAATTAAAACATAGGAAAACCATAACCAAACATTTATAATAAAAAACCCCAAATCATATTGGAAAACCCAAAAGCATACGACATTCAAATCATGAAAACATTGTATAAAATCATGACTTTAGTTGGAACTAATAATGGGGTAAGATAACATGACTTAAACCAATATTATGATGGAGAGAAATCATCAAGACAAGCCCCAATTTACTCCTTAAGATGAAACCCTAGCTTTCTTTGCCCAAGAATTCTAGAGAGGATTTAAGAGTGTTTTTCAAGTATTTAAGAATAAAATAATAGGGAAAATAACCTCCTAAGTGCAATATAAGTCATGGGACCTTATTGAGATAAGTGGGGAAATGTCAGGAATGCCTTCACTTAAGTTGCACAAAATCCCATCACAAAGATATGTCTGGACCTTACGAGTTGTAACCTCCTTGTACGAATAGTACCTACCACTCGTATACTTGGCCTCCCCCTTGGAACCAACACTGTACAAGGTATAACACACCTAAACCTAAGTTGTATTCAAGTGTACGACTAGTACCCATAAACCATACCCGTGGTAGAATAGAATCCAGAAGGTTTGAACACTGACCACCATACAAGTCTTGGGTATGACTCGTACCCTAGCTTACTGCTCATAGTGAGCTTCTCTTACTCAGATTAAACTAAGCTACCAAGTATAAGATTAAGTGAAGGGACCAAATGATCTGTATCCACTAGTACGACTCTTACCACTAAGTTGTACCTATTCCAGTAACCAAAATCCATTTCACCAACCAATATTGGTCAGCATACGACTGGACCATAACACCCATACCAAAGTGTACAACTCATTCCCATAAGTCTTATTGTAAGATCCCACAAAATACTAAGATTAATTCAGTTCATTTATGCTTGTTAAGGGGGTCCCATACTTAGAAGGTTCTAGGTAAGTTTCCAGACTTAGTTTATTTTAGCCTTCAAAAGTTTACTGTCTCATTTCATGACTTTAATGGTCCATATTCTTGCTAATTCATGACCAGGAAGGTCAATTGGTGTTCCCAAACAAGTTTCAAATTTTTCTAAACTCATTTAAACCACGTTTGGAAGCCCAAAATAGTGGACCAATGTGATCTTAGCGTGCCGTGTCGTCAATCGCGTTGGTTGATATTGTTGTAGGTTTCCAGGGTCAAAGTACTGAGATTCGATGCGATGATGGAGCGATGCATCGACTATTGCATCGATGCCATCGACGCTCGACGTCGATAATAGCATCGATGCCCAGTTTCAGTCATTAAATATCCATATTTTAAGGGTAAAAGGGTCAATTTCCCACCCTATATAAGTCTAAAACACAAGATTTGGACCTAATTCAACCAAAATATAGTGTCTCTCTCACGTTTCTCACAAGAAAAAGTTAGGGTTTCAATTAAGGATTCAAATTCAATACTCAAATTCAAGAATCTCTCCGTCAATCTTCGTATAATCAAGAACTAAGGTATGCATAGTGTTCATTCATGGATTCCTTTTGTCGATGAAGCCCAAGAATCTAGTTTTAATCTATGAATTTTGATATTCATGTTATGGATTGATTATGTTCATATGGTTGTTGATGTACGATTCTCAAGTTGGAATCTTTATTTGTTTTATGAAACTATGTCAGCATGCAAGTCAAAAACTATGAACTTAGTTGGTCATGGTGTGTTAATTTGATGATTATGCCTATGACCTAAGTGGTTCATGTAAGGTGTTTGATAAAATTCCTAAGATAATAGAAATTATGCATTATAGCTTAATTGTGACCCAAACGATAAATACATGTTTTACCCTTCTATTCAAATGACTCCCATGCTATTGATGTGAATTGTAGATGTTTTTTGGAATGCTCATGCTATTAGAGTATGAAATTATGACATGATTATATGCATTCCTATCCAGGTACAACATTATGATAACCATGTGCTTCATGAAATCCCTAACTTATTGTATGATGAATTGTTGATATTGGTCATGTGTTCAAGAAGTGTCAAGTCTTGTCAGTTTCATGCTATTGAGTCCTGGGGTACTTGTACCCAATAATTTAGCTGTGTGCCTAGAGCCAGTGTTAGTTTTCACGATACTCTCAGTCAAGCCATGATCATTAGAATTTAGTCAGTCTCATGACTCAGGAAAATTCAATGAATTCAGTATCAGTCTAGTCCTACTCAGTAACCTCAGTAATCTCAGTAACCTCAGTGATCAAAGTAATATTAGTAATCTCTGTAATCTTTATAATCTCAGTAAACCCAGTTAGTTATCAGATCTTAGTAGTATTCCGTCAGTCAATGGAATTTAGTGAACCCAGTTCAAATCAGTTATACTATACTATCCGTAACAGTTTAGTTCAGTTAAATTAGTTCAGTGTTTTTTCAGTTGGGAGTAGGATTCAACAATGAGTGAACCCAAGGATGAGGGCTCACTTGTTAGTCAGTAGAGAGTGTGATCCTTAGAAGCAATCCTTGCATTCCAGAACTATATAGCTAATGTAGGTCGAGATGTACCCCTACGGGTCTAGGGACTATACATCTCCTTTGAGTCTTTTCTTATAGGAAGGGTTGACGGAAGAGCTCCCTATTATAGAGAGTTTACTCACAACTTGTCTTTACCCATGGCACAGTACTGACACCCTTCCAGCTGGGGTTACAAGTTGGACCCCACCAGTTCAGATTCGAGGCATGTCGATTAGATGATTACCTCTCACAGTCTCAGTTTCAGATTCAGTCTTAGTAATAGAACTCAGTTTAGTTCTACAGATATCAGGACTGTCAGGTACAGTCACCCAACTCAATATGGAACTCAGCTAGTTCCATCAGAATCAAGACTGTCAGAAACAGTCATCCAACTTAGTCTAGAACTCAGATAGTTCTTCAGATTCAGGACTGTCAGATTCAGTCACCCAGTCCAGTAAAGAACTCAGATAGTTTTTCAGTATTAGTATACTCAGTTATAAGTTATCAGTAATATAGTATCAGTAACATCAGATATCGATTAATTGTAAACTCCATAATTCATATCATCAATAGAATCAGTTATTCAGTATCTCAGTATTTGTAAACTCAGATATCAGTACATCAGTATTCAGTATTGTCACGACCCCAGTCCTAGTTTATGTATTCATGAATATATTTCTCACGCGTTAAAGTTTATGTCATCAGTCAGTTATTATTGTTCATGCATATGAACCCTTGCATTCAGCCTATCTCACTTGCATACCAGTACATTCAATCGTACTGACACATTTGTGCTATGGTATTTTATACCATAGGTTTAGAAGCACGAGGTCCTGAGTATCCTTAGTAGATAAAACGTTTAGCAGCCAGGCTAGAAGTGAGTCCTCATTATTTGAAGATAGCATCATTATTTTAATTACTTTATTAATTCAATAGTTCAGAGTTAGTTGGGGACATGTCCCATCAACTCCACAGATTTTAATAGTTTAGAGGCTTACAAACTACATCATGTTTTAGACAGTTTATTTTAGTTTTGGGTATTGTTATACCCTATTACAAACATTGTTTTATATTTGGTATTAGTTCAGTTTTGAACCTTATGTCCTTACAACTTATATTCTGCATATTTATAGTATATTATTTAGTGCTCAGTTACAGATATTAGTCATGGGTTAGCTTGTAGTCCTTCAAGGTTATGAGCACCGTGTAACGTTTTGAGTAACAGATTCGAGGCATTACAAACTTGGTATCAGAGCCTAAGGTTCAACAGTGTCGTAGGAAGTTTGAAACCCGTATCTAGTAGAGTCTTGTACATGGGTGTGTTATGCACCACACTTATGTGTAGGAGGCTTTGAGATGTTTTAGGAACAGTTTCCCTTTTTTCAGTATTCATGTCATGCCAATGAGCATAATCTCCAATTATTTTCTTAGTCTAATCCGCTTCTTCCTCTCGCTTACAGAATATGCCTTCCAAAGGGGCTAGCAGAAGAAGAATCAGTAATCAGTCAGCACCTCAGCCAATTCAGGCAGATCCCCTGGATGAATATGTTTCCCATGCAGAATTCAGGACTGTATTTATTACTCTAGCTAATTTAGTCACAACTCATAATGAACGTCCAACTGATGTTCCGTCCAATCCAGTGTCTAATTCTGCTACAGCCAGGATTTGGGACTTTACCCGAATGAATCCTCCCTTATTCTCAGGTTCTAAGTCCAAAGAGGATCCACAAAAATTCCTCAACTAGGTGCAAAAGTTATAGACATCATGGGAGTGAATTCCAGTGAGAGTGTAAAGTTAGCCACTTATTAGCTATAAGATTAGCCCATACATGGTTTAAATAGTTAAAGGTAGACAGGGGTACAGATACAGAGCCCATAGAATGGGAAAAGTTTGCTACGGCCTTCTTAGATAGATTCTTTCCCTTAGAGTGGAAAAAAGCCAAAGTGTTAAGAGTTTATTAATCTCTGACAAGGTAGCATGAGTGTAAAAAGAATACTCCCTCAATTTCACCCAATTATCTAGGTACGCTCTCCATGTAGTAGCAGACAGTAGATCCATAATGAGTAAGTTTGTGTTTGGGATATCAGGTAGAGTGGTTAAGGAGTGCAAGACTGTGATGTTGATTAAGGAGATGGACATATCTAGGCTTATGGTCTATGCTCAATAGATTGAGGAGCAGAAACTTAAGAAGAAGGAGAGGGAAAATAAGACAACTAGAACTGGTAGTTATAGTTTTTCTCAGCCAGGGTCGCAAAGTGGTAACCGTTCTCGGCATAGCCAGAAGTTTTCAGTTCTAGCTCCATCCTCAGCTAGTGCTTCAGTTCCTAAGTTCAAAAATAGTAGCAAAGATAGGGTGCCAGTCTTAAAATCTCAGAATAGTGCAAGTATTATTTGTACTCATCCACTTTATAAAGAGTGTGGTAAGTATCATAAGGGTATATGTAGAGCCGACAGTGATGTGTGTTTCGGATGTGGCGAGTCAGGTCACAAGGTCCGAGATTGTCCTAGGCCTGGCCCTAGAAGCAAGCACGGTTATCCTTCATCTCAGTCCGATCGCCCGAATCAGCAGGGTGCCAGTTCCATCTCTATTAGCGGGAAACACCCAAACAGATTCTATGCACTTCAGTCCCGACAGGATCAAGAAAGTCTTTCTGGTGCAGCCACTGGTATATTGCATATCCCTCATTTACATGTTCATGTTTCTTCAGATTTAGGAGCTTCTTTTTCTTTTGTAACTTCTTTCATAGCAGTTAACTTTAAGGTTAGACCAAATATTAATAGATCCTTTTCCAATCTCTACCCCAGTGAGACAACAAACACAGCCCGACAGGTTTTTTAAAACTATCCGATTATGATATCTCAGAAAGTCAAGCCTTCAGATTCTAGTAGTAATGCCAGTATGTGTAGAAAATCAATAAGGGAAGATGATTCCCGACCCATTCCTACCTCAGTGCAAAGTTTTGTACTTCAACCCTCCCGATATACGCTTCAATCCCATGAATACAACTTATAGCAATGCATTTTTCATAGAATAGTGTGTGTTTCAAGTTCCTCATATGAGAAGTTTGAGTTTATCCAAAGTTGTGAATTATGTCCCATGAACATAGAAATTCTAGACTCAGGTCATGCAGCTTATGACTCATGCACTCATGTCATGCTTTATAGTATGCTTAGCCCACACGATTCCTGACTTCACTCCTAGTGTTTAGTCAAACTCAGATTATGCCATGTATAACCTCAGTTTAGATCCTTTGGTGAATCCGTAGTGTTAATATTCCATCCCATAGGCCTCAGTTACAGTGTCAGTTCAGTAATCAATATTTAGTAAAGAACTCAGATAGTCCCACAGAACCATGGCCTTCAGCTATCAGTTACTTAGCCATCAGAATTCAGTATTCCCGTACCAGTCTAAACCTCAGCTATAGAAAACCAGTATTCAGTCCTAGTTACAGTCTTAGTTACGATTACAATATCAATTACCATCTTATCTACAATCTCAGTCCCAGTCCTAGTCTAGTTAGATCATAAACTCAGTTCACTTTAAGGATTACCTAACCATAGCATATGGCCATCAGTTATTTAGTCATTAGTATTTTAGTACCTCAGTTTACAGAATATTTCTGAATCATGTTGGACGCTTGGTCTTGCATTCTTAAGGTAATACAGTTTTTCACTCATTCATGTTCAGTTACCTCACATTACCCAGTCAGTCATTACCTTTTATGTATAATACTCTATAGTCTAAGTCCAACCTTTTAGTCTAAGTACAGTTCAACCTTACAGACTCAGTAGTCAGCTATCAGTCGTTCAGTTAATAAGATAAGTTAGTATATTTATGCATTTATGCTCACCACATACGTGAATCTTTTCAGTAGTTTCAGTTATAGTTCTTAAGGCTTAGTCACTTTATCTTAGATGATGTTTCATAGGCCTTGTCTCCTAATACAAGAATCTCAGCCATGTAGCGATCTTCTATTCTGATGTCCTGCTCAGATCAAGCCAAGATTCGCTGTCTCCCTTTAATCACTAAAACTCTATAGAAAGAGTGTCATAGGAACGCTCCAGTCTAGTAGAAGTTTCCAGTATGAGTTAGTCAAGCAGCTAATAATTTAGTTTAGTAGACAGACAGACAAGTTCAGATGGTGTGGTTTCTATCTTTCCATCTAGTCGCACTATCCAGAGTCTCATGAATATGATCATTCTAAGATGGACTAACCAGGTAGTTGAGTGTTCATCCCAGTTCATGTATCATCTCTTAGTTTTAGATCTCAGATATTTAGATAAAAGGTGCCTCGTGCATCGCCACAGTTTTTCTCATAGCTCAATGAAGTCAACCCAGTTTTTTCAAGGGACATAGTGCCTCAAGAAGGAGATACACTATAATTCCTCGAACCTTTATGACATAAATGTTTTGTTCTTTCTTTTTATAATGAATCTATCTTGGGGTAAGGGGTACTCATGAGTTAACCCTCAAACTCTGATCTAAGCTGTAAGCCATGTATTCAAGGCACTCAGTAAAGATCACGATATCCAGCTCATGTATCACGTTCCAGAATCAGTTACATTCACGTGTTCCCGCTCATGCATATTTAGTAATTAATTTCAGGCTCATTAGTATTTTCAGTATAAGGAAATAGTCTCCCTTGAACTTATCTAGTTTTATGCTCAAATTTCCATGATAAACTTGGTATCAATTACCATTTCATATTCAGTCATGCATTCATGTGTCAGATCAATCATGTATTCATGCATTAGATATGCATGTTCAGTATAATATATTCAGCTTATCAGTCATGCCAGTCATGAAATCATGCATCTAATATGCATACACAGAACAAATCTCAGCAAATCAGTAATGATAGTTATGTACTCATGTTTCATTTGTTCATGTTCAACATGTACTTCAGCTTATCATTTCCCCAATCTCAGTCAGTATCATTCGAGAACGAATATTTACAAGGGGGAGATATTGTAAGACCCCAAAAAATCCTAATCTTAATTCAGTCCATTTATTCTTGTTAAGGGGGTCCTATACTTAGAAGGTTCTAGCTAAGTTTCCAGACTTAGTTTATTTTAGCCTTTGCAAGTTTGCATTCTCATTTCGTGATGGTAATGTCCTTTAATGGTCTATATTCTTGCTAATTCATGACCAGGAAGGTTAATAGGTATTCCCGAACAAGTTTTAAATTTTTTGGAACTCGTTTAGACCATGTTCAAAAGCCCAAAACAGTGAACCAACGTGTAATGCCCCAAGTCTGGTACCCGAAATGCCACACAGTGCTCATGACCCTAAAGGACCATAAGATAAGCCATGACTGATATTTGTACCTATACACTACATAATATATTGTGTAAATACGAAAATAAAGGCCGAAAGGCCATAAGGTTTAAAGATCTAATAAAACATAGCATCTGAAGATATGGTATATCAATACCAGAATAACTAAAATAACTATCTGAACATGCTAGTTCGAAAGCCTCTAAACTATCTAAAATAAAGAGTTGATGGGACATGTCCCCAATTAACTCCAACTACTGAAATAAATTAATTAATGAGATAATAAAGTAATGGTCATGTCCTCAAAGGATAAGGACTCACTGCTAACTCTGATTGCCGAGACTGAAATGCTACTGATTCTTTGGAGCTCATATTTCTGAACCTATGGTATAAAACACCATAGCGCAAATACGTCAGTACGATTAAATGTACTGGTATGCATGTGAGGTAGGCTGAATGCAAAGGGTTCACATGCATGAACTATACTAACAGACTAGATGACATGAACGTGATAATCTATGAATGAATACATAATAACTGTAACTAAGTTCGAGATAACATGATTACTAAGCCTGAGTACTGGTAACATGAAATACTGATAACTGTATAACTGAAATAACTAATATGGAGCTACTGTATCTGACAGTCTAGGTTCTAATGGAACTAACTGAGTTCTGTGTTGTTCTGAGTCGACTGTATCTGATAGTCCTGAATTCTGTAGAACTATATGAGTTCTATTACTGAGACTGAATGACTATATCTGAAATTCCTAATTCTGTAACTGAAATTGTGGGATGTAGTTATCTAATCGATATGCCCTAAATAATGCAATATATCTGAGTTGGGGTCCAATCTATAAACCTAATTGGAAGGGTGTCAATACCGCGCCACTAGTAAGGACAATCTATGAGTAACCCTCATATAAAAGGCAACTCTAGTGAGAACGATGGGAGCCCTCATATAATAGGTTAAGCCACCTCATCTACCCTGATATAATAGGTTAAGACACCTCTGGTTTCTTGGGGATTATCTCTAAGAGAAACCCTAATTTGATATTGTAAATAGATAATGAACTTATGAGTCTATGTCTGATTATTATTAGGTATTAGAAAGGGTGGTAAAATACCGAAAACCCTCTCTTAAAAATGACTTAATAAAACTGAACAAAATATGCGATGGTGGGTGTGACGGTCCATGCTGGGTCGCCGATCCGTCAGTCCTGACCGTCGCACCTGGTCAGAATAGGGGTTTAATGCCTCTTCTACGATAGATTGGGCGACAGTCTATCGCTAGGTCGACGGTCCATCGCTAGGTCTATGGTCCGTCGCTAGGTCGACGATCCGTCGCTAGGTCAATGGTCCATCGGCCTGAGCCGTCGCCCTTAGGTACAATGTTGTCTCACTATCTCTGCTGCGACGGCTTGGGCGATGGTCCATAGGCCTTCACTATCGAACCTGGGTAGTTTTGACTGCTATCTGTATTTCGGCCATAACTTTCTACCCCAATATCAGATTTTGACAAAATGGATATCGCTGGAAATCTTATTAAATTTCCCACATGATAAAAAGTCAAAATTGGGGAAATTCTATCTGATTTAAATATTAATCACTTAGGAAGTCATCAATAACTCTTCTGGAGACTAGATTAGACTTAAAAAAGTTTGGGGTATTACAATGTCTCCCCCTTGGGAACATTCATCCTCGAATGAGGATGACTGAGAGGGGTAAAATAAAAGACTAAAGTACATCCTAAACATGAGTGACTGAAACATGAATCCATGACTAACATGATTGATAAACTGAATATATATCATACTGAACATGCATATCTGATGCTTGAGTAACTAATTTATGACTGCATGACTGAATTACTGATAAGATGAGTTTCTCATCAAACTGAACATGCATATCTGATTCATGAATACATGACTGAATGAATACATGAATGCATGACTTATTATGCAATGGTACTTAATACCAAGTTTATTATGGAATTCTGAACATGAAATAGATACCAAGCTTGTCACTAAAATCTGAATATAAAACTGACTAGCTTAAGGAGAATTGTAATCTTGAGCTAGATCTGAGTTTGCGGAGAAGAGGTGAGGATACTTGGTCCGCATGTCTTCTTCTGCTTCCCAAGTAACTCCCTCAATGGACTGATTCCACCAATGAACTTTGACTAGAGGGGCTTCTTTGTTCCTCAGTCTACGAGTTTGGTAGTTAAGAATTTTGTCTGGAATATCTTCATAAGAGAGGTTGTCCTGCACATCTATGCTCTGAATAGGGACTACAACTTCTGGGTCACCTATTCACTTCTTGAACAAAGAGACATGGAAGACTGGATGAACTGAGGCTAGATCTGAAGGCAATTCGAGCTCATAAGCTACCTTGTCGAAGCGACTGAGAATTTTGAAGGGACCGACATATCGGGGGCTGATCTTTCCCTTCTTGCCTAATTACTTCACTCCCTTCATGGGAGAGATATTTAGATAGATATAATCACCAATCTCGAACTTGAGATCCTTTCTGCGCATATCTGCTTAAGACTTCTATCGGCTCTGACCAACCCGAAGTCTTTCTATGATCAACTAGACTTTCTCTAAGGCATCGAATACTAAGACATGCCCTATGACTGAGGCCTCCTTAACTTCGAACCAACTGATTGGAGATCTGCATCTCCTACCATAGAGCTTTGTATGGACCCATCCGAATACTAGAATGATAGTTGTTGTTGTATGCAAACTAAATCAAAGGTAAGTGGTCATCCCAACTACCCTTGAAATCGATTGCACACATCCTTAGCATATCTTCTAAAGTCTAAATGGTCCTTTCTGCTTGACCATATATCTGAGGATGAAAGGATGTACAGAAATGAACTTGGGTACCAAGACCCTTTTGGAACTCTTTCCAGAAATGAGAGGTGAACTGGGTACCTCTGTCTGAGATGATAGATAATGGAACACCGTGCAATCTTACCAACTCTCTGATGTAGAGTTTGTCAGAATCCTCGACTGAATAAGAGGTATGGACTGGAAGAAAATGAGCTGACTTGGTCATTCTATCTATAATGACCCAGATTGAATTGTGCTGGCAACGAGTATGAGGCAACCCCATCACGAAGTCCGTGTTCACTTCTTCCCACTTCCAAGTAGGAATACTAAACTCCTGCATGGACACACTAGGCTTCTGATGCTCTATATTAACCTGCTAACATATAGAGCACTTATCCACAAACTCTGCAACATCTCTCATTATCCCACACCACCAATAGATTTCCCTCAAGTCGTGGTACATCTTTGTGGCCCCCGGATTAATAGTGTAGCACGCACCATGCGCTTATACAAGAATTTGCTGCCTTAAGTCGTCTATACCTGTAACACACAGAAGACCCTGACAAAACAATACACCATCTCCCCATTGGGAGAAAACCTCTACTTTTTTATCCTAGACTAAGTCATTTAACTTGACAAAGATGGGATCTCTATCTTGCTTTTCTTTCACTTGTAAAACTAAAGATGATTATGAACTACTCTGAACCCATATGTCACCCTCCTCTGAATCGACTAAGAGAACACCTAGTCTGTCAAGCGGATGGATTTCCTGAGATAACTTCTTCTTACTATCCTCAACATGAGCAACACTACCCATAGACAGTCTACTAAGAGCATCAGCCACAACGTTTGCCTTGCCCGGATGATAAAGGATACTCATGTTGTAATCTTTCAAGAGATCTAACCACTTTCTCTAGCGACGATTGAGATCTTTTTACGAAAAGACATACTGAAGGCTCTCATGATCTGTGAACACATCTACATGAACTCCATATAGATAATGCCTCCAAATATTTAAGGCAAAAACTATGGCTGCTAACTCAAGATCATGAGTGGGACAATTCTTCTCATGGGGTTTAAGTTGCCCGGAGGCGTAGGCTATGGCCTTACCATACTTCATGAGGACACAACCTAAACCTACTCTGAATGTATCACAATACACTACGAACCCATCGGAACCATTTGGAAGATCCAAAACTGGAGCTGAGGAGAGTCGAGTCTTCAACTCTTGAAAATTCTTCTCACAAGGATCTGACCACTGAAACTTGACTTTCTTCTGAGTCAATCTGGACATAGGGGATGCAATTGAAGAAAATACCTTAAAAAACCATCGGTAATAGCCAGCCAAACCCACAAAACTCCTCATATCTGATAGAGATCTAGGGCGAGGCTAATTTCTTACTACTTTGGTCTTTTAGGATCAACTCTAATGCCATCACCAGAAATGATATGACCAAGGAATGCTACTGACCTTGGACAAAATTTGCACTTACTGAACTTGGTGAACAACTAATGATTTCTGAGAGTCTGTAATACTATTCTGAGACGGTATACATGATCACACTCACTGCGGGAATAAATAAGGATGCCATCTATAAAGACTAAGACGAACATGTCCAAGTACTGCTTGAACACACGGTTCATCAAGTCCATGAAATATGTTGGGGCATTGGTAAGACCAAAGGACATAACTAAGAATTTGAAGTGACCATACCAAGTACGGAAAGCTATTTTTGGAATGTCACATTCTCTGACTCTAAGTTGATGATAGCCTGATCTGAGGTCTATCTTAGAAAAATAGATGGCACCCTGAAGTTGCTTGAAAATGTCATCGATTCTGGAAAGAGGATACTTGTTCTTGACCATGAATTTATTAAGCTGGCAGTAATCAATGCACATTTTGAGAGAACTGACTTTCTTATGCATGAATAATACTGGTGCGCCCCACGGGGACATACTGGGTTTAATTAATCCCTTTTCTAAGAGATCCTTCAACTTCTCTTTAAATTCTCTGAGTTCTACTGGTGCCATTCTGTATGGTGGAATAGATATACGCTGAGTATCTGGAATAAGATCAATCCGGAAGTCTATTTCCCTTTCGAGAGGAATTCCTGGAAGATCTCTGGGAAAGACATCTAGATATTCATTCACGACTGGGACTAAATCAAGACTGGGAGTTTCAGAACTGGTGTACTTAACTCAAACAAGATGATAAACACATCCTTTAGATATCATTTTTCATGCCCGAAGGTAGGAAATAAGCTGACCTCTGAAAGCATAAGTACTACCCCTTCACTCTAGGATAGGTTCATTCAAAAACTGGAATGGGACTATTCTGTTTCTGCAGTCGACTGTGGCATAACAGGAATGAAGCCAATCCCTGTCGAGAATGAGATTAAAATTAGTCATCTCTTATTTAACTAAGTCTGCTGAAGTGATTTTCTAAAATATCCTAAACGGACAGTTCCTGTATACCCATCGAGCTATGATGGTTTTACCCACTGGGGTGGAGACTAAAAAAAGGCTCTGCTAGAATTTCGGGACTAACTCCGAAATCAACTGCTATGTAAGGAGTAACAAAGGACAAAAAAGCTCCTGAATCTAGCAAAGACTAAACATGCACATAAAAGATCTGTAACGTACCAGTAACCACATCAGGAGTATTTTCCAAATCTTGCCGGGACTGGAGAGCATAAAGTCAATTTAAGCATTTCCCACTAGTAGGGATGGAGGTGGCACCCTGCTGGTTTGAGCGACTGGACTGAGCTGAGGAACGGTTATACTAACCCTAAGGACCTGGCTGAGGATAGTCTCTGACTCTGTGGCCTGGCTTGCTACAGCCAAAATAGATACCGCTGCCAGCTATGTAAATATCCTGATGGTGCTTGCCTCCAGTCTAGAAAAGAGGATATGTGTGGGAACTACTAATATTTCCCTGAGACTTATAGCCTGGTGCTCTATATCTGTTACCATCTCTGAATCTAGGAGCTGGAGCACTAGCTGAAGAAGCAGCTGGAACTGCTGACTTAGGACGAAACTGAGAACGGTTTCCTTCTTCTGATTTGGGTTGAGTAAAGTTTAAACTACTTATCCTTGCTCTTTTATTTTTCTTCTCCCTCATCTTAATATTTTACTTCTCTATCAGCTGAGCATGAGTCAAAGCATGGCTATGTTCATGTCACTATTCAACATCGCGGACCCGCACTCATTGACCACACTATCATTCACCCCAGAAACAAACTTACTCATCTTGGTTCTGCTATCTGCAACCACATGAGGAGCATATCTAGAGAATTAAGTAAACTTAAGAGAATACTCTTTCACTGTCATGTTGGCCAACCTGAGGTTGATAAATTTTGATGCGTTAGCTTCTCTCAGCTTTAGGGGAAAGAATCTATCTAAGAATATGGTGACAAACTCCTCCCACTCTATGGACCCTGCATCAACTAACCTCTCTAACTTCCACCATTTGTACCAAGTGTAAATAATATCCTGAAACTAATATGAAACTAGCTCAGCACTCTCAATAGATGAAACCATCATAATGTCAGTAAAATTCTGAACCTGATCGATGAATTCCTAAGGTTCCTCATCTGTCTTAGACCTGAGAAAGGATTGAGGATTCATTTGGGTGAAGTCCTGAATCATGGATGCAACTAAATTGGCCACTTGATTGGCTGGAACTTTAGCTAGTCATTTATTCTGAGCAACAACTGACTAAGTAAGAATAGTGAAGGCATCTCTGAACTCTGCATGAGAGACATGTTTTCCCAAAGGATCTTCAGGCTAAGGGGATGGCTGATTCCCATTTTTTCTTTTAGGAGGCATGTTCTATAGAAGAAAGGGAGAAATAGATTAGACTGAGATTTTGACTTAAGATTATGCTCGCTGGCATGACATGAATACTGAAAGAAGTGAAACTGTTCCTAAAATATCTTATATCCTCCTGCATATAAATGTGGTGCGCAACACACCCATGTACAAGACTCTACTAGATGTGGCTTTCAAACTTCTTAGGACTCTATTGAACCTTAGGCTCTGATACCAAGTTTGTAATGCCCCGAGTCTGGTACCCAAAATACCACACGGTGCTTATGACCCTGAAGGACCATAAGCTAACTCGTGACTGATATTTGTACCTATACACTACATAATATATTGTATAAATGCAAAAATAAAGGTTGAAAGTACATAAGGTTCAAAGATCTGATAAAACATAACATCTGAAGATATGGTATATCAATACCAAAACAACTGAAATAATTGTCTGATAATGCTAGTCTGAAAGCCTCTAAACTGCCTGAATAAGGAGTTGATGAGACTTGTCCCCAACTAACTCCAACTACTAAAATAAATTAATTAATGAGATAATAAAGTAATGGTCATGTCCTCAAAAGATGAGGACTCACTTCTAACTCTGACTGCCGAGACTGGAATGTTACTGATGCTCTAGAGCTCTTGCTTCTGAACCTATGGTATAAAACACCATAGCGCAAATGTGTCAGTACGATTGAATATACTGGTATGCATGTGAGGTAGGATAAATGCAAAGGGTTCACATGCATAAACTATACTAACTGACTGGATAACATAAATATGAGAATACATACATGAATACATATTAACTGTAACTGAGTTTGAGATAACATGATTACTGAGCCTGAGTAATGATAACTGTATAACTGAAATAACTAATATGGAGCGACTGTATATGACAATCTAGGTTCTGATGGAACTAGCTAAGTTCAGTGTTGTTCTGAGTTGACTGTATTTGACAGTCCTAAATTAAGTAGAACTATCTGAGTTCTATTATTGAAACTGAATGATTGTAACTGACAGTCCTGATTCTGTAGCTAAAACTGTGGGATGTAGTCATCTATCCTATATGCCCCAAATAGTGCAATATAGCTGAGTTGGGGTCCAATCTATAACCCCAATTAGAAGGGTGTCAATACCGCGCCACTAGTAAGGGCAATCTATGAGTAACCCTTACATAATAGGTAACTCTAGTGAGAATGGTGGGAGCCCTCATATAACAGGTTAAGATACCTCATCTACCCTCATATAACAGGCTATGATGTCTCAACCTATGATGCTACATATTTCTGGAACGTAAGAATTGCTTCTAAGAATCACACCCTCATATAACAGGTGGGTTCCCATCCTTGGGTTCGCTCGGTGCTAATTTCTACTCCTATCTGAATAGACACTGAACATGATTAACTGAACTGACTGGACTAAGTTAATCGAGTTCTGTTGAGTAACGGAATACTACTGAGATTATGAGTTTTCCTAAGTCAAGAGACTGGCTGAATTCTATGGATCATGGGTTGACTGAGAGGATCTTAAAAACATAACACTGATTTTAAGCACACAGCTAAATTTTTTGGGTACAAGTACCCACAGGACTCGATAGAAGGAAACTGATAAAGCATGACTTTCTTGAATACATGACCAACATCAACGTCCATAATACAATAAGTTGGAAATTTCATGAAGTACAAGTTCTAAAGCACCACAATGGCTACACATATATCCATAATTCATTGACTAAAACATTTCATCAAACATTGGGCATGCATAAGCTTGTACATAAATGGGGATTTCATATTATCATACTAGTATGACACTTTTCCTTCACATAGGCATTTAATCGAACACATGGGGAGCATTCTTCGGTTATACAATCATCAACACATATAATAATCATATATACATCAATCAACGTGTAAATTTAAGGGTTTATCATAATTATTATGCAAATCACCACATCCTAGGGTCAATCATTGGAATATTTAATTTCAAACATGAATTAAAACCCCATAACATCATGAACATGAATTTCAATTCAATTTAAATCATGATCATTCATAAATACACAAATCTTGGATTTTGAAAAGAGATTCTAGAGCTTCATGGGTGAAAGGGACTCATGAATCAACACATGACATACCTGGGTTGTGAGTTTCTTGAAGTTCTTGGACTTGAAGAACTTGAATCTCTAAGTTTCTTGAAGAACATTTGGATCTTGTTTCTTGGGGATTATCTTTGAGAGAAAACCCTAATTTGATGTTGTAAATGGATAATGAATTTATGAGTCTATGTCTGATATTATTAGGTATTAGAAAGGGTGGTAAAAGACCGAAAATTCCCTCTTAAAAATGACTTAAAATAACTAAAAATAATATGCAACGGTGGGTGCGATGGTCCATCACTGGGTCGACGGTCTCCGTTGGTCCCGATCGTCACTCCTGGGTAGAATAGGGGTTCACTTCCTCTCCTACGATGACTTGGGCGATGGTCCATCGCTAGGTTGATGGTCTGTCGGCCTAAGCCGTTGCCCTTAGGAAGAATGTGGTCTCACTATCTCCATTGCGACAGCTTGGGCGATGGTCCGTCGGCTCTCACCATCGCACCTGGGTAGTTTTAACTGCTTTCTATATTTCTACTATAACTTTCTACCCCCGATACCGGATTTTGAAAAAATAGGTATCGATGGAAAGATTAATCAATTTCGCATATGATAAAAAGTCAAAATTAGGGAAATTCTATCTAATTTAAATATTAATCATTTAAGAAGTCATCTATAAATCTTCTGAAGACTAGATTTGACTTAAAGAAAGTTTGGGGTATTAAAATATCACCCTCTTGGGAACATTCATCCTCGAATGGTGCTGACTGAGAGGGGAGAAATGAAAGACTGAAGCACATCCTGAACATGAATGACCGAAACATAACTCCATGACTAACATGACTGGTAAACTGAATATATATCATATTGAACATGCATATCTGATGCTTGAGTAACTGATTTATGACTGTATGATTGAATTACTGATCAGCTGAGTTTCTCATCAAACTGAACATGCATATCCGATACATGAATACATGACTGAACCGACACATGAATGCATGACTGACTATGCAATAGTACTTAATACCAAGTTTATAATGGAATTTTGAACATAAAATGGATACCAAGATTGTCACTGAAATCTGAACATGAAACTGAAAAGATTAAGGGGAACTGTTATTTTGAGCTAGATCTGTGTTTGCAGAGAAGAGGTGAGGATGCTTGGTCCACATGTCTGCTTCTACTTCCTAAGTAGCCTCCTCAACGGACTAATTCTGCCAAAGAACATTGACTAGATGGACTTTTTTATTCCTCAGTCAACGAGTATAGTAGTCAAGAATTTTGACTGGAATCTCTTCATAAGAGAGGCCGTTCTGAACATCTATGCTCTGAATAGGGACTACAACTGCTGGGTCACCTATGCACTTCTTGAGAAAAGATACATGGAAGATTGGATGAATTGAGGCTAGATCTGATGTCAATTTGAGCTCATAAGCAAACTTGCCGAAGCGACTGAGAATTTTGAAGGGATTGATATATTGGGGGCTGAGCTTTCCCTTCTTTCCGAATCTTTTTACTTCCTTCATGGGAGAGATCTTTAGATAGACATAATCACCAATCTAGAACTCGATTTCCTTTTTGCACACATCTGTATAAGACTTCTGTTGGCTCTGAGCAGCCCAAAGTCTTTCTCTAATCAACTGGACTTTCTCTAAGGCATCGAATACTAAGTCAGGACCTATGACTGAGGCCTCACTAACTTCGAACCAACCGATTGGAGATCTGCATCTCCTACCATAGAGCTTCGAATGGAACCATCCGAATACTAGAATGATAGTTGTTGTTGTATGGAAATTCAATCAAAGGCAAGTGGCCATCCCAACTAACTTTGAAATTGATTGCACACGCCCTTAAAATATCTTCTAAAGTCTGAATGGTCCTTTATGCTTGACCATCTATCTGAGGATGAAAGATTGTACTGAGGATGAACTTAGGTACCAAAACCCTTTTGGAACTCTTTCCAGAAATAAAAGGTGAACTAGGTACCCATGTCGAGATGATAGATAATGGAATACCATGCAATCTGCCCAACTCTCAGCATTATCCTCGGCTGAATAAGAGGTATGGACTGGAAGAAAATGAGTTGACTTGGTCATTCTGTCTACAATGACCCAGACTGAATCATGCTGGCGACGAGTATGAGACAACCCCATCACGAAGTCCATGTTCATTTCTTCCCACTTCCAACTAGGAATACTGAACTCCTGCATGGACCCACTAGGCTTCTGATGCTCTATCTTTACCATCTAACATGTAGAGAACTTAACCACAAACTCTGTAATATCTCTCTTCATCCCACTCCACCAATAGATTTCTCGCAAGTCACGGTATATCTTTGTGGCCCCTGGATGAATAGAGTAGCACGCACCATGCGCTTATACAAGAATTTATTGCCTTAAGTCGTCTACACCTGGAACACACAGTCGACCCTAACAACGCAATACACCATCTCCCTTTTGGGAGAAAACCTCTAATTTTTTATCCTTGACTAACTCATTTAACTTGAAAAGGATGGGATCTCTATCTTGCTTATCTTTCACCTCAAAAACTAAAGATGATTCTGAACTACTCTGACCCCATATATCATCCTCCTCTGAATCGACTAAGCAAATGCCTAGTCTAGCCAGCTGATGGATTTCCTGAGCTAACTTCTTCTTACTATCCTCAACATGAGCAACACTGCCCATAGACAGTCTACTAAGAGCATCATCCACAACGTTGGCCTTGCCCGAATGATAAAGGACACTCATGTTGTAATCTTTCAAGAGCTCTAACCACCTTCTTTGGCGAAGATTGAGATCTTTATGAGAAAATACATACTGAAGGCTCTTATGATCTGTGGACACATCTACATGAACTTCATATAGATAATGCCTCCTAATCTTTAAGGCAAAAACTACGGCTGCTAACTCAAAATCATAAGTGGGATAATTCTTCTCATGGGGTTTAAGTTGCCTGGAGGCATATGATTTGGCCTTACCATGACCCAAACAAACTCTGGATGTATCAAAATACACTATGAACCTATCGTAACCATCTGGAAGAGCTAAAACTAGAGTTGAGGTGAGTTGAGTCGTCAACTCTTGAAAACTCTTCTCGCAAGGATCTGACCATTGAAACTTGACTTTCTTCTGAGTCAATCTGGACATAGGGGATGCAATAGAAGAAAATCCCTCAAAAAACCATCGGTAATAGCCAACCAAACCCAAGAAACTCCTAATATCTGATGGAGCTATAGGTTGAGGCCAATTTCTTACTACTTCAGTCTTTTTAGGATTAACTCTAATGCCATCACCGAAAACGATATGAACGAGAAATGCTACTGACCTTAGCCAAAATTTGCACTTACTGAACTTTGTTAACAACTGATGATTTTTGAGAGTCTACAATACTATTTTGAGATGGTCTGCATGATCACTCTCACTGCGGGAATAAAAAAGGATGTCATCTATGAAGACTATGACAAACATGTCCAAGTACTGCTTGAACCAACGGTTCGTCAAGTCTATGAAAGTTGTTGGGCCATTGGTAAGACCAAAGGATATAACTAAGAATTTAAAGTGACCATACCGAGTACGAAAAGATGTTTTTAGAATGTCATATTCTCTGACTCTGAGCTGATGATAGCCTGATCTGAGGTCTATCTTAGAAAAATAGCTGGCACCTTAAAGTTTGTTGAACAAGTCATTGATTCTGGAAAGAGGATACTTGTTCTTAACTGTGACTTTATTGAGATGGAGGTAATGAATGCACATTCTGAGAGAACAGTCTCTCTTGCACACGAATAAGACTGGTGTGCCCTACAGGGACACGCTGGGTCTGATGAATCCCTTATCTAAGAGATCCTGCAACTGCTCTTTCAATTCTCTGAGTTCTACAAGTGCCATTCTTTATGGTGGAATAGATATAGGCTGAGTATCTTGAAGAAGATTAATGCCGAAGTCTATTTCCCTTTCGGGAGAAATTCTTGGAAGATCTCCGGGAAATACATCTAGATATTCTTTCATGACTGGGACTAAATCAAGACTGGGAGTTTTAGAACTAGTGTCCTTAACTCAAACAAGATGATAGACACATCCTTTAGATATCATTTTTCATGGCCGAAGGTAGGAAACAAGCTGACCTCTGAAAGCAGAAGTACTACCCCTTCACTCTAGGATAGGTTCATTCGAAAATTGGAACTGGACTATTCTATTTCTACAATCAACTGTGGCATAGCAGGAATGAAGCCAATCCATGTCGAGAATGACATTAAAATTAGTCATCTCTTATTCGATTAAGTCTGCTTAAGTGACTTTCTAAAAGATCATAATCGGACAGTTCTTGTATACCCGTCGGGCTATGATGGTTTTACCCACTGAGGTGGAGACTAAAAAAGGCTCTGCTAGAATTTTGGGACTGAATCCAAAATTAACTTCTATGTAAGGAGTAATAAAGAACAAAGAAGCTCCTGGATCTAGCAAAGCGTAAACATGCACATGAAAGATCTGTAACGTACCAGTAACGACATCAGGAGTATTTTCCTAATCATGCTTAGACTGGAGAGAATAAAGTCAATTTGGGCATTGCCCACTAGTAGCGCTGGAGGTGGCACCCTACTAGTTTGGGAGACTGGACTGAGCTGAGGAATGGTTCTACTGACCCTGAGGACCTGGTTGAGGACAGTATCTTACACTGCGTCCTATCTTGACACATCCAAAACAAATACCACTGCCAGCTATATAATTACCCTGATGGTGCATGCCACCATTCTAGAAAAAGGGATAGGTACGGGCACTGCTAACACTTCCCTGAGACTTATAGCCTGGCGCTCTATCTCTGTTACCATCTTTGAATCTAGGAGCTAGAGCACTAGCTGAAGAAGAAGTTGGAACGACTGACTTAGGACAAAACTGAGAATGGTTTCCTTCTTCTGATTTGGGCTGAGCAAAGTTGAAACTACCTGTCCTTGCTATCTTTTTATGCTTCTCCCTCATCTTAGTCTTTTTCTCCTCTATCTGCTGAGCATGAGTGATAAGCCTGGCTATGTTTATGTCACTATTCAACATCGCGAACCTGCACTCATTAACCACACTATCATTCTCCCCAGAAATAAACTTACTCATCTTGACCCTGCTATCTGCAACCACATGAGGAGCATATCTGGCTAATTGAGTAAACTTAAGAGAATACTCTTTCACTGTCATGTTGTCCTTCCTGAGGTTGATAAATTCTAACACCTTATCTTTACTCAGATCTAGGGGAAAGAATCTATGTAATGATGCGGTGACAAACTCCTCCCACTCTATGGACCCTGCATCAACTGACCTTCCTGACTTCCATTATTTGTACCAAGTGTGAGAAACATCTTGCAATTGATATGCAGCTAGCTCAGCACTCTCAACAGCTGACACCCCCATATGTTAGTAACCTTCTAAACCAAATCGATGAATTCCTGAGGGTCCTTATCTGTCTTAGACCCGAGAAAGAATGGAGGATTCATTTGAGTGAAGTCCCGAATCCTAGATGCAGATGAATTATCCATCGGATTGGATGGAACAACATCTAGTCATTTATTCTGAGCACCAAATAACTGAGTAAGAATAGTGAATGCAGCTCTGAACTCTACATAAGAGACATGTTTTCCCAAAGGATCTTCGAGCTAAGGGGCTGGCTGATTCTCGTTTCTTCTTTTAGGAGGCATGTTCTGTAGAACAAAGGGAGAAATAGATTAGAATGAGAGATTGACTTGAGATTATGCTCACTGGCATGACATGAATACTGAAAGAAGGGAAACTATTCCTAAAACATCTTATAGCCTCCTACACATAAATGTGGCGCACAACACACCCATGTACAAGACTCTACTAGATACATCTTTAAGACTTCCTAGGACTCTATTGAACCTTAGTCTCTCATTCCAATTTTGTAACGCCCAGAGTCTGGTACCCCAAAATGCCACACGGTGCTCATGACCCCAAAGGACCATAAGCTAACCCATGACTGATATTTGTACCTGTACACTACATAATATACTGTATAAATGCGAAAATAAAGGATGAAAGGCCATAAGGTTCAAAGATTTGATAAAACATAACATCTGAAGATATGGTATATCAATACCAAAACAACTGAAATAACTGTCTGAACATGCTAGTTCGAAAGCCTCTAAACTATCTTAATAAGGAGTTGCTGGGACATATCCCCAACTAACTCCAACTACTGAAATAAATTAATTAATGAGATAATAAAGTAATTGTCATGTCCTCGAAGGATGAGGACTCACTGCTAACTCTCACTGCCGAGACTGGAATGCTATTGATGCTCTAGAGCTCGTGTCAGTACGATTGAATGTACTGGTATGCATATGAGGTAGGCTGAATGCAAAGGGTTCACATGCATGAACTATACTAACTGACTGGATAACATGAACGTGAGAATGCATGCATGAATACATAATAAATGTAACTGAGTTTGAGATAACATGATTACTGAGTCTGAGTACTGACAACATGAGATACTAATATCTGTATAACTAAAATAACTAATATGGAGTGACTGTATCTAACAATCTAGGTTCTGATAGAACTAGCTGAGTTCCGTGCTATTCTAAGTTGACTGTATCTGACAGTCCTGAATTCTGTAGAACTATCTGAGTTCTATTACTGAGACTGAATGACTATATCTGAAAGTCCTGATTTTGTAACTAAAATTGTGGGATGTAGTCATCTAACCGACATGCCCCAAATAATGAAATATAGATGAGTTGGGGTCCAATCTGTAACCCTAATTAGAAAGGTGTCAATACCATGCCATTGGTAAGGGCAATCTATGAGTAACCCTAATATAATAGATAACTCTGGTGAGAATGGTGGGATCCCTCTTATAACAGGTTAAGCTACCTCATCTACCCTCATATAACAGGCTATGATGTCTCAACCTACGCTGGCTATATAGTTCTGGAATACAAGGATTTCTTCTATGAATCACACCCTCATATAACAGGTGGGTTCCCATCCTTGGGTTCGCTTGGTGCTAATTTCTACTCCCATCTGAATAGACACTGAACATGATTAACTGAACTGAGTTAACTGAGTTCCGTTGACTGATGAAATACTACTGAGGTTATGAGTTTTCCTAAGTCATGAGACTGACTGAATTCTATGGATCATGTCTTGACTAAAAGTATCTTGAAAACATGACACTAATTCTAGGCACACAACTAAGTTTTTCGATTACAAGTACCCCCAGGACTCGATAGAAGGAAACTGATAAAGCATGACTTTCTTGAATACACAATCTATAATATAATAAGTTAGAGATTTCATGAAGTACAAGTTCTAAAGAACCACAATGGATACACATATATCCATAATTCATTGACTAATACATTTCATCAAACACTAGATATGCATAAACTTGTACATAAATGGGGATTTCATATTATCATACTAGTATGGCACTTTTTCTTTATATAGGTATTTAATCGAACACATGGGGAGCATGCTTCAGTTATATAATCATCAACATATCTAATAATTATGGATACATCAATCAACATATAAATTTAAGGGTTTATCATGATTATTATGCAAATTACCACATCCTAGGGTCAATCATTGGAATATGTAATTTCAAACATGAATCAAAACCCCATAACATCATGAACATGAATTTTAATTCAATTTAAATCATGAACATTCATAAATACACAAATTTTGGATTTTGAAAAGAGATTTTTGAGCTTCATGGGTGAAAGGGACCCATGAATCAACACATGACATACCTGGGTTGTGAGTTTCTTGAAGTTCTTGGACTTGAAAAACTTGAATCTCTAAGTTTCTTGAAGAAGATTTGGATCTTGTTTCTTGGGGATTATCTTTGAAAAAAACCCTAATTTGATGTTGTAAATGGATAATAAACTTATGAGTCTATGTCTGATATTATTAAGTATTAGAAAGGGTGGTAAAAGATCGAAAACCCCCTTTTAAAAATGACTTAAAATAACTGAACGAAATATGTGATGGTGGGTGAGACGGTTTGTCACTGGGTCGATGGTCCATCAGTCCTGACCATCGCACCTGGGCAGAATAAGGGTTCACTGCCTCTCTTACGACAGCTTGGGAGATGGTCCATCTCTAGCTCGACAGTCCGTCGGCCTGAGCCATCGCTCTTAGGAAGAATGAGGTCTCACTGTCTCCGCTGTGACGGCTTGGGTGATGGTCCATCGCTAGCTCAATGGTCCGTCGGCTCAAACCGTCGCACCTGGGCAGTTTTGACTGCCTTCTGTATTTCTGCCATAACTTTCTACCCTCGATATCGAATTTTGACAAATGGGTATCGATGGAGAGATTATTCAATTTCCCACATGATATAATGTCAAAATAAGGGAAATTCTATCTAATTTAAATATTAATCATTTAAGAAGTCATCAATAACTCTTGTGGAGACTAGATTTGACTTAAATAAAGTTTGAGATATTACTCAACGCGATCTTGATGCGCTGCATCGCCAATTGCGTTGGTTGATATTATTGTAGGTTACCAGGGTCAAAGTACTGAGTCTCGATGCGATGATGGCGCGATACATAGACTATCGTGTTGGTGACATCAATGCACCGCGTTGATAATAGCATCGATGCCGTGTTTTAGTCATTAAATGTCCATTTTTGTAAGGGCAAAAGGGTCAATTTCCCACCCCTATATAAGTTTAAAACACGGGATTTGGCCCCAATTCAACCAAAATATAGTATCTCTCTCAAGTTTCTCTCAATAACAAGTTAGGTTTTTCAATTAAGAATTCAAATTCAAGAATCTCTTCGTCAATCTTCGTATAATCAAGAACTATGGTATGCATAGTGTTCATTCATGGATTCCTTTCGTCCATGAAGCACTAGAATTAAGTTTTAAACTATGAATTCTGATATTCATGTTATGGATTGATTATGTTCATGTGGTTGTTGTTGGAAGATTCCCAAGTTGGAATCTTTATTTGTGTTATGAAACTATGTAAGCATGCAAGTCTAAAACTATGAACTTAGTTGGTTATAGTGTGCTAATTTGATGATTATGACTATGCCCTAAATGGTTCATGTAAGGTGTTTGATAAAATGCCTAAGAGAATAGAAATTATGCATTATAGCTTAATTGTGACCCAAACGATAAATACATGTTTTACCCTTATGTTCAAATGATTCCCATGCTATTGATGTGCATTGTAGATATTTGTTGGAATGCTCATGATGTTAGAGTATAAAATTATGACATGATTATATGCATTCCTATCCACGTACAACATTATGATAACCATGTGCTTCATGAAATCCCCAACTTATTGTAATGTAAATTGTTGATATTGGTTATGTGTTCAAGAAGTATCAAGTCTTGTCAGTTTCATGCTATTGAGTCCTGGGGATACTTGTACCCAAAAATTTAGCTGTGTGCCTAGATCCAGTGTCAGTTTTCAAGATACTCTCAGTCAAGCCATGATCATTAGAATTCAGTCAATCTCATGACTCAGGAAAATTCAGTGAATTCAGTATCAGTCTAGTCCTACTCAGTAACCTCAGTAATCTAAGTAACCTCAGTGATCTCAGTAATATCAGTAATCTCTATAATCATCATAATCTCAGCAATCCCAGTCAGTTATCAGATCCCAGTAGTATTCCGTCAGTCAACGAAATTTAGTGAACCCAGTTCAAATTAGTTATACAATATGATTAATTACAGTTTAGTTCAGTTAAATCAGTTTAGTGTCTTTTTAGTTGGGACTAGGATTCAGCACTAAGTGAACCCAAGGATGAGGTCTCACCTGTCAGTCAGTAGAGGGTGTGATGCTTAAAAGAAATCCTTGCATTCTAGAACTACGTAGCCAGCGTAGGTCGAGATGTACCCCTACGATTCTAGGGACTATACATCTCCTTTGAGTTTTTCCTTACAGGAGGGGTTGACGGAAGAGCTCCCTGTCAGAGTGGGTCTACTCATAGCTTGTCTTTACCCGTGGAATGGTACTGACACCTTCCAGCTGGGGTTATAGGTTAGACCCCACCAGTTCAGATTCGGGGCATGTCAGTTAGATGATTACCTACCATAGTCTCAGTTTCAGATTCCGTCTTAGTAATAGAGCTTAGTTCAGTTCTACAAATATCAGGACTGTCAGATACAATCGCTCAACTCAGTACAGAACTCAGCTAGTTCCATCAGAATCAGGACTGTCAGATATAGTATCCAGCTCAGTCTAGAACTTAGATAGTTCTTCAAATTCAGGACTGTCAGATACAGTCACCCAGTCCTGTAAAGAACTCAGATAGTTTTTCAGTATCAGTATACTCAGTTATCAGTAATATAGTACCAGTAACCTCAGATATTAGTTACCTATAAACTCCGTAATTCATATCATCAATAGACTCAGTTATTCAGTATCCCAGTATTAGAAAATTCAGATGTTAGTACATCAGTATTCAGTATTGTCACGACCTCAGTCCCAGTTTATATATTCATGCTTGTATTTCTCACGCGTTCATGTTCATGTCAGCAATCAATTATTATTGTTCATGCATATGAACCCTTGCATTCAGCCTACCTCACTTGCATACCAGTACATTTAATTGTACTAACAGATTTGTGCTATGGTATTTTATACCATAGGTTTAGAAGCACGAGCTCCCGAGCATCCTTAGTAGATCAGACGTTCAGCAGCCAGACTAGCAGTGAGTCCTCATTAATCAAGGATAGCATGATTATTTTAATTTTATTATTATTTTAGTAGTTCTGAGTTATTTGGGGACATGTCCTATTAACTCTACAGATTTCAGACAGTTTAGAGGCTTTCAGACTATAGCATGTTTCAGATAGTTTATTTTAATTTTTGGTATTGCTATACCCCATTACAGACATTGTTTTATAGTCAGTATTAGTTTAGTTTTGAACCTTATGGCCTTACAGCTTATATTCTGCATATTTTCAATATATTATTTAGTGCTCAGTTATAGATATCAATCATGGGTTAGCTAGTGGTCCTTCGGGGTTATGAGCACCGTGTAATATTTTGGGTACCAGATTTAGGGCGTTACACTTATCTTGCCCAAAAACTAGAAATCAAGGAAATTTTCTAAGGTACAAAAACTAGGGTGTTTCAGTCTCCCCCACTAGGAATATTCGTACCCGAATAACGGACAAGGTAGGGGTAATCACATGCATGATTCATTTGTATTATCAAATATATTTCTAATATTTAACAAAGTTTGAAAACAAAGAGGCAACGATATTAATATTTCCTTTAGAAACTCAGAAAATAAAGATGTGTTGAAGACACATACCTTCCGCACGAATCCCAGGAGCAAAAAACAGATGTTGATACTTGGACTTCATGTCCTCCTCTACTTCCCATGTAGCTTCTTCCACCTTATGGTTCCTCCATAGAACCTTAATCGAAGGTACATCCTTGGTTTGCAAATGACGAACCTGCCTATCCAAGATCTCAATCGGGACCTCTTCATAAGACAGAGAGTCCGAGATACCCAACCCCTCCAAAGGAACAATCAAAAAAGTATCACCAAGACACTTCCTTGATATAGAGACACGAGATACCAGATGAATACAGTTCAAACTAGGAGAAAACTCCAATTCATAGTCATGACCCAATTTTTGATTCATGATGGCACCTACCATAACCCACCAGTAGGTAAGACAACACCGTAACTCGGAGCTAATACAATCGGTTACCTTGGTAGGAAAATCCAATATGAACCCTCTATCAGAACACAATATATCAAAGACATTCCATAAGAAATAGCTAACATTTGAATACCAATCACATGACCTGATAGTATTAGTACAAGAGAATCGCTACATTTGATAATAAAAATTGCAACTTAACATCTAATAGTCTTATATAGCCTTATACATTCATCTCGAATACAAAAGATAGAATAAGGATAGAAGGGAAAAAAGCAACTCCAACTCTAAGATCTCACCCTGTCTCCTAATGATAAACACCACATGATCTCAACTTAATGGCAACAACTATAACTTGGGTCTGCAACAAAAAGATACAGAAGTGTAGTATGAGTACCAAAACATGGGTACTCAGTAGGCATCATAGGCCGACTGAGCTAAATTATAATATAAGGACTTTATAAGGTAAGACAATTACTTAAAGTCAAGGTATAGAATCGAACCTGAATCTTCTGTGATTTGACTATTTAAATAACTAATCAACTATAACAATAGTATGACATTCCATATCCATATATACCATAACTTTCATAAATCATAAGTAATCATTATAGAAATATAAAGTCGCATATATATAATAACAATCATTTATTTACCATAATCAACACCACTACCATCATTAGAGTATAAAGCAAAAGAACTTACCACGACGTCCCATACAATCGAGAATTACACTCAAGGAAGAAAAACAAAGAACTCATCACGGCATCCCATACCACCGTAGAGTTCAACTAAAGATCAATTCATCAACATATCAAGGCACAACTACACAAGCAACTCACCAAGGCCACAGGTTGTACATTCTCATCATGGCCTCTTATCGAGGTCTAAAATCATCATCAATACCATAATTTGACTCAATGAAGATGAAATCACCATAGCATGGTTATATAGTTATTTAATCTCTAATTCATTAATAAACTTTATGTCTAGCCTATACTACCTAGCCTTTGATGAGTGGTGATTTTACCACTCATTTGCACTCAATTTTAGTGCATATTACCTTGTCTCAAATGAGTAAATGAGTCATAATTATGATTTAATGCACTAATATCCACTTTTTACAGGTATAGGAGTTGAAAAGACAAAGAGATATGGATTGGAGCTTGAAATAATTAAAAGGGAGCTGAAAAAGTATAGCTGAAGACCTGCAGTGAACTAGCTTCAATTACCGCGGTCGCGACCCATGGGCCGAGATCGCGGTCAGTCAAGATGGTCAATCAATAGCGACCGCAGAATTTAATCATGGTTGCATAGCTACAGTCGTAGCCAGACTTGTGCAATCTCAGCTTGGCAAAAATGTTCAACCCAAGGGCAAAACTGTAATTGCAAGTGTTGATCTCAATTTGAACAAAAAGACTTAAAACCTAATTGGATGTATCATCCATTCCATCATATTCCTTATTCCCTAATTTTTCTAGGTTTAGCTTGAGACTTTGTAGCCTCCATTTTTGGAGAAGAAAATAATATGTAAATTTTGGGTGAAGAATATATTTGAGACCTTCTAAGTGGAAGATTTGCTCACTTTCATTGTTGATATTTTGGGAGAGCCAAGTTTTAAGTAAAATTTTCTTTGATCTTCTACAACTTTGATTCAATGGAGATTATGGGTATATCTATGCTTGTTTATCTTATGTGTAGCTAAATTTCCCTCTTGGGTTATGTGTGAATAGGTTTTAAAGTGTGTGTGGGTTGTGATTGTTAGAATTTATTTGGTAATTCTTATTTATTGGTTCTATTATTGCTATTCTATTTTGGTTGGTATTTGATGGGTGAAAGATCCAAATACCCACATGGGTTTGATGAGTGAAACCTCCGAGCTCTAGAAAGTTCAATACCATTTTCAAAAGAAGGATTTTGGGTGAACTTTAGGAATCTATATCATCCTCAAAAGAGGAATATGGGAATCAAAGCAATGATAGAAAATTATGTGTGTAGTTTACTAATTTTTCACTATCTTAGACATAAGGGTAAATATGTGGTTAACAATGCCATGGGTGTCATCTTAGAAATAGGGATGCCCTGATGGAGGTTGTGGTTGCAAAATATTGAACACACCCGTTAGGTATTCAAAAGAATCAGTGGGTGATAGTTTGGTGTTTTGTTGAAAGACTAGCATCAAAATCTATAACCAACCCTACCCATATTTGACTTACTAAATAGATGTTGATGACTAACTCCCACATATCACTCCCTCAGTAATGCATAATCCCAAGATCCGTGCATAATTGTTAAATATCTAATTATTCGTTGCCCTGAATTTCTACTAGAAAATCCCAAAAAGAAACATTAGTGTAGGAGCTTACCTCCCCCATTTTATCGTGGTGTACCATTTGTTTGGATCTAACTTTTAACTATTATTTAAAATTAATTTGATCGCCACTCACATTGTTCCTTGTGGATTCGACCCCGACTCCAAAGTTGGGTAAATATATTGACGACGACCGCCTTTCACTTAAATTTACATGTAAGTTGAGCGTTATCATAAATGGCGCCAATGTTGGGCGAAAATTTGGCATATTAAGTTAGTTTGCAATCTTAGTTACTTGCTTGAATTCAAGCTTGTAAATATTTGTTTGTGATTTTTCTTTGTAGGTAGATTTTATTTTATTTTTACTTTTCTTGATGGCTTTTTCTAACAAATATGAGTTTAATGAGGAAGTCATATCGTGAACCCCTATGTTCGCATTGTTATGGACCGTACTTCAGGAGAGATTGTAAGTATGCTCCCCGAGGAGAGATTTTACCATCTCCATCTAACTGGGAGTATGGTTTCCCAATGTGCGGCCGTCTACAAGGACATTGGGATGTGTGTATGAACACCCCCTCCCCCTATTATACTGATTAAGTTGCTAGTTCTTTTTATGAGATTGATAGGTCCTATGAAGAAAAAAAAAAGGAGCAACAATTTGAATCCACCGGTCTTGAAGAAATGCTCCAAACTATTTTGGACCGAGTGGATGCAATGGGGGAAAATATGGAATACATGTATGAGGAATAGACAAGTGTCAAGAAAGAGCTATTGGTCAAAGAAGAAAAACTTGCAATTACCACTATCTTTCCCATTGCTAAAGAGGAGTATTACCATGAAGAGAAACCGAGTTATAATGATGAGCTTGGTAACAAAGATTCCTTAATGACTTCCCAATTATCCGACTCATATGAGGGAGAAGACACCAAAATAAAGGAAGTGAGTATAGATTCAAAAGAAGAGAATAATGCACTATGCTCATGACGACTTTAGCTTATTTCAGGGTGGGTACGTTCCGTTGGATGTAATTCTCAATGTAAAGAAAAGACCCCATTCTAACTACTTTTCAACATTATGCTTGTTAGATGGGACGAATATCTATATACCCAAGCTAATAATGAGCCTTGCAGAGAATGAACTCCTCTCTTATATATTTGAATTTGACATTCCAATGGAGCATATAAAGCCCCCCACATCAATGGCCAAGAACCTCAACTTTTGAAGTACAAGGAACGACCAAGTGATGACCATGCTTTTACCCACGGAACCAATCCAAAAATTTGATGTGAAGTTGGGTAAAAGGTTCAAATCTTCAAAATGGCGAGATCAAAGTTTTCTTATCATCTCTCCACGTCTTTCGAGTGTCATCGTGGAAGATTTGAATCTTTTGTCCCTCTACCGTTTACTGAATAATGAATGAAAGTTGAGATGGAAATTCAAATCTTCTAAGTGAAAATATAAAATATATGAATAGAGGTATAGTGCTACGACAGTAAACTAATCTTTCGATGGGAGGCAACCCATCACGCCATGAAAAGTGGCTCGTATCCTCTTTGTTTACGCATGCCAGGGTAGATTTTAATTTGTATTGTTGTTTGTGTGCATGCATAGTCCATAAAGTATTGGTGCTTAGGGACATTTTGTTTGAATTTGGAAAGAAAGGATGTATGAATTTGGAAAATGGACTAAGCAGGACCTACAGGAACCCTAGATGCTTGATATTAGTTACCACGACTGCAAGTCGTGCCTCCACAATCACAGAGACTATGTGACCACAATTGTGTAGCTTGGACCGCGATCGCTGTTAACTCTAATTAAAAAGACCATCCGAATGCCATGCACCCATGCACCTTAGTTTCAAATTTTCTCATAATTTCCCTCAAAATTATGGTCTCTCAAGAGTATCCAAGATTTTCTTTCAAACCTTTTGCATCAGTTACCTAGTATGTAGTCTCAAACTCCCTTACATTCACTGTTATTGTAGGCTTAGGACATGTAGCTAGAAATGAGCTTGAAATAGTGTTATATTGACAAAACTATGTTTATTTGTAATTATAATTGTGGTTAGCAGTTGTAGGGCGTCTACACGGCATTTGGGGAAGTCTTGAGTACGCATATTCTAACCTAGACTGGTTATAATTAACAAGTGCAATAGGTGTCCATTTATTTCCCAAATGAGTCCAACATGAATTCCTTTAAATTTGGGGCTATAATCTTACTATCTAGGGTTATTTTATTTGATCATAATATCGTACACCTAGTTAGAAAACAAAGTTGGTGTTAAGTTTGTATATTTTGAGCAATGAAAGAACTATTGGTTGCGGTCTCAGGTATCACGACTGCGGTCCTCATGACCACGACCAAAGTAATGCAATCATAGTAAATGCTCTGCGATCACCATACCTGAGAACAACTGCCTAGAGAAACCCAACTTTCTGCACATTTATTTTTCACCTCAGAATCTCCTATAACAGTGCCACATGTACTTTTCTTGCTAATCTAGCATATGTTTTTCTTTGAAAATATTAAAAATGGTTCGAAGTGTCCTACATACAGGTACTCATCAACAAAATGGGAGATTTAGACAAATTCAAAGCCTTGCTTCTAGAAATCCACTACCAGTATTGCAAGAACCTCCCAAGGTCAAAGCTACACCTAGAACGGAGTATTTCTATGGACTAAGCCCCAATAAAGTTCCCAGAATTCTTTGATAGAAATTTTGCTACTAGGGAACATGCTCCAAGACTTCCCCAGGGGCCTGGAGAATCCTTCACCACTCGCCATTCATAGGCGGCTCAGTCCAACTATGAAATATATTAGGAGAAGCTGAAGAAACAAGGTGCTAGGGTTGCCAAATTAGAGAGAGCATATTCAACCTTGGCAATATCACACAGAACCCTCCAGGAGTCACAGGAAAGGTTGTTGAAGATGGTAAAAAAGAGAGAAAAATTCTTCACCAAGATGTGGAAAAGGGTAAAGGTTATCTTCAAGGTGCTTAAGCCTATAGAATATCTACCTTCATCGAGGAGCGACAGTGATGATGGAGACACTTCTGAGGGGTATAGTGCTAAGAACGGTGAAGATGATGCAGGGTATACCAGAGATAATAAAGCTAATTTAGGGAGCATTCTTTACTCTTACCTTGCTAACTACGCAATGAGGTCACTGCCAACTTTTCAATTGGGGGTGCATGTCCCTATATTTTTACTGCTTGAATGTCCTTGGGTAGTATTTTGGATGACACTTTGGATATTATTTTTATTTGATTTTGTGATACTATATTTTTGGGTACTCTGATGGTGCCCACGCTTGATAGATTATCATGTTTTTCTTCTATTTTTAGTATTCTTTTGATTTAATTTGATTTTAATCTTATTGATGCACAATTAATTTTACCATATGATGGATTGAGTGACGACATTATTAAGGGTAAAGTGTCGTGTTTGGATTTGAGACACAGGTGCAGGGGAATCCTGAGTAACCATAGCATTATTCGTTGTGAAGTTGAGATCACTTTATACACCATTGGAAAAGTCTGAGTAGCCATATGGTTAGCTTTACCATGATTGAGCCAAGATGTGAGACTAAGGCTTTGGTTGTAGCCGTCTCCATACGTTAGCAATTTGTGCATGGTGCTATGGCAAATCAAGAAACCCCCTCCATCCAAAATTTTTGAAAAAACCTCGGGTATGGACATGAGTAATGTTGTAACAAACCCTTTTCTCTTTTTGTGGTTTCACAAATTTATAACTTATGAATAGTGATAAATACTCCATAATTGTTTCCATCGAGAGGGATATTTGAGCTCCCTTAACGAATTTTGCATGTCATGTGTGTTGAGAATATTGCATTCATCTCTTGTATACTTGTGTTATCTAGAACTTTCCCCATTAGTCTTTCAAAACTAATTTTGTTTGTATTTGGTTGGAGAAATGATCTTAGGCTCTCTTTGTAATTTTGGAACCCACTCTAGCCTAAAAGGCCTACCCATGTATAATTGTAATCCCTAGTACCCACTTTGAGCCTTTAAACCTTTCTTTGGCTAACTAATTACAAGCTGTTAATCTTTCTTTTTATCCGTCTTTGAACTATACCCTCTTTGAACTTGAAAATGTAATGTGAGGCTAAAATCCTAAGTTGGGGGTGGTAAAAATCAACAAAAGTAAGTTTGGGACCACGAAGTATTAGTGAAAATGCCAAATGTGCTTAAGTATTGAAAACAAATGTTTAGAAAATGAAAAGTACTCAACAAAAGGATGACTTGCATAAAAAATGCAAGGAAATGGAAGTAAAGGGAAAGTGGGGAACAAAGGAGGCGAAATGCAGGCATAAGAAAAGAGAGAAACAAAGTAGAGTGGCCTTTAGTAGAAAGAAGGAGTGTTGTAAAGTATGATGTAGATGTTCAAGGGAGGGTGTAGACAAGTTCCCTAAATGATATCCTACCCTAACCCAAACCTATGTTACAAGCTTAGAAAGTCCTTTGAGATCTCCAACCATTTACCTTCTTTGTAGTGGTGATTGAAAATAGGAGCAAGCCTATGGCATGACACTTATTGCATTGAGATTTCTTTTGTGAGGGGATAGTTTTGCACTTAAAATTCTTTGTTACTTGTTCGGTAGTTTGGTGTGTGAAATTGTTCTTTCTTGTGAGATGGGCATGCAAACAAGTTGAGGTAAGTGATTTATGTCACCTCCTGGACAATAAAGAAAATAGAGTTTGGGTTAGTTCTAGTCAAAGATGAGTCATTTCTAGAGTATTGGTCTTTGTTGTTTGATTGCTCTTTAAAGTCTTATGCATTCTTTGAGTATTGCATTTTATAATGAGGCGTGTTGTGAAATTAGTCTAGCACATGTCCAATGAGCTATTTGTGGTTGCAATTCAAGTTGAAGTCGTTGTGTCCCTTAAGGCATGAAATTTGGGCATAAATGATTGTGGCTCATGGTAAAGAGGTAGTTTTTCTTGGGGACAAGCAAATGCTTAAGTTGGGGGTGTTGATGAGTGGTGATTTAACCACTCATTCACACTCAGTTTTAGTGTATATTACCTTGTCTCAAATGAGTAAATGAGTCATAATTGTGATTTAATACACTAATATCCACTCTTTGTAGGTATGGGAGTTGAAAAGACAAAGAGAACTGGATTGGAGCTTGAAATGATCCAAAGGGAGCAGAAAAAGTACAGCTGAAGACCTACAGTGAACTAGCCTCAGTTACTGCGGTCGCGGTCCATGGGCAGCGGTCGCGGTCAGTCAAGATGGTCAAACAATTGCGATCGTAGAAGTCAATCGCGGTCGGGTAGCTACGGTCGCAGCCAGACTTCCGCGATTGCGGCTTGGAAAAAATGTTCAGCCCAAGGGAAAAACATTAATTACACGTGTTGATCCTCATTTGAACAATAAGACTCAATCCCTAATTGGATGTATCATCCGTTCCATCACATTTCTTCTTCCTCTAGGTTTAGCTTGAGACTTTGTAGCCTCCATTTTTGGAGAATAAAATATTGTGTAGATTTTGGTAAAGAATACGTTTGAGACTTTCTAAGGAAAAGATTTGCTCACTTCCATTGTTGATATTTTGGGAGAGCCAAGTTTTAAGTAAAATTCGCTTAGATCTTCTACAACTTTGATTCCATGGAGATTACGGGTATATCTATGCTTGTTTATCTTATGTGTAGCTAAATCTCCCTCTTGGGTTATGTGTGAATAGGGTTTAAAGTGTGTGTGCGTTGTGATTGTTAGCATCTATTTGGTAGTTCTTGTTTCCGTGTTCTGTTATTGCTATGCTATTTTGATTGGGATTTGATGGGTGAAAGCTCCAAATACCCACATGGGTTTGATGAGTGAAAGCACCGAGCTCTATAAAGTTCAATACCATCTTCGAAAGAAGGGTTTTGGGTGAACTTTAGGAATCCATATCATCCTCAAAAGAGGGATATGGGGACCAAAGCAATGATAGACAATTATGCGTGTAGTTTTTTAATTTTTCACTATCTTATACATAAGGATAAATGTGAGGTTAACTATGCCGTGGGTGTCATCCTAGAAATAGGGATGCCTTGATTAAAGTTGTGATTGCAAATTGTTGAACACAACCGTTAGTTATTCAAAAGAATCAATAGGTGAAAGTTTGGTGATTTGTTGAAAGATAAGCATCAAAATCTATAACCAGCCTACCCATATTTGACTTACTAAATCGATGTTGATGACTAACTCCCATATGTCACTCCCTTAGTAATGCATAATCCCAAGATACGTGCATAAGTGTTAAAACTCTAATTATTTGTAGCTCCGAATTTATACTAGAAAATTCTAAAAAGAAACATTAGTGTAGGAACTCACCTCCCCTATTTTATGTTTTTGTACCATTTGTTTGGATCTAACTTGTAATTATCATTTCAAATTAATTTGATCACCACTCGCATTGTTCCTCGTGGAATTGACCCCGACTCCAAAGTTGGGTAAATATATTGACGACGACCGCCTTGCACCCAAATTGACGTGTAAGTTGAGCGTTATCAACCTCCATTTCTATGAGCCACTAGTTTGTAAGTCTACAAGTTTACTAGTCATCAAATAAGGAAAAGCTACAAGTTACCAACACTATTATTTATTTACCCATATAAAAGCCATCTTCTAGTTAGCCTCTAAATTGTACAAGTCATCAATTAATCCACCACGTCATCACATATTAGATGTCAACTTAACCACTCATCATACAATACTAGGTCTATTATCATTAAGCATGTTACAACCTTAAGGACTAGTTCCCATATTTTAACTAAGTATTGTCCACTAACTAGTTCCCTAGGCTTCTAGCCCACAAGTCATAGTTATTTATTAGAGACAACTAGTTATCACATAAGACACTTTACTAGACGAAATTCCATAATGTAATCATTTATCCAAGTCAAGTAGATTTACTAGGTGAGCCCTAGGTTCTACACAAGAATACACATATCAATTAGACTTAACCCAATACTTGACATAATCCACTTCTTCTTACTACTTAGAGTTAACAAGGGCCACACCTCTTATCTAGTAATTAATGACAAAGAATGGATAACAATTTACCAAGGAAGACATCATGTCCTAAGTACACAAATAGATTTAGCCACACATAGCATAACCTCACATACAACCATGAATTCACATATATACTTACCACACATAACATTATTGCATCATCATTACCTCTTTCAGATTCACCGAGCATTATCATAACATCAATATATCCTCTGGATTCACCAGATATCATAATAACATCAATATATCCTCTGGATTCATCGGGCATCATCATAACATCAATATATCCTAAGGATTCATAGGGCATCATCATAACATCAATATATCCTCCGGATTTATCGGGCATCATCATAACATTAATATATCCTCCGATTTCACCAGTCATCATCATAATATCAATATATCCTCTGAATTCATCGGGCATCATCATCACATTAACACATCTTTCAAGACAATGATAGACACATACATATGTAGTTAAATAAATAAGCATGTACAACCTACAATGATAGAGTATAAGTGATGTAAGGTAACACAAAACATAATACTTTACTATTAATCATCACTACATAATAAAAGTAGATACATGAGAACAAGTATCTGAATGATATACACAATCACCACTTTTCCAAGTTAACATGTTTATAAGTAAAGTGCATGCTCTCTAGATACCTCTTTTACTCCCACTTTTCACAGTATTAACTTCAAAAGAAAATCTTTGACATAAACATTAGCTTAATCATTAGGCTTGGGTCATACCAAGAGTGGTAACATAATTAGAGGCTCACTTGGTGAACTCATCAATAAGCCAAGCTATAGAATAACCATAGGTTCAATTTACAAGACCTTCCAAGGCTATCCATATCATGGAAACAAGACAAGTATACACATTATCCAACCATTTACCATATGCATAATCGATGATTGAGTTTAACCATTATAACCTTAATAACATAACTTAGACGTTCATCAAATATCTAGGCCACTAAGGAATTACATAGCTCAAGTTAAGGTGGGTCAAGTCCCACTCCTAAATCCTAGTAATGCCCAAGTTCACTTCTAAAAGACTAACTTCTACCCGAAATTAGGCTAGGTTATCTAAATCATCCCATAAGGGCTTATCAATCTTTACAAGAGCTATAAGGGAAAATCTTTTTCAAGTATTGATAACGCTCAAATTACACCTCTCTTATGAGAAAGTAAGCGGTCGTTGTCAAATATATAACCCAACTAGGTTGGGGTTGAATCCCATAGGGAATATGGTGCTAATTAAGTTGTATGCAGATTAGTTGACTTTTAATCATTTGTTTCCATAAAATAAATAGGGGGGATTTGGTTCAGCTCACAAATTAATGGTTTCAGTTTAACAAGATGAAATATGTGTAGTAGTATTCAAATTCAGAGAAATAGCAAGCTAGGGTTATGTCCACCTTGTAGTTTTCAATACTTGCTAACTATGGGATTTATGAATTCATACATGCATCGTGCTTACAGAGAAACGTATTGTATTTAATAACATAATCCTAGTATTTCTCAACCATCAAGGACTAATTCACTATAGTTCTCTCGAATCAAAAGCGTTCACCAAAAACAATACAAAATCTCCAAGTAGTTAATCCTGCTAAGGCATTAACTTATAAAATAGGGGTTGGTAATCCTATTTTCTTGTCACTAATCTCTTTTCCTAACATCAACCTTTCTTTCGAACAAGTTGCGTTTTAAGGCATATCCTCTATGTTTGCAACCACGAGAATTCAAGATAAGCGAAGAGAGTTTGATGTAAACAAATCAATGCATAATGAATTCAAAACCCAAAGTGATAGATTGTATGCTACAAGGCTTCCATAACCCTAACTAACTCATGAATAAAATGAAAAGTATCATAAATCTATTCATCATACCAAAAACTAGAAGACGGTCTCTGTGATGAGATTTTGTGCAACTTAAGTGGGGTTATTCTGGATATTTCCCCACTTACCCTAATAAGGTCCTACGACTTATATTGCACTTGGAGGTTATTTTCCCTATTATTATATTCTTAAAAACATGGAAAATACTCGTAAATTCTCTCTAGAGTTCTTGGGCAAGAAAGCTAGGGTTTCATCTTAAGGAGTAAATTGGGGCTTATATTGGTGATTTCTCTCCATCATCATCTTGGTTTAAGGCATGTTATCTTCTCTCATTGTTAGTTCCAGGTAACGGTTTTAATGGCACGCTAAACCCAATTCCCTTTTTCCGTCATGTTTATATGTATATGTATGATTGTGTGAATATGGATTATTTTTACTTGGTTTTATAAATGGCATTATTTTATCCTTATCCTGAGTTCATGCTAGCGTTCACCCGCTAACCCATCTTCGAGTGGGTGAACTCCAGCATGAACTCAAGAAAAGGATAAAATAATGCCATTTATAAAACCAAGTAAAAACCATCCATATGCACACAACCATACATATACATATAACCATGACAGGAATGGGAACCGGGTTTACCATGCCATTAAAACCTTTACCTGGACTATGTAGCTTTGCCGTCCTAAACCACCCATGGGCTATATGTGTTCAGCTTCCCCTGCTGGAATGGGCCCAATGCGTGAAGCCACATGACAAGGGAAGAAAACCTGGGATGACTAGTACACCCCCCAAAATATATAGTGTGAAATCATGCACACGGTCACTAGGACCAAACCTCACATCGACAAATAAGAGTTTCCAGTTTAGATCCCTTCGGGACCTCAACCTTCCACAACTTTGCTACAAATCCCTCCTTTAAACAATTAAGACCATTTTCCATCCAATCCATCTTTAGCCAATCCTTAGGGAATTCCCATGTACCCCACATGATTTCTAATTAACCAAAACCATGGCCACAAAGGCCTTTTCAATCCATGAAAAATCATTTAAACCATAAATATCATATAGGTTTACATTACCAAGTTTAAACCATGCATAAGTTGCATTGAAAAACTAATATTATAGTGAAAACATTGTTATAGGCATTTTATCAAACACATTGGGGGCATAGTATTTCCAAAATCAAAGTCCATTACCAAAGAACCATTTCCATGCAACCAATTATCCAAAACAACCATTAATACATATAAAAGCATAATTAAAACATGGAAAACCATAACCAAGCATTTATAATCAAAATCCCCAAATCATATTTAAAAACATAAAATCATACAATATTCAAATCATAAAAACATTGTATAAAATAATGCCTTTAGTTGGAACTAACAATGAGGGAAAATAACATGCCTTAAACTAATATTATGATGGAGAGAAGTCACCAAGAATAGCCCTAATTTACTCCATAAGATGAAACCCTAGCTTCTTTTACCTAAGAACTCTAGAGAGGATTTAAGAGTGTTTTCCAAGTATTTAAGAATATAATAATAGGGAAAATAACCTCCCAAGTGCAATATAAGTCATGGGACCTTATTAGTATTAGTGGAGAAATATCCAAAATACCCCCACTTAAGTAACACAAAATCCCGTCACAGAGATACGATTGACCCTTACGAGTCGTACCCTCCCTGTACGGGTGGTACCCACCACTCATACCATTAGCCTCCCCTTAGACCCAAGACTATCCAAGGTATAACACACTTAAACCCAAGTCATATTCAAGTGTATGACTAGTACCCATAAACTGTACCCCTGGTAGAATAGAATCCAGAAGGTTTGAACACTGACCACCATACGAGACCTGCGTAAAATTCGTACCCTAACTTATAGCTCATGGTGAGTCACTTTTACTCAGATCCAACTTAAGCTACCAAGTCTAAGGTTAAGTGAAAGAACCAAACGATCCGTATCCACCAGTACGACTCGTACCACCAAGTCGCACCTATTCCAGTAACTAAAATACATTTCACCAACCAACACTGGTCAGCATGCGATTGGACCATAACAGTCGTACCCAAGTGTACGACTAATTCCCCTAAGTCGTATCTTGCCCAAAACCCAAAAATCAAGGAATTTTTCTATGGTCAGAAACCAGGGTATTTCATATACACTGCAACAAATAAGTCATATATTGCAATAGATGACTCGTCTATTAGAAATAATCAAACAGATGAGTCATCTATTTCAACAGATACATATCAGTTAAAACAGATGTCTCATCTGTTGGAAATAATCTAACCGATTTAGACATTTGTTATAACAAATGACTAACCTATTGTAATTAAACTTATTAATTAAAAGCTAATTTTAGTTAAATCAATCTATTTACTACTAATAATGGTGTATTATGAATCATTTCGCATCAAACTACTCAATTGATCACTCTATTTCGGACGAATACACTTAGTTCATAATGTAATTATTATGAAATTTATTAAAATTGCAATTGAACTTATTGATTGTGTAACGCCCTGAGTTTACCCCCTAGACGTCATGGTGATAAGGACTACAAGTGATCCCAAGCTAACCCTTGTACTGGCATAACTCATGAGCAACTGAATAAAATACATAAATCTGATAGAAATAAGCGGAAGAGAAGTCTTTGCTAAATATGTTCAAAACCAAAACTATCAAAAGGATTACAACTCTGGTCATACAAAAAAAACTAATATCAAATACATCAACTCTAGTGACTATCTATGAAGCCTCTACTAATATTGACTATAGGTAGCCGGGACATGACCCCCAGCTATCCCTAATCAATACGACTAAATAAAAGAAATTCTACTAGAACTAGATTTGACTCGAGTTCTCGAATCAAAAGAACTCTTCACCTACTAAATGGAAACTGCAAACTGTTTGATTATGATGTGCGCGCTACAACTTATACCTACATTATAAGATAATGTAGACCATAGACATATATGTGGATCAGTACTTTTGGAATGTACTGAGTATGTGGGGGCTAATGCATAAGTAAAACAATAACTCAATATACTAATAAACTTTCAAATAATACATGCTAAGCGTAGATGACTCACCTTGAGCTTAAATAAAACAAAAGTTGTAAAATCACAACCATGAGTAATGAAGCATAAAGATAAACTTTGTGAGTCATAACACTTAGTTCTAAAATCTTTACTTTTACTCTTTCTTTTGGGAGAAATGTAGAATAGGTAGAACTGAAATTGGGTATACTTTCAAATCATGCCAGCCAAGTGTAAAAAGACTAACCTTGATCATACGTAAACTGAAAGCTGAAATATCATAGATAATAACTTATTTAATACAATATCTGAATAAGACTGTGAGACTTTACACTTAGTTTCTAAAATCTTTACTTTTAATATTTCTTGGGGGAGGTTCTTCTAACCGACATAAAACATGTAAGCTATCATGGAGTCCAACATCTTACCTATATTGGGGAGAGCTGTTCTACCCTTTACATCAGAATAGGACCTTAACTAAAGTGATCACTATCTGTAACTTCATCCTTATTGGGAATAAGCTTAACCTATGTTGGCTCGTAGTTCTGGGGCATGTAATCTTCGATGTATACCCAACTCTGTGCTAAATACTACTCCCTTATTACATAATGCTCATACTTTAGAATATTTACCTTAAATAGCATAAGAATTTATAATGAAAACAAGTTATTCTTCTATTTACTTTAAATTATAATCAAGATAAAAACATATGGATTCTATCTCTTAGCCTAGGATCAAAAGATCAATTCTTGCTTTAAATCTTGAAATAAGCTTGTCATAGAATGCTTAAAAGCATAATCTTTTTGATATCTCAACACTTAAACTTAGGGCCAAAGATTCATGCTTTAAACTCATGGTAATTCATACCAAAACTTTATGCTCAATATAACTCTTGAAATACTATAACAACAATAACTCAAGATAGTGCAATCTCATTCATAATATAAATCATATAAGTTAAAACATAAACGTAAGCACTTCTTGATATACTTAAAACTTTAAATCTCATGATAATCACATGCTTCAAGAATATATAAACTTGGGTATGAACCCTAATTCAAAACAAGTAAATTGAATCTTAAAATCAAGCAATTTGGGCACAAAGGAGAAAGGATACCCTTGTTCATAACCCCACATACCTTAATTAAATGGATTCTTGAAGAAATCTTGAATTTGAAACTTGAATTTCTTGGGGAAGGAATGTTGAATTTCTTTATCTTGAAAAGAGAGGCTTGAATTTTGGATTAGGAACCCTAATCTTGATATTCTTGAATTTGAATCTTGAGACTTGGGAGATGATCTTGATGAAACCCCTAGATGGTTGTTCTTGAGTGTGGGAGAGAAAGTAACGTGTTATGTGTTTGAGAATTAGAAAAAATATGCTTAATGGAGGATTTTAAGTCGTGGGGGGTAAGGTTTGAGGTGAGGAAAAGACTAAAATACCTCTTCTGAGCTAAAAAAAAATTTTGAATTCTTCAGTTGATGACTTGGCTGGTGGCTTATCAACTTGTTGATTGCCTATCAGCCTAGTCATCAACTTTCTTTTATGTGCTACCTTAGGTTGACGACTTGGCTGATGGATCATCAACTTGTTGATGACTTATCAGCCTAGTCGTCACCTTCATTAGTGATTTTGCCTAAGGCTGACAACTTGACTAATGAGTCGACAACTTGTCGATGACTTATCAGCCTAGTCGTCACCTTGATGACAGATGGATATGATGAGGTAAAATGGGCATAGCTTCTCACTTCGATATTGGATTAAGGTGAAACCAAATGAGTTAGAAATATGAATCAAAGACCTTTCATTTGATATATAGAAGGACATTTGAATAGATATATTCTAGGAGATACACTCGTCTAAAATGGACCCTAGTTGGAGAATTCATTTAAAACTCTATCGATAGAAGAGTCCTCAACTCGCCTTTGAGTTAGGAGATTTTTATGACCTCAATTTATTTAAAAAGATATTACCACACTATAGAATTGATAATAACACATATATAGAAATAGAATCATTGGGTTCAGGTATGAATACTTAGGAACAACGGTTTGAATTATAGCCCAAAAATGTGGGGTGTAACAGATTGAAAGCTAATTTTAGTTAAATCAATTTATTTATTACTAATAATAGTATAATATGAATCATTTCACATCAAATTAGTCAATTGATCACTCTATTCAGGATGAATACACTTAGTTGATCATGTACTTACTATGAAATTCATTAAAATTGCAGTTAATCTTATTAATTGAAAGCTAATTTTAGTTAAATCAATTTATTTATTATTAATAATTGATTAATATGAATCATTTCACATCAAATTAGTCAATTGATCATGCTATTCAGAACAAATAGACTTAGTTGATCGTGTAATTACTATGAAATTCTTTAAAATTGCAATTGAACTTTTAAATTAAAAGTTAATTTTACTTAAATCAATTTATTTATTACTAATAATGGTATAAAATGAATCATTTTATATCAAATTAGTCAATTGATCACTCTATATAGGACGAATATACTTATATGATCATGTAATTACTATATAATTCAGTAAAATTGCAATTGAACTTATTGATTGAAAGCTAATTTATGTTAAATCAATTTATCTATTACTAATAATGGTTTAATATGAATAATAACATCAAATTAGTCTACACAGATATAGATATATTTTACAATAGATGATTAATCTGTGGTAACAACTGACTCATCCATTGGAAATAATAAAACAATATAGACATCTATTACAACAGATGACTAATCTATTGGAAGAAATCAATACAGGTCGTGATAGTTGTTTTATTTCTTCTAACATAAGACCTATCTGTTGATATAGATAACTAATCTGTTGGAAGAAATCAAAACAAATATTACTAGTTGTTTGATTTCTTACAATAGATGGGTCATCTATTACAATGGATTATCCATCTGTTGAAAGAAATCAAAATAGGTCTTCAAGAGGTTTGATTTCTTCCAACATATGGGTCATTTTAAGAGATCAAAATAGGTCTTCAAGAGGTTTGATTTCTTCTAATATATGACCCATCTATTGCAATAAATGACCTATCTATTGGAAAAGATGTAATAACTCATATTTTCGTGCTAGAATTCTAATCATCGTTCCTATGTATCTAATCTCTAATACAAATAATATCCATGTGAATATAAGTTTCATGATCATTATCTTAGTATATGAAGTGGTTTATAGGTGAAAAATGTTCATAGCAATGACTTAGAACAAAGTTGAGCTAAGATCCTTTGATTTGTCTAAAGTATGACATTTGATTCTATAAGGGTCTACTTTAAATGTGTATAAATTTTTATATATGTGGAATTTTTCATCTCAATACCCACAAAATTGTAGATAATTGAATTATATTTCCAGCGATACCAATTTCGCAAAAATTCGATAACCGAGTAAAAAGTTATGCCATTTTCCATGTGAGGCAGTAAGCCGACGCAATCTTGATGCGTCGCGTCGACTTCGCCTCGACATGAAAAACTGACGTGGATCCAATATTTTGCATGCTAATTCAATTCCAAAAGGGCCTAGGGTCACTTTAGTCAATTTCCCCCACATTTATTCCGTCTAAACACAAAATCAAAGCCTATTACAAGCACTTTAGGCAAAATTTTATCAACTTTCTCCCAATTAAAAAACCCTAAGTTCAACATTCATCTCCAAGAAACTCAAGATTCCATCATCCTTTTTCCAAATTGATGCAAGATTTAAGATCCCTAAACTAAAAGCTTCAAGAATCTTCATTCAAGAGTGCAAATAGAGTCTCAAAAAGCAAGCTTGTACATCTAGTTCATCATCTAAGGTATGTGGGGTTTCAAAAAGGACAATTATTTCGTCCTTGTGCCCAAAAATTATTTTAGATTATAAATTACTGAATTTTATGTGATTTTCCATGGATTTAAAGTTAGGGTTTATACCCAATTTGTATTATTTGAAGATCATGAGATTTCAAGTGATTGAATGTTGAATTACATGACTATTTCCATATATTTATGCATGTAATGCAATTTTTCAGATTTTTTTTCCTAATTAAGTTTAAGCATGATATTAAAATTCTTGATCTTATTATTTTGATGGTATTGAAGTATTTTCATGAAGCATGTTGAGCATGATGTTTTGCTACAAATTTAAATATTTATACATGAATTCTAAATTGGGATTTATACCCATTATTACTTTTTACAAGATTATGAGTTTTGAGAGATTTTGAAGATAAATTTCATGTCTATTCTCATATTTTCATAACTATTGTAGAAAATTTCATATTTTGAGTTAAATTATTATTGAGTTCATTGACAAGAATGATTATTTGATGTTTTGACATGAGTTTGAAGCATAGGATTTAAGCCCTAAGATTGAGTTTTGATATTTTGAAGAAGCTTATATTTTTAGTATGCTTTGATAAGCAAGATTTGATCTTTTGATCCTCATATGAGTTTTGGAATCCGCTTCCCAGAGTTATTCATATAATGTTAAATGCATAACTGGTTTCCTAATAAACCTTTATGCGAGTTTTAATGTGAATTTCCATGAGATGAGCATAGCTGACTAAAGGGAGTAGTATTTAGCACCGAGTCGGGTAAGTTACTATGGTTTCATACCCCAGAACTACGTGCCACCGTAGGATTGAAATTTATGGGCCCGAGGCCGAGATAGTGATCACTGAGTTGAGGTTATACTCCCTGGAAAGAGTATGACGCCTCTTCCCAACGTGAGGTTTCTTCCTTAGGAGGACAAAATGTTGGACTCTATGTAGCTCGCATGGTTTATTTTAGTTAAGAGAACCTCCCCGCTAGTAAAAGTAACTAATAGCTTTTGAGTATATTTCTTAAGGTAAGTATTTTCCCTAATGATTTTAGGAACTAAGTGTAAAGGCTCACAAAACTTATTTAGATATTGAATTACTTGAGATCTTCAGTTACAGCTTTAGTTTTCAGACACAAAGGTGAGCACCTTTTTCACTTAGCCTATATGAATTGAGATAAAGTATATCTTATGCAAAAAGAAATTTCATATTTCATTTAGTTTACAAGATTATGAGAACAATAAGAGAATAAAGATTTCAGAACTAATTGTAATGGCTCACGAGATTTAGATTATATATTTTACTATTCATGATTTGTGTATTCAGATTTCAGATTTACTCAAGCTATGTGATTCATTTACATTTAGCATGCATGCCTTTATAAATTATGATGATGAGATAATGTTTTACTTATGCATTACACCCCTATATACTCTGTACATCCTCAAAGTACTGATCCACATATATGTCTATATGCTACATTGTCTCATAATGTAGGTACAAGTTACAGTATGCACATTCAGACTTAGACAGTTGCAGATTTCCAGCCTATGAGATGATGAGTCCTCCTACTTCGGGGACTTCAGTTATACTTATTTATATTCTTTACTTTCTCATTCATACGTATTGATTAGCGATAATTAGAGTAGCTTCCAGTTGTCTATAGTCAGTATTAGTAGAGGCTTCATAGACAGACAGTAGAGTTAATGTATTCAGTTTCAGTTTTCTTTGTAAAAGCAGAGTTGTAATCATGTGAATTCAGTTTTGTATTGAACAAATTTCAGAAAAGAGTTATCTTCTACTGATTTTGTACAGATTTAGCTATTTTATTCAGTTGCTTATAAGTTATGCCAGTAAAAGTGTTAGCTTGGGTCACTTATGATCCTAAGCACCGTGTGACATCTTGGGACCCATTTTTAGGGTGTTACAAAAGATCAAAACAATAATTAAGAGGTATGATTTCTTCCAATATATGACTCATTTGTTGTAATAGATAGGTCATCTATTAGAAGAATTCAATCCAGTAGTAATAACTATTTTAATCTCTTCCAATAGATGACTTATTTATTACAACAGATGAGTCATTTGTTGAAAGATATTAAAATAGATCTTTAAGAGGTTTAATTTCTTCCAACAGATGACTAATCTATTACAACATATGGATCATCTATTAGAAGATATCATAATAGGTCTTCAAGAGGTTTGATTTCTTTTAACAGATGACCCATCTGCTGGAAGAGATCAAAATAGGTCTTCAAGAGGTACAATTTCTTCAAAAAGATAACTTATTTATTAAACAGATGGGTCATCTGTATAAGTGAGTCACCTGCTGAAGAAATCAATCCAATAGTAAGAACTATTTTGATTTCATCCAATAGATGAGTCACCTATTGTAACAAATGATTCATCTGTTGAAAGAGATCCAAATAGGTCTTCAAGAGGTTTAATTTATTCCAATAGATAACCCATCTGTTGTTCAAATAAATGACTCATCTATTAAAATATATGGGTTATCTGTTGGAAGAGATCAGAACAGTCTTCAAGATGTTTGATTTCTTCTAATATATGACCCATTTGTTGCAATAGATGGGTCATCTACTGGAAGATCTCAATCCAGTAGCAAGAGCTATTTTGATTTCTTCCTACAAATTTGTCACCTACTGTAATGTATGGATCATTTGTTGGAACTATTTTGTGTTGTGTTGTATTTACTTAATGTCCTGTTACCTTTTTCTTATTGATGCATAAATTAATTATAGAACGATAAATAAAAATATATTTTATAAAATAAATAGCATACATTACCAATAATGAGTAAAAATTGTCAAGTTCATAACTAAACCAACAATAAGACTATTTACTATTACAATAATTATGGTGCATTTTGATCCGGGCATGCAGTTTTTTTGTGGCCTACCATCTTACATATGGAGAAGTTATTTATTCTTGTTCAAAATGATTCTCCGACTCCATGCCTCCTCTTCATTCGCATTCTTCCTAATTTGTTTGGGTCAACATATGGAGAAGGCATTTTTCTCTCCATAATATCCATAGGAACAATCCAAGAATCTTCAGAAGGCACCAAATTAATATCCTTATGATATGCAATTATGTATTTTTTTCACTGAATAATATGGAGATGATTACTCATAAATTTGATTTCAAAATAATGCATCTTATTGGGCTCGAAGCTCTGTCATAGCATGTGGACACGGTATTTTGTCCTAGTTAAAAAATCTATATGTATAGGGTTTTTTTTAAGATCGACCATGTCAACATCACCATAATCGTTGATGTTGAACTTGTAGTTGGCTACTTGATGGGCCAATAACTTATTTTCCAAATTAATGTACTACGATATTTATTTTTTCATTGAAGTAACAAGTCAATTTGGTGAGTTGACAAACTTCATACACCTCTTGTGAAATAATTTTGCAAACCTCATATTTATTTCATTAAATAGAGTGAACACGGAAAATTTTCTTTCAACGTCAAATATTGCGTTCACTGATTCAGTTATGTTTGACGTCATAATATTACACCTATATAAAAAAGTTACCTAGTAAGACATAGTATTACAATAAACTCAAATAAGACATTAAACTTATAATAATTTACCTATTTTCCAAATAAAATGTCTGGCTCCATCTGTTGAATCTAACACGTTCGAGATGTTTTGCGGTCTTGGCTATCATACCCCTTATTGAATTGAAATGATCCAAGAACTCAACTCTATCATATGCTTTAGCTGATTTATGAAAATGAGACACGACCTTTGAATTGTGATAGTTGTTTCGAATATTTTACCCAAAGTGCCTTATGCAACAACCATTGTGAGCTAAAGTATAAACAATTGAAATGATCTTTTAGATACTTGGATGCCTATCAGAAATTATACACAACTCATTGGTATGATCTACATATCTTCATATTAGTTCAAAAAAATATTGGTATGATGCATCACATTCCTTGTCCACTGCACAAAAAGCTACCAAAAAGATGTGATTCTCTACATCTTATGTCACCACTGATAACAAAACTCCTTCATACTTGCTCTTCAAAAATGTCCCATCGACGACTATGATTGTTCTCATTTGTTGATAATCAAGAATCCAAGCCGCATAGGCTACAAAAAGTACTTGAACCTTCTATTTTCATCAACCTACAACGTCGTCTTACTTTCTGAATTTGTGAACTCAAGCATATAATGGTACGCATCAAGTACTATATACTCGTGATCATGTGTTACCCTAACCAAAGACTTTGCAATCTTTATGCCCTTATAAATCTTTCAATAACTCACCTTACAACCCAATTTTGCACGGAGTTGATTGGTCATATCTCTTGTAGACAAGATTTTGCCATTGGGAAATCTATTTTTGAAGTATTTACCAATGACCTTTGTCGTGGTATGCGAATTATGGCTTGTAATATTCTTTGAACCACATATGTGATACTTTTCATAAGTTCTAATGCAGAATATGTTAGAACTTATAAATTTCACAACCCTCAACCACCACTTGCATTCTGAATGTGCACATTTAAAATAATACACACTACATGAATTAATAACCTTTTTAAGTCTGAAATCTTTTTTCAAGCAAGCAATATGCAATGAAGTGACTAGTTCTTCCTTGTTCTTGAATGTCATTCCTTTATAAAAACCTATTTTATCATCTTGAAAATTGCTCGACTTTGTTGATTGAGAATTGTCTACTATATTGCTCACAATAATAGGGGTAGGTGTTTTATCCTCCACTTTATCTTAACTCGCATCATCTGGAATATCCATGTCCACATTATCCAATTTATCTTTAAACATATCTTGTTGTTGTTCAATATTCTGATTCTTTATCGATTTTTCAATCACGTACACCCTTAAAATGGGCCTAGCTGCATCACTCAGATAAGTACACAATCGAATCTGATCGCTTATGTTAAAAGGTTGGACCCTCTGATTTTCAAAGGAGATGTGCATAACTGATGATAAGATTTTTCGATTGATGATTTAGTTGAAAATAGTTGATGATTAAGTTCACAAAATCATCATACAAAACATCTCTTTGGACGGTTAATGTGGCATGAAAACACGATACTTTCGATGCTTAAAACTGTAAATTTATGCATAAACTTAGGATATTTTGTTAGATATGATGCACTTTGGTGTATATTGCAAATAAATAGGTCTACAACATTTTTGGAATGAAAAAAAAGAAGAAAGAGACCTGAACAAGACCAATTCTGATCAGGATACGAGTTAGCTCATGAGTCATAAACATCTGATATGACTCGTATGTAGAATCGTATACACAATAGAACTAAAAAAAAATTAAAGAGCCAATTATGGGTAAGATACGACTCAAGTATCTAAGTCGTAAGCTAGTATACGAGTCATACAGAGAACTAGTTAGAATAACAGAACCTTATCTACTACTCAAGAGTTAAAGTATCAAAATTATACGATTTGGAAGTCTAAGTACAACTCGTATAAGGAATCCATACACAAACCAGTGTTTAAAGACTGGAAAGACAAAAGTCATGGGTGGATACGAGCGAAGGGCACGACTGTTACACTAAGGTATGACTCATAAGCAGAAGTCGTAGGCTGATCAGAAAGTTGAAGCCTTAGGAGAACAGACACTGAAAGGCATACGAGAAGGCAAGGTATGACTCGTATGATACCGGAACAAGTGACAACCAAGTCGTACCGACTGCCGACACAACTTTACCTATCCCATTTTTATTAGAATTTTTATGTTATTTTCAGACACTATAAATACCCTAGGGTTTACCTTTTATTACGTTACGTATTCTTATCATAAGATATACACTCTTACAAAACTTTTACAATTATTCTTCAGATTTTGGGTTTATTTAATTCAAGACTTTGGAGTTTATTTATCTTATTCTTGTGCAATTAATTATATGTGTTCTTCTTTCATAATTATGGTTTCTTGCACAAACATGAGCGGCTAATCTCATTTACTAGAGTTGTGGGAACCCTGGCGGATTAGCTATGTAGAAGAAGTGTGAGACTCATCTATTGTATTCACAATAATTAATCTCAAGTAGTTGTTGTATCTTGAGATATCCTGTATTCACGCCCATCCCTAAAAGGTAGTTTGCGATTGGGAAAAAAAGTTAAGACAATGATTTGAGATTTCTACCTCCACCTTTTGGTCCTCCCATCTCATCTAATCACTTGATCCCAAAAGGAGTGGTGAACTAAGGTTTTAGAAAAGATCAACAAGGCAACTCACTAAGACTTAATCGGTAAAGGGCGAGATTTATCTTCACCCTCAAAAGGTAGATGATAATATCTATCTTGTAGACTTTACATGTAGAACAACAAAATAGTTGGATTGAACACGAGAAATTTATGGAGTTGAGAAGCCAGGGGGAACACAAGCCTAGTGTTCGTTTTCTATTGTCTACAACTCAAAAGCACTCAAGATTTGGTTACTACTTGCGATTGATAATAAAATCCCCCAATTTACTTTCTTGTACTGCTTGTGGATTACATAAAGCCAGGCAGTTGTTCACATTTTCCCAGTGGGATTGACCCCAACCTAGTTGGATTATTATATTTTCAAGCGACCGCATTATACTTCTATTTGGAGTGTAGTTTTGGGCGACATCAAATTTTGGCACCATTTTTTATTGTTATTACAGTTGATCTGAGACAGTCAGAAGTAGAAGCATTATTGTCAGTATTGTAGAGATTAAAGAGCTTGATATTAGATGGTCCATTGAAGATATTATAGGTAATTCGCCTGGTTTGTGTACCCATAAAATATAACTTGAACCGAATTATGTTCCATCTATTGAACATCAGCGTTGACTAAATCCTCCTATGTAGAAGGTGGTGAAGAAGTAAATAATCAAGTGGTTGGATGTGGGTATAGTATATCCCATTATTGATAGCAAGTGGGTCCATCTGGTATAATGCGTTTCAAAGAAAGGAGAAATTACTATTATTCCTAATGAGAAGAATGAGCTAGTGCCTATGAGGCCAGTCACTGGATGGAGAGTGTGAATGGGTTATAGAAAAATGTATGTGTTGACTCAGAAGGACCATTTTTCCATGCCTTTCATGGATCAGATATTAAACAGGTTAGCAGGCAGAGGATGGTACTGTTTGCTTGATGGGTACTCAGGATATAATCAGATCACTATTGCACCTGAGGACTAAGAAGATGACTTTTACATATCCTTATGGGACTTTTGAATTCAAGCGCATGCCATTGGGCTATGCAACGCTCAAGCCACGTTTCAAAGATGTATGATGTCAATTTTTCTCTATATGGTAGAAGACACCATGAGTGTTCATGGATGATTTTTCGATTGTTGGAGATTCTATTGAAGACTGCCTAAAGCACTAGGCAAATGCTCTCTAAAGCTGTGAAGAATGCAACTTGGTACTTAATTGGGAGAAGTGCCATTTTATGGTCAAAAAATGAATTGTGCTTAGGCACAAAATTTCAAAGAGAGGCATAGAGGTTGATCGAGTGAAGATTGAGGTGATTAAAAAATTACCTACCCAATATCTGTGAAAGGAATTCAAAGTTTGATAGGGCATGCAGGCTTTTATAGGCATTTTATCAAGGACTTCTCAAAAATTGCTATACCTGTTTGCAAACTTCTTGAGAAGGAGGTAAAATTTAATTTCGATGATGAATGTAAAAAGGCATTTAAATACTTAAAGGAGAGGTTGGTGACTGCTCCAATCATTGTGTTTCCTGATTGGTCCTTAATTTTTGAGATTATGTGTGACGCTAGTGGATTGTTCTTAGGGGCTGTACTAGGCCAACCGAAATAAAAGATCCTTCATCCCATCTACTACGCTAGTAAGAGACTAAATCCTGCTCAAAAGAACTATACCATGATGGAGCAAGAGTTAATGGTAGTGATTTTTGCCTTTGAAAATTTTAGATCTTACTTGATTGGGACAAAGGTAATTTTACACACTGATCATGTAGCATTGTGGTACCTAATAGCTAAAAAATATGCAAATCCTAGGCTTATTCGGTGGGTACTATTGCTGCAATAATTTAACTTTGAGGTGAAGGACAAAAAAGGCACAAAAAATCAAGTTGCATATCACTTGTCTAGACTAGAGGAGGAAGCTATACAGAAGGTTGCTACTGGGTTGGAGATTGATGATTGTGTTCTAGATGAATAGATATTGGCAGCTTTCTAAGATCTAATTCCATGGTTTGCATATTATGCAAACTACTTAGCTAGTGATCTAGTCCCAAAAGATTTTTCATATCAGCAAAGAAAGAAGTTCATAAGTAAGGTAAGGAAATACTTCTGGGATGAACCTTATTTATTTAGAATTTATGCAGATTGAATCATTCGTAGGTGTATACCTGAGGTGAAGATGATGAGCATACTTGAGGATTGTTATTCAATGCCAATTGGGGTCATCATGGAGGGGACCACACAGCGTATAAAATTCTGGAATGTGGCTATATTGGCCAACAATCACAAAGATGCTCATGATTACGCTTCTGCTTGTGACCAATGCCAACAACAAGGTACTATTTCTAAAAGACATAAAATACCTATAACTCCTATTTTTGAATTAGAATTGTTTTGATGTATGGGGCATAGATTTCATGGGACCTTTTGTGAGTTTGTTTGGTAGGAAATATATACTTGTGGCTGTAGACTATGTTTCAAAATGGGTAGAAGCAATTGCGCTTCCTAACAATGAAGCACGTAGTGTCACTACATTCTTGAGAAAGAATATCTTTTTTCGATTTGGCATGCCACTTGCTATTATTAGTGATGGAGAGTCACATTTTTGCAATTATCAATTCAAAAGTCTACTTGAAAAATACGGAGTGAAACACAGGGTGGAAACACCCTATCATCTGCAGACTAGTAGACAAGCTGAGGTGTTAAATAAAGAAATCAAGTCCATATTGGTGAAGACTGTGAATGCCAATAGGAATGATTAGGCAAGAAAGTTAGATGATGCATTATGGGCCTACCGCACAGCTTAAAAAAGACGCCATTGGTGCTTCACTTTATCAGCTAGTATATGGCAAGTCTTTCCACTTGCCAATTGAGCTTGAACATAAGGCACTATGGGTATTAAAGAAGCTGAATCTATAATGGCAAGATGTAGCCAAGTCAAGGTTGAATAAGATTAATGAGTTGGATGAATTCTAGTTTCGGGCATATGAAAGTTTAGCACTTTACAAAGAATAGATAAAGCTGCATCACGATCGCAAGATTGAGAAGAGAGTATTAGAAAAGGGTGACCAGGTATTTCTCTATAAGTCCAAGCTTTATTTGCTTCCAGGTAAACTAAGTTCAAGGTGGTACGGTCCATTCACAGTTATAAAAGTTTATCTCTATTGTGCTTTAGAATTAAAGAGGGATAGTGAGACCCCGTTCAAGGTAAATGGGGAAAGAGTGAAGCACTACATGGGAAATATTAGTCATGAATGAGGTTGATGAAATTGCCCTTGGTGAAGACTGAGTAGCCAAGGAAATTGCATTGTGCCGTGATGTTAAATCAAGCGTTGCATAGGAGGTAACCCATGAGGCTAGTTGGTGAAATCAGAGTATCCAACTTAGCCCTATCGTGCCGCGACGTTAAATCAAACGTTGCGTGGGAGGGAACCCATGTTTTTTGTAATTATTTATTTATAGGGTAATATATTTGTTCAGTGTGCAGGAACAAGGAAGGCAGAAAATTCCAGAGAAGTTGAAGAGTTTTTGGTCATATGGACTCTTTATGAGTTGTATCTAAATAGTAAGACTAGTGAATATGAGTCGTATTGACCTGGGAAAAAAAATAAAATTAGGTAAAAGTTTCTGGAATGTATACGATTCTTCAAATTAGTCATACCCTCAAGGTACGACTCGTCACCTTGAGTTGTACCCACTCCAGAACCCAGGTAAGGTTCCAGGTCTATACAAGTCAAGGAAATGAGCCGTAAGCCTGGGTACGAGTCATATACACAACTCGTACCTATTCTTACAAGGTTAGATCGTGGGTTAACCCAGCCCAAATCTTAACTTAAAATGGAAAAAAGGGGCACCCGACGGGCACCCGATAAACCAGACTTGTACCTATTCAAATTTCACCCAAAATTCAAGATTTAATCCACAAAAACACTTATAATCAACTTGATTAAACTACCATCAACTTCAAATTTTTCATTCTTCATGAGTTGAATTCAAATTTGGGAGCAAATAGAACTTGAAAGCAAGAATTTGATATCTTCAAACACCGAGTAAGTTGTGAACCTCATGTTTTTACTTTTCAAGTTAAAATGAGTAATGTTTGATACTATGAACTTGGTTTGAGTAGGATCTACGCAAGTATTGAATTGTTGGTACCCTAATTTAGGTGTTCTTGTTGAAAAATAGGAATTGGGGGTAGAACTAGGTTTTGAGAAATGGATTTTGTGTGTTGGGTAGCCTAAAATGATTGATATTGCTAAAAATTATAGTGGGTATTTGGGGAAATTACTTTAGAGTCAAACTTTAAAGTTGGACTTCTATGGTGCAGTGGATACGAGACCTTTTATGACTCGTACCCATCGGTAGGACAGTCGTAATGGGACTCATACCCACTGACAACATGGAAATCTAATAATTTTAAGGTTCTAGAATGGCTACAACTCGACCATACAAGTCGTACCCAGGCCATACGACTCGTACATTTAGAATCGTACCCACCTGGGAGGATTTAAGTTAGAATAAATGTTTCTGATCTGCTTATAACTGTTGGTAATGAGTTGTACCCTGTCGGTATGACTGGTTAGGAGAAGTCCTAAGCTGACCAGTGGACAAATGTCATGCACTGTACAAGATACGACTCGTCCACATAAGTCATACCCAGTAGGTACGACCAGTACCCACAACTCCTACCCTGATCAAAACAGACATATTAAACTTTAGTTTCAAGTATTTATAATTCTTTGTTTTCTTTGCTTAATTACTAATAAAGGTTTAATTTCAGGAACCATGCCTCCTAAGAACGCTTCCTCATCCAAACAGGCTAAAAAGAACACTAAGCAAGCACCGATTGCTAGTGTGGAATATAGTGATTTTGAATTCGAGATACCAACAGATAGCAGCGGTGAATTATTTGACCAAACCACTATAGGTAAAGATACACCATAGGGGAAGACAACTGAGAAAGTGAAGGTGAAGAAAGTGGTTCCCTAAGAGTCAGAATCACCCCCTAAAGGCCTGAGGATAAAAAATCCTACTTTTCTCCTCCCCACACACCACAGGCTAATGATGATGAAGAGGAGAATTCTATGTAGCATATAAAGGTAAGCTTCAAAGGTAATACCCATGGTTTCAACTATGGAAGGGTGGTGAGCCTATTACTTCCCTGATAATTCATGGTGTATGGGTGGACATTTCCCCCTGGACTATTGGTAGATTCTTGTATGGACCAAAGTATCAGGATCCAATCAACACAGGTAAGATGGACTATAGAATGAAAGAGATAAGGAAGACAACTAAGAGGGCATTAGGTTCTGAGGACAAAATGGTAATTTTTAGATGGATAGTGGAGCGTATAGCCTGGGATAGGCAAAATATTATGTGGATTATAGGAGGGACCGGAGTGGTCTTATAGAAGATAAAGAAGAGTACCCTCAACTTCAAGGGCAAGGCTTGGTAGACTTTGGACTGACACAGGTTGTGTCCAACCACTGGTGATGATGTTCTGAGCCCGGTCCGGGAAGCTATGATAGCTGATTTCATGGTCGTCTATGAGTTTGATGGAGCAGAATTCCTATCTCGAGAGATGAAGGATCGAACAGTTGGGGTGAGAAGGCATTCCTAGCCTACCCTTGTTTGATCACGCAGATATGTCTGGCTATGGGAGTACTGGAACTCCTTGGGATAGATGAGATGATCGAGGCCAGGAGAACCACGGACTTAGGCCTGATTAGATATGAGGCCAACTAATTAGGCCAGCAGGCAAGGCAACCAGCAGATATTTTAGCAGGTTTGTTCCTGTGGGATGGTTAGGCTGATACCACTACTACAGCTGAGGATACCGAGGCAAGTACACAGATGAAGGGCTCCCATACAGATGCAATGGGTACTTCTAGTGCCCAACCACCAGTCAGTCTGTTCCACCCAGACCTCGAGGTATGCCATCTGGTGTTATGTTTATTTCATAGGCCCTTTGGACTGAGGTTATGACCAAACTAGCCACGTTGGAGACTAAGGTAGGCTATATCAAAGAAGGCGTGAAGACAAGACAAACAGATCCAAGGACTCCTGGATACTTTTGAGTCGAGGATCACTCAATATTTGAGTGGTAGGAAGACGCCCAATATTGCTGATAGCAAATTTGAGGTTGCAAGAATAAAAAAAATAGTTGCAAAGCTTTATGAGAGACCGGTGGTTGCTGAGCCTATATTCAAGATAGTGATTCCTACTATCCACATACCTAACATTTAGGCAGTCCCTTTAGATGCACCATTTGAGGAGACCAAAGAGCAAAGAAGAGAGAAGAAGAGAAAAAAAGGAAAGCAAAGCAGCTAGGAAGAGGGACAGAGATAAGAGCATTCAAGATGAGCGAGACCGAGAGAAGCAGGTCCGCGAGATATCCTTGGGAGATGGTTGATTGAGATCACCAGTTGTTGATGCTAAGGGGGTAAATTTTATGCCCCCGATTATTGTTGATTCAGTCCCGGTTGATGGGATGCTAGTTGATGAGAGTGGAACCCAATCTGAGGGACCACGTGCTGATATGGATACGTCGGTACCTTGAGCGCCTAGGTATGACTTTCCATCCTTACTTGATTAATTTTTATAGTACAGATGGCAGTGCATCAATTTTTGTTAGGGGTGGGGGGTATTTCAAAAAATCTGGGAGTAGCTAAAAAGTATAAGTAGTTAAAACTGAAAATCGGTTATGATTTGTAGGTTTGATGTGGGCAGCTGAGATAGGAAGAAAATCAGCGCGCCTATGGAAGCAGATTATTTTTTATTGTGATTTTGAGGATTTTGAAAAAAATTATTTGTAATGAATAAATGTTGTTTTTTATTTTTGATGCTGAAATTTGATTTGTGGTTTGTGAAATACTACTGATTTGAAATGATTATGTTAAGATCTATGTTTAACGAAATTATGTTGAAAAGTTGAACCCTCCGAAAAATCTTTATTTTTCTGCATGATATGTATACTTATGTGAGACTGTTGTTAATCTGGAAATGGAATTAGGATTAGGGATAAAAACAATTAGGGGGAAACAGTTGCATAGTTTGATAACTAGTACTTAGTGGTGTAACCCTGTGCAAGTGCGTGTGAGCTATATTGAGTTCCCGGTGTGCTGGAATCTAGAACTTTCCTGGTTGCTTTTGCCTAGGTCTAAGATAGTCAAGTAGGAAGTGATCATAGGCCTTTTTTGTGTGAGTCCACTTGAGCTTAAAATACCCTAACCAAATGAATGAGTCCCTTCGATCTAAATATTTGAGCCTTGATAGACCAAATTTTCTTGGTACAACTATCACCTTCCCGTTTTCCTTACAATGAACCTATTTTGGCCTTGGTCCTCCTTTGGACATTGTACACCTCAACTCAGGCAAATTGCCTAAATTGATGGTGGATATTATAAGAGGTGCGTAGGAGAAAACAAGTATGAAGAAAGTGTGTAGAAGAAAAATAGTTGAAATTTGAGAAAGTTTGGGGAGAAGAAAAGTAAGAAAAGTTGCAATGAAAAACAAAAGAAAAGGAAAGAGTTAGAAAACCAGACTTGGCCCAATTAGAATGTGCTTAAAAGTAATAGGGAGACATAAGGGCAAAAATAAAAGAAATAAGTGAACCCTGAGGAATGCATAGTGTCCAGGAGGCTTAGTCACTAAATGAATCCCAAAAGATATCATACCAGCCCCAAGTCTACGTTACAAGCCGAATAAGGTCCTATTGTGATCCTACCATGACTGTTTGAAAACATAGGAAAAGAGCATAAGGGCAAGCCTATGGTATTATGTGTACACCGGTGATACTTTTTTGTGAGTGAGAGAGTTATTTGTTATATCCCCAAATATATTGGTTTATCCATACGAAGAGTGAATGGGATTTCTTTTACTGTGAGTGCACATGGGTTATGTTGCTAGGTTGCTAAATTTTTTTATGAATTGTGTCTATGCCCGGTTGTCTATTGCTAATGTAATGCCATCATTGGATTTCCTCATGTTTCTACGTGTGCTAAATCGTAATACACAATTGGAGTTTTAAAAGTTAGAAGTAAGAGAGGAATAACCAGATTGAAATCAAGTTCAAAATCACATCCATGGGTAACTTAAGATCTTCCTATTTAAGCATCGTCTCTGTATCCAAAAATTGTGTTTGGTTTTGTTTGCTTGACGAAATGCAAAAGTCTAAGATGAGGATGTTGATGTGGCATGAAAAAATGACACTTTCTATGCTTAAAACCGCTAATTTATGCATGAACTTAGGATATTTTTTTAGATATGATGCATTTTGGTGTATATTGCAGGTAAAACATGTCTACAACAGTTTTGGAATGAAAATAGAAGAAAAAGACCTGAAAAAGACCAATTCTGATCAGGATACGAGTTAGATCATGAGTCATAAACATTTGATCTGACTCGTATATGGAATCGTATGCACAACAAAACCAAAAGCAAATCTATAGAGCCAAGTATAGGGAAGATACGACTCAAGTATCCAAGTCGTAAGCTAGGATACGAGTCATACAAAAGAGTCGTCAGCATAACAGAACCTAAGATACTACTCATGAGTTGAAGTCTCAAAAGTATACGAGTTGGAAGTCTGAGTACGACTCATATAGGGAAGTCGTAAACAAACCAGTGTTCAAATCAGGGAAAGACAAAAGTCCCAGGTGGATATGAGTGAAGGACACGAGTTGTACACTCAGGTATGACTCATAAGCAGAATTCGTAGGCTGAACTAAAAGTTGAAGCCTTAGGAGAACAGACACTGAAGGGATACGAGAAGGTAGGGTACAACTCGTATGATATCGGTACGAGTGAAGACCAAGTCATACCGACTGCCGATATAACTTTACCTTTCCCATTTTTATTAAGATTTTTATGTTATTTTGAGACACTATAAATACCCTAGGATTTACCTTTTATTACGTTACGCATTCTTATCATAGGATACACACTCTTACAATACTTTTACAATTATACTTGAGACTTTTGGTTTATTCAATTCAAGACTTTGGAGTTTATTCATCTTATTCTTGTGCAATTAATTATATGTGTTCTTCTTTGATAATCATGGTTTCTTGCGCAAACATGAGCGTCTAATATCCTTTACTAGGGTTGTGGGAGCCTTGGAAGAATTAGCTACGCAGAGGAAGCGTGAAAACTTATTTGTTCTAGTGTTATGCATGTGTCTTAATCGTCTTCACTATAATTAATCTCAAGTAATCGTTGTAGCTTGAGATAACCTGTATTCGCGCCCATCCCCAAAAAGGAGTTTGCGATTAGGAAAAGAAGTTAAGACAGTGATTTGAGATTTCTACCTCCACCTTTTAGTCCCTGCATCTCATCTAATTACTTGATCCCAAAAAGAGTGGTGAACTGAGGTCGTATCAAGGAGCAACAAGGCGACACCCTAAGACTTAATCAATAAGGGTGAGATTTATCTTCACTCTCAAAATACGGATGATAATACCTATCTTGTAGACTTTACATACAGAACAACAGAACAATTGGATTGAACACGAGAAATTTATGGAGCTGAGAAGCCGAGGGGAACACAAGCCTAGTGTTCGTCTTCTATTGTGTACAACTCAAAATAACTCAAAATCTGGTTACTACTTGTGATTGATACTAAAATCCCCCCATTTACACTCTGTTTGGATGGTGGTTTCCCATGATTTCATAATGTACGGTACAGTATGGTATGGTACGGTACTGTATAGTATAGTACAATAGAATGTTTAGATAGACTGTATCGTTCACTGTTGTTTAATAATAGTTTTTTATTTGGTTTGGTGGTATGGTACTGTATCGTAACAGATAAGTTTACTAAAATACCCCTAGTTAGTATAAATTTTAAATTTATAATAATTAGGGGTATTTTCTTATTAACTATGAGCAGGATTTTCTTTGTGTTGTCACTGGCTTATAAAAACACATTCAAAGAGCATCTACCACCAAACCTCTTAGCAAAACTTTGCTTAACAGTTTGTGGAGTAGTAAAATAGGATACACAAGATATAACATTGAGCCCCTTCTACCACTGGAGCGGTATTGTTCTATTTGTGTTCCTTTTTTGAACTTGTTTGTATTTCATAATTGTCTTAATTCTACTTTAGTGCTTCAAATATGCTAGTCTAAAAGGAACACACATTGAAGCTTTTAGATCATGCAGTTTCCACTAATCAATGACATAATACCTCAAACCTATTTTTTAAGGAGTAATATCTAGATATACATGTTTTAAAAATATCCACCCTGAAAATTTTTCTTATTTTTCAGTTCTTAAAGAAGTCTTTGTATGAGGAGTTGTCTTTTGTCAACTATTGATGTACAAGAACCTTGTTGGTGTTATTTGTTCGGTCATTTTCAATGTGTACTAATAGCTAGACTCCTCTGATTAGTATCATTGTAGTCAAAGCAGCATGGACACTAATACTCCTCATTGGAGTAGTTCATTGATATCATCTATCGATAAGTGGTTCCACAAACAATGAGACACGTGACTTAGGTTAGGAAGTCTTTTCTGTGGGTACAAAAAAAGCTATTTATGTTAGTATTTTATAGAATCTCTAGACATTAGCAGTCACCAGTATCTGCATGATGAATAAATACGCAAGTTGCAGCAGTGCACTGACAACTGGTCAGTTTTCCCCCAGATTGCAGGTTGTATAGTTGGACTTGTACCTCAAATAAGGAAGTTGATGATTGATGATGTAGCTCCTCTATGTGTGATAGAAAATTCAGCGTAGAAGAAGAAATTGAAGCGAAAGAAGGAAAAATCCAGAGGAGAACAACTTAGAATAGCGTAGATGAGTTTGTTGTGCGTAAAAATTATAACATATTAGGGTTGTAAGTAATATGGGGTAAAGGGTAAAATAGGATTAAATAATATTATATGAGGGCATAATTGAAAAAAGAAATAAGAAAGCCATGAAAACCCACCAAATCGGTGGTTTTAAAAATTGGGCAATTCCATGGTTCCCAAACCATGAAAGATTACCATACCATACCATGTCTTTTAGAAAACAATCAAAACAAATATGGTTTCCTTGGTAACCATACCATAGTATACCACAGAAAACCACCATCCAAACAACCTGTTACTTTCCTGTACTGTTTGTGGATTACATTGTTCATGTTGTCCAGATGACAAACATGTAAGTAGCAGTATCCACATTACAAAACAGACATAGTACAAGGGTTCATTGAACCATTTTGCCAAAAAAATATACCTGAAAGCGCAAAATTTTTGATGAAATAAACTTAAAATTCTATGAAGTTGCTTCTGACTTTGCCTTCAATAGAGAATCAGGAACAAAGACTCAAAATAATTTGAACAAGAAGAAATGAAACAGATGTTTTTAAAAAGAAAAAATTAAATAAGGCGAAACAGGAAATTACTTTCTAAGGTAAAGGGACACTTTTTACCTAGTAAGGTCAAACAGTCTGCCTCCCCCCCCCCCCCCCACAAACTCTTTATTATTAGCTAATGTCGTTAACCTTCGTCCACCTAGTTCCGTTTGAAAATTTTCAATTTTTATATGCTCATTTATAATTTTGGATGAAAAAAGTTGTTTTTCGGACTCATTTTGTTTGATCGAACACTATCATGTTGGACCTGTGCGCGATGGTCTACTATAACAATCTGTATGATAATTCATGCATAATTTAATTGGGAAAAGGCATCGTCCCCCCCCCCCCCCAAACTATATAAGAAAAGTTTAAGTCACACTTACACTATCTAAGTGACCTATTACACATCTAAACTATAAAAAAAGTGATATTTTTTACCCCTTAGATCTGACGTGGAAAACACATAATTAATTAAATAAAAAAAGCACGTCTATATTAAAAATTAATATAAAAATAAAATAAAAAAATAAAATAATCCTCTACCCAACCCCTAGCATCCATCTCCCCTCCCCCACCCCCAAACTATAATTTTCTTTATCACCCCCACCCCCACCCCCAACCCCAACCCCACCCCAACCAACTATCTTCTTCATCATCCTCCACCCCCAAACTCCACCCCCACCGAATTGATGTCAATTTCACTAATTTCAAAATCTCGAAACAAAATTCGAATCATTAATTTTGAACTAATCTTAAACAGACTCACCAAAATTCAAATTGAATTTGTTATTTTCCCTTCGACGAATTGGATTATGGAATAACTGTTTCTCTCAAAACCATCAAGGACAATAAAGTAATTGAAATATTCTTCTCATCTTCTTCCTCACTCAGTTTGTTCTTAACCAGGCCAGTGTTTTTCTGTTAAACTGTTGCTTCTTAATTTCCCTAAACTTCTTTATATCATCAAATTCACATGAACACTGCAATATTACATCTCCACCGCCCAATCTTCCTCTAAAAATTTCCACCTAAATTTTTTTTTATCCAAATCTAATTCACAATTTAGCTTGCAAGAACCATAAAGGACCAATCTTGGAAAACAATGAAGAAGCAAAAGCAAATTTCACAATCCAATTACAACCCATTTGATTTTCTATCTGAAGAAATTGTCTTTTCAATTCTTGATTGTCTTAGTGACAACCCATTTGACAAAAAGTCATTCTCACTAATCATTTTTAGCTTTTGAATCTCACCATAGGAAAACCTTGAAACCCTTCAGGCCAGAACACTTAACAAAGATTCTTAACAGATACCCGCAAATTATCAATCTTAATCTTTCCCTTTGTGCAAGAATTACAGATGGAACACTAACAGTTATAGCTAGTTTATGTAAAGAAATGTTGAGATCAATTAATCTTTCAAAGTCTAAGTTTTTTACCCATGTGGGATTGTCTAATTTAGTTATGAATTGTGGGAATCTGATTGAGATTGATTTGTCAAATGCTACTGAGTTGAAGGATGTGGGTGCTGTTGCATTAGCTGAGGCAAAGAATTTAGAGAGGTTGTGGTTGGTGAGGTGTAAGTCTATAACTGATATTGGTGAGGTGTAAGTCTATAACTGCATTAGCTGACGTGGAGCTGACGTGGAGCTGACGTGGAAGGCGCGTGTAATACACCACACCACGTGCAAGTAGTATAATGCTTTACAGGGTGTAAAAAATATCACTTTTTAATAGTTTAGGTGTGTAATAGGTCACTAGTATAGTTTAGGTGTGGCTTAAACTTTTCTTGTATAGTTTGGGATGAAAATGATGCATTTTTCCTAATTTAATTTGTGAAACTGATGACCCCCAATGATATGACTCTAAACAAATTTTAGTTAGTTAAAACCAAACACACGTTTTGCACTTTCTTAGATGCAGTTTCTGGTATGATGAGCTAAATATCTAATAGTAACAAATAAAAGTAATCCAGCAAATTATAATCCACCGCAATATAATCACCATATTCCTAGTTGTATATAAGCATTTTCTTTCACCACCAGGAATGCCAAATGGTTCCATGTTAAATATCAGCCCTTCCATCCTTTCATTTGTTCCTATATATCAAATACACAAATCACCTCAATTGGTTCGAATCCAAGGCCTACCCTTCCAATGAAGCACCTTCAGATCAACCTAAATGTCAATGCACCTAACCAATTTTTTGTTATAATGGGTGTTTTTATATATTTTATACCTATTTTTCTATATTTTCAATATAATTATACCTATTCCGCATCGAGTTTAGTGGGTACCGGAACACTCCAAAATCCTACATAGGTCCGCCCCTAAATGTACATGTATAATTTATATCTATAATATATTTTAAGTGTAAATGTCCTTAAAAAAGTGATTTGAACTTTGTCCTTCATTAAAAGACTCTCTTCTAGATAAAACTGTCTTTTCACTAAAAAAAAAAGCAGCCCGGTGCACTAAACCTACCGCTATGCGCGATGTCCGGGAAAGGGCCCCACCATAAGGGTGTATCGTATGCAGTCTTACCTTGCATTTCTGCCGGAGGCTGTTTCCAAGGATTGAACCCGTGATCTCCTGGTCACCGGACAACAACTTTTCACTATTTTCTTTAATTTATTATTTAATTATTTTTATTATATTAACAAGACTCCTAAAATATATGACAGGAGAAATAATTTATATTTTCTTTTGTACTGATTAATTAGAAAAATACTCCTAAAATAGGATAGAAAAACATTCCTAAAATAGGACTCTATTAAGAAAATATTTCTATAAATATTGAGATGCACGTTAAACTAGAGAAGAAACTGATTTACCTATTGGGAAAATATGATTGATGCTCATCTAACTTGATTCGGTTGCCTGTCTAGATTGATGGGTGCTTAATTTTTTAATCCTCAACTTCTTCACTATTTTTGTCAACATAATAGAATTCATCATGTGTATATATATATCTTTTTTGTTTTCATTCAAGTCACTCTTTAGTGTCAAAATTTTGCTCAAACAAAAATTATTTTCATCAAAACTAAAGTTTTGTGATCACTATTATATTATTTTGTTGTAGTTTACAGGTCGTAGATGAATTTACAGGTGGTAAATGAATATTAGTCGGCTTTGAAAAAATTAAGTTTAATTGTATTATTTTTATCTCTGTTTTGAGAAATTTTTTGATGTAAAGATAAAATTTAGTTGTATTATTTTGATATCTCTAAAGGTTAGATTTAATTATATTATTTTGAAGTCTCTATCATCGTATTATTTTGTTACAATTTACAGGTGGTAAATGAATGTCGATCGGCTTTGAGTTTTTTTTTTTTTTTGCAAAGATTAGGTTTAATTAAATAAATTCTCCAAAAGATATTAAATTTAATTATCGTATTCATCTTTATTATTTAAACAAATGTCCTATTTAGTGTAAACTCAATAAAATGAGGTACACGCGCAAGACGCGTACACCTAAACTAGTTTTTACAAAATCAAAAGATCCGATATCAATAGAGTAAAATGTTGTGAACTGAAAATGTTATGTTACTGTTTCTGGTAAAGAATTTCCGGATGAATTTTCTTTTTTTATACTGGCAAAATTAAGGAACAGATCAACAAAGAGGAAACAACATAAATCTAATACATGAATGAGCTGCATCCTACAATGGCTCTTGAACAAATTTAACTGTAGCTAGAGGAGAAGCACGTCGAAAAGTTAACAAATCGACCAACATTTTCACCACTTTCTCCGTGACATATATAGTAGGAGCAACAATCATTTGTTCAAGAACAGGGGAATGTCCAAGTAAGAATTTGATAAATGCAATTTCATGCGGCAGTCCCGAGAAATCAGTCATGTGCACAATCTTCAGTTTACTAAATGTGCACTCAGCAGGCCAGTCTTTCTCCCAAAAATCCAGATCATAAATATCAGTGGTAGTTGTAATTGAGGAACTCTGACAAAGACAAGGTGCATAAACAGGAGCATTTTGTGAAAATCCATATTGTTTAGAATAAGAAATCAAGCTTTTTGACTAATATACTTACTGATACTTGAAGCTCTTCTAGATTCGGGGAGCTCACAATCATGCGAAGCACAACAAGTAACTCTTTCATGTCTTCAAAACTAACTTGGTACAGTTCAATGAACTTCAGATTTTGATATATAACGGGAAAGCTTCCTTGTTCATTACCTATACTCAAATACTGAACAAAGAAAGAAATAGACGGAGGGTAGGAGGAGGGTAAGACTTCACATATTCAATCTAGAGATAAAACTTTTCCGGGAAAAGTGATGCACGAAAAGTATTTTATGCTTCCACTATTGGAAATAAGAAGAAACCTTACCTTAGTGAAGTAAATATGGCCAATTAGCCTCTCAAGGCAAGGAACACCACCAAGAAACTTGTCAAAATTGCAACCTGAGCTTTGTTCAAAGTGGTCAGCTATATCATCAGTCATATACATAGCAACTGAAATACCGACCAGACGTGGAGTATTCTCAAGGCGTATATCCTTAAATTCACCTTCCAAATTCAAATATTTGAGATTTGGAGCTCGAATAGTAAGCTCCAAACTGTCAAAATATGACAATGTCAAGCTCTCAAGAAGAGGGCAACTTGAGATCAGAACTTCAATATCATGTGGAGGAATAATAACTTGTTGGAGACTAAGGTGCTTCAAACACAAGAAGCCTTTGAAATTTGGAGGAGGGTTTAATTCACATCGAACAAGCACCAAATGAGTCAACTTAGGACAAAAGAACACACAAGAAGGTGCTCTAAACCAGTCATCTTCTCCTATATCAATAATCAACTCTTTGATATCTTTACGAGAAAGGAAAAGTAGCCATTGATCTAAATCAGGAGAAGTTGGCGAGTAGGAAGTATTCAACTCAAATTTGTGAATCGGTCCATCATGAAGAAACAGGCAACGGGTAATGAAATTTACCAGATTGCAACTGACAATTGATTTGTCATTGCAAGGAATCAGACATGTGTCATTAAAAACAAGTTGTGTAATGGTTGCCCATTTGTATCTCCATTTTCTTGACAATATGCTTGTCCTTACAGCATCGAGTAATGGAACTTTTATGAGGATGCTTTCTATGATACTTTGAGGCAAATCACTTATTAAATCTCTACCTGAATCAGTGTCCATTCATCAACTTCAGTTGGATAATATCTGTAGAAAGATCAAATTCAACCTCTTACATTCCGAAAGAAAACTAAAATCATTGTTACGGATCCAATTCTGAAAACCTTCAAAAAGTTACACTACCTTTTCCTTGTAAAGAAAAACTCAGAGAACTACAAATTAGACAAAACTATTGAGATCTCTTCGTCTGCGCCACTTCATTATGCAGAAAAAGGAGAAATGGGATAGAGAATGAACATAACACAACATCACAACCTCCTAACCTACCCCTAATGGATTTCTGTCTAAATGACTAGATCGCAATAAAATTCAGAGACATGCAAAGTGATGAAGCTGGTAAGAGAGAAGGAAGAAGTGGATTGCTCTGTGAATGTCCAACTAAATATGTTACAGGGAAGAGGAGATATTTACCTCCCACGTGAGCTACTAACAGAAAAGAAAACAATAAGAATCTGCATAATTATCTACCCTTTTTAGTGCATAACTTTTTTTTTTGATAACTGTGGTGTCCAGGCCAGCTTGCGCGCACCTCGACTAATTCCACGGAATACCTGCCACCTCCCACCAGCAACAGGTACCGCGTAACTCTGTCCACCAAGGATAGAACAGATGGGACACACTTCCCCCTCAAACTGGGAGAATGGTAAACATCCAAAGCTCCACGCTGGGTGAATAGACTTTGATGTTTGTGCCACTCTAACACTTTTGTAAGTAAGTTTACCAACTGCTCCTTTGTTGACAGGTGTTGTGGTTCCATCAGACCCTCATTAACCTTTTCTCTAACAAAGTGACAATATGTCCCAATATGCTTTGTTCTCTCATGGAATACTGGATTGCATGCCATCCGTATGGATGCTTTATTATCACAGTGAAACTTCACTGATGTCAATATTTTCGCATCTAAATCTTGTAGTAGTCCTGCCAACGAAGACATCTCAGCATTAACAACCACCATGCCTCTATAATCTGCTTCAGCTAAATTCCTGTTCTTTGTTGTTTTTAGACTTTTCCTAGGATAGTCCCAATTAAATCACATAGCTTGTAACTGACCTTGTGTTGGGGCAAGTTGACCAATTTGAATCACATAAGTCAGTCAACCGATTAGTGATTTCTTTCTTGAAGAATACTCCCTGACCTGGTGAACTTTTGTTATATCTGATTATCCTCATTGCTGCTCCCAAGTGTGATGCTTGGACACTTGCACTGCAAAGCTTATGTCAGGCCTGGTAATTGTCAAAGAAAACAGCTTTCCCATCATCTTTTGATAAATGGTGAAATATTTTCTTTTAGTCCTGTGTCTTCATTTTTCCGGTATACTTGTCATAATCCAAGTAGTAAGATTATAATTAGCCCCAAAGGTGTAATAGCATGCTTAGCACCACTCAGCCCTGTGTGCGAATGAATTCTAAAGCATACTTCCTTCAATTAAGTGGGACTCCCTATTTTGATCTCAAACAATTCTCCCAGGTCCTTGACCTCAAACCAACTATGAAAGGTGTGTTCTGCTCTTCCATTAGTTCCACGTGATTCTAGTGATAAGTAAATTATCCACAAAGACTAGGATTATGATTATGTTCGCTCCCTTCTCCTCATGAACAATGAATGATCATGAGCACTTTATGAGTATCATTCAGTAATGCACTTGTAAGCTTGATATACCATTGTCTAGATGCTTCCTTTAATCCATAAGGAGATTTAAACAACACACTTCTATTCCATAGACTACAGAAACCTTGAGGCAAATCCATATAGACCTAATTTATAAAGATCTCTCTCGTGAAAAGCATTATTCACATCCATATGAAACAAAGGTCAATTTCTTGAGGCTGCTAAACTGATAGCAATCCTGCTAGTGGCCATCTTGGCCACCTGAGAAAATGTCCCATCATAGTCAAATTGTTCTTATTGATAACCTTGCCTTGCTTCTGTCCACATCACCATTGGTCCTATCTGCAACATTCCTACTGGCAGAATTACTATTTCCCATTTCCCAGGTCTTGTTATTCTCAAGTGCATCGATTTCTTGCTTTGAATCATCTATCTACGTACCGTCTTGAGCAGCTTCTTGAAATGTTTTGGGCTCAATATGTGCAGGGAAGGCCCCTACACAAGCCCAGAAACCAGTAAATAACCTTTAATAGAAGACATAATTGGACATTGGATATGGACAACTTTTGCTATGCTTGATGGTAGTGACATAATCCTACAGCCATACAGATGGCCTAAATCACCTAGACGATTCTCTGAGCTCTGCAACAACTTCACCGGTTTGTGCAACATCTGGCCCCATTTGCACTTCTTTTGGAGCCTATACAACGGGCATTCCAATGTCAATTTTAGCACTGATATCTTATGTAGGCATATCTATTATGAACTTGTATCTGCATTTGGCTGCAAAGTTTGACTCAAGATTGTGTCAGGACTCTCCAAGATCGAATCTAGTGCATTGGCCAGAGTAAAATTTCGACCTTTTGTTTGAGAATGCTATATTAATCTATATATCCACAGGTATACTACATAAAAATATGTAGTTCCCTCAAAAGGTGTTACAACTTACACAGTAACTGAAACTTGTAAACACCTCTAGATAATCTAGAACATTTAAAATTTCATCTGTTTGAGCTAAATTTTTCTGTTTACACCTAAAGTAGTACAAAGCTAAACAGTTCATCTTTAATTCCTGCAAATTGCTACGTTGTCCTCAAAACATCTTGTGTTCCTTTCCCTCCACATTGTCCACCAAATGCACGCAGGAACAATTTTCCATCTGCTCTCCTTTTTTGTTGCATTGCCCACCATGTTCCAACTATTGAGGAGACTTGTAATGTTTCTTGGTTTTACCCATTCCGCCCTTCTCAAACATATGAACATCCTCCATAACTGGCCAGTCCATGTGCAGTGCAGAATGAGATGAACACAAGAAGCACCTAGAGGCTAGAACATAAATGAAAGCCTCTTTTGTTCAAATTCTCATGGGTCAACACTGATTCTTTAGCTAAGAACCATTTGAGACAGTTCACTTTATAAGGAATCTTTGTCTTCCAGATCATCTTCCAAGGCCAATCCTTTTCTTTGGCAATAGATACATTTAATTCCTTATATGCTGAACTGACTGAAAACATGCCAGTGTTGTCCATATGACATTTCAATTTGTCCCCCTACATGTTCAAGTTGTTGAACTCATTCATTGTGTTGTGGAATGAAGCTATATTTCCCAATTCCCAATCATTAAAATTTCTTCTTAGGTGCAAGTTCCAAGCTTGTGCAGCTCACATATCTGCTACAGTTGCTTGTTATTGCTGGCACAAAGTGTATAGCACAGGATAATCTTGCTTCAGTGGCCTGTTCCCAGTCCATTTGTCATTCCAAAAAGATGTTTTCAGGTCATTACCCACCTTGATGTTGATATTGGAATGCATTAATGGCCATAGGTTTCTGATGGCTCTCCAAACTGTACAACTATAGAGCATTGTTACCATTTTTGTCATCCAATTATCTTCCATACCATACTTCACCATGACAACATCCTTCCATATTAGGTTGTGCTCATTTGCAAATTTTAAAAGCCACTTCATCATCAAGCTCTGATTCTGCTTCTTCAGATTTCTAATGCCCAAACCTCCTTCCTTCTTGCACACTGTCAATTCCGCCCATTTGCAAGGTGGAACTTCTTCTTATCTTCACTGCCTTTCCGCAGAAAGTCCTTCTTATAGCATCCAATCTTTTAATTACACCTTGAAAAAGAAATATATGCTTCCCAGAGATGAACATCTTTACTCATCAGGAACTCCCTTGTCACCAAATCATATAACTTGTATCCCTTTTGAGTTTTAGAATATCCAATAGAGATAGTTTTCTTTGCCCTTAGTGAACTTATCTCCTTCAGAAAAGTTGTTGGCAAAGCACAAGCATCCAAACACCCTTAAATGTCTCAATTGTGGTATCTTCCAAAACATTAATTTATACGGTCTACCCTATAGGACTATTGTTACCGACCTATTTATCAGAAACAGAGTCTCCCTGAAATCTATTTCACAAAACCTTGAAATTAAATTCTCTAGCTACTTCACGTATATTTGTCTCCTCTCAACTGCTCCTTTTTGTTGAGGGGTATAAGGTCAACTACTTTGATGTATAATTCCACATGACATCAATGATTCAGAACATTTTAAGTTGAAAAACTCCTCATTATTTGATCTTAAGACCTTGTATGTGACTTATATCATAGTCAAATTAAATCTAAATGACTATATATCTAGTTCATCCCAAGGATCTTTCATCTTTGCATAATAAGTAGCTATAGAACTTGTACCCTGTCTCAGAAATCCAATTTCAGTCCACAAATGATAAATCCTAGTTAGAATTGATATGTCGAACCTCTCTTTGAATTCATCCCAAACCTTCTTCACATTTGAAGAATAAACTATGCTTGACACAAACACTGGATAGACTGTACTGTTGATCCACAATAACACTACAGCATAGCATTGCCTTCAATGCATGCCAAATCTCCCTTATATGAACTTCCAAGGCAGGATCCATCCACGAAACCTAACTTTTTATTCACCAAAAGAGTTATTTGCATCGATCTGCTCCATAGCACATATTTTTTCTAGCCCAGTTAGCTGTTAGCTTTATCGATATCAGCACGACTCCAGGGGTGTCTAAAGGTTGTAGACACATCATCAACTACAACGGTTGCAGCATCGCCCATAGTTGGATGAGCTTCGAGCATCAATTACAACTTCTCAGACCTAAAAGTTGAGCTTACTCCCATTACCATTACTCTAAAACCATAATGACTTTCAATCTAAATGACCAGAACGCATTCAAATCAACAGACATTCAAAGTGATGAAGCTGGTTAGAGAGAAGCCAATAGAGAGAAGAAGGAAGAAATGATTGCTCCATAAATATGAAACAAATAAACTAATTCTGTTACAAGGAGAGGAGATATGTATCGCCCACATGAGCTATGTCAGCTACTAACAGAAAAGAAAAAAAATAGGAAGATACACAAATAATCTTCCTTTTAATGCATAAATACTCCTAATATTTCCACAACCTCTCCCACATCAAAAGAGCTTTCCCATGCACCAAGTGCTAATCTGACCAGAGCAGGGTGAGGAGAGGGGTGGAAACAGGCGCGGATCTAGGAGGGGGCAAGGGTGTTCACCCGAACTCCCTCGCTAGCCAAAAAATTATAGGGGTATATGTATCGTATTTTTTTCTTTTTGGTGTACATACATAGACCTCGAATCCCCTAAACACAAAACTAGAGATTATCTCAGTAATTTAGGGGGTTCAAAAATCACCTTGAACTTCCAAGTTCAAACCGCAAGCACTACATTTTTTTCCAAACCTCCTTAGTGAAAATATTAAATCCGCCACTGGGAGGGAACATGGATTTAAGCAAAGAGACTGTTACCACGCCTCAAACCAATTACCTATAGGTAATCAATAAAGCAACTCTACCCATTTCATCTCTGTCCTCAATAAAATAAAAAATTTAATTGGGTTTCCAAGAAATAAATAGAACTTGTAACCATCAAAATCAATAGAAAAATATTCTCAAAATCATGTTGATTCAACCACATAGGGGATACAGTGTTTGCAAAACCCAGACTCCCTAATTCAAGAATTTTCCAATTAACAAAACAAAACAAACACACACACACTCTTTAACTTCTACACCATATATATGGCCTATATACACATAAAAATTGAACTTTTTGGACAAGATCCAATTAGAATTTAGTTGATTTAATGATCCCCAGATGATAAAAATGTAATAATAGTTGTGTTTTGAATTAAGGTAAAACCTGAGATTGAATTTGAAGGGGTTCTTGAATTATTGGCCAGCTAATTCTGTTAACTTGTCATCGAGGACCGGAAAATTATACATGCGGGGGTGTCTGAGGGGATAACTTATTAAATCTGGCTTTCTCTTCCCCCAAATATATGACGGCAAAGTTATGAAATGAACAGATTGCCCTACCAAAACAATAAAATTATATTCCAATTTAGCTTATGAAACTATAAGGACCTGGCAAATAATTTTCAAAATTATACCTTCACCTTTTTCTTTCTTTTGTTTCCCTCGTTAGCTGAATTATACGTTTTACTTTGTTTTTCTATATATTAGAAGTGAAGGTTTCAATATGTCACCTTTTTGTCTTTAAATTTAATATTGAGGGTATTAAGGTCTAAAAAATAAATTTTAAGTTTAAATTAATAGTTTTTTGTTCTTTATTTTTTGAACCTCATCAATTTTTTTAATAAAAATCCATTCTTTTCTCTTTAATTACCAATAATGTCTAGTAAATAATTTATAATAATGCCATCATATGTTGTCTTGCATATATTTCCACACACATGGGACCTCCATCTTCCATTTATTTTTCATTTTTATTTATCTTCTTATTGTATAAAATTGTTTCAAATATATTATATTTAAGTAAATTGATTAGTAAGATGATAATTTATTGTAAAGGTCTTTAAAATAAGTTTTAAGCTCAAATTGATAATTTTTTGTTCTTTGTTTTTTCAACCTCATCAAAAGTTTTAATAAAAGGCCATTCTTTTCTCTTTAATTACCAAAAATGCTACGTAAAGAATTTACAATAATGCCATCATAAGTGGCCTTACATATATTTCCACACACGTGGACCCTCCATCTTTCATTTATTTTTTATTTTTATTTATCTTTTTATTGTATAAAATTGTTTAAAATATATTATGTTTGAGTAAATTGATTAGTAAGATGATAATTTATTATAAAATATAATTATTGATAGAATTAAATAAATTTTATTCTTTATTTAATTTCATATCAAACATATAATTTACTTTCGTTCTTATTTGTACTATAATTTCACCTAAATTTTTTTTCCTAATATATAGAAGAGAAAATTCTGATATGCCTGCTTATGTTGTCTGCTTCAATTTCTTCAATCGTGATTTTATTATATTACCCCTAATTAATTATTATAAGTCATTTATATATTAAAACTAATAATATTTAATTTTTAAAAAAATAGACATTTATGACATGTCTATTTCAGTTGCTTCAATCGTAATTTTACTTTCTATTATATCATTTTTTATTAATTATTATAAATTATTTATATATTAAAAATTAATAATTTTTAATAAAAAAAAGTAAAATAGACATTTATGACATGTCTACCTCAGCTGCTTTAATCATAATTTTACTAAATATCTCCCCTAATTAATTATTATAAGTCATCTAAGTATTTAAAGTAGCTCTCCGTCGACCTGTCATCTTTAGTTGTTTGCTTCGTAATTTTACTATATCATTTCTAAGTAATTATTATACATTATTTATATATTAAAAAATTAATAATATCTAATAAAATAATTTAGAAGTGAAGGTTTCAACATGTCACCTTTTTGTCTTTAAATTCAATATTGAGGGTATTAAGGTCTTTAAAATAAGTTCTAAGCTCAAATTGACAATTTTTTGTTCTTTGTTTTTTCAACCTCATCAAAAGTTTTAATAAAAGGCCATTCTTTTCTCTTTAATTACCAAAAATGCTACGTAAAGAATTTACAATAATGCCATCATAAGTGGCCTTACATATATTTCCACACACGTGGACCCTCCATCTTTCATTTATTTTTTATTTTTATTTATCTTTTTATTGTATAAAATTGTTTAAAATATATTATATTTGAGTAAATTGATTAGTAAGATGATAATTTATTATAAAATATAATTATTGATAGAATTAAAAAAAATTTATTCTTTATTTAATTTCATATCAAACATATAATTTACTTTCCTTCTTATTTGTTACTATAATTTCACCTAATTTAATTTTTTCCCCTAATATATAGAAGAGAAAATTTTGATATGCCTGCTTATGTTGACTGATTCAATTTCTTCAATCGTGATTTTATTATATTGCCCCTAATTAATTATTATAAGTCATTTATATATTAAAAATAATAATATATAATTTTTAAAAAATAGACATTTATGACATGTCTATTTCAGTTGCTTCAATTGTAATTTTACTTTCTATTATATCATTTTTTATTAATTATTATAAATTATTTATATATTAAAAAATTAATAATATTTAATAAAAAGGTAAAATAGACATTTATGACATGTCTGCTTCAGCTGCTTTAATCGTAATTTTACTAAATATCTTCCCTAATTAATTATTATAAGTATCTAAGTATTTAAAGTAGCTCTCCGTCGACCTGTCAGCTTCAGCTGTTTGCTCCGTGATTTTACTATATCATTCCTAAGTAATTATTATAAATTATTTACATATTAAAAAATTAATAATATCTAATAAAACAATAGAATAGACATTTATGACATATTTGTTTCAGCTGTTTTAATCATAATTTTACTAAATATCACCTCTAATTAATTATTATAAGTCATCTAAGTATTAAATAAATAAATAATATTTAATTAAAAAGATAAAATAGATATAAAATGATAAGTTAACTCTTGATGTTTTGAATAACTTGACGTCTTATATGAGATTTCACTTATTTTTTTCACAAGTATCTTTTATAGTAATTTTATTATATCACTTCTAATTAGTTTTTGTGAGTTATTTAAAACATGTCTATTTCGTTGTTTCAATCGTGATTACTATATCACCTCTAATTAATTATTATGGTCATCTACGCATTATGTCACTTAAATTAAAGTAGAAAAAGTTTTACACAATAATTAAAAATTTGAATTATTTAAAAATTATAATTGACTATTAGTGACACAAAACTCTGGACAAGGAGTGTAATATATGTTTTTTAAAAATTACATAAAAATATTATACAACAACAACAACATACCCAATAACTAAAAACTTGAAATATCTAAAAATAATTTAATCTATTATATATTTTTATAAAATACTTAAAAAATACTATAAATCACAATAATTAACAACTTAAAAAATTTAAATGCTATAAATATTTGATTGACTCTCGAAATTGTAAAAGTATCATTTAAATTGAAATAGAAGAAAAATATTATAAATCACAATAATTAATAATTTAAATTATTTTAAAAATATAATTGACTATCAATGACACAAAAGTTTGGATAGAGAGAGTAAAATATATTATTCAAAAATTACACAAAAAATATTATAGATTACAATATTAACAACTTAAAATATCTAAAAACATATTAAAAGTATGATTGATTATCTAAATTCAATTTGTGTCACGAAAATTGAGACAAAAAAATATATATTGAGTTCATGATAGATTTCGGATGAATCCTAGGATGTATATGCAATCCATCTTTTTTTTAACTTTTGCTATGCAATTCATCGGGCTATCCATCGGATTGTTATGAATCTTAGGATGCATATGCAATCCTTTGGGCTATGTAGAAAGTAAGTGGGGAGATTTACTGGAAAAGTAAAAAGTAACAAGAATTGGATGCCTTTGGTTGTAAACAATCTAAGATGAACACTAAGATTGCGTTCCCCCTGGCTTCTAACTCTGTAGATTTATCATGCACTATCGAACTATTTCACTATTGTACATGTAGAATCTGACAAGTTATTTATCACCAACTGTCTTGTGGACTTATTGACAAATCTTACTCTTTACTTTGCGAGTCTTAGAGTGTCGCGTTATAACCCTTGCCCTGGATCCGAGATTAAATATTACCTTGAGAGTTTCAAGTTATTAGATGAAAGATAATTATCTTAAGTAGATAAAGATGATTAGCTTAGATCGACAATTAACTTTAAATGATTGTTGCGATCATTTTTTCCCAATCTCTTCCTCTCTTTTGAAGTAAGTAGTGAATACAGGCAGGTTCTTAACGTTGGCCTCCTCTAAGAAATCAATTAAATTAAATAAAACCATAATACAATAAAGAATCTTTGTTTAGAACTATTTGGAAATTCCTCTACTTCGTTAAACTACCAGGGGTCTAACCAACCTAGCTAAGGGAATTAGTCGCTCATAGTTGCAAGACAATTCCTGGAATTCATAGACAAAAATATAGAATTAATCTCGCAATAATGAAATAAGAAAACCTTAAGTCTCAAATCAATTATTCAACCAAAATCCAAGAACATAAGAATCCTAAGATCAAAGATCAATCATGGAATCAAAAGGTGTTTGTAAGTATAAACAAAGCCGCAGAGGCCATTTCCTAGCATCTCTAGCACATATTAGCTAAAAAACATCAAAAGGGTATTTATAGATTATATGTAAGACTTAGAAATCAAATCCTAAACAAAAGAGAAAAACTTGAGTCGGTGGCTACCTCGGATCCACTTACGGGCCCGTAAGTGGCCCTACGCAGGTAGTAAACCACTTCTGGGGTTTCAAACTCTCTAGAACTCAACTTTCTATCACTTACGCCCCTACCTACGCCTCTTAGGGAACCTACGGGGAATAGGTACCCTAAGTAGGTAGTCACTTTTCAGATTTCGACTTTTTTTTCTTCCGATTAGCTTCCAAAAGTTGTTTCCCTATAAAATTACTTCAAAAACACATCAAACCTAACAAACTAGCCTTTAGTTTATGCATATTCTCTAGTTTTAAGTGTTGAAAGTGCTATGAAATCATAGCACATCAACACCCTCAACTTAAAATGTTTGTATGTCCTCAAGCAAAAAGATAACAAAATAACACTATGATGCGTAACCAGGAGAACTCTAAGACATCTATGACAGTCAATCATAAACTTTAAGCTCAAAAACATTACCCATCTCTAATTTTAACACTTCAAAACCAACTACATGTATCTATGAAGCAAAACTATGTGACACAAGGAAATCAATATGTGACATTACATTAGCAATAAACAACCATGCATATGTACAAGTTACACTGCCCAAACAAGTAAGCAGCTAGCAACACAACCTATACACCCTCACATCAAAGAAGTCCCAATCACTCATATAAAATCATGGATGCCAATGCAGGGGACTTATCAAGAGAAACTCACACTCACAGTGAAGTTCCAACAATATGCATCAAATACCATAGGCTTGCCCTTATTTTCTCTACCTTAGTTTTCAGACAGTTGGGTTAGGATCACTTTTAGACTTTACTTGGCTTGTAATGTAGGCTTGAGGGCTAGTATGGTACATATGGATATTTTAGTGACTAAGACCTCATTTGATTGCACTTAATGGAGGTCTAAATCTGAATGATTAAGACTTCAGACCATTAATTACATTTGTTTTTCATTAAGATTTTAGCTATTAATAGGTCTGAATAGGTCTTAATCATTCAGATCTGAAACTAAGTCTTAATCATTAAGATGTATTCTTGTGTTGGATAATATTCACCACAACTCTATCCATAATCATCAGTAACCACCTCTACTACCTCCACCATTGTCAACCACCACCTTGCCACCAACCACCACCACCACCAACCTCCTCCACCATCACAACCACTATTTACAATCATAAATGCTACGAACCACTATTTTCAGTCGCTACCATATCTACCACTCCCATTATTTTAATTATATCTGCCTCTATCACCACCGTCAATGCAAATGCCAATAATAACACCACCATTATCAACCACTATCGGTCAGCCCTAACTACTAACCAACTCATCTATCACAATTAGCGCCACCGCTAACTACCACTAACAGATTATTACAATCCTCACACTCTTCAGGCATCACTAACATTGTCACTGGTGTCGCTATCTCTACCACCACTTCAACCACCATTATCGCTATAGTATATCTCTACTAATAATCATCTCTACCATTACAACTAACAGTATTTCCAACTACCACTAACACATCGTCAACCATCATGCATTCATTCTTAAACTATCATAATCAACACCTCCAACTACTAACATCAACCAACTTCACATCACTACCACCACCACTACCATTCACCACCATTATAATAGTCACTATAATACCAAACATCTCTATCATCACAACTATCGCCACCGATATCACTAATCACTAAGATCAATCATTACCACCACCACCACCATTACAAACCATCTTCGTTATCACTAACAAATATAAATATTGTTTTCAAACAAATAATAATTTTATTATATTAAATCAAATATTTTTCTAACATATAATTATTTTTTATTTGAATTATATTTTTTACAATACATGTAAATAAATAAATTTTGCATATTCAGATATTAAAAAATAAATAGTCTTAACGATTCAGATTTCAGATTTGAAAACAACATCTTAATCATTTAGATATGCATTCAGATTCAGATGTCTGAATTTTAATAAAAAACAAATGCAGCCTAAGCCTCTTTGGCACTACACATACTTATGGGATCCACTTATCAACCAACATTCTTTTATTCTGCCTTTATTTTTCCCTTTTTATTCTTTTATTTCACATTCAGGTTGGGTGTGGTTTGTTTTATTCTTTATTTTTTTTTTCTGTTTTTTTCTTTTTTTCCTTTTTTTACCACACCTAGCCCTAATTTCTTTACTCTTATATATCCTTCTTCATACCCACGTCATATTACGCACCTCTATGATAGCTACCCTCATCTTAGGCGATATCTGAGTTGAGGTGCACCATGTCCAAGGAGAACTAGAGCCAAAACAGGTTTATTGTAACAAAAATGGGAAGGTGAAAGGTGAAATAACAAAAATAGTCTATAAAGGCTCAAAATAGGGATCAAGGGATACTTATTCACTTTAGAAGAGTCATTTAGGCTAACAGTGGAATTATTTCAAGAACGACCTATGGTCCTTTCCTGACCGATCGTCCTACAACCTAGGTAAGACTAACCAGGCAAGTTTTGGATTCAACACACAAAGGGAATAAAGAAGGATCTCACACACACATGGCATCGGGTTACATCAAAAACTACTACCTATCCGGTTCATGCACTTATTAGGTATGATTATTATGTCTCTAATCCTAATGCCATAATGAGATTCACAATGGTCACACATATATACACATCATATAGTTCAATAACAGATTTTTTGGAGGGGTATTATTTTTCTCAAAAATCAAAACAAAGTACATCAGCCGCCTTAAGTACTCATTTTTCTTCTAGTTAAACATAAATAACACAATATGAAACGAAACAAAATACGACCTAAACATGTCAGATCTACTACAAACAAGACTCCGAGGAAAAGAGGCATAACAACAAAAACCCCAAGAGTACATCAAGACCCATAAGCAGCCCCACACTTATAAAAAAAACATGCATTGTCCCCAATGCACTGGGCTGCTAGAAACAAAGAGAGTTAGGACATACCTGTGGCACCATAGGTGCACAGATCTGACGTCAATCATAATACTCATGAATGAATGTACAAATAACAAAATAACTTGGGTTGCCTCCCAAGTAGCGCTTGATTTTACATCATGGCATGACGTGGATATGTTGGTTACTCCGACTTCACCAACAAGCCCTTGGGTACCTTGATTACTCAGATTTCATTAAGATAACACAAGACTTGGCCTCTAGTTTTTTCCACTTTAACTTATGAATTTCATCGTAATTATTTTTCTAATTTTCTACTATGATCAAGAGGTGGTGGTATAAAAATAAAGAAACCAAGCAATAGTTGTGGCATTTTGAAACTCTTGGTTCTTAAGTGAGGAATGCAATTCTTTGATTTTGGCTCAACAAATTCAAAAAGATAGGACATATTCTTTTTCCTCTTTCTTTCACTCTTCAATAGGCTTGGATGGATCGACTAATATCATACTATCCAAACATAATATGGAAAAGTGACTCAAATGAGGTCCAATACGTCTCAACTCACGAACTGCATTATGCTTTTCATCCTTACATTACTCAAGTGTGCTATGCTCAATAGTGATAAAATCTACAAAAGTATGATCAAGTGTTGATTCATCCAGCTTTATCTCCTCAATTTGTCTTATAAGAACTTTCTCCGCCTCACATAACTTATAACTAAACTGTTGGACATTACACACATCAACCTTTGCATTCAAGTCTACTTGTAGGTTTTGAATATCCAAGCCAAACCTATCAACCTTTTGAATGAACTCATGTCTTTCTTTTGCAAGGAGTGTCAATGTTTCTAGCATGCTCTCATTATGACCCAACAATATATCTATGTCGCTTCTACAGTAATGTACTATATCAAAAGGATAAGGATCAATAAATAAGGATTCATCATCACTCCACACCTCTGCTTATAAATATGTTATACCAGAAGAGAGGCTATATATATATATATATATAAAAATAAAGCCTGAAAACTTCAACAACTTTAATCGATCAATCTATAACTGTATTCCTCAGCAATGGTATCAAAATTTTAATATTGCCCAATAGTACACCTCCTTAGAAAAATAAAATAATCAATGTCAAAATATAGTAACCCAACTAGGTTGGGGTTGATCCCATAGGGAATAGGCGAGATATATTTCTCAAACTTGCTAAAATCACTAGGCTGTGTAAAAAGTAAATAGGGGGATTTGTTGGAGTAGTGAAAAGTAACCAGAATTAGATGCTTTTGGTTGTAAACAATCTAAGACAAATACTAGGCTTGCGTTCCCCCTGGTTTCTAACTTCTTAGATTTATCATGCACCGATGAACTATTCCAATACCCTGAATGCAAAATTTGACAAGTTTTGTATTACCAACTACCTGGTGGACTTATTGGAAAATCTCACTCTTTACCTTGTTAGTATTAGAGTGTTGCGTTACTAACCCTTGCCTTGGATTCCAGATAAACCATTACCTTGTGAGTCTCAAGTTATTAGATGATAGATAATTATCTTAAGTATATAAAGATGATTATCTTAGATCAATAATTAACTTCAAATCACTATTGCAATCTCCTTTTCCTAATCTTTACCTTTTTTTTGAAGTATGTAGTGAATACAGACAGGTTCTTAACATTGGCCACCGCTAAGAAATCAATTAAATTGAGAAAACCAAAATACATGCAAGAATCTTTATCTAGATTGATTTGGCACTTCCTCTACTTTGTCAATCCGCCAGGTTTCCACAACCCTAGCTACTGGAATTAGCTACTCTTAGTTGCAAGATAATTAATGGAATTCATAGACAAAAGCATAGAATTAATCTCGTAATAATGAAATATGAAAATCCAAAGTCTCAAATCAATTATTCAACTAAAAACCAAGAACACAAGTATCCCAATATCGAAGATCAATATTGGAATGAAAAGATGTTTGTAAGTGTAAACTAAGCCCCAGAAGGCATTCCTTAGCTTCTCTAGAACATATTAACTAAAAAAATGTCAAAAGCGTATTTATAGATTACATGGAAACCCTAGAAATCAAATCCTGAAAAAAAGATGAAAACTTGAGTCGATGACCACTTATGGAGCCATTTACGGGATGTTAGTAGCCCCATGTAGGTAGTAGACCACTTCTAGGTCATCAAACTCTCTGGAATTCAACTTTATATCACCTACTCCCCTTAGGTGGCACCTATGAGGGGTAGGTACCACAAGTAGGTAGTTATTTTTCAACTTTTGACTTCTTTTTCTTTCGATTAGCTCCCAAAACCTATTTCCCTGCAACATCACTTCAAAAACATATCAAACCTAACAAAATAGTCTAAAGTATATGCATATTCTCTAGTTTTAAGCATTAAAATTTCTATGAAATCATAGCACATCACCAGGCCAGCTAAATCTCCCTCATTGACATGGACTCAGTTCTCCGAGATCTTCTTAGAGAAGTATATGCCTTACAATATTTGGGATCATTTGAGAGATCAGCTCTCAAGGATGGATCAGGGCTCTATGAATATTATGGAGTATAAGGATCGATTTCATGAGTTCTCTAGGCATGCTTCTTTTATTCTGACTACTGAGTATGAGCGAGTTTGTTGCTATGTTCGAGGATTGAGACTTTCTCTTCGTATGTTTACACAAAGTTTGGTTGTTGTGGATAGGTCTTTTTCTAAAGTTTTTGATCATGCTTAGGTTATGGAAGAGATGTATCATGAGGCCCAAGGGGGAAACTATAAGAGGTCTCGTGTCAGGGTAGTTTTAGAAGGAGCTTTAGTTGCTCACAGTTCAGAGTCAATGGTTCTTAGGGTAGGTACCCTCTACATTAGCCGTACCAACATCAAGGTCAGTATAGTAAGCCTGTTCAGGCCACTTTTCAGATTATCGATGGAGGCCAATCTAGTTTGGGTGATCATCCTAGCCAGGGTAGTGATCAGTCTTTGGAGGGTTCATTTTCTGGCTATTCTGGTCATGGTGGTTAATTCGAGTCAGCCGGATCTTTGGGTTTTGTATAGCTCCTAAGGCATGTTATTGTTGTTGAGCTTTTGGTCCTTTCTCGAGAGAGTACTCCAACCATGGAGTGATGGTTCCTTTAGTTTAGAGTGTTCTACTAGTTCAGGCAATTTCTCCCCCAGAAAGAGGTGGTATGCATGGTCATAGGTGTTGTTCCTAGGGTGCTCATGGAGTTTCTCATGAAGGTAGGATAGGCGATCGGTCAGAAGCCCAGCCAGGTGGTGGGCATGGTCAGTTGTATGAAATACCTGCTAGACCTGAGGTTGAGTCTTCGGATGCTATTATCGTAGGTACGACCTTGGTGTGTCATCAGTCGGATTTTGCTTTATTTGATCTGGGATCCACTTATTTGTATGTGTTTGCTTATTATGCCCCACAATTAGAGTTATCTTGGGATTCATTATCAATGCCATTGTCAGACCCAATTTATGAGTCATGATGACACCTATTAAATTTCGCTAGTAGGTAAGCAAAACCATATCCTGGAGCTAATGTAATGGGTTTATTCAGTAGAAAATCCCCATCATAGGCAAAACTCAAGAACACAATTCATAAAGACGCAAAGGGTTCAAGATAAATAAAACAATCAATACAAGATACAATCCCACGACCTAGTAGAGCCAATACAAGAGCATCTAAAGAAAATAATACAACATCAAATGTTTAGAATAGTCAACAACATATGTCTTGAAACAAAAGACTGAACATAAAGATAAAGGGAAATGGGCGATTCAAACTCCAAGAGCTCACTCTGTTTCCGAAAATCTATAACTGCTATAACGTCGATCAACGACGACAAATAGTACTCGAATAAACACCAAAACGCTATAGAAGTGTAGTATGGGGTCAAACTTTAAGATCTCACCCTATTTTGAAAATCTATAATTGCACGAACGTCGATCAATGATGGTAACTAGTACTCAAATCTGCACCAAAAAGGTACAAAAGAGTAGTATGGGTACCAAAACAATGGGTACTCAGTAGGCACCATCGGCCGACTGAGCTAAATCATGATATAAGTATGGTAAGATGCAAGATAACATAATAAGTAGAGGTGCAGAAACACACCTGAGTCATCTCCAATACTACTGTACAAAATATGTTTAACCGAAATAGAAATATAACATAAGGCATCAACACATGCCAACATCTTTATAGAAATGTAAGTAAAGAAATCAAAATCAGAACACATTAAGAGACATCACAAGATACAAAATTGGCTCCCATATGCCAATTGGTACAGGAAAGTAATGAACTCGTCACAGCCTTCCATACGACTGGAGAGTGCACTTAAGAGAGGAATAAGGCAATCAACCCAACTAACCTTCATAATCATTTAACCATCATTCCACAATTATCATCAATATGCCAGATACCAACATTATCACAATTTACCAATATGCAATAGTATTACCATTATGTAACAACCTTATCATCGATAGTCAAAAGTCACCATTTATTAGCTAACCGTCTCTTATTAACTAATCCATTTAATAACTAGTCTTCATATGTCACGAACTAAATCAGGGCCTGGTCGTGAAGGGTATCTCAAGCCCACCAAGGAACGGAGACTACCTCATTAACCTAACCTCAAGAGCACAATGATAATAATAAAGTGAAATCCAGTGAACAACAACAACAACAACAACAACAAACCCAGTGTATTCCTACCTAGTAGGGTCTGGGGGGGTAAGATGTACGCAGTCCATATCACTACTTCAGAAGAAGTAGAAAGGCTATTTCCGATAGACCCCCGGCTCAAGACAATGAGAAATAAACAAATACTTAATAAAGCATGGAACAAGATGTCAAGACATAAATACTCCACCCACAAGGAATAATAAACAAAGAATAGTTACCATATTTGTAATAAGGCATGCAACAAAGTGTCCTAGCAAGAATAATATATCTACCAAGTAATGTCCTACCCCACGATTCAAACTGGCACTAGCCTTCTATCCTAATTTGCGTCCTCCAGATCTTCCTATCTAAGGTCATGTCCTCAGTGAGCTATAATTGCTCCATGTCCCGCCTAATCACCTCTCTCCAGTATTTCTTTAGCCTACCCCTACCCCACCTAAAACCATCCAACGTAAGCTTCTCACACCTACGAATCGGGGCATCCGTGCCTCTCCTCATCATATGCTCAAACCATCTCATTAACCTAACCTCAAGAGCACAATGATAATAATAAAGTGGAATCCAGTGAAGATAGTAATAAAATATAAATATATCAAATTAAAGTTCTAAGAGTCAAACAAATAATCTAAGCCACACTTGTCCATAAAAACCTCTAAAACCAGAATAACAAATTAGGCCAGGACATGCCCCGACCATGACAAAGAAAAGTCATAATTCCTAAAATCTAAAACCCCCATAAGAAAATAGTAGGGCTTTCCCAAGATGGAGGCTATGAATTCTCAAAAAATCATCAGACGCACCACACCACCTATTATTACACAGGAGTAATAGAAAACCCTTTGGACCCAACATCATGAAACGATGTAGCATCAACAGATGATCAGTGGGATAAGCATAGACATGTAACTTAGGGAAAGCGATAAGATAATGGCATGTCCAAAAGCAGCCAAAACCACATGCACACATTAATATAAAAATATATAAGATATCGGGATAATGTAAAGGGTCATGAACATGAGAGTTTAAAACCATTAACCTGGAATGTGTAGCTCCATCCATTCTAAGGGCACCTATGAGCTATATGGGTTCAACTTTCCCTACTAATTGGGCCCCAACGCATGTTAGCTATACGAATCAAGGAAATACAAAAGAGGGATAAAGACACCAAGGCTCTAGCCATCCCAAAAATAACATGTGTAAACCAAGAACACGATCATATGAACCCTTACGCCGATAAATTTGGTTTCCAGTATTGGTCCCCCTGGGACGTCCACCTTCACGGTAAGCTACACAATCTTCTTTAAGCCCAAATTAAAACCACTTTGCACATAATCCCAACCATAAACCAAAGAGTCTCATATTAAGGCATTTTCACTTGGTATCGTTATACCAATTACGCTTGCAAGATAATTTCTATTATACCATAACCAATTCGTTAACCATTAGACTCAAGAGTTCCATATAATCCAAAACCATGGCACGAAAGCCTTTCAAAACCATTTTATACATTTAGCCTTAAGTACGATGTAATAGTTGAAAAGAACAAGGAAATGAAAGGTCCTGCTTTTGGGATGGAGCCATATGACACGAGAGTGCCACATACAATTCCTGTGAGAAGGGTGTGATACCACCACCTATCAGGCCCGACAAGCGGTCTACAGAGCTGCATCCCTACTTACTAGGTCTATGCACGTCGCTCTCTAGGAGGTTGGCCACCTATATGCTTCTTCAAGCCTTTAAAAGTATTGAAAATTGAATCTTTGTTTTCACGCCGGTTTTCTTCTCCACCAACAACCAAGACGCATAAAAGCGGTTTCCAGTGCTGCTGGGAAGAAAAACATGATGGAATGAAACTAGATTACGTATGTTGATTGTTCATCCACTTTAAATACACACACATCAAAGCATATCTTTATCTTACTGAACCAAGTGAGGTATAGACAGATTATACCACAACTTGTGTTATGGCGAGACGAAGAGATGAAGCTAAAGGCTCCCTTGCTTGCTTTGGTTTACCAGATAAGAAGGATCATTAGACCTATTAATTGTTAATAGTCAAATAATGGCTGACTTATCTTTTCAATTGATTGGATTATGGATGGAAGGTTTGGACAAGAATTCCTAGGCCTAGGTGAATAATAAAAAAAGGTAAGATTCAAAAGAATTTACAAAAAAGGGATTTTTATAGTATTTTAAAAAAGATTGGTTAGGAGAGTATAAAATCATGCAATAAATCCATATTCAAAACCAATTCACAAAGTGGGTTGAGGTTAATGTAGATTTTAAGCCAACAATTCATCAATTTCTGGAAAACCATGCCCCCCATTCCAAACCATACCATATTGCCCCAATTCAACCTCAAAATCATTAAGTCAAGCATTAATAACATGTTTAAAGCATGTGGAGAACTATTCAAATAATAATCAATCAAAAGTCCTCAACCCAAGTTCAAACCCAACTATTAAATCACATGATATTTGGATCAATTTATGCCATAATAAAAAATACAAGTTTAGGGAAGAGAGACATGCCTGAAATATCAAAGAATTGGAACAAAATCCGAAGTTTGAAGCTTGAAGGTTAAATTTCTTGTAAACACCAGTTTTCTCTTGACTTGAGATTTAGAAAGGAGAGAGTATGTTTTTGATTTGATAATTGATTGAAAAAGGGGTCCTTAGTATGTTTTTAACTAGTGGGTAAAGTATCAAGGAGGAAAACACCAAAATAACCTTAATTATAATATGTAGGAAATTCTGGGCCTAGCTGTCACGACTCAGGTAACAACTCATGACTATTGACCATGAGTCGTTGCCTGAACTCATGACCTGGAGATCAAAATCCTTGCCCTTCACTGTTTTGACAATGAGTCACTCATCATGAATCATATTATGTCACAACTCGTGATCAAAGTAAAATATCTGGGCGACCTTACTGTTTGGACAATGAGTCCCTACTAAAGACTTATTATGTCACGTAATGGGTCGTACCCTATACTCATTTTCACAGGACCAAAACCTGGAAAACTCATTGTTAAGACAATTAGTCCCACCGTACAACTCCTGACGAGTGATACGACTCGTCACTTGAGTCGTAGTCATGGTAGTATTGTCATCACTTCAGAAATTTCAGAGTCCAAAAACTTGGGGTATAACTTTATCCCCCCTTAGGATCATTCGTTCCCGAATGAGAAGTTAGGGCACCCTTGGCACGATAATGGAAAGAATGCAACCAAAACCCAAAATAATTCAAAATGAATCTAGAGGGAAAAGAAACTCATACCTCAAATATTTGCATTCAAAGTTGGGAACAAGAATGGATACTTGGCCTTCATATCTTCTTCAGCTTCTTATGTAGCTTCTTCCATATTTTGATTCCTCCAAATAACCTTTACCAAAGCTATATCCTTAGTCCTCAATCTACGAACTTGCCTATCCAATATCTCAACCTGAACTTTCTCATAAAAGAAGGAATCCATCACACCAACCTCCTTAATAGGCACTATCAAAGAAGGATCACCCATACACTTTTTCAGTATAGACACATGGAAAACAAGATGAACAGAATCGAAACTCGTAAGCAAATCGAACTTATAAACAACATTCCTAATTCTCTTTAAAATTTGATACAAACAAACATAACGAGGACTGAGCTTCCCCTTCTTTCCAAATCTCATAACTCCTTTCATAGGAGACACCTTCAAGAATACCCAATCGTTAACCTCAAATTCCAACTCCCTCTGCCTCACATCCGCATAAGACTTTTGGAAACTCTGTGCAGTCTTAAGTCTTTCCCTAATCACTTTCACCTTCTCCATGGCTTGTTGAACCAAGTTAGTACCAAATAACCTAGTCTTACCAACCTCAAACTGTCCAATATGAGACCTATAATCCTACCATAATAGCCTCAAAAGAGGCTATCTGGAAGCTAGAATGGTAACTATTGTTATACATAAACCCAATAAGAGGAAAATGATTAACCCAACTACCTTTAAAGTCAATTACACATGCCCTTAGTGTATCCTCCAAGGTCTAAACAGTTTATTTTGCTTGTCTATCCGTTTGAGGGTGGAAAGTGGTGCTAAGGTTTACCTGAGTATCCAAACCTTTCAAAAGAAAATACCATAAGTGAGAAGTGAACTGCATATTTCAGTATAAAATGATGGACACTAGATCCCCATGAAACTTCACAATCTCCTGAAAGAACAACTTTGCATAATCCTCTCCCGAGTAGTTAGTGCTCACAGGCAAGAAGTGAGCAGACTTAATGATTCTATCTACAATCACCCAAATAGAATCATATTGATTGCGAGACCGCGAAAGACCCATAATGAAATCCATATTAATCATCTCCCACTTTCACATGGTAAAATCTATTTCTTGAGACATACCACTAGGCCTCAAGTGTTCAACCTTGATTTGTTGGCAAACCATACATTTAGACATGAAATTTGCAATATCTCTCTCCATATTGCTCCACCAGTAGATTTTCTTCAAGTCATGGTTCATCTTAGTTGAATCCAGATAAACTCTATATCTAGACTCATAAGCCTTAGTCAAAATCCTTTCCCTCAGCCGATAAACACCAGGAACACATAACCTTTTGTGATACCTCAAGATGCTATCTCTTCCAATCTCGAAAGACATAACCTTTGTTGACCCAAATCCTTAATCTGCATAAGTATAGGATCCAAATCCTTCTTCTCCTTTACCTCAGCACCATGAGATGATTTAACTACTTCTAAAACAATCACTCCCCTATCCCCGGAGTCCAAGAGATGGGCTCCTAAGTTAGCCAACCTGTGAATGTCCTTCACCATCCCTCTTTTATCCTTATCCATATAAGATAAAATCCTCATAGACAATCTGCTAGAAGCATCAACAACAATATTAGCTTTACCTAGGTGGTAGTAAAGATTTATGTCATAATCCTTAAGCAATTCTAGCCACCACCTCTACATGAGATTTAATTTCTTATACGTAAACACATACTGCAAGCTCTTATGATTTGAATAAATATCCACATGTACCCCAAATAGATAATGATGCCAGATCTTCTAAGAAAAAACCATAGCTGCCAACTCTAGATCGTGAGTCGAGTAATTCCTCTTATGAACCTTAAGCTGCGTGGAAGCATAGGATACTACGTTACCATGCTTCATAAAAAAATAACCCAATTCAACATGGGATACATCTCAATAGACAACAAATCCATCGGTACCCTTGGGTAGGATCAAAACTGGAGCATAAGTCAACTTAGACTTCAACTTTTCAAAACCATCCTCACAGGCATCGGACCACACAAACTTAACCTTTTTTTGAGTCAACTTTTTCAACAGCAATTCAATAGAAGAGAAACTCTCCACAAACCTCCTATAATACCCAACCAAGCGTAAGAAGCTCCTAATATCGATTGGAGTCATGGGTCTAGGCCATTTCTTAATTGCCTTAACTTTCTGTGGATCCACCTTAATCCCCTCACTAGAATCAAAATACCCAAGAAAAGTAACCGTATTCAACCAAAACTCACTTTTAGAAAATTTAGCACACATCTTCTGATCCTTAAGAGTCTGCAACACAATTCAGAGATGATTGACATAATCCTCCTCACTCTTAGAGTATACTAAGATATCCTTAATTAAGATAATAACAATTAAATCTAGGAACTGTCTAAAAACCTAATTTATTAGATCCATGGAAGCAGTCAGAGCATTAGTCAACCCAAATGATATATCAGAAGCTCATAGTGTCTATACCGAGTTTGAAAAGCATTCTTGGGAATATCAACCTCCTTAATTTTAAGTTGATGATAGCCTAAACAAAGATAAATCTTAGAGAAACATCTAGCACCCTGATGTTGATCGAAAATATTATCAATCCTAGGAGTATGGTACTTATTCTTCACTGTCACCTTATTCAATGGATGATAATCTATATACTTCTGAAGAGGACCATCTTTCTTTTGCACGAAAAGCATAGTAGCACCCCACGAAAAAACACTAGGATGAATGAAACCCTTACAAAAAATGCTTCTTAAGTTCCTTTAATTTAGCTGGAGCCATCCTATAAGGAGGAATAAAAATGGGATGGGTATGTGGTAGAAGATCAATCCCAAAATCTATTTCTCTATAGGGAGGAATTCCAGAAAGATCATTGGGAAATACTTCAAGAAATTCAATAACCATAGGGACTGATTACAAAGAGGGACTCTCAGAGTCAGAATCCTTAATCCAAACTAGATAATTCAAACACCCTTTTGAAATTATTTTCTGAGCTTTAAATAGGAAAAAAACCTCCCTTTGAGTATAAGGAACTCCCCGCCCATTCGATCACTAGTTCATTAGGGAATCGAAAACTGACCTTTTGGGTCCTACAATCCAAAGAATCATAGCATGGATGGAGCCAATCTATCCCCAAAATCATATTAAAATTTACCATATCTGGCTCTATAAAATCCACTAATGTCTCCCTATGAAAGATAAATACCACACAACCGCTATTAATTTTTCTAGTAATAACAGAATCACTCACCAGAATCGAATAGAAAAGGGACTCAAAAATACTTTTAGGACTAAAACTGAAGTGCACAACCACATAAAGGGTCACATAAGAAAGGGTACAACCCAGATCAAGCAAATAATAAACATCATGAAAGAAGAGCTATAATATACCAATGACCACATCAGGTGATGACTCAGATTCCAGATAGGTAGCAAGTGCATAGAGATGATTCCAGCAATTGTTGGTACCCGAAGTGGCGTCTCTAGGTGCCGGAGCTGAATAAGTAGCGACTGAAACCTTGTTAGCTCTAGTGGCCACCTTGGACATAGGGTAATTTCTCTGCATATGTCTAGGATGGCCATACTTGAAAAAAAATTCCTCTCCTCATATCAATAACCACGGTGAAGCTGCCCACAAAAATGACAAGGAGGATAAGGTTGGGCTGATTGAGTTCTACTAGCCTAAGACTGGGCACCCTATTCCTTGGACCACTGCTAGTTTGAAAACAACAATTATTCAAAGTCTTAGGATAAGGAGCACACTGGCAGACAAATACAAATTTCCCTAATTCTTCTTCTTAGTCCACAACCTTCTATCGCTCCCACTGTTATGATGACCTACACTTTACTCTGAATACCAAGACTTCTTATTCTACCTCTTTCCCATCTCTACTTGTTTTTTTTTTCATCCTCCACCTACTGTATATAAACTACTAGCCTGGAGATATCCATATCATTATTCAATATCGCAGCCTTGCATACTAATACCGAGTCACAGGATAACCCATAAGCAAACTTCCTCATTTAGGACCTCATACTCAACTCCAGTTCAGGAGTATAGCGAGACAACTAATGGAATTTCAAACTCTACTCCTTGACACTTATCTTACCCAGTTCCAAGTTGAAAAACTTTTTAGCCTTAGGTTTCCTTAACTTTTAAGGAAAGAAGTGATCAAGAAAACCACCTAGAAAATCATCCCATACCACTTGCTTAGCATCATCACCCCTCATCTATTCCCATTCCTCATACTACTGATAATCCACATCTTTCAACTGATATGCAACAAACTCTACACCTTAAGAATTCATAGCATGCATCACTCTAAAGATCTTTTCCATCTTATTAATGAACCCCTGAGGAACCTCCTCAACCTTTGAGATTGTAATGGCTGGGAGATTCAATCTCATAAACTGGCCAACCCGAGTAACCTTAGATGAATAAGAAATAGAACCAACACAATCAAACTGATGAGACTGAGATGCCTTAATTGAGTAAGCATACGGATAGACTGTTAGAACTCTGCATTAGAGATATTTCCCTGAGATGATTGAGGATGAGTATCACCAGCCTGGGTAGCTCGAGAAGGACTAGTAGGGACCGGTGGAACCCCCCATAGGGTAGTAAAATCAAGAGCAGGGACTCTAGAATGGGTCTGCAATCCCTAAACAGGGTGAGTTCCATCCAAATTTTCCTCAGGTAGGATAGAGGGTCTAATAGAGTTTCTACGACTATCAGACTTTGAGGAGGCATAATTTAAAATATGAATAATCCAGGAGTTAGAGAAGTTTCATGACAACTAGATCTATAGCCCAAATTAGAGCACAAGAAAGGAAAATATTCCTAAATGCCTTGTATCCTACCCTTTATAAGTGTGGCACGCTACACACTCTTAAAATGGACTCTACTAAACACGGCTTTATGGATACCTAATGACCCTAAACCGTGCTCTAATACCAAGCTTGTCATGACTAAAACTAGAGCATGGTCGTGATGAGTATCTTAAGATCACAATGGACTGAAGACCACCCCCTTAACCTAACCTCAAGACCACAGTGATAATAAAATAGTGAAAGCCAATAAAGATAGCAATAAAAAATTATTATATCAAATAAAAGTTCTAAGAGTCCAAAACCAACAATCCAACCCATACATGTACACGAAAACCTCTAAAACCAAAATACCAAACTAGGTCGGGACATGCCCCCAAGCATGAAAAAGAAAAGTCATAATCTCAAGATCAGAAAAAAACCTTAAGGAAATGGCAGGGCTTTCCGAAAGATAGAGGATCACCACTTCACAACAAATCAACCGACGTACCATACCACCTAACGCTACACAAGAGTAATAAAAAACCCTTTAGACCCTACATTATGAAATGAAGTAGCGTCCAGGAATGGTCAGTGGGATAAGAACTAGTATGTAACTCATGGAAAGTGATACAATGATGCCATGTCCAAAATCAGCCAAAACCACATGCACACATTCATATATACATATATAAGATGACAGGATAGGGTAAAGGTTCATGAATATGAGATTTTAAAGCCATTAACCTAGAAAGTGTAGCTCCATCCTTCTTAAGGTCACCCATGGGATATATGGCTTTAGCTTTCCCTACTGAAAGGGCCCCAACATGTGTTAGCTGCACAAACCGAGGAAATCTGAAGGAGTGTTAAAGACACCAAGGCTCTAGCCATCCCAAAAATAAAATATGTATACCAAGTAGATGATCATATTGACCCCCACTCCAAAAAACATAGTTTCTAATACTAGTACACCCGGGACCTTCACCTTTATGGTGGATACAAGACCCCCTTTGAGCCCAAATTAAAATCAATTTGCACATAATCCCAACCATAAACCAAGGAGTCTTATATTATGGCATTTACCACTTGTTATCATTATACCAATTATGCTTGCAAGCTAATTTCTATTATACCATAACCAATTCGTTAACCATTAAACTCTCAAGTTCCATTTTAATCCATAACCATGACCACCAAAGCCTTTCAAAACTATTTTATGTGTTTCGCCTTAAGTGCGATGCAATAGTTGAAAATGATGCAATAAATCCATATTTAAAACCAATTCACAAAGTGGGTTGAGGTTAATGTAAATTTTAAGCTAACAATTCATTAATTTGGAGAAACCCATGCCCCCATTCTAAACCATACCATATTTCCCGAATTTAGCCCTAAGACCATTAAGTCAAGCATGAATAACATATTTAAAGCATGGGGAATACCATTCAAGTAACAATCAATCAAAAGCCCTAAACCCAAGTTTTAACCTAACAATTAAATCACATGATATTTGGACCAATTTATGCCATAATGAAAAATACAAGTTTAGGGAAGAGAGACATGTCTGAAATATCAAAGAATTAGAAAAAAAATCCAAAGTTTGAATCTTAGAGGTTGTTCATTGTGAACCCTAGTTTTCTCTTGAATTAGAATTTAGAGAGAAGAGAGAGTATGTTTTTGATTTTATAACTGATAGAAAAAAGGGTTTCTCCAAATTAATGGAGGAAAGTGTCAAGGGAGGAAAAACAAAAATAACCTTAATAAAAATATGCAAAAAATTCTGGGCCCAGTCGTCATAACTCAGGTAACGACTCGTGATGACTGACCATGAGTCGTTGCCTGGACTAGTGACCTAGAGATCAAAATCCTTGCCCTCCAATGATATGAAAATGAGTCACTCATCGCCACTCATTGTGTGACATCACGACTTGTGACGTCGACTCATGATGTCAACTCGTGATCAAAGTAGAATATTTGGGCGATCATACTGTTTAGACAACGAGTTCCTGCTCATGATTATGTTACGTAATGGGTCATACCTTGGACTCATTGTCATAGGACCAGAACCTGCACAACTCACTATTAAGACAATGAGTCTAACATTAGGACTCATGACCAGTGATAATAACTTGCCACCTTAGTCGTAGTCATGGTAGTGTTGTTAAAACTTTAAAAATTTCAGAGTAAAAAAACCTGGGGTATTACATCATATAACAACTAGTCATCATTTTGAAACTATTCACTACATATCTGCTAGTCACTGTTCATTAGGTAATCATTATTTCTCATCTAACAACATTCACCGCTAATCATCAATTACCATTAATCATCAATTATCATTAATTATTAATTAGCACTAATCATCAATTATCACTAATCATTAATCATCACTAACCATTTACCACTTTTGGGATATAATAGACATCCCTAATATCAATATCATATCCAAACTACATATATATATGTATATATATGTGTGTGTGTGTATAATTGCCATACATAGGGCATAACCGGACTCGAACCGGTAGATGTACATATAGACACATCAATATACTAATCCTCTGTCCTTGCAAAGTATTAATGCATCATCATAATCATCCTCCAGCCTTGACAGGTATCAATATCATCATAATATCCTCCAGCCTTGTTGGATATCAATGTATCATCATAGTCATCCTCCGGACTTTTCGAGTATCAATATATCATCATAACCATTCTTTGGCCTTATCGAGTATCAATATATCATCATAATATCCTCCGGTCTTGTTGGGTATCAACATATCATCATCTTTTGAAATTTAACAAAGTGTATAATCAATTCCATAAGTGCCAATATAGTCAAGCACCAAGATTTCTAGCATAATTAATAGCGTAATTTCCCATATAATCAATAATCATATCTTCTAGCATAAATACTAAAACAATTGTTAACTTCATCAATAAGGATGTTTTCTACCATGATTACTAGCATAATTTTTTAGCTTGATTATAATCATAAGCAATAGCATGACAAATAACATATCAATAGTATATTCAATGGCTTATTATTAGCAAGAATGTAGCGTATCAATATCTTGAGCAATAGCTAATCCATGGAATAATCTATAGTTTATTCATAACATTCAATATCTAGAGCAATATATAATCCAGGGAATAATATATTGTTTATTCATGGCATAGTCAATAACATAATTTATGGCTTAGACAATATCATAGTAAATGGCTCATTCAACGGTATATTTGATAGCCTAATCAATAGACAAAACAATAACGTAATCACTACCTTGTCATAAGATTAACAAATAAATCATACGTATGGCATAATTGTTTCGGCATTGCTTACAACACCATTCATCATAACCAACATGTATAAGGTTTCTCATTATTGCCTCAAAAGGGCACTCTCTAGGCATTTACTAAGCGTATAATGGTTTCAACAGAACTAATCATCGATCTTGACTTAAGGTGGGTCAAAGATACTACTTCTAGATCTCCAAAAATACATTCTAAGTCAAATACTGCCCAGACTAGGCTAAGGTATCTAAATCCACTCTTAGATGTATAGCAAGTGACCATTAGTCCTAAGGTAAAAGTTATTCTTAAACATGACAACTAAGCCAATATAGTAACTAAGACAACATTTCTTAATGAAGGAACTAAGGCCAATCTCACCCTAAGCATTGGTGTCTAAAGCATATAATCTTGAGTAATCTAAGGAATTCTCATGCTAAACATGAGTAATCAAGTCCAATTCACCTAAGGCATAAGGAAAACCAGCTAAGTGTTTCAATTCTACGATTTCAAATAAGCTTAAATTGTCCAACTAACCAAAGTATTACATTTCATCAACCCAACACCTAAAAACAATCACAAATCTAACACAATATCATAAAAATACTATGAGATAACACAATCTAATAGGGAGACGCCAAAGAAAGATAAACAAATCGCTAATCCACTGCTTTTCCCTTCTGTGAAGCCTCCTTAAGAGGCCAAGATATCAAAAACACATTCTACTCATCAATACGAGAATAATAATACCCATATTACACCATTGTGCTTCAGGTCAAGAAATCACACCAAAACTGCCATGTAGATCCCACTTATAAACACTACATTTCCATAACAAACTCAAGATTCTATCACGCTCAAGGAATTATTACCCTAAAAATGGTTAAAAACCAAGCTAAATTGGAGTTAAAATCAAGCCCTAAAGGTTTTGGGGTTTAGAGAAAATAATCAAGAAATTTCTCAAAGAAAAGGGTGAATTCTTGCCTCAAATCAGAGGACAATCGTGAAAATAAATGTTAATCTATCTTTCCAAACTCCCCCAAGCTTCAATTTTAAGCTAGCCCACTTTTTTACGGCTTTTTGCATGAAATCATAACTTTGGGGTCTATTTATATGCATACCAGGTACTAGGGTCCCGTTATCACGACCCAGTACATGCAATCACAACTTCTGGCATTAGAAGCAGGTTTTGTGATTGTATCACTTCCATAGTGAGATCACACTATCTCCTCTTCTGCCACGGGTACCGCAATCGCGACTCTTGGCTTGCTATTGTGGCTGCATCAGTTGACAACTGAAACTTGGATTCTTCCAAATTTCTGTCAAGCCCTCGGGATTCTTTCGAAATCCCATACATACAAATAAAATATGTAACCACACCTAATTCCATATTCCGAACATGATGGAACACTTGAGTTTTCCATCCGAGGTTATTTGGACCAACTATGGGTCCCACACCCATATTTTATTTTCTCAACTTTTTGATTAATAGGTCAAAATAAGCTCGGTTTCCCCGGGACTTGAACTAAAGGACTACCTAGCCTAAAATTTTTATTCAGTGAAAGTTAAGGACTAGGATATGTTTGAGTCCGTATCTCGCTCTCAATGTCCCAATCGGCCTCCTCCTCTGGGCAGTGCCTCCACTGAACCATAACTACATGAATCTCTTTAGTGCTCAACCGCCTAACATCGCTAGCTAAAATGAGCATAGGATCCTCTACAAAGATCAAATGCTGATCCAACTGGAATGAGTCCTATATAAGCACATGAGATGGATCAGGAATGTATCGCGGAAATAAAGAAACATGGAAAACTGGATGAACAACGACAAAATTTAGAGGTAGAGCTAACTCATAAGATACCTCACCAATGACGCAAAGAATATCAAAAGGTCTAATATATTTAGGACTGAGCTTGCCCTTCCTCCCGAACCTCATCACATCCTTAATGGGCGATACACATACATAATCACCAACTCCAAATCTCAAGGCATGAAGCCTAGGAGCTACATAAGTCTTCTTCCCACTCCGATTCTCTCTCAACCTATCCTAAATCACCCTAACTCTTTCCAACAACTCCTGAAGTAAATTAGTATTACAGAGCCTAATCTCAAAAGTTTCAAACTATCCAACCAGAGAAGGACATATCATACCATAAAAAGACTCAAAAAATGCCATCTCAAAACTCGAATAATAGCAACTATTATATGCAAACTCTGCTAAATGCTTCCCCCCGCTGGCCTCCAAAATCCATAACATATGCTCGAAGCATATCCTCAAGAACCTGAACGGTTCGCTCCGACTGACTATTTGTTTGCGGATCATAGGTTGTACTAAGTTCCACTAAGTACCCAACTCTTCCTGAAAAGCTCTCTAAAATCTCAAAGTGAACACAGAACTAGGGTCTGAAATAATAAAAATAGGCACACCGTGCAAAATGACTGTCTCCCGAACATAGATATGGGCTAATCTCTCAGCACCGAAGGACATATGTATAGGAATGAAATGTGCTGACTTGGTTAAATGATATATGATGACCCAAATTCCAATGGAACCATGGGAAGTGTGAGGTAACCCACTAACAATATCCATAGTAATTCATTCCCATTTCTACTTGGGAATGGGCAACCCTGAGTCAATCCACTCGGTCGCTGATGATCGGCCTTTACCTACTAATAACATAGGCCTTAATCTACAACGTTTTCCACATAACTCTTTATACCACTCCACCAATAATGGTATCTCAAATCTCTATACATCTTGGCTATATCGGGATGAATGGAATATCTAGAGCTGTGAGCCTCATGCCAAAGCAACAAGCCATAACCATTATTTATCATCTTTGGGACTTAAACCCATTGTCAAAAAAATGACATCAATTTAATTTAACATTTAAGGACTCAAACCCATTTAACAGTTCAAACCACCAAGGTTTGAATTTAAATTAATTTATGGCCAACAAGACTTTCATAATCCATTACCAATTATCAACTTTCATAGGTCAATGCCTTAGTTCAAAACACGATTAATATGTGACAAGATTCTTCTCATTGACATTTTAAAAAAAGGGTTGAAGGCATACTATTTATCAAACCATTATTCAAGCCAAAAACCATCAAGTTAGGTCTAGCCATAACCCATTCATTAAACCACAATTCCCAAGAAGCCACATGTGCAAAACCATTTTCAAAACATGTACAATCATAATTAAAAACATGAGAAAACAATACTCAATATTATGCATTTAAACCCTCAACCATGGTTTTCAAAACCACCATTAATCATTCATGAACAAGGTTTAAAACACATGATTTTTGAGAACTAATAATGAGGGAAGAGTCATATGCATGAGTTACGAAGATTCATGGAGAGATTTCGATCCTTAAGCCTCTAGATGACCACCTTGAAGAAACCATAGCCCAATCTTCTTGAGAGGTTTTTAGAGAGTGTTTTAAATCTTCTAAGTGTAGAATGAGTGCCCAGTAAGTGTTATATACATGGGGTTTTAAGGGCTTGAGGTAGGAAATATCAAAAATACCCTTAGCTTAAAAGCTATAAAATGAACGTAGGTGCGTACGATTGCACCCCTCAACTTGTATTCACATTATACGAGTGGTACCCTCAAATCGTCACATGATCAAAAAATTGGACACCATATTATGTCCAACATGCGACTCCTTTTCCCAACTCGTATCATCATATGACTAGTACCATACCAGTCGTACCCTAGGCAGAACATCAAAGGTTAGACACTGGATAACAAATGGTTTGGACCCTACCTTTGATCACTTGAACACATGAATCGTATGGAGTCTTCTAGTATCTAGGTCAAAACTTGTCCAACAACACTAACCAACTTACGACTAGGGTCCCTAGACCTGTACCCATACTATACGACTAGTATGTTGAGTCATATGATCAACAAAAGACTCAAACTAAACAAAATTTGCTAGGGTCAAAGCCTAGGGAAATTCAGTCTCCCCTCTTTGGGATCATTATCCCCGAATGATGGAACAAGGAAATACAAGCACGATTAGACTCCACACGTCTCTACTCTAACCTTTAACTAAGTTTGAAAACAAAGATGCAAGGAAATCAATCTTTTCTTTAAATAAGTTAGAAAACAAAAGATGTTATGAACAACACATACCTCAAGTACGAATTTCTAGAATTGGGAACATGTGTAGATACTTAGACTTTATGTCCTCTTCCACTTCCCAAGTAGCTTCCTCGATCTTTTAATTCTGTCATAGAACCTTTACCGAAGCCACGACTTTCGTTCATAACCGACGAACTTGCCGATCCAAAATCCTTATCGAGACCTCCTCAAAGGAAAAGGAATCTGAAATATCAATGCTCTCTAAGAGAACAACCAACGAAGGATAGCCCACTCACTTCCACAATATGGACACATGGAATACCGAATAAATCAAACTCATGCTAGAGGGCAACTATAACTCATATGCAATGCTACTAACCCTTTTCAAAATAAAGTACGGGCCAACATATCAAGGACTGAGCTTCATCTTCTTCCCAAACCACCTGACTCCCTTCATGGGAGACACCTTCAAGAACACCAAATCACCAATCTCAAGCTCCAATTCCCTTTACCTTACGTCTGCATATGACCTTTGGCTACTTTGGGTGGGCTTAAGCCTATTCTGAATTACCTTCACCTTCTCCATAGCTTGGTGAACCAAATTTGGGCTAAATATTTCCGCTTCACTAACCTCGGACCACCCAATAAGAGATCTACGCCTCCTACCATACAATGACTCAAACGAATCCATACCAATGTTGGAATGATAACAATTATTATAGGAAAATTCAATTAGAGGCAAATGGTCGAACCAACTACCACTATAATCAATCACACAGGCTCGCATCATAACTTCCAAAGTCTTAATAGTCCTCTTCACTTGTCCATCTGAATGTCGGTGAAAAGCCATGCTTAGACTCACTTTAGTCCTCAAACACTGTTGAAACGAGCATAAAAATATGATGAGATCTAAGTACTAGAATTTGAAATGATCGAGAGAGGCACACCATGAAACTTTACGACTTCCTGAAGGAATAACTTTGCATAATCCTCGAAAGAATAAGTAATCATCACTGGCATGAAATGAGTAGACTTAGTCATTCTATCCATAATGACCCAAATAGAGTCACACTGATTCTGCGACTACAAAAGGCTGATAACAAAATCCATATTACTTACCTTCTATTTCCACATCGGTAGTTCAATCTCTTAGAGGAGCCCACTGAGCCTTAAGTGATCCACCTTTACTTGCTGACACACCATACACTTAGCCACAAAGTTGGCTATATCCCATTTCATGTTATTCCACAAATACATATCCTTAAGGTCACAATAAAACTTTGTCAAATCGAGATGAACCATACACCATGTTTCATGGGCCTCAGCCAACATCCTACCTCACAATCTATCCACGTCGAGAATACACAACCTCCTTTGGTACCTCAAGATACCATCACCGCTGATCTCAAAGGCCATCACCTTCGCCTTACCCTCACCATCATTGATCTTTCTCAAGCGAGGTTCTAATACCTACTTCTCCTTTATTTTTGAACCAAGAGATAATTGCACCACATATTGCACAAACACTCTACCATCCTCAAAGTTCAAGAGATGAACTCTAAGGTTACCCAAAAACTGAATATCTTTCTCCAGTTCCCTCTTATCCTTATCCACATATGACAAGCTACCCATGGAAAAACTACTAAGAGCATCAACAACCACATTAGCTTTACTTGGGTGGTAGTGAAGAATCATATCATAGTCCTTTAACATCTCAAGCTACCTCCTTTGCCTAAGATTAATCTCTTTCTGAGTGAACACATACTGAAGGCTCTTAAGATCAGAAAAGATATCAACATAGACTCCATAAAGATAGCGAAGCCAAATTTTCAATGTGAATACAACAACTAATAATTCCAAGTCATGAGTCAGGTAGTTCTTTTTATGAACCTTTAATTGTCTAGAGGCATACGAAACCACCTTACTATGCAACATCAATACATATCCCAAACCAACCCATGATGTATCACATTAGTCAACAAAACCCTCGGTACCCTCAGGTAGAGTCAAGACCAAAGCTGAATTCAACTTATCTTTTAGTTTCTCAAAGCTACCCTCGTAAGCATCCGACCATAAAATCATTACTTTTTTCTAAGTCAATTTAGTCAATAGAGTAGAAACAGAAGAAATAATCTACATAAACCTCCTTTAATAACTGGATAAACCCAAGAAGCTCTGAATATAAGTTAGAGTTGTGGGTCTAGACCACCTCTTAACCACAACAACTTTCTGAGGATCCACCATAATCCTCTTACTAGACACAATGTGACCTAGATAAGTTACGACATTTAACCAAAATTCACATTTAGAGAAATTAGCATACAATTGCTGATCTTTCAATGTCTGCAAAACTAGGCGGAGCTGATCGGCATGATCCTACTCACTCTTAGAGTACACCAAAATATCATCAATAAAGACAATCACAAATAAATCTAGATGGAAGACCCTACATAGAATCCATGAATACCGTCGGGGCATTGCTCAACCAAAAAGATAATACCAAGAACTCAAAATACCCATACCGGGTATGGAAAGTTGTAATAGGGATATCCAGATCCCTAATATTTAACTGATGATACCCAAATCGAAGATCATTTTTGGCATCCTGAAGCTGGGCAAAGATATCATCAATTCTTGGAAGAGGGTACTTATTCTTCACCATTACCTTATTCAATTGCCGGTAATCAATACATATCCAAAGGGACCCATCCTTCTTACACACAAACAATACTGGAGCACCCTATGGGGACATATTAGGATAGATAAAACCCTTGTCTAAGAGGCCTTTCAACTTCTTCTTGAGTTCCTTCAACTCAGCTGAAACCATTCTATACGGGGGAATAGAAATAGGACGAGTGTCTAGAATAAGGCCAATCTCCAGATCGGGAGGTACACCAGGAAGGTTATCAGGTAAGACTTTAGGAAACTTATTTACCATAGAAACATAATGTAATCCAAGTTAGAATCTTTAACCTGGTGTAGATGATAGAGACAACCTTTGGAAATTAATCTCCAAGCTCTAAGATATGACATAAACCTCCCCTTAGGAGCTAGGGAACCACCCTCCCACTCAATAATTGGCTCATTAGGGAATTTAAACATGACCTTATGTGTCCGATAGTCTAAAAAAGCATAACATGAGTGCAACCGGTCCATCCTAGAATAACATCAAATCAACCATTTCTAACTCTATCAGGTCTGGCGGAGTTTCTCTACTACCTATAGATACCACACACTCCCTATAGACTCTTCTAACAACCACAAAGTCTCCTACAGGGCTAGAAATAGAAAAAGGGTCCGACAGACACTCAGGACCAAAATAAAATACACAACCATAAATAAGGTCACATAAGAGAGAGTGGACCCCAGATTAATTAAACAATACAAAAATGGGAAAAGAGTTTCAACATACTAGTCACGATATCAAGTGATGCCTCAGACTCCTGTTGGGTAGTGAGAGCATAGAGATAGTTTCGACCAGTGCCGGAGCTAGAAATAGCACCCTTCGGTGCAGGAGATAATGAGGTAGTAATAGGGACCCTATTGGCCCAAAAGCAACTCTAGAGGGACACTCTTGCTGCATATGCCTAATCTGACCATAACTAAAATAATGATTCCTCCCCTTATCACACTGACCATGGTAGAGCTGACTACAAAATCTGCAAGAAGGATAGGATGGTGCTGATTGGGCCTCACTAGCCTGAGATTGGGCACCCTATTCCCTAGAAGCATCATCACTCTTACCACTTTATTCACTAGATGGCTTTGGGTAGGAAGAACTAGCCATTAAATAAGAGTTAGGACTCTCCCATCTCCTCTTATTATACCACTTACCACTATGTTGTTGGCCTCTACGTTATTCTTAGTACCAAAATTTCTTACTCTGACTCTCACCAATCTTAGCCTACTTATTTTTCTCCTCTTTGAACTTCTGTATATACTCAACCAATCTAGATACATCCATGTTCTTATTCAACAAGACAACCTTACAATCAAGAATCAACTTACGGAAAATCCCAAAGAAAGTTTTCTCATCTGAGCCCTCATATTAGATACTAATTCTGGAGCATACCTAGACTGCTGATAAAATTTCAAGCTAATATGTGAGCTGAAGCTAACACATTTGAGGCTTTTAACTAAGAATAATTGTAAAGTCTTAAGCAACTTTTGTCGTTTTTGAGTGTTTTATCTTTGATTTTGCAGTAGAAGATAAGATGCTAGAGAACAACAAGGATGAAAACAAAAGAGTTAAAATTTGAAGCTAAAAGAAGAGAAGTTTGGCTGACGACATTCTTGATAAGTCGTCAGCCCTGTGATAATTTATCAACTTCATCATCAGCCTTAGACAGAGAATGGACCTCAGTTGAAAGTTGTGATAATATTTTGTGATAAGCCATCAAGGAGTTGATAGGTCGTCAAAATTGTCATCAGTCTAAGGCAGAACATGAGAGCTAAGGTAGATAAGTGATGGCATTTATGATAAGTCATCAAAGATTTGATATGCCATCACAGTTCATCATCATCCTAAGGCAGCGAATGTAAAAATTAAAGAGGAGCTGACGACATTTGTGATAAGTCGTCAGCCTCCTGATAAGGCGTCACGAATGACGTCACCTATCTGAGAAATTACTGTACTCTATGATTTTGTTTCCATAATTAGGGTGAACTATTGAAAGAATTGTTTAGGATTTTTTAAGGAGTTCCAAACATCTTTTGGGAGACACGTATTTTGTTACTTTTCTCTCTAGTTTTTTGGCTTGAAAAATAATTAACTTTGAAGAGATTTCCATCAATACTTTGGGGATTCCTATTGTGATCTAATCTGAGAATCACTAGTTATTATTCATCTTGTGGTAAGTTTATCTTTCAAATTATAAATTCATCTAGTTGTTCCAATCATTACATCATAAGTGGCTAAACCCATCTAGCCTGAATTATGTGATCTATGGATTAAGTTTTGGTAAGATGCTAAGTGTTTAAGATTCAAAAGGTAATAGGACTCCTTAAAAATTCCAAGATTTTAATCATTGTCTATTAGTTGCAAACAATAGATAGCACCTACTTTGATTTGCTTGAGATTAGAAATCAAATACAATAGGAAGTGAATTATTGACAGGAACTTGGAAGCACTAAAAACTTCCATTTAATAATTGACGCTGTAACAAGGTTGATTAACCTGAGGTAAAGTCTGGTCAGTGAATATAAATTCCCTAAGTCCGAGAAGATTAGGTAATTAAATGGTTAAGTAGGTCGAGAGATATTTAGGCATAACTTCGATAAAGATAATCTGTTGTCCTATTTACTGTGAGAATCTTGAATCACTATTAGCATCTGTCAAGTACTAAAACCCATAGTGAACATAATTATGGTTTTCCATAGACTCTTGATTATAAACACTGAAGCTAAATTGACCAACAATTATTTATTAAACTCAAAACCGCCCATTTCAGGAAACATCCAACTATCAGTTGATTAACTCGCAAACGACTTAAGTTCACACCATATTCACTGTGGGATTTGACCCCAACCTAGTTGGGTTATATATTGACAACGATTTCTTACATTCTCATTAGAGAGGTGTAGTTTGAGCATTATAAAAAATGGTGCCGTTGCCAGGGAATACGATTGTAAATTAAAGTTTGTGTGCGCTAATTGACTGTTAGTCAAGTTTCCTAGTTTTATGTTTATTTGTTGTTTTTGTTTATTACAGGATATTTGTAGTGTATGCCAAGAACCAGAAGTTTTGGAGAACCATTAGTACTACTTAATCCGGAACCAAAATGAATTGGAAGAATGGCCGACCAGCAAGAGGCTGACAGACTAGCAGCCTTAGCTAGAGCTCAGGTGAATGTGCAGAATGTCGGGCAACAAGCAAGACATCTAAATCCTGAGGATGAAGATTTGGGAGATGAGGAGTTTCTAAATCTTGGTAACCCAAGGCGTGCAGGGCAAGTAGCTTCACCAGTACAACGTAATGCTAACAGGAACCATCTATTCCGAGGAAGGCAAGATTACCAGCTGGTCCAGTATAACCTCAGTGATAATGATGATGGAATAGATGGAGAATATGAAATGGGAGAAATTATTCCTCCACCATTGGCACCTGGGGCAAAGTTCAAAATTATGAGTACTATGATTCAACTCCTCAATCTGAAGAGGTTGTTTGGTGGCCTTCTAAGGGATGAACCGAGCTCACATTTGGTGAACTTTATCACCATCTATAAATCTTTTAATAACCCAGGAGTGGGTCAGAATGCTATTCAATTGAGGTTGTTTTCTTTGTCTCTGTCTGGGGAGGCAAAATTATGGCTTAATGAGCTGACACCTGATTCTATAACCAACTGGAGACAGTTGAAAGAAGCTTTCCTAGAAAGGATCTTTCCACTTTCCAGGAGGGTATAATTGAGGGATGAGATCAACAACTTTAGGCAACTCCCGTCTGAAGCCTTGCATGAAACCTGGGTGAGATTCAAAAAGAAGCTAACACAATGTCCAAACCACAATATGACGGACATACACTTGATGAAGACTTTGTACAGGGTTCTTAACTCTGTCACAAAACCAATTGTAGATAATGCTGCTGGTGGTTCATTTGTTGATCTTACATTTCCAGAGACTTCAGAGATACTAGATAGAATAAACAAATAGAGTCGAGCATGGCATACCAGAGACTCTATGGTAGCCAGCCCCACTGTTTCTATGGGCATGGCTGCGGAACAACACAAAAGAAATGAGGAGTGTGACTAAGACGTGGCTCACCTAAAAATGCAGATGGATCTGCTAATGAAACACTTGCTATTAGGCAAGACTGAGAAGGTGAAAGCTGTGGGATCTCAAGATAGAGTTAATGCAGATACAGAAGAAGAGATGAACTATGTTAATAATCAGGGGGGTTTCTGAGGCAATGATCAAGGGACTCAAGGTCAGAATTATTATGATAATCCTGGTTATAAAGATAGGGGAGCAGGGAAATTGGAGAAACTATAATGATAGGAGCGGGCTCTATGTCCCTCCTGGAAATCATGAGGCTGTTACAATAAGTTCTGAAAAGATGTCCATGGAGGACATGATGGATAAGTTGCTGAAGGGAGTAGAGGCTACCAACTCTGGTGTGACTACCATGAAGATCGATCTGTCATATATTAGTCAGTTGGTAAACTTACACTCAACGGAAATCAAATAGTTGGAGCAGCAGATGAGCCAACTCTCCACAATATTTAACCAGAGGAAGAGTGGAACGTTACCAAGCTATATGGTCTAGAATCCATAAAATGATGGCTCAAGTATAGAGATTACCACTAGGAGTGGTAAGATGTTACCTGGACCTTTTGTGGGTAAAAGTTTGGTTGAAGATGTGACTCAGGCAGAGGATGAACCCAAAGAAGAATGACCAGTGGAGTCTAAGAAGATGGATGGTTCTAATGGTCTTCTAGAAAAAGAGAAAGAGAAGAAGAAATAGGTAGTGTTGAAAGCTCTCCCAAAACCACCACCCCCCTTTTCTCAACGATTGAAGAAAAAAATTGATGATGCAAAATTCAGCAAGTTCATGGTAATGCTCAAACAATTGACGGTGAATGTGCTATTGGTTGAGGCACTTGAGCAAATGCCAGGATACATAATGTTTATGAAAGACCTTGTCACAAAGAAATGGAAGGTTATCCATGAGCCGTAGGACAATCTCCATCATTGTGGTGCTATCTTCACGAGGTCTTTAGTGTAGAAAAAGGCAGATCCGAAAGAATTTACCATCCCGTGCACTGTTAGGTCTCTGAACTTTACAAAATCACTATGCAATTTGGGAGCCAGTATAAACCTAATGCCACTCTCTGTGTACAATAAATTGGGTTTAGGGGATCCTACCCCGACGAACATGCGATTGGTGATGGAATATAGGTCTGTGAAGTGGCCAGTGGGCATATTACACGATGTATTGGTAAAGGTGGCCGACTTTATATTGCCTGCTAATTTTATAGTCCTAGACTGTGAGGTGGACTTTAAAGTTCCCATCATCCTGGGTAGACATGGGGCTGAATGAGCTAAAGTTCAGACTCAACGACAAAGAAGCAAGATTCAAAACACACTTATACATGACATAGAAAAAGGAGATGAGTGTTCTCTCAATTGTGGATGTATTCTATGAAGATGGTAAAGAGGTATCTACAGGTTGTCTTGGCAAAGTCTTAGTATTAAAGATAACCAAGTCATGCCACAACATTAAATTAGGCTCTATTGGGAGGCAACCCAATATTTTTATATTCTAGCAAATTGTTTATTTTTGTAGTTAGGTCAAAGAAGGTAGAATCGATGTATCCAACCAAGTATTCCTAACGACATATTTGACGAGCTGTCACAATTGTGATAAGCTGTCAGATTCGTCGTCAGAGACATCAGCTCTGAGGTAGGTTCTGTTAAGGCTGATGATATTTGTGATAGTCTATCACACTTGTGATAAGCCATCAAAAAATTTCGTCAGAAACATCCCAAAATTAGCTATCAGAAAAGCCTGGGCCCAGGTGAAAAGATCCGACCCGGCCCACAACGCTGTCTTTCGACCTTCCCGCGTGTTTTCTTTAATTACTTTAAGTTTTATTTTCTTTCCATCTTTAGTTTATTTTCTTCCCTTCCTAAAGTGTTTCCAAGTAAAACAAAAGAAAACTTCCTTGTGTGTGTGGGTTTGAAATCAAAATCAAGAATCTTCTTTCCTCTACTTCTCTTGCTTGTGTAACCAAGTGAAGTCACCTATCAGGTTTTGTAATGGCTACCAAAGAAAAGAACCCCAAACCTACAAAGAATGGGAAAAAAAGAGTGTACCCCGAAAACTCTTCAATGAGGAATACGATTATGAGAAAGAAGAGCCACTGCTCAGAAAGCAAAGAAAGAAGATAATCCTAAAAAAGCCTCCACCACCCCCACCAGTTGAGGTGGATGAGAGTGAAAAAAGTGATATCGAGCTAACAACGTCTGAACATATAGATTCTGAGCAGACGACCTCTGAGAAACAAGGTTCTGAACATGCAGAGTCTGAAGAGCATGATTCAGATCATCCTGATTTCAAAGAACATGAGTCTGGGCAACCTGAATCCGAGGGACCATCAACTGAGTCCCCTTCTTCTAAGCCACAAGATGATGAAAAATCTCCAATTCGGGGAACGATGGTTAAATGTAAGAATCCTGAAGTCTGAGATGGAACTAGGTGGTAGATTCCCAAAGCTCAGAAAATCTTCTTTGATGGGCTTCGTAGAACTAATAGAAGAGCTGTCAAAAGGACAATCTTTGAGAAAAAGAGGATCATTACCAAAGGGTTGAGCAGATATTCGGAAGTTGAGCAGAAATTTTGTGACTACGAGTTGGGATGGACTACAAGAGGAGGAAATTCATTTTTCCCTACACTAGTTTAGGAGTTCTATGCAAACTACCAAGCTCTCTTGGAAAACATGTGTAAAGAAGGAGAGAAAGTAGTAGACCAACCTTTGCTGGATAAAGTTCCGGTACAGGGTGTAATGGTGGATGTTTCTGAAGCAACAATCAACAGGTTCCTTCATGGCCCAAACTTCACTCCTCAGGCCGCTTCACCTACTTTTTATGCCCGGTTGAAGCATCGGGAAAATAAACAGTCTTGGTTAGCCAAACTCATAACTGATGGAGAACCAGAATGGCTGACCAACTCGAGTGAAAGGATCTTCAAGGCCTCCTTAAATTCAAAGGCAACATTTTGGTGGGGTATTGTACATACCTGGTTGATGCCCACAGTTGGCGATAATATCCTCGGGGATGATACAGCAATACTGGTCGCAAGTTTTGTGTCTAACTTTAAATTGAACTTTGGAGAGATTATCGTCAAAGATATAAAAATTTAGGTCTCAAGGTCTGATACAACATATCTCTTCCCTTGTTTAATTATGAGGTTGTGTAGGGCATCCAACGTGCCTAAGGTTGTAGGGTTAGAAGAAGAACTTCTTTCCAAGAGGACCCACAATCTGATCCGAAATAATGAAAATCAACCGAGGCTGATGCTTGATAGAGGCACAGAGATTCCAATAGATCCACCGGTTATAGGTACCAGCTCAACACCTAATGTAGAGTTATCGGATTCTGAAGCTGTACCTCCAACATCTAAAACAATGGAAAAATCATCAATGCCCAGAACTGAGACAAATCCTCCAGCTGCAATGCCTACAATAGAATTTGCCTTCAACCTTATGAATTTTAGGAGAGTGGCAAAACAATCCAAGTGGTGTGAAGAGCAGATTCTACTCCTTGCCAGACAATTTGCAGCTGCGGTAGGCAAAAGGGTTAAGGCTGCACTTGATCCCTACAAGGCTCTGCTGGGTAGGATTGATGAATTGGAGAACCGCTTCAATGCGTGGTCGAAAGAGAGATCATTTCTGAAGATTGCACTATTCAGATCAGACCTAGACAAGGTGAAAACGGAGGTTGGAAAGATACAATATCACCAATTTATGGTGTCTACAAATCCGGATATTGAGGAATCTGAGGGAGAAATCCCATTACTTGATCTCACAGAGGAACCAGTGAAGAAAAAGAAGAAAGGTGAGAAGAAAGGCAAGGGTAAGAGAGAGAGGCCTGACAGTGATGAAGAAAGAAAATCAGAAAAGAGGGCAAGAAAGAAGACTGAAAAGGAGAAAATAAAGAAGGCAAGGATCGAGTCTATAGTTGATAATGAGAGATGGGAGGTAGCCATTCGAGCGAGAGCTACAGGTGCCTCTACTAGTAGGCCTTCAAAAACTGCCAAGCCAGCTGCACCAGAATAGAGCGAGGCTCCTGATAGAGATAGGGAAGCTAAGGAAGTGACAGCAGGTCCAGGAACCCATGACCCCCAAGCTTGATCTACCCCAGGTATACCCTAACCCTTAGTTCAGATTTTCTTTGATTTTAAGTTGAGGGTGTAAGGTAAATTATTGTTGTAAAATTTTATAGTCGACTAGGAAAAATACTAGTACTTAAGGCAGTTAACTTGTTTTTGTAATTTTTGAGCACCTCTCCAATAGACTGAGTAGTTACTTGTGTGAATTGCATCTAAGTGTGACCACTGTGCATCTTTGTATGGCATTAGTTCTAGTGAAAAAATAATCAGTGCTAAATAGCTGCATAAACTAAATGAGTAGTAGCTTATATATACTTGTGTGCCATGTGTGTGTAATATCTTACTCAGTTCCTATTGTATGTTAAATCCAGAACTTGTCCGGTTAGTCTTCCCTAGGTTGAAGGATAGGGGGTAGGAAAGGATCATAGGCCATTTTGATATTAGCCCATTGTTAGCCTAAATGACCTTCCCTGTATGTAGAATATCCCTTGATCCCTACTTTGAGATTGATTAGCCTATTTTTTTTATAAAACTTGTCACCTTCCATTTATGTCATAATGAACCTGTTTTGGCCCTGGTCCTCCTTGGACACTTTGCACCTTGACTTAGGCAAATGGCCTAAGTTGAGGGTGGCTATCATAGGGGTGCGTGATGTAAAATGAGTAGGAAGAAAGTTAGAGTAAAAGAAAAGAATAAAAAGTTGGGTGCGGTATGAAAGATAAAGAAAAATAAAAGTTGTGGAAAAGAAAAACTGATCGTAGAAAAGACCGCAACCATCCTGAATAACTGTGATCAAGAAGAGAGAAGAATAGAAATAGGCTAATAAGTGAAATCCCAAAAAGCTAGTGTAGTGTCAAGGAGGCTTAGTCACTTTAAATATCATCGAGTATCATACTAGACCCTAGCCTTCATTACAAGCCAAAGAGAAGACCTATAGTGATCCTAGCTGACCTGTCTGTCAATCTGGGTAATGAAAATAAGGGCAAGCCTATGGTATTCGGCATACATTGATTGGAACTTCATTCTGAGAGTGAGTGTCTTGTAATTTTCCCCATGGTTATATATGTGATGTATGATATGAGAAAAGAGGGATTTCTTTGTAGTGAGGGCACACTAGTTACATCGCTAGTTACTAACTTGTTTGGATAGTGTAAACTTGAAGCATGCATGGTTGTGTTGCTGAGTTGGTGCCATATCTTGATTCCTGTGTGTTGCATTGGTGTTCTTTAATAATATACACAGTTGTTCTTAAATTGACTGACCATGGAGATGGTGAATATATTTGAGATGGTATAGATGATCGACTACCAAATGTACTTTGTATTCTCTTAATTGTGTTTGAGTTGCTTGAGGACAAGCAATTGTTTTAAGTTGAGGGTGTTGATGTGTGAGATGATGCTAACACATTTGAGTATTATAACTGAGAATAATTGCAAAGTCTTAAGTAAATTTTGTCGTTTTTTAGTGTTTTATCTTTGTTTTTGCAGTAGAAGCTAAGATGCTATAGAACCAACAAGGATGGAAGCAAAAGAGTTGAAATCTAAAGCAAAAAAAAGGGAAGTGTGGCTGACGACATTCTTGATAATTTGTTAGTCCTGTGATAAGTTATTAGCTTCATCGTCAGCGTTAGACAAAGAATGGAACTCAGTTAAAAGTTGTGACGACATTTCGTGATAAGCCGTCAAGGAGTTAAAAGGTCATCAAAATTATCATCAGTCTAAGGTAGAACATGGGATCTGAGGTAGATAAGTGATGACATTCGTGATAAGTCATCAAAGATCTGATAGTCCATATTAGTTCGTCGTCAGCCTAAGGCAGCGAATGTCAAAATCAAAGAGGAGCTGGCGACATTTGTGATAAGTCGTCAGCCTCCTCATAAGGCGTCACGAATGGCATCACCTGTCCGAGAAATTACTGCACTCTATGATTTTGTTTCCATAATTAGGGTGAATTATTTAAAGCATTGTTTAGGGTTTTCTAAGGAGTTCCGAACATATTTCGGGAGACACGTATTTTTTTACTTTTCTCTCTAGTTTCTTGGCTTGAAAAACAATTAACTTTGAAGAGATTTCCATCAATACTTTGGGGATTCCTATTATGATCTAATCTGAGAATCACTAGTTATTATTCATCTTGTGGTAAGTTTGTCTTTCAAATTATGAATTCATCTAGTTGTTTCGATCATTACATCATGAGTGGCTAAACCCCTCTAACCTGAATTATGGGATCTATGGGTTAAGTTTTGGTAAGATGCTAAGTGTTTAAGATTCAAAAGGTAATAGTACTCCTTGATAATTCCAAGATTTTAATCATTGTCTATTGGTTGCAAACAATAGATAGTACCTGCTTTGATTTGTTTGAGATAAGAAATCAAATACAGCAGGAAGTGAATTATTGACAGGGACTTGGAAGCACTAAAAACTTCCATTTTATAATTGACGTTGTAACAAGGTTGATTAACTTGAGGTTAAGTCTGGTCGGTGAATATAAATTCCCTAAGTTTGAGAGGATTAGGTAATTAAATGCTTAAGTAGGTCCAGATACATTTAGGCATAACTTCGATAAAGATAATCTGTTGTCCTATTTACTGTGAGAATCTTGAATCACTATTAGCATTTGTCAAGTACCAAAACCCATAGTGAACACAATTTTGGTTTTCCATAAACTCTTGATTACAAACACTGAAGGTAAAGTGACCAACAATTATTTTTTAAACTCAAAACCCCCCATTTCAGGAAACATCCAACTATCAGTTGATTAACTCGCAAACGACTTAAGTTCACACCATATTCCCTGTGGGATTCCACCCCAACCTAGTTGGGTTACATATTGACAACGATCACTCACATTCTCATTAGAGATGTGTAGTTTGAGCATTATCACAAGGCATACTCCATGGCAGACATCCTACCTTGCCTTAGATTCACAAACTCTTTCATTTTTTCCTCTCTCAACTCCTGAGGAAAGAAGTGGTCCAGAAATGCATTAGAGAAATCCTCCCACAAGGCAGAGCTAGCATCATCACCTATCAAATAATCCCACTCTTAGTACCACAGGTATGCCACACCTTTCATTTTATTGGTAGAAAACTCTATACCTTCAACCTTTGAAATATACATAACCCAAAAGATCTTCTCCATCTCATCAATGAAACTTTGAGGATCTTCCACGATATTTCTACTAGTAAAAATCAAAGGATGACACCTCAAAAATTGGCCGACTCTAGTGGCCTCAGATGAACCCATAGCAACACCAGTAAACTCGAATGTTGTGACTGAGACATCACCAACTGAGCCAATAGGTTAATGGAGCGATGAAACTCAGCATTAGTAACCTTCCCTTGAGGAGATTGAGTATGCGTGTCACCCTAAGAAGTAGGATTAATGGGGACAGGTGAAACCCCACGAGGATAGTCAAATACAACGACCCTTGATCGGGTTTGGACCCCAAAAGTTTGACAAGCTCCATCTACATTATCCTTAGACGGGACACAAGAGTTCACACAGACATCAAATCTTTTTGAGGCATGATCTGAAAGACGAGAAAATGGAAAATCAAAAGAATCCAAGACCTTATACTCTATAGCTTGAAATTAAGACAACAAGAAAGGGAAACATTCCTAAATATCTCATCGCTTTTCTCTTGACACGGCTTTGTGGACATCCAATTGACCATGAACCTAGGCTCTGATACCAACTTTGTCACGACTTGAACCAGGGCCTGGCCATGATAGGTATCCCAAGTCCCATAAGGACTGGAGATCACCCCCCGCACCTAACCTAAATAGTACAACAATCCTAAGTGTCAGATGAATTTCAAACATATAACAAGATAACACATAGATAAGACTAATATTACTTCATGTAATGTCTAAACCAATCCACCAAAGCAAAACACCCAAGTCCACAGTAATCCAACAAAGCCTCTATAAATTCGAAGTCAATAAAATGTCAGGACATGCCCCCGACAGTAGCCAAAAACAATGTCTGAACAAGGTCTAAGACACTAGTAATAAAGACCATGAAATGAATAATTGAACCTTAAACACTGAACCCTTTGAAGTATGGAAGATCACCACTTTAAGATCAACTCACGAACCAACATGAACACCTGATCACTCTGCAGGAAAAGAAGAAGACATTCCGACGCCTGTATCACGTGGGGATACAACATACAGAGACAGTTAGTGGTTGGAGCACTAGCATGTAACTTAGGGATAGAGGAATAAAATACTGCCATAATTCAAAACCAATCAAAGAAACATATGCAATCAGATGTATATAGGTATCTATGTATCATGCCGGGCTAGGAAACAAGGCTTAGCATAAATTTTGAAAACCATAACCTGTGCTATGTAGGATAACCGTCATGTAACAAGGCACCCACGAGCTATATGGGTCCTACTCTCCCCTAGATAGAGGGCCCCAGTACGTATAGCCGCACGAACCAGAGAATATCCATATCTATATGTGCCTTTATGTGGGACTCAAACCTCCTTTCATAATCAAGGTAACTTAATCACCAATAAATACAATATGGAGGAGTCGAACTTCCCATTCATATATAAATTCGGGGGAATCAAACCTTCCGATCATATAGACATCCACACCGACTAGCGTAATTTTTAGTGTTAGTCCTTTGGATTCCACTTTCAAGGCCCGACTACACATCCTACTTAAAATCCCAATTTAAAACATTCATTACACATGTACACAATCACTAATCTAATTACTTACAAAAGGCATCCCATTGGTATCATCATACCAACTCCACTTACAAGCGTACAACATGCCATTACCATTTTAATCATCTTTGGGACTTGAACCCATTGACTAAACAAAGACATCAATTTAGTTTAACTTTTGGAGACTTGAACCCATTTAGAAATTCAAACCACCAAGGTTCTAATTCAAATCAATTTATGGCCAACAAGACCTTCATAAGCCATTTACCAATTATCAATATTCATAGCCCAATGCCTTAGTTCAAAACACAATTCATATGTGATAAGATTCTTCTCATTGATATTTTCACAAACAGGCTGAAGACATACTATTTATCAAACCATTATTCAAGACAAAAACCATCTAGTTAGGGATAGCCATGATGCATTCATTAAACCACAATTCCCACTCACCAATATGTGCAAAACCATTCTCAAAACATGTACAATCATAATTTAAAACTCTAGAAAATAGTACTCAATATTATACATTCAAACCCTCAACCATGGTTTTCAAAACCACTATTAATGATTTATGAAAAAGGTTATAAACACATAATTTTTATAAACTAATAATGAGGGAAGAGTCACATGCCTGATTTATGAAGATTCACGGAGAGATTTCAATCCTCAAGCCTCTAGATGACCACATTGAAGAAACCCTAGCCCAATCTTCTTGAGAAGTTTTTATAGAGTATTTTTAATCTTCTAAGTATTGAATGAGTGCCCAATAAGAGTTACAAGATGTGGGGTCTTAAGGGCTTGGGGTGGGAAATGTCTAAAATACCCTCAGCTTAATAGCTGTAAAAAGAACGCAGGTGGGTATGATTAGACCCCTCAACTCGTATCCACATCATACGAGTGGTACCCTCAAATCGTCACTTGATCAAAAAGTTGGACACCACATTCTGTCCTACATACGACTCTTTTGCCCAACTCGTATCATCACCAGATTACTAATATCATTCCAGTCGTACCCTAGGTAGAACATCAAAGGCTAGACATTGGATAACAAACGATTTGGACACTATCTCTCATCTTTTGAACAGATGACTCGTATAGAGTCTTCTTATATCTAGGTTATAACTTGGCCAACGACACACTATTCAACTTACGACTAAGTTCACTAGACCCGTACTAATACCATACAACTAGTACAGTAAGTCGTATGATCAATAAAAGACTCAAACTCATGAAACCTTCCAACGTCCAAAGCCTGGGGCATTTTAGTCTCCCCCCATTGGGATCATTCATCCCCAAATGATGGGACAAGGTAATACAAGAACGATTGGACTCCACACGCCTCTACTCTAACCTTTAACTATGTTAGAAAATAAAGATATAAGGAAATCAATCATTTCTTTAACTAAGTTAGGAAACAAAAGACATTATGAATAACACATACCATAAGCACGAATATCCAAAATTGGGAACAAGTGCGGATACTTGGTCTTCATGTCCTCTTCCATTTTTCAAGTAGCTTCCTCGATATTTTGGTTCAGCCATAGAACCTTAACTGAAGCCATATCTTTCATTTGTAACTGATAAGCTTGCCGATCTATGATCCTCATCGAGACTTTCTAAAAGGACAAGGAATCCGAAATATCAATATTTCAAGGGAACATCCAATGAAGGATCACCCACACACTTTTGTAACATGGACATATAGAATACCGAATGAATGGAACAGATGCTAGAGGGAAATTCCAACTCATACACAACGCTACCAAATATTCTCAAAACCATGTATGGGTTAACATACCGGGGACTGAGCTTCCCCTTCTTCACAAACTACATTACTCCCTTCATGGGAAATACCTTAAGAATACCCAATCTCCAAACTCAAACTCTAAGTCCCTTTGCCTTACCTCCTATAGGACTTTTGGCTACTTTGGGCGGTCTTAATCCTATCCCTAATTACCTTTACCTTCTCCATAGCTAGATGAACTAAATCCAAGCTAAATATTTTTTCTTTACCAACCTCGAACCACCCAATAGGAGTACTACACCTCCTACCATATAATGAATCAAACAGAGCCATACCAATGCTAGAATGATAACTATTATTATAAGAAAATTCAATCAGAGGAAAATGTTCAAACCAACTACCACCATAATCAATCGTATAGACTCGCAGCATATCTTTCAAAGTCTGAATAGTCCTCTCGACTTGTCCATCCAACTGTGGGTGAAAAGTCATGCTAAGATTCAGTTTAGTTCTCAAACCACGCTAAAAAGAGCACAAAAAATACAACGAGAACTGAGTACCACAATATAAAATAATCGAGATAGGCGCACCATGCAACTTTATGACTTTCTGAAAGAGCAACTTTGCATAATCCTTGGCAGAATAAGAAGTCCTCACTGGCAATAAGTAAGTGGACTTAGTCGTATTATCCACGATGACCTAAATGGAGTTATACTAATTTCACGACTGTGGAAGGATTGTAATGAAATCCATATTAATTACCTCCCATTTCCATACCAATAGTTCAATCTCTTGGGGAAGCCCACCGGGCCTCAAGTGCTTCACCTTTACTTGCTGACACACCATACACTTAGCCATAAAGTTGGCTACATCCCATTTCATGTTATTCCACCAATACATCTCCTTAAGGTCTTGATACATCTTTGTCAAATCGAGATGAATCATATACCTTGATTCATGGGCCTTGGCCAAAATCCTGCCTCACAATGCATCCACATCATGAATACACAACCTCCCTTGGTACCAAAAGATACCGTCACCACTGATCTCAAATACCATCACCTTCTTCTTACCTACATCATCCTTGATCTTCCCCAAGAGAGGATCTAGTACTTATTTCTCCTCTATTTCTGAACCAAGAGATGATTGCACCACCCGTTGCACAAACATACCACCATCCTTAGAGTCTAAGAGACGAACTGCAAGGTTAGCCAAATAGTTAATATCTTTCACTAATCCCGCTAATTCTTATCAATATGCAACAAGCTACCCATGGACAACCTATTAAGAGCATCAACTACCATATTAGCTTTACTTGGGTGGTAGTGAAGACTTATATCATAGTCCTTTAACATCTCAAGCCACCTCCGTTGCCTGAGATAAGCTCTTTCTAATTAAACATATACTGAAGGATCTTATGAACATAAAAGATATCAACATAGACCCCATACAGATAGTGGCACTAAATTTTGAACGTGAATACCATAACTAACAATTCCAAGTCATAAGTCGGGTAGTTCTTCTTATAAAACTTTAACTTTCTAGAGGCATAAGCAACAACCTTATCATGCTATATCAATACACAATCTAAACCAATCCGAGACAAATTAAAATAGACAACAAAACCCTCGGTATCCTCAGGTAGAGTCAAGATCAAAGATGAAGTCAACTTATCTTTTAGCTTCTCAAAGCTACCCTCACAAGCATCCGACCACAAAAACTTCACATTCTTCTGAATCAATTTGGTCAATGGAGCAGCAATATAAGAAAAAATCTCCACAAACCTCCTATAATAACCGGCTAAACTAAACAAGCTCCGAATATCGGTTGGAGCCGTGGGTCTAGGACACCTTTTAACCACAACAACTTTTTGAAGATCCACCATATTCCCCTCACCAAACATAATGTGACCCAGATAAGTTACGGTATTTAACCAGAATTCACATTTAGATAACTTAACATATAAATGTTCATCTTTCAAGGTCTAAAATACTAAGTAGAGGTGATCGGCATGATCTTTCTCACTTTTGGAGTACACCAAAATATCATCAATAAAGACAATCACGAACAAATCAAGAAACTGATTGAAAGACCCTACATCAAATCGATGAATGTCATCGGGGCATTGTTCAACCCAAAAGATATTACCAAGAACTCAAAATGCCCATACCGTGTATAAAAAGCTATCTTAGGGATACCCCCCTTCTTAATCATTAACTAGTGGGTACAATTGGATCCCTCAACTCGTATCTGCATCATATGAGTAGTACCATTAAAACTTCACTTGTTCAAGAAGATGGACACCATATTTTGTCCAACATACGACTCCCTTGCCCAACTCGTATCATCACCATATAACTAGTTCTATTCTAGTCATACCCTAGGAAGAACATCAAACGCTAGATGTTGGATAACATACGATTTAGACCTCCACCTCTCGTTACTTGAACATATGACTCGTATGGAGTTTTCTCATAACTAGTTCAAAACTTGTCCAACAACACACTTACCAACTTACGACTAGGGTCCCTAGAAATGTACCCACACCATACGACTAGTATGGTGAGTCGTATGATCAACAAAAGTCTTAAACACAAGAAATTTTGCATACATCCTCAATAAGAAGAGCTAAAATAATATTTGAAGTAAGAAATTCCTTGAGCTTACCAAATTTTGACTCACACTCCTCAGACTATTATAAACGAACCTCCTTCTAAGTCAATCTGGTTATAGGGATTGAAATAGTAGTAAAAGATCAACTCATACTACCTAAACCATAAAAAAGGAACCTCCTTTTGAGTCAATCTGGTCACAAGGGCAGAAATAGTAACAAAACCTTTGATGAAACATATGTAATAACTGGCCAGCCCAATGAAGCTATGAACCTTAGTCGAAGATGTAGGTCTAGACTAATCACAAATAGACTCAATCTTAGCTGGGTCTACCATAATATCATCCTTAGATATAACATGTTCGAGAAATGTCACCAACTCAACCTAAACTCATATTTATAAAACTTGGAAAAAAGAACATAATCACTTAAAGTTTGGAGCATAATCCTCAAATGCTGCACATGCTCCTCTCTACTCTTCGATTAAAAAAGGATGTCGTCCATGAACACAATAAGAATTAGGATAAGGCCTGAATACTCATTTTATCAAATCTAGGAATGCGTCTTGGGCATTAGTCAAGACAAATGACATCACAAGGAACTCATAATGACCATAACGGGTCCTGAAAGTTATCTTCGGGATATCCTGATCCCAAATCCTCAACAGATGGTAACTAGATCCCAAATCAATATTAGAAAACATTGTCCCTTCATAATGTTGGTCAAACAAATCATCAATGCGAGGTATAGGATAATAGTTCTTCACTATCAGCTTATCAAGCTTCCTATAGTCAATACACATATGCATAGAGCCCTTTTTTTTCTTAACAAACAATATAGGATCTCCCCAAGAATACACACTTGATCTAAGAAAACCCTTACTAAGAAGATCCTAATATTGAGAATTCATCTCCTTAAGCTCGATAGGAGCCATACGATAAGGTGCCAAAGAAATATGTTAGTTCCAGGCTCGATATCAATAGCAAACTCAATCTTATGAATAAGGGGAATAAGAGGTTGGTCAGAAGGGAACACATTAGGAAATTCACAAACTATAGGAATAAAGTCAAACAATAGGCTCTCCATATTTGTATCAAAAATATAAGTAAGATAGGACTCATAACCCCTCAAAATAAGTCTACTAGCACACATATAAGAAATGATCCCCGTCGGCTCGAGGCTAAAATCTCTCTGCCACACGACTGGAGTATACTAGGAATAACTAAGGTAATGGTCTTGGCAAAACAATCCATGACCATATGATAATGGGATAACCAAGCCGTCCCTATAATTATTTCAAAATCTACCATATCCAAAATAATAAGATCAACATAAGTATCAACATCGCTAAAAGTCATAACGCATGATCTGAAAACTTGATCCACTACTAAAGAATAACCTACGAGAGTATATACACATAATAAAATAGATAATAAATGACAAGACAACCTAACCATGGTTCATAATAAGTAGATATATAAGAATAAGTGGATCCTAGATCAAATAAAGCAAGGGAAAACTGGTCGCACATCAAAATCATACCTCTAATTACAACATCTGAAGTCTCAGCCTTGGGTCAAGTATGTACTGAATATAACTGACCTTGCCTGCCACCTGGCTGGGAACCTAACCGACCTCCTATCCTGCCTTCCTGAGAATCTCCTCGAGTAACCTAGAAACCATCCCTACGACTATGATAACCATCTCTATCTGAGGGATAAACTACTTTAAAAGGGGAGCAATCTTACCTAAAGGAATAATCACCCCACGACTAAGGAAATCTCATGAATAGTGACCAGGATGTCCAAAAGTATAACATGAGATAGGCACTGATCCAAGGTAACTACCACAACTAGAATAACAAAAAAATGAACCTCTCAAAGACCTACCACCACCCTTACGGCGGTCTTAGACACTAGACTGACCTCTATCAGTAATCTAAAGTGCTACCTGAATAGGTCGACTAGGTCGACTCTGAGACTGATAGGATGGATGCGGAGGATACCTACTTTGAGAACTACCATCTCAGGATTGATAACTATAATGGCTTTTATTGAATCTCACTGAAACTTATGCCTCTTATCACAGCCCTTACGACCCTCATGGTGCATCTCCTCCATCACCCGAGCATGATCCGGCACCTGAGCAACAAACCTACCCACAATAACTAAACTCTTAGTATCCATACAAATAGGAAGTCTAAACCCTTTAACAAAGAGCAAACTCTTTCATACTCAATATATAGAATAAAAGTCGCATGCTTAGCCAATACATTAAAATGAGCCTTATACTCTATAACATCATGGAGCCCTGCTCTAATCTAGACAACCGGTCCTTCAGATGATCCCTAAGTCTATGAGGCATGTGCTTCTCCAAGAATATCTCAGAGAACTGAGACCACGTCACACTACTGAAAACTGGGTCTATGGCGACATAGGCAAAACTGTTGCAATAGATCAGTAAAACGTTGCTATAGAGGTATTGTGATGGTTAACAAATCATTTCATTAGGTCGCATGGTGATAGCTCCAGTACTATAAATTTTGTAACGGTTTCATAAACCGTTTCTATATATGGCTATAGCAACGGTATTTACGATTACTACCGCAATACTTATTTGACATCAATTGCAACAAAATAAACTTTTGCCAGAGAATTCTATGCAATGGTTTTTATATCTATTGCAATAGTTAAATAAATGTGTTACACAACTCACTTTATACTATTTTAATAGTGTTGTCGTTAATGCTATGGTTTTTTTTGTAACATATAAACTCTATAGCAATGGTTTACAAGTTGTTGCCATAGGGTCTTATACAACAGTTATTTTTTATCTATATCAATAGTTAATTATACTATTGCAATAGTTTTATGATTAATGCTATAGTATTTTTCAACACATACAAACTCTATAATGACATTTTAAATAAGCTAACACAACATTTACAAGTTGTTGCTGTAGCCTTACTAGTTTAATTGAATTTTCTATAGCAACGATTCTAAGTTGCTATTGCAATAGTTTAATTTGCTATAAAAATATGTAGCCCTGCAATGACCAGCTAATAAATACCAATACACTCAAATACATGATAAAAGCTATAATAAGAATCACAAAAGAGTTATTAATGTTTATTATTAAAATTGTATATCCAAAATATAAGCTAGCCATAGCAATTAATGTCCATAAAACTAGAAAATAGTAAATTACAACATAAGTTTCATTGTGTTGACAATTTCAAAAATGTCCTAGAACAAGTTACAAAAACCATCTAAAATATTCTTAATGTTCTTCAATGTTCTCCTCATTCACTTGTTTATTTTCTCCACCTACAAAAAAAATCATGTCATTGATCTTTGTCAGTGTTCTCCTTAATGAAAAATTGTTTCACATTTTTGTCGCAGTGAACATGACCCTTTTCAAATGCAACTGCCTCAACAAGACAAACCGTAAGCAATAAAGCAACTTCACAAAACTTTATCAAAATAAAATTGCAAGTAGTTACACCAAATCCACCATATAGTTGGACTAAGTTTCCTAAAACTTTCCTAAATACACGTTTGACTTTAAACTTATCTACCTAAAAATCCATGCATTTCCCTTATCTTTTAAAAAATAAAATAATAGAATAAACAAATTTTATGATTCCCTCCTTGTAACATCATAAATACACAACTTCATTGAGACCTCTAATAGATCATTACAACTTTCAATATTTTACTAAAGCAAATACAAAAAAGAAGTGAAATGGAGACTTGTCTAAGTTGTCTCATTATGGTTATACTACCAGTATTGTCTGCTTCTGCTAATGTAGAATTTCACAACTATGAATTTATTGTAAGTATCCGTTCACATTTTTATATTATAATTTAGAAAAATTTTCCAAAATTATCATGGAATATATATTTTTTTAAAAATAGGTTCAAGAAAAAAATGTAACAAGGCTTTGCAGAACCAAGCATATAATCACAGTGAATGGGAAATTTCCAGGACCAACCTTGATAGTTCGAAACGAAGATACACTGTCTATTGCTGTCATTAATAGAGCTTGTTACAATGTTACCATCCACTGCTAACTATCTTTTAAATGACCTTTTATGTGTACATATATATATATATATTTACACTGTCCATGATAGAATATAAGCTGTTCTAAAAATCAAACCATAAACTCATGACTTATGGTTTTGAGTTGAACAAAATACAACTTCAAAATGTGTATCAAATACTCATGTGATAGAGCACGTACTTTTTTTCTATGAGCTAGAATCTATCTAGATTCCAAGTATATGGAGTTTATCTAACTAATGAGTCGAGGCAATCAAAACAGAATAATTAAGCTTAAGGAGAACAAATCTCAGATTTTAGATTAAGATAGAGACATAATCATCTTAAACCAATATTGATGCTACTTCTGCATTTTCAAAGATGAGTGTACCCTCTCTTTGGCATGCTAGCATCAGGTAACTTTCTAGCCATATGTAGTACATTGATACTATTGTTATCTATATAGTAGTACTCCTATATGACTTATAATTTCAACATATGCTTTACTAGTTATCGGTCCCACCTTAAGTCCGTTTATTAACTGATAGGTATATTACTTAGACTATAGCATCCACCAAACTATCTAACAAAAACTTTCCCTAAACAAGGTTGTATAAGTAAGAAATTACAGAATATAGCTACAGATCCTAGTGGATTACTTTGCATTTTTTCCCTTTATAGATGAGTGTGTGCTTCTGTCTTGTTTCCGTTACTACCTATTGTTTTGTTACTACATATTTTTTCTTGCTCCAATATAATGAGTATTTTCTTGAGTCGCAGGTATATCCCAAACAACCTTTATACCTCGAGGTTGTGGAACCAAAGCATGAACGAGCAGTAGCAGAAGAAAGATATTCCAGAACATACATTTTATAGGAACTCTCGCATATAACACATAGCAATATTTAATAAGCAGAAAGCTTCCCTAAACAAAGTGGCATAAGCAAGAAACTGCAGAATATAGCTACTGATCCGTCTTCATAGAAGTCAAAGAACTACACTGAACATATAGCTAATAAGGTGGAAATTAGACTTCAACACAAAACCCCACCAGTGGTCCTTTTGATCATTTGTTCCCTTTTTTCTCTTGTCAAGACTTTCATGAACAGTAGGGAGTGGTACAAAAAATAGATTGAAAGAAGTAGAAGTCATATCATCATAAAACTTAGTTTACCAAGAAGACAATGTTCTGGATAGTTTCTCTAAAATATTTTTCTCTAAAATTTTTAATAAGTTTACAAGGTACTTTACCATCATCAACATGGAAAGCAGAAGGAAATCAGTGGTGATAATCCCCAAACTAACTTTCAACTTGAGCTAAAACTTTATTGTAGCTAAGGTGGAAAGGTTTATTAACAACCACACGAGTGATTTACTCCAAATAGAACAACAACATCCCATAAACTTCAGCTCTTAGGAGTAGTAAATAGTCCAATAGAGAGGAAATTGCAGATTGCACAATAAAGAATGAGGGGAAGGTACTATCTATTAATGACACTTAATTTCAACAAGCACAACAAAGTATTGAACATTACTCAAATAACAAAGAATTTCACAAGCAAACAAAAGTCGAAGAAGAAGAAGATGAGGGTAAAAAGTAGAATAAGTACTAACCTTCAGTTTATTCTGATGAACAAGAATGAGCACAAAATGCTAGCAGGTCAGGGTCAAGTTGTAGATCAGGGTTAAGGAGTTGAAGTCTTGCTATGATGTTAATTGCAATTTTTTGTTGCATTGTATCCTTTTGTTCCTCAAATTATTCTAGCATTCTTTATTTCATCCTCTCTTCTATTTCCTCCATTTTTGTTGCAGCAGCTCATCCGTAGAGGATGCAGGATTCCCCATATTTTCTTTCAATGATGTCTTGGTAACTCCACGCCTATATAATCTTACAAAACCTGGATGCTTAGGTCCCATGACTGATGCAAAGACATCAAATGGCTCAGTACCATCTTCTCTTTATTGAGTTTGTATTTTCTCCATTTTAGCCTATAAATAAAATCCATGAGAAAGGATTTAATTAAATATAACTAAGTCAATAACTAAAATCAAATAAATTATCTCAACAAACATTAAATTAGAAAATGTTATACAATTTTACAAATTAGGTTGCCATAAGATTCCTTGTAGATTTGATTCGATTTCCTTGATTGTGTTGCCACAAAGATGTCCTTGCTTGACACAACGCCATCAACTTCTTTTTTCTTTTCCTGATTATATGAAACTTGACTTAATAATCTTTCCAATTAAGGAAATAATTTCATAATTAATTAATAATTAGAGAAAATATCAAACCTCACATATTAATGCAAAACTTCTCTTGCCAACGGTATGCGGATATCTCAGCTTTTTTTTATTCTCCTTGTTAGTACAGGATGTTTTTTTGCAAAATTATGTCATCATTATTTATATAAATAACACCATTATATCAAAATATTAAGCTACTATCCAGCAAGAATGACCTGCGACAATGGCTTTCTAAATATGGCAAAAAATATAATTTTTTGGAAAAACAATGAAACATAGTGACATTTATATCTTACTTGAGCTTCATCGGAGTTTCAATAATCAAGGAGAACTTTAAATTCAACTTTTGAAACATCTTTTGGCCTTTTTTGCATTCAAACTTCGTGATTGGGATAACGGAAATAATGCTTACTCTTAAACCGACACTTATATGTTCTCCAAGTATCTTGAATTATTTTTATGGTCCATTTTGGTCCGGCATTAGAATGTCATATTTCTCCTAAAATTTGATTCAATATGGTTAGTATAAAAAATATAAATTATCTTCAACTTGAATTAAAAAATTAGAACTTCAAACCTTGATGTATTTCCACGTGTCCTTTTTTGTGTTCACTTTCTTCTAAGTCTTAATAGTGAGAGGGCAAAAAGTTGAATTCCTTGACAATGTGCCAACAAAGCTACTTAACTCTTGTACAACTCCTATAGTAGGACCAATTGGTTGGTTATGGTCATTTAACACAATCAATTTACGTTCAGTCCTCCCTTGTACACTTTGCATCTGTGTTCTGCCTCTCTTTTTCTTTTTAGTGGAAGAACCTACAATTGTTATAAAATTAAGACAATTAACAATTCATCAATATTAGTTTGATAACTTAATGAAATGTATATATTATGCCTTGTTCTATGAATTTTTCATTTGTGTCATGAGTGGTAACATCCAGTAACACTTCCTGCCCATTTTTGGGTACTGCTTGTGCTGCAGAAGAGGTAGAAGACAATATCTTTTATTGCCCTTTTCTGGAATCGCTTTTGTTTCTGAAGAGATAGAGTTCGGTAATAGTTGCTACCCATTTTTTGGAGTTGTTTCTTTTGCAAAACATGCAGAATGTAATGACTTTTGTTGCCCATTTTATGGATTTGCTTGTGTTGTAGAAGAGCTAGAACACAGTGGTATTTTCAGCACTTGTTTTTTTACTTCTTGTGCTATAGTAGAGGTAGAACCAAGAAGTAATTGTTGCACCTATTTTTGTACTTCTTGTGACGTAGGAGAGGAAGAATTCAATGGCACTTGCTTTACCTATTCTAGTAGTTCTTGTACAACATGAGGCGTAGAATACAATGACACTTGTTGCACTTGTTCTTGCACTTGAGAACCTTCTTATGGACATTATTGCTTTCCGTATTTTGAATATGCAGTCTGAATAGGTTTTTTGGTTCCTTGTAGTGAATTCTTTAGTGCTGTAAGTGATCCAGCAGAAACGTATCTTGAGATAGTAAGCTTTTTTCTTTTTGTTGGACGTCTTTCTTAATTCATGAGTATTCAAAACCCTGCCAACTTCAATAAAACAGATGTTAGTCCAAACAAAATGTACAACACCAATACCAAACCATTTGTTTTGAGATGTTAATCAAATATTTAAGTTTACCGCTCATTCCAATGAATCAAATTAAGTACCCATAATAATACAATGCATAACAACAATACCAAACAATTTGTTTTGAGATGTTAGTCAAATTTTTAAGTCTATCTCTCCGTCCAATCAATCAAATTAAGTACCTATAATAACACAATGTAGAATAACAATACCTAACCATTGTTACTTCAACTTTTTTTATGATACACTATAGCAACAGAGAGCATTAAGTTATGGGGTAGAACCTGGGCTAGTGGTGCTTCGTAATAGCATATCTCGAGTCCAGTGGCTATTATCAGTATGAGACAAGTTTAGAATATTACCTGAGTGCAAGATAGTTTGTTCAAGCTATTACAAGCTTGAAATAAAGTTACTTCGATAGAATGTAAATCTCCAAAATCTGATGTCATAGGCTTACTAGAATGAAGTAGATTAGTATACTCTGTAATGTTCCAGACCATATTTAACGTGTCTTTCAAAGTTTTTTCATATGAAATATCAAAACACACATAGTATACCAAAATAAATGTTAAACAAAAAGATTCTGCCATTAAACTTAGCATTAATATGGTAGGAAAAAATTGTTAAAACTATTATAAGTTGGCTTGAGTAGATGGCCAATAGAAGTCCTAAGACACTATAGGGATGGCTGTGTCGCTGACAACACAACATTGCTAACTTATCCAAGTAACTATCTAAACAGTTGCCAAAGATGGGTTGTGATGGCAGAGTTAGGTTCTTGAAACATGAGTAAGGTATGTCTAGTACTTCTAAATAATGGAGGACATTTACGTACTGCTTATTGTATACTCCTTCCATAAGTAACTTTGAAATACACAATTAGTGTACTTTGTCACTACTCCTTAGCGACACTACGAAAATAATATATCAAGTGTAATCCCACGAGCTGGTATCTTACCTCTTTTTTAGCAAAACAAAAGACCAAAATAATAAGAGGAATTGTGGGAAGCAATCAGATAGCGTGGAAACATATAGCTATAGTTAAAGCAGAAACACACCTACAAGCATTCTTTAATACTCTTTTGCTGAGAAATGTTGGCACAATAACTTGTAAAATCCTCAGATAACATTATTAGTTAAGTTATTAAATATCACTATTAACTTTCAGATAAAAAAATAGGCTGGAAAGGGAGGACTCTAAGTTATTAAAAAATGTACTACTTCAATCCATTTTCAGAAAAAAGATAATGTTGTATCCCACTGCATAAAGGGGTGCACAGATCCTACTTCATTTAATGCAATTTTTATTTAATGTTGGCTACTCTTATTGTTGTCCCTATCAAAATATGTTGCAAATTCCCTGCCGGAGTTGACAGACAGAAAGAAAATCATTGATAAGCACACGAATATTGCACACTAGGATAAGATACAAATAATGTCACTGACAAAACCTTTTAAGGAATGCACACTAGGTTCTATCAGTTTCTCAAGAATACAAATAATATCGTTAAGTTATACACAGTCACCTATAATTATGCAATACATACCTTGTGTGCGCTGCAAATGTATCGATAGTGAAGTTACTACTCTTTTTCCCACTAGCTTTGTTCAAATCAGAATATTGAAAAACCTATAAATTTGAAGCAGCTTAAAATAAGATTCTAAGTAAAAGTGAAAAATAATTAACTAGAAATAAACAAGAATAATTATAAAATGCTTTTAAAAGGATATTTATCACTCACTATAAAAATTTTTACAACAGTAAGAAAATTCAAAATTTCTCCTTTAATCATCTGCCTCCATCCAATCCTAATCAGTATCAATAGTCTCATCCTCCACATGCAATATTTCTGTAGTTGTATATTCTAAATCTTGTCCATTAGAAGGAATATCAACAATATTAATGGGTGCATCTTCTATTGACCATCTTATGTCTTTATTATACAACATACTTGAAGAACCAATTTCATCATTAAGCTCCCTCCAAAATGTTTCTCCAATATTTGGAGAATTCTCTTCCACTAAATCATACAAATCAATAGGAAAATTATTCCTTGAATAGTAAACCCCATTTTCAACTAGATCCACCATATAGAAAACTTGATAAACATGCGATGCCAACACAAAAAGATCATCTATACTACATAATCTGTTAAAGTATACACGAGTTAACCCATATTCATCTACTTCATTGTGAAACCAATAACATCTAAAAAAACAACACTAAAACAACCATAATAATCAATCTCAATGATATCATGAATAACTCCATAATAGATAACTTCTCCGTCAATTGGATTTTGGTCCCTAACACTAGAAAAACTATCAGTTGTTGTTGATAAACTCACTCTACTATTTTGAGTATTGCATAGGGCATCCTGAGCTTTAGTATGAAATCGATATCCATTAACCCAATATGCAGTATATCTCTTCGCCACCCAATTAGGCCCTTTAGCCAACCTAAGTAAATAATCGAGAATTTTAATATTTTTAACTTTCTCTTCAAACCAATTGCTGAATTTCGGACTATGATTCCTTGCTCTTGACCAAGCACTCGATCTAGTATCATTACTCATTAAATTCTTATGTTCCCTATAATCATGATATTTTGAAGTTAATAATAACACCTTTATTTATGAAGCTAAACGTATGCTACTTATCATAAAAAAATAAATGATGTTTAAAATATAAATAATCATTCTATAATTTATCTTACTCAATAAACTTTTCAACTTGATCATCTCCGGTGTTGAATAGGACATACCGATGTGCTTCATAATGTAGCTGTAAATGCATCAAAAAAGTAGAATTTTTTTTCTTCTCACGTCCAATCGTATAACCTATCTTAGGAAATATAGGTGACATATTCTGGACGCCTTCATCATCCTTAGCTTGATCCTCAGATGCATACCTACTGAATCTTATTTTCATACTATCTTGTAGGTATCCTGAACAAAAAGTCAAACATTCTTCTACCAAAAACTCGTACAAGATCTATTACGAACAAATGCCTTTAACTTACATAATTTTATCTCAATGGAATACATCGAACGAAAATGAGTGGGACCCCCAAGATTTATTTAATTCATTAAATGAATAGGAAAATGAGTCATTATATCAAAATATGTTGGATGAAATTTTTTATCAAGTTCACAATTTATTTTAATAATTTCAGACTCTAATTTTTAAAGATCTCCCCTCCTTATAACATTACTACAGATCGCTTGAAAGAAATTACCTAGCCTAATCAAGGACAATGAAACATTCTTGGGCAACACTTTTCTAACAGCAACCTGGAGCAGATAATGCAATATAATATGAGCATCATAACTCTTGTACACAGATATTTTCATCTCATTCAATGCACACGATCTGATATATTTGAAGCACACCTTTTTGGTAATTTGTCCTTTTTCATGACGCTGCAAAACAATTTTTTTGTTCTGGTTTCATAAAGAAACTAGATTCAGCTACACTTACACTTTCATCATTATATTTTTTTTGTTGTAGCTCCTTTTGTATCCCTATTTCTTTCAAGTCATAGTGAGAATTAACATGATCCTTTGACTTTCCATCTATCTCCAATAATGTCCCAAACAAACTATCACATATATTCTTTTCTATGTGAAGAGGATCAAGATTGTTCTTTAATTTGTTATGTGTCCAGTATGACAATTCAAAAAAATGGATCTTTTCTTTCACGATCCCTGATTATCTCGAGACCTTTTCTTTTTTCCCTTTCCAAAAGTGTGATTGAAATTATGCAACTCTTCAAGTACTTGTATACCTGACAAAGGTGTAGGGCATATCTATGCTTCTCCTTACCATCAAATGACTTCTTGTCTTTTTGAAAAGGATGATTAGGAGGTAAAAATCTACTATGACCCAAGTAACACATCTTACGACTATGTTTGAGATACTGAGAACATGTCTCATAATTACAAGTGGGGCATGCCAATTTTCCCTTGATGCTCCATCTAGAAAGCATTGATAATGCTGGAAAATCACTAACTATCCATAATAAGGCTGCACACATTTGGAATGTTTGGTTAGTTTCAGCATCATATATTTCTATCCCATGTTCCCACAGTTCATTCAATTCTTTAATTAATGGTTGAAGGTACACATCTATATCATTTCCAGGAGAGGTTGGACCTGGAATGATCATTGACAAGATAAAATACTCTGACTTTATACAAATCCATAGAGATAAATTATAGTTCATCAACATAACCGGCCATGTTCTATGAGAAAGACTCATGATTCAAAATGGGTTGAAACCATCACTTCCGAGACCAAGCCTAATATTATGAGGATCTTTTGAGAAGTCATGTTACAAACTATCAAAATTCTTCCATACTTCTCCATCAGCAGGATGCCTTATATTCCCATTTTTAGGTCGTTCATTAACATGTCTTCTTATTGCATCCACTATTTCAGGAGACATGAATATCCTTTGAAGCCTAGGCTTTAAGGGGAAGTACCTTAAAACCTTTGTAGGAATTTTTGAACTTGCATTTGTTGAGGAATGGCCAACACTTTTCCATCTAGAAGACCCACAAATAGAGCAGTTATCTACGTTCTCATTTTCCTTCCTAAACAACAACCAATCATTAGGGCAATCATGTATTTTTTTATAATGAATACCCAAATATCTTATAGCTGAGCGAAGGGAAATGCTTCTTTCATCAAATCTAGCAAGTCAGAAATGGCTACATTACTCAATCTGTGCAAGGATTTAAACAAGTACAATCGAATGGTGAAACTTAGTTTAGAGAGATTTTCACACCCCAGATATAATTGTTGATTTCCTTCGTCCAATAGTTTAAATAATTCCTTGCGTCTTTGGGTAGTCCCTCTCCCACTCTATCTTCATACCCTAACTTAGCATCAACATTTCTAAATGTATCATGAAGTAGTCCATTAATATCATCATGTAAATTACAAGATTTATCATTGTTGATTGATTGAGGTGTATTTCTTGAAGAAATCCCTTCTCCATGAAAAATTCATTTGGTGTAATCATCAATAAAACCTTCATCAAATATGTGATTCTCCACCATATTTCAATAATGCCAATAGCGATTCATGGACTTTGTGCAAGGGCATAATATCTTATTTCCTTTAGAATCTAGTTCAAAGGCCTTATTAAGAAAATATTTAACTCCACATTCATACTCATCTAACCATCTATGATAGTACATCCAACTTCTATCATCATTATCCATTAAAATACTAATAACATAAAAGCACAAATATTAATGTTCACGTAGATGAAAAGCTAAAATTTGAAGCCATTATTTAGAACCCTTTAGCAATATGTAACCAAAAATTAAGAAAAGATTCAAACATATTCAGTGAAGTCAAAATTTACATTTCTTTAGCAACAAGATATTCTATAGAAATATACTACTCTACTACACTACACTCCTAAATTTCATGCCAAAATCAAAGAACGTATAGAGCATAGAGTGATTTAGGTAAGTACAAAGAAGTTTAAAGTCATGTTGCTAGAATCTACAAATAGGTGCAACATATGAAACTTATTTAAGATACACAATTTTCATATTGAACTAATAAAAGGATGAGCAAATGCATAAGAATCGGTGAAAAGTTCAAGGTAACCTTTTATTAAGAGAAATTTGAATAAAAAAATAGACCATACCACAAAAATATCCATCTATAGATTTCCTCCTCTTCGATTTCTTCCTTAGGTAGAAACTGGACAAACTCACAATGCCTACCAACAATGGGGTAAATGATCATAAGACCATAAAGAAAACTATGCTTCTTATTAAGGTATCATGCAACAGAAATTAGTCAAGTCAAATTAAACATATATATCAATAGCTAATACCTAGGAAAATACACAAAATTGAGAGTCAGGACATCCAGAAGTTAGGACATTAAAGTATGCATATCTAATACCATTTATAATTAATGGTTATTGATAGAACTATACAACAATCTGGCTGGCTTGGAAAAAATAAATGAAGTTGTAATAAACTAACACCCTCCAAAGTAAGGATTTAAATAGAACGTATAACAGAAAATATTGACATTTATTAGTCAAATTCAAATACATAAGGCCAAAAAAAAATAAAGTTTAAAACAACAACAAAACACATAACCCAAAATTAAACCTGTAAAGCAGATATTGACACTTAACAATATCTAATAGACTAAAAAGAGGTTAATTATCACAGTGAGAAATTGAATACTTAAGAACAGAGACTAAGCAGATTACTAGTTTTAGGAAGAACAAAAAATGATTACAAATAAATAAAAATATGAGAATTTAGAGACTATAGGAAGAGTTGAGAATAATGAGCGTCATAAGGTGTTTATTATCAATCCAACCTCCCATCGTTATCTATTTTTCTTATAAAAATAGGAAAGTTATGCACCCTCGTCCTAATTTATTTGATATTTATTCCCTTTTAGCTATATTTAGTTACTAATTGACTTTAAACTTCCTATTTTACCTGAATAAGATGATTATAGTCACACAAATTTCTATACCTTATTTCATGCCACAAGTTTCAAAAGTCTTCCTTTCATTATTAAACTACATACAATTAGACACCTTTACTTAAATTGAAATGGTGCAATAGATCCTACTCCTATTGCCACTGTGTGCGTTATAAGAATCGAAGTTTTGGACCACTTGTATTAAGAGTCTCCACTATAGAAGCTGAAGCTCGAATGGAGAAAGTAAGATCTAAACTACATACAAAAGATGGTGCAATAGTTCCTACTCCTATTTCCATTGTGTGAGTTACAAGAATCAAAGTTGTGGACCACTTGTATTCAAAGTCTCCACTACAGAAGCTGAAGCTTGAATGGAGAAAGTAAGACCTAGGCATGGCTTCAACATAAATTACTATGCTTAGAAGGTAGAAACCTCCAGATACAGTGCATGTTGCTAAACGCCCTGCCACGAAGTGGGGGCTAGAGGTATAGGCCATGGTCTATAACCTCATCAGCTCGTCCTTTAGTTTCTCAGTATTGCGTGTATAACTGGTGCCACATTCTTTGTTAATAACTTTTACTTTTTGTTATATTTTAGGTCCAAATAGCATTTTGTAGCTGGTATTATTAAGGCTGAGGAGATAAGTAGTAGAAGCAAAATAATCATAAGAAATATGAGGGCTATATGCTCTTTCCAGAAAGCATAGAAAACACCAGTAGCTAATTGTATGCCATTGTTCACAACGACCGTGATGACAAAAATTCCCAAGGCCATTATGTTTATCAACAACTCTTTGTTCTCCATGAGACCTAAAGAAGGCATAAAATTAGCAATTACCGATAAACCCTAAAACCTTTGTTCGTTGACTTTAAATAGGTCATCACATGGTTTTAATCTGCCACACTAGTCCATGTCAAGGTTATATGACATCACTTGTTATTATGGTGACCAAGATATTCACACTTACAACGATATGTAATGCTAAAAAAAATTGTCAAAGATTCTCTAGTTCATAATATTAGTGTGATTTTTCCACACAAGTTATACCTAACAAAAAACACCAATTTCTGCAAACATATCTCTTGAATTTACGTGAAAGAAAGAAAAAAATAAACTAAATAAAACCAAGATTTAAGTCACATTATACCAAACAAAAAACATGGACATTCGTAGAAAAATCAAGAAATTTAACACTCATGCAATGGAAAATCAAACATCAATGTCAAGAAAAATTAATAAAAATCAAACACCCCAAAAAAATTAATGGCACATTACCAAAATGAAGCAAATTCAACTTAACAACTCATTCAACAGGAGTTTAATATCAATGTTAAGAAAAACCAAATATACTAACCTTCAAAGTTATTTCTTCACTTAAAATATCACCGATTGAATATAAACTCTAGAATTTTTCAAATTTCACAGATTCAAAGAAACTCCTAAAAGTTATTTTTTCTCAGATTTTCTCAAACCCACAGTATTTTCTAAAAAATATCAACAATTTAGGCCTTTATTTAAGCTTATTAAGGTGACGAATGACAACATACACACTTCAGCGATGGTGCGTCATAGAAGACATGAGAATGACGGTGTGCAATTTCATCTTGATTAGTAATTTAAGGTGTAATTTTAGAACAACAATTCGCAAAATACGTATTCACAGGTTGTAATTTCTTAGTTAGTGAGAGAAAATTAGGGGTATAGTACTGAAGGTTCTCATCTTTTGGTTTTCGCGGGTGTATGAAAAAAAGAGGTAGAAAAAGTTTGAACCTTTTGGTTTTTGCGGGTTTATGAAAAAAAGAGGCGGAAAAAATTGGAGGGATTTAATAAATTGGAGGGATTTAATAACTGTTGTATTTAATAAATAGGTGTTTCCATAGAATCTTTTATGAAAAGGATTATTAAGTTGTTGTTATATGGATGCCTATTACAACGGTTATAAATCAGTGACAATGGTTGTATTACTATATTGTGGCATTAGAATCAAACTTTTTGGTAATGGTTGTAACAATTGCTATAGACTGTCTATAGAAACGATTTTTGAACCGTCGCTAAAATATTTGTTGCCATAGACCCAATTTATAGTAGTGTCAAGGAAAAAAATCTAGCAAGTCTAGAATTATTACGACCTTTACCATAATGACGCTGTCCATAGATCAAATTGTTTTGTGGATTGGATTTCACTTGACTGTCTACGGTTCCATTGCATGTGCTCGGGGTAGAAGTTTTGTATAAATGTATCCCCATGCTATAGGGAAATAATAAGTATATACACTGATGATGTTCTATAGGGAAATAATAAGTATATACACACTTGATGCACTCCTTTCTCTTTCTCCCTTGTCCGTTGCTCTGCTTTAAGCCAAAACAAGGCTAGACACAGGCCTAAAACTCAATCTATCTGCTACAGACTATTTGCTAAAGTTCAATCGATCGAAATCCTTCTTTTATTCAATTTCACTTCTTACGGCCGGAAGCCACTCCTTCTCCGAAGGAACCCCATCCACTAGATTTTAGTGTGCTGAATAACTGTCCCGAGTTTGTTTCTAATTCTTCCAACCTTGAATCTAGGTTTCCCCTAATGCCTCCTTGCTGCTTTCAAAGCTACACTTTCTTCCTTCCTTTGCACGATATCTTCGCCATGGATGATAGAATTACTCCTGGAAGCCGATAGATTTCTTGAAACAAACGAAAAGAAAACAAAAGATGAAACATAAATCCTCCGTATCCCAACTCAGGACAAACTATCTCTAGATGCCTCCTATGTCACCATTTAATATTTTTTGGCCCACTATTGGCCAAACCACTTGGGAACTAGGCCCTATGTGAGTTGGATCACTTACCTATGCTTCATAATTAGAAAAATAAGCATCGTGGAAATACATGCCGCTTCCTTTTTCTTTGCCTCAGCAAATCAAGTTTCCTTAAGCTTATTCTTTTAAAGCCGGGTGGAGAGGTGGACCTTATGCCACTTGACTCGTTGGAGAGGGGTTTTTCCTCAAACCCAATCAAAAGGGAAGAAGGATTAGGATTTCTTTGACTTTTAGGAAAAATTAAGGAAAATAGAACTCAAGGTGCAAGTACGATAAAAAACTCTCCACCAATGTCGAGCAGCCAAGTCTATCTATAATATGGTGTTATCCATACCATGAGTATCAATAAGGCCCAAATTATGGATCTTATCCTTACAAGAAATTAGAAACTCATATGCATCCTCGCCCGAAGAACCAAAAAACCTAAGCAGAGAAAATCTCAAGAATCTACCCAACATATTTTTCTCCTCAAAAGACATAGCAGGCTTGGCAACCAGTGGCTGAGAAACTATTGGCTGAGAAACCACCGGTACAGAAGGAACCTCAACTCTGTGAGCTGGAGCTATAGGCTGCACCTATTCCTCAGTACCACTCTGATCTTTACAATTTGCATAATTAGATGATGGACCACTGACTAAAACCAAGAGTTGAACCAATGCATATTGAGCACTGAAGAGGAAATAAAACCTGGTGGATCTTGGGATAATCCCTAGCCCATCGCTGGCTGGGTCAGAAGACCCTCTGGCTCAAGAGCGAGAATAAAACCTAGGGAAGGCAGCCTATCCTGGCCCCTAGTTGGAGATACATCACACAATTATCCACAATCTCTAGGTCATCCATGTAAAGGAGTAAGATCCCTAAGCTCAGTCTCAAGATCCTTATATTGTGTAGCAGTAACACGTATCTTGGCTATCTACAAAAGAGTCAAGTCAAGTGAATATTTATACAAACCAACTCAGACACTTAGCACGATATGAGTGAAAAAAGTGAAGGACTCATAAAAATGTCCCATATCCCCCGAAGATAGAAAATAGATGTCATTGTTCTGATCTATGGGACTCTACTAGACACTTGCTCTTGTACCAACAATACCAGTAAAACCTAAGATCTGATACCAATTTTTCAACATAATTTATGAGTCATGATGGCACTTATTAAATCCCACCAGTAAGTAAGAAAAATCGTAACCCAGAGCTAACACAATAGGTTAATTTGATAGGAAATGCCAATCATAGGTAAAATTCAAGAACAACAACAACAACAACATACCCAGTGTATTCCCACCCAGTGGGGTCTAGGAAGGGTAGAGTGTACGCAGACCATACCACTACCTCAGGAGAATTAGAGAGGCTGTTTCCGATAAACCCCCAACTTAGGACCGATACCCATATACCAACCCAAATATAAGTATATATAACTAGTATGGTACACAAGACAAACTAACAGAATACCAAACACAAAAGATAAGTACATATATAAACTAGTATGGTAAGCAAAATAAACTAACACCGCTAGCCACGAACAAAAAAATCCAGCCCCCGAGGAGTGCACCCCTACTATTACCGATGCCCTCCCACTCCTAACCCTCTACCCTAATCCACTTCCTCTGCATCTTCCTATCAAGTCTCATGTCCCCCATTAGCTGTAACTACTCTATATCATGCCTAATTACCTCCCTCCAAGATTTCTTTGGTCTACCTCTACCCCACCTAAAACCATTCATAGCCAGTGTCTCACACCTCTATACAGAAACATCTAAGCCCCTCCTCATCATGTGCCCAAACCAACATAACCTTACTTCTCATATCTTATCCTCCACCGAGGAAACTCCCACTTTCTCTTGAATAATCTTATTCCTTACCCTTTCTTTCTTGGTATGCCCACACATCTATCACAATATTCTCATCTCTGCCACCTTTAACTTTTGGATATGGGAGTTCTTAACTGGCCAACACCCCGCTCCATACACCATAGCCGGCCAGACTACCACTCTATAGAACTTACCCTTAAGCTTTGGAGGCACCTTCTTATCACATAGAACTCCTGAAGCGAGCCTCCATTTTAACCATCCTGCCCCAATACAATATGTGACGTCCTCATCAATCTCACCATTGCCCTAAATCATAGACCCCAGATACTTAAAACTCTTTCTCTTCTAAATGGCCTGAGAATCCAGCTTCACAACCACTCCAGCCTTCTGTGACATATCACTAAACCTACACTCTAAGTACTCCATCTTGGTTCTACTTAACCAAAATCCTTTAGACTCAAGAGTATGCCTCCACATTTCCAACTTATCATTAACTCTACCCAGAGTCTCATCAATCAAAACCACATCATCTGCGAATACCATACACCAAGGCACCTCCTCTTAAATATGTCGCGTCAAAACATTCATCACCAAGGCAAATAAAAATGGGCTAAGAGTCGATCCCTGATGTAACCCTATCATGACTGGAAAGTGCTGTGAATCTCCCACCTACCATCTTCACCTTGAGTCTTATCCCCATCATACATATCCTGAATCGCTCCAGTGTATGCCACGGGCACCCCTCTAGCCTCCAAGCACCTCCACAAAATCTCCTTGGGAACTTTGTTATATGCCTTCTCAAGATCAATAAACACCATGTGCAAGTCCTTCTTCCTCTTATGAAACTGCTTCACTAATCTCCTTACAAGGTGAATGGACTTAGTGGTCGAGCGACCTGGCATGAAACCGAACTGATTCTTAAAAATTGTCATGATCCTTCTCATCCTCACCTCTACCACCCTTTCCCAAACCTTCATAGTATGACTCAACAACTTAATACCTCTATAGTTATTGCAACTCTGGATGTCTCCCTTGTTCTTATACATAGGAATTATCATACTCCATCTCCAAACTTCAGGCATTTTTTCGTCCTAAAAATACTGTTAAACAACCCTGTTAACCACTCTAAACCTACCCCGCTAGTGCTTTTCCAAAAATCCACTAGAATCTCATCTGGCCCTATCTCCCTACCCCGCCTCATCCTGCGAATAACTCCCTTGATATCCTCAACCTTGATACGCCTACAATACCCATAATCTCGACACTCCTCATAATTTTCCAAGTCCCCCAACACAAAACATTTGTCCCCCTCATCGTTAAGTTTATGTAAGTAGGACTACCACCTCTCCCTAATGAGAGCATCCTCTACCAACACTTTACCATCCTCTTATTTGATTTATTTTACCTGGTCGAGGTCACGAGCCCTCTACTCCCTGGCCTTAGCCAGCCTATACAACTTCTTATCTATGGATTTTTCCTCTAAAGCCGCATACAGGTGCTTAAAAGCTATAGTCTTAGCCGTCGTAACCGCTAACTTAGCCTCTCTTCTTTCTACCTTATACTCTTCCTTATTCATCTGTCTTTCCTCCTCATCCTTGCTCGCAACCAACTTAGCACAAGCCACCTTCTTATATTCCATCTTTCACTTAACCTCCTTATACCACCACCAGTCTCCCTGATATTTGCTAGATTGACCTCTCGATACACAACACCTCTCTAGCGGTCTCCCTAATACAACTATTAGTCGTCTCCCACATACTATCCACACCTCTTTTACACTCCCAAGCCCTCCTACTCTTCAACTTTTCCTCTATTTCCAAAGCACTAGCCAAAGTCAAGATACCCTACTTAATCCTGGGCCGAGCCTCCATGCTTCTCTTCTTTTTATCCTTATTGATAACCAAATACATCACCAACAACCTATGCTGAGTCAAAAGATTCTTACTAGGTATGACTTTACAGTCTTTACAAAGTTCTCTATCCTCTTTCCTAAGAAGCAAAAAGTTTATCTGAATCTTGGACAATGAACTACGAAATGTAATAAGGTATTCCTCCTTCTTCGGAAAGCTTCAATTCGCTATCCACAACCCAAAAGACCTAGAAAAATCCAAAAGAGCATCTCCTCCATCATTCTGCTCCCCAAAACCAAAACCGGTATGCACGTCCTCAAAACCTCTTGGAAAAGACCTAATATGCCCATTGAAATCCCCTTCCACGATAAGCTTCTCAGTGCTCGGGATGCCCCTCACAACCTCATCTAAAACCTCCCAAAACTCTTTCTTCTCCTTCTCGTCCAAACCTACTTGCGGGGAATAGGCACTAATAACGTTCATCGTAGACTCTCTAATGACCAACTTAATAGACATCAACCTATCACTAACTCTCGTTACCTCAACCACTTGCTCCCTAAGTTCTTCATCTACTAAGATACCTACCCTATTTCTATGTCTCACGCTACTCGAGTACCACAACTTATAACCATCCACATCCTTGCCTTAGTGCCTACCCATTTAGATTCCTGGACACACACTATACTAACCCTCCTCTTTCAAAGAATCTTCACCAGCTGTATAGACTTACCCTGCAAAGGTCCTATGTTCCAAGATCCAACTCACAACCTAGAAGATCCCTTATCCCACGTAACCTTACTATCCCTTGTCCCTAACCCCAAACTCGTCCCCAACCCATCTCTCCAAAATCCCAACCCCGATCCCGACCTATGACATGACCCTAATCTACCATTGCCAATTCCAGCCGCTACATAAATAGGATAAAAAAGATGGAAAGAAAAAAGAACAGATAACAAAGGAGGATAAAGATAAGGCTAAAAAGACAAACTGGTTATAATGAAATCAGTCAAGGAGTTAGATAAAATTCAAGAACACAATTTATAAATAGGCAAAGGGTTCTGGATAAACAAAATAGTCAATAAAAGATACCATCCGATGACCTGGTAGAGCCAGTACAAGAGCATATAATAAAAATAATATAACTTTAAATGCTTAGAATAGTCAAAAACTCAAACCAAAAGACTGAATATAAAGATAGAGGTAAATGGGCAACTCAAACTCCAAGAGCTTTTCCTATCCTTGTAAATCAATTACTAAATGAATGTTGATCAACAACGGCTACTAGTACTCAAATATGCACCAAAAAGGAATAAAAGAGTAGTATGAGTACCAAAACAATGGGTACTCAGTAAGCATTATCGTCTGACTTAGCTAAATCATGATATTAGTATGATAAAATACAAGATAACATAACTAAGTCAAGGTACAAAAATAAACCTGAGTCATTTTTAATATTGCTACACAAAATAAGTAATTTAACCAGAATAGCAATATAACATAAGGCATCAACACATTCCAACATCATTATAGCAATATAAGTAAACAAGTTAGAATTATAATGTATCACGAGACATCAAACAAGCGATCACAAGCTACCAAATTAGCTCCTATACGCCAATTGGTGCAGAAAAGTAAAGAACTCATCTTAGCCTCCCATACGATAGAAGAGTACACTCAAGAGAAGAATAAGGCAATCAACCAACATTATAACTAACCTTCACCGTCATTTAACCATTATTCCACAATTATTATCAATATGCCATTTACCAACAATATCACAAGTTACTAACATTCCATACTACTACTATTATGTAACAACCTTATCATCGATACTCGAAAGTAACCATTTATTAGCTAACCATCTCTTATTAAATTATCCATTTAATAACTAGTCATCATATAACTTCTAGTCATTATTTAGCAATAATTCATCATATATCTGCTAATCACTATTCATTAGGTAATAATTATTTCACATCTAACAACATTCACCTCTAATCATTAATTTTCACTAAATCAATTATCACTAATCATCAATTAGCACTAATTATTAAATATCACTAATCATCAAGCATCACTAATCATTACCACTTTCAGGCTATAACTGACATCCCTAATATCAATATCATGCCCAAACTACATAGAAATATATATATATATATATATATGTATGTGTGTGTGTGTGTATGTGTATGTATGTGTGTTTATAATTGCCATACATAGGGCATAGCCAGACTCAAACTAGTAGATGTAAACATAGGCACATCAATATAATCATCCCTAGGCCTTGTCGGGTATCAATGCAATGATAATCATCCTCTGGCCTTGCTGAATATTAATATCATCATACTATCCTCTAGCCTTGTTGAGTATCAATGCATCAACATAGTCATCCTCTGTCCTGTCGGGTATTAATATATCATCACAATAATCCTCCGGCCTTGCCGGGTATGAACATATCATCACAATATCTCTGGCCTTGCGAAGTATCCAAATATCATTATCTTTTAGAAATTAAATGGGTATATAATCAATGCCATAAGTTCCAATGTAGTAAAGCATCAAGATTTCTAGAATAATTTCCCATATAATCAATAATCATATTTTCTATCACAAATAATAACATAATTGCCAACATCATTAATAAGGAAGTTTTCTAACATAATTACTAGCATAATTGTTTAGCATTATCATAATCATAAGCAATATCATGGGTAGTGACTTATCAGTAGTATATTCAATGGCTTATCATTAGCAAAAATATAGCTTATTAATACCTTGAGAAATAGCTAATCCATAGTATAATCTATAGCTTATTCATAACATAGTCAATAACATAATTTATGGCTTAGACAATATCATAGTCATAAGCTCATTTAGTGGTATATTTTGTAGCCCAATCAATAACCAAAATAATAACATAATCACTAGCTCTCCATAATATTAACAAATAAATCATACATATGGTATGATCTTTTAGGCATTACTTCCAATGCCATTCATCATAACCAACAAGTACCTGGGTTTCTCAATATTGCCTCAAAATGGTATTCTCTGGGTATTACTAAGCGTATAAGGATTTCAAGTGAACTAATCATCAATCTTGGCTTAAGTTGGGTCAAAGAGCCCACTTCTAGATCACCTAAAATACATTCTAAGTTTAATACTATCCTAGACTAGGCTATGGTATCTAAATCTACTCTTAGATGTATAGAAAGCCACCATTAGTCCTAGGGTAAAAGTTCTTTCGAAACATGACAATTAAGCCGATATAGTAACTAAGGTAACTTTCCTTAATGAAGGAACTAAGGCCAATCTTACCCTAAGAATGTGCATATAGAGCATTTTACTTAATATTGAGCAATATAAGGCATTCTCATGCTAAACATAAGTAATGAATTCCAATTCACCTAAGGCATAAGAAAAACAAGCTAAGTGTTTCAACTCCACGATTTCAAATGAGCTTAAATTGTACAGGTAGTCCAAGTATTACATTTCATCAATACAAAACCTAAAACTCATCTAAAATCTAACACAATATCATAAGAATACTATGAGATAGCTCAATCTAACAAGGAATAAATCCGACCTACCTCAACGCTGAAGAAAGCTCAACGAATCGCTAAACCACTACTTTTCCCTTCTGTGAAGCCTCCTCAAGATGCCAAGATATTAAAAAACACATTTTACTCATATATACATGAATAATAATACCCATATTGCACAATTATTCTTTAGGTCCATAAAAAATCACACCAAAACCCCCATGTGCTTCCTACAAATGAAAACCACATTTTCAAAACCTACCCAACATTCATTACCTTCAAAAATGGGTGAAAATATACCTAAATTGGGGATAAAATCAAGACCTAAAGGTTTTGGGGTTTTGAGCAAATAATCAAGAACTTTCACTAAGACAAGGGTGAATTCTTAACTTAAATTGGAGGATAATTGCGAAAATAAATATTAATCTAGCTTTAAAAGCTCCCAAAACCTTCAATTTTAAGCTAGAACACTATTATAGGGTTTTTAGCTCTAAAAAATGATTGAAAAATGGCCAAAATTATGACTATGGTATCTATTTATACCCATACCAGGTACTCAAGTTTTGCTACCACGACGTAGTACCTGTGATTGCAACTTCTGACATTAGAAACAGGTGCTGCAATCAAAACACTTCCCTAGTTAGATCATACTATCTATTTGGTACCAAGGGTTCCCTGATAATGGCCCTTGTCTTGCTATTGTGACTGCATCAGTTGACAGCTGAAACTTGGAAATTCTCCCAAGTTTCTGTCAAGCCCTTGGGATTTATCCGAAATCCCGTATATTTAAATAAACTATGCAACCATACTAAATTCAACATTATGGAGATGTTGGAGAACTTGGATTTTCCATCCAAGTCTATTTCGACTAAATGTGGGTCCCATACCTATATTTTATTTTCTCAGCTTTATGACTAATAGGTCAAAATGAGCTCGGATTCCTTGAGACCTAAAATAAAGGTATACCTAGACTAAAATCAACATTTCGGGGTTGCTGGTTCAGTTAGAATTTACATACAAGATTATTTTATAGAAGTGTTTGCCCGGTGGCCATTTAAAACCAGCAAAGACTTCAAAATAGGGAATTTGCTCTAAAAACCAAATAAACTGCCCGATAACTGAATTGTCAATCCTAAAAATTAATAAATGACTTTGGTAAGCTATAGTAAAGCTCTAATAGTGAAAATAAGTGGAAATAAGGAAAATGACTAAAGTTTCATTACAACCATTATGTGTATCTACTCTCGTGGGTGATTCCTTAGTAGTGGATTGGGTTTTTTGATCATGTTATGTGACTGTTTGAGAACTTGATACTCATTCTAATCTTATTATATTAGACATGGTGGATTGTTATGCAATTTTGGGCATGGACTGTCTATCCTACTATCATGCAATCCTGGATTACTTTGCTAAGATTGTAACTTTCGCTATGCCCAGCGTATCCCGATCATATGACAGAGAGATATTAGCTATGAGAAATGGAGATAATATCTTATACTCATTCTATGAGGCTATTTATTGGGGTTGCGAGTCTTATCTCACTTATATTCGTGATTATAGTGTGGAGAGTTCGTCTCTTGACTATCCCTGTAGTTTGTGAGTTTCCTGATCTTTTTCCTATTGATTTACTGAGACTTTATCTTGGGCGTGATATTGAGTTTTTTATTTTTCTTGAGTCGGGAACCCAACCTATTTATATGGCACCTTACCATATGGATATTGCTACATTTAAGGAGCTAGATTCTCTACTTTAGGATCTTCTTAGTGTAGGATTCATTAGATTGAGTTTGCCTCCTTGGGGAGCACCTATGTGTTTGTAAATAAGAAAGATAGTTCCATGCATATGTGTAATGATTAAAGGTAGCTTAATAAGGTAACGATGAAGAATCGATATCCTATGCCTTATATTGATGATTTGTTTGATCATCTTCAAGGGTAAATAGTGTTCTCTAAGATTGATTTGAAGTTCGATTACCATCAGTTTAGGATTCAAGCTGGGGATATCCCAAAGATAGCCTTCAAGATTTGTTATGGTCATTATGAGTTTCTAGTGATGTCTTTTGGGTTGACTAACACCCTAACCAATTTATGGATTTGCTGAACCATGTGTTCAGGTATTATTATGTTCCTTTGAGATTTTTTTGATTGACTACATCCTTGTGTATTCAAGGATTAGAGAGAAACATATGTTGTATTTGAGGATTATGCTCTAGACTTTGAGAGATCATATGATTTTTTCCGAATTATATAGGTGTGAGTTTTGTCTTGAGTCGGTGACTTTCCTTAGGCATATAGTCTCTAAGGATGGGATTAGGGTAGAAACAATAAATATTAAGGCTATTCATCATTGGGCTAGTCTTACATCTCCTTTAGAGGTTCGTAGATGCATTAGTTTGGCTAATTACTATAGGTGGTTTATTGAAAGTTGTGCTACCATTGCGGTGCCAATGTCCAAATTAACTCGAAGGGAGGTTCCTTTTTGATTGCCTGAGGAGTGTGAGTTGAGCTTCCAAAAGCTCAAGGGATTTCTCACTTCAGCTTTTATTTTGGCTCTTTCTATAGAAGGTGGGGGATTCGCCATGTATTGTGATGCTTCTAGTGTTGGTTTGGTTTGTGTATTGATGCAGAAGGGTCATGTTATTTCTTATGCATTAATATAACTAAAGGTGCATGAGTACAACTATCCACTTATGATTTGGAGTTGGTAGTAATAATTCATGCGTTTAAGATTTGGAGGCATTATTTATGGCATGCATTGTGAGATTTTCACAGATCATCGTAGTCTTCAGCATCTTATAACCCAGAGAGAGATAAATTCTAGGAAACATAGATGGATGGAGTATCTTAAGGATTTTAACATCTCAATCTTGTATCATTAAGTCAAGGAAAATATGGTAGTGGATGCCTTGAGCTAGAAAGCAATGAAGATGAGTAACTTGGCTTGTATTTCAGTTTCTTAGAGGTTGTTGGCATGGGACATCCAGTTCTTATCCAACTTAATTGTGAAACTTGATATTTCAGAACCTAGGAGGATTCTTGCTAGTGTTTAGGCTAGGTCTATGCTATTTTAAGAGATTTGGGGTTATTAGTTTGAGGATAAGAAGCTTTGCATCCTTCGTGATCAGGTGTTGAATAGTGAGTCCAAGAGGGCTACCATAGATTCTGAGGGTATCTAGAGATTTGATTGCTTTATTTGTGTTTCGTAGGTTGATGACTTAATTCGGTTTATTTGCATGAGGCTTACAGCTCAAGATATTTTATTCACCCAGGTACAACAATGATGTATAAAGATTCGAGATAATATTATTAGTGGAGTTTATGAAGAGATATGTGGAAGATTTTGTAGCTCGTTGCCTATGTTGTTAGCAAGTGAAGGCTGAGCATCAGAGACCTAGTGGTTTGATTCAGAGATTGCCCATTCTCGAGTGAAAATGAGAGCGGACTACCATGGACTTTGTTAGTAGGTTGCCACGTACTTCCCATGGTTCTAATGGTATTTGGGTTATTGCGTTTTGGTTGACCAAGTAAACACACTTCATTCCTATTCAAATGTCTTTTAGTGCCAAGAGGTTATCCTGTATATATGTTAGTGAGATAGTTTGTTCGCATGACGTGCCTATATCCATCTTTTCAGACCGAGGTTCAGTGTACTTCTAGATTTTGGAGTGCTTTTCAGGAGGATTTGTCCACTCAGGTGAATACTAGTACAACCTTCCATCCTCATTCTAATGGGAAGTCATAGTGGACAATTTAGGTTCTTGAGGATATGCTATGAGCTTGTGTTATGGATTTTAGAGGTCATGGGATCAACACTTGGCATTGGCAGAGTTTGCTTATAATAATAACTATCGTTCAAGTACTGAGATATCACCTTTTAAGGATTTATATGAAAGGCGATTTCATTCTCTGATTGGATGGTTTGTGACTTTTGAGAATAGGCCATGTGGTACTGACTTACTCATGAGTCATTTGATAGAGTCAAGGTGATCTAGGATAGGTTGAGGGAAGCTCAGAGTAGGTTGAAGGCTTATGTAGATTGTAGACTTTGTGCCTTGAAATTTAGAGTTGGTGATCGGGTATTTCTCCATGTATTGCCCATGAAGGGTGTGATGAGGTTCGAGAGGAAAGGCAAGCTAAACCCCAGATATATTAGACCCTTTGAGATTCTTTGTACAATTGGAGAGGTGGCTTATGAGTTATCCTTATCATCAGATTTTGCTGCTGTCCATATAGTTTTCTATATTTCTATGTTGCGGCGATACATTCCTGACCCTTCTTATGTGCTTACATGGGACTCAATTCAGTTGGATGACCGATTGACCTTCGTGGATGAGCTTGTGCTTATTTTGGCTAGTGATGAAAGATAGTTGCGCACTAGAGAGATTTTAGTAGTTATGATTCAATGGAGGCATTGACCAGTAGAGGAGCCTACTTGGGAGATTGAGAGTGAGATGCATACCTAGTATCCTCACCTGTTTGAAACTTCAGGTACATCCTAATCCTTTACTTTTGCGGATGAAAGTTCTTCTAGTAGTGGATATTGTAATGACTCTACAAGTCATTTTTGGTATTTCCGCTCATTTTCTCTATTTAGATATTTCCTATATGACACAACCTAAATTGGGGCCTTGTCATATTGGGCATCTCAAATCCAACAAGGACTGGAGATCACCCTACTACCCAATATAACCAACCAACATGTACCTTGAGTAGGGTGAGTTTCAACTATAAAACAAGGTAGAGTAATCTACAAACCAAAGACCTTGGGACAGGTCCATGACCAACCCAAACAAGTCAAACCATCCAATACAAAACAAACAACCATAACATAACCAAATACATATCCATTCTATAACATACCCAAGTCCACCGTTTGTCCATACGAAGCCTTTTAAAATAAACAAGAATATCAGGTCGGGATATGCCCCCGACCATAGCCCCAAAACTAATATCCATGTCTAAACCAATAAGGACATCAGAAAACTCAAAGAAAGAAATGGAGCCTTCTGAAGTATTGAAGCTCACCACTTCAAGTCCACTCAAGTTGTCCCCAAATCTATCACTGAACAGGAGGGGTGATAGTATGACCAGTCCTTGTAACACGTGGGAATACAACGTCGACGATGGTTAGCGGTTGGAGCTCTAATATATGTCTCAAGGATAAGGATAATATAATGCCAACAATTTAAAAAAAAATCATCCAATGCACATAACCAATACAATATATATATATATATACATATATACCATGCCGGGATAGGGAACAAGATTAGCAAGAGCTTTGAAAACATTAACATGGGTTGTGTAGCATAACCGTCTTATATCAAGGCACCCACAGGCTATATGGGTCCTTCTTTCCCCTAGATGGAAGGGCCCCAGTGCGTTTAGCCACACGAACCAGAGAATATCCATAACCATATATGCCTATATGGGGGACCTCCCGGTATAATCCAGGTGACTTAAGCACCAATACATGTATTATAGGGGACTCGAACCACCCATTCATATATCATCTGGGGGAATCGAACCACCCAGTCACAAAGACAACCTCATTGGCTAGCACAATTTCCAGTATTTATCCTTCGAACTTCCACTTTCACGGCCTGGCTACACATCCCGCCTTAAAGCCCAATTTAAGACCATCATTTTCACATACACAACCATTAAACCAATTACTTACCAAAGGCACTTCGTTAGTATCGTCATACCAAAACCACTTCCAAGCATACCACATGCCATTACCATTATCAATAAACCAATCATTCATTTGACTTTGGGACTCGAACCCATTGTTTAACAAAGACACTAATTTAATTCAAAGTTTAGGGACTCGAACCCATTGTCTAATAAAGGCATAAATCAATTTAATATTTAGGGACTCAAACCTTTTTAGCCAATTAAACCTCCAAGGCTACCATTTAAATCATTGTAAGGCCAACAAGGCCTTCACAAAACCATTTACCAACCACTTATATTCATTAGGCCAATGCCTTAGTTCAAAACACCATTTAGCATGTGACTAGTTTATTCTCATAGATATTTTCACAAGCATGTTGACGGCATACCATTATCAAGACCAAAACCAAGGTAAAAAACATCTAGTTTAGGGTGAACTATTAGACAATTGTTAAATCACAATTACCAAGAACCTACATGTGCAAAACCATCCTTAAAGCATGTATAAACACAATAAAACCAAGAGTAAATAATACTCAACAATATGAAACAAAACCCGCAACATTGGTTTTCAAAACCATAATTAATGAATCATAAACAAAGCTTTAAACACATGATTTTAATGAACTAAAATTGAGGGAAGAGTCACATGCCTAATTCTCAAAGATTCATGGAAAGAACTTTATTCTTGAGCGTCTAGATGAACACTTGAAAACCCCCCCTAGCCCAATCTTAGTTTAGAGAGAGTTTTAGGAGTGATTTGATCTTTCAAAGTGTGTTATGAGAGGCTACAATGTGTTTTAAGATGTTGGCTCTTAGGTGTTTTGGGGTGGGAAATGTCTAAAATGTCCTCAACTTAAAAGCTGAAAATATGAGAAGGAGGGTATGGCTCCCCCCCCCAAACTCATACACACAACATACGAGTGGCACCCTCCATTCGTACCCTAGAAAGAATATTGGACTCCAATCCTGTCCAACATATTACTTCATAGGACAACACGTATCCACAACATATGATTAGTACCCTACAATCGTACCCTAGGAAGCCTACCAAGGGCTTGACACACTGAGCAACATACAAGTGGCTTTCCTCACTCATCCTATCTCCATATGACTCGTATGGTGACCATCCCTATCTTGTACCAAAAAAAACCCAAAACCATACTGAGTAACATACAATCAAGACCCCTAAACATTACCCACATCATATGAAAAGTAAGCATAATTTATATAATGAATACAGAGATCAAACTCAGGAAATTTTCTAAGGGTCAAAAGCCAAGGTATTTTAATTCCCCCCACTTGTATCATTCATCCTCGAATAATGGGTAAAGGCAAGCACAAGCATGATTTAACACAATATTACCTATTGAACTTCCCTTTAACCAATATTAGAAAATAAAGACATCAAGGGATCAACATATCCTCTAACAAATACATAAAACATAGATATTAAGAACAACACATACCTCAAGCACAAATATCCAGAATGGGGAACAAGTGCGGATACTTGGACTTCATGTCCTCTTTCGCCTCCCAAGTAGCTTTCTCAACCTTATGGTTCCTCTAAAGAACCTTTACCAAAGCCACATCCTTCAATTGTAATTGATGAACTTGATGATCCAAGATCTCAATTGGGACTATCTTATAAGATAAGGAATCCGAAATACCCAACCCTTCAAAAGGGGCAACCGATGAACGATCACTTACACACTTTCTCAACATAGAGACATGGAAAACCGAAAGAATAAAGTTCAAACTAGGAGGAAACTCCAACTCATACACAACATTGCCAAACCTCTTCAAAAACAAGTACCGACCAATATACCGGGGACTAAGCTTCCCTTTCTTACCAAACCGCATTACTCCCTTCATGGGAGACACCATTAAAAACACCCAATCACCAACGTTTAACTCCAACTCCTTATGCCTCACATTCACATAGGAATTTTGGTGACTTTGAGAGGCTTACAGTTTATCATGAATCACCTTCACCTTCTTTAAGGCTTGGTAAACCAAATTAGTGCCAAAAATCTTACCCTCACCAACCTCATACCACACAATAGGAGAACGACATCTCCTACCATACAATACCTTAAAAAGAGCCATACAACTGCTAGAGTGATAACTATTATTATAAGAAAACTCTATAAGCGGCAATTGGTCAACCCAACTACCACCATAGTCAATCACACAAGCACGAAACATGTATTTCAATATCTGAATGGTGCTCTTCACTTGTCTATTCGACTGTGGGTGGAAAGTGGTCCTAAGACATACCTTAGTTCCCAAACCTTTTTGAAATGGCCTAAAAATGAGATGAGAGCGGAGTACCACGATCCGAAATGTTAGAAATAGGAGCACCATGCAACTTTAAAATCTCTGCAAGATACCACTTAGAATAATCCTCCATTGAATAACTAGTCCTCATAGGCAAGAAGTGAGCAGACTTGGTCATCCTATCCACAATGACCCAAATCGAATCAAACTGATTCTGATACCGAGAAAGACTGGTAACAAAATCCATATTAATTACCTCCCACTTCAATTCGGGTAACTCAATCTCTTAGAACAAACCTCTGGGTCTCATGTTCTCATCTTTCACGTGTTACACACCATGCAGTTAGCCATATAGTTAACCACATCTCGCTTTAAATTATTCCACCAATAGAACTCCTTTAGATTATGATACATCTTTATTGAACCGGGATAAATAGCGTAACGATATCCATGCGCTTCGTCCAAAATCCTTTCCCTCAAACCATCCACATCGGGAACACAAAGCCTACCTTGGTACCTCAAGATACTATCTCCATCAGTCACAAAATCAACAACCTTTTGCTGACCTATATTTTCTCTAATCTTCATCAAATTAGGGTCCAACATTTATTTTTCCTTTATCTCAACAAGCAGCGAGGACTGCAATACCTGATGCATAAACTGACCACCATCCTCAGAATTCATGAGAAAACTCCAAGATTAGCCAAACAGTAAATGTCCTTCACTAACTCCTACTTATGCTCATCCACATGAGCTAACTCCCCATGGATAGCCTGCTAAGAGAATCAACAACTATGTTGGCCTTACCTAGATCATAATGTAGACTTATATCATAGTCCTTTAGCAACTCAAGAAACCTCATTTTCCTGAGATTTAACTCCTTCTGAGTAAACACATACTGTAGGCTCTTAAAATCAGAAAAGATGTCAACATGAACCCCATAGAGATAGTGACACCAAATCTTTACATAAATACCACAGCCAACAACTACAAATCATGAGTAAGGTAGTTCTTCTCATGAACTTTAAACTACCTAGAAGCACAGGCCACCAATCTATAATGCTTTATCAACCCATAACCAATCCCAACATGAGAAGTATAACAATACACTACGAAGCCATCATTACCCTCGAGCAAAATCAAAAATAGAGATAAAGTCAGCCTATCATTCAACTTCTCAAAACTACCCTCACAATCCTCGAACCACAAGAACTTCATCTTCTTTTGGGTCAGTCTATTCAATGGGGAAGCTATAGTCGAAAAACTTTCCATAAATCTCCTATAGTAGACGACTAAACCCAAGAAGTTCTAAATATCGATTGGAGTCATGGGTCTAGGACACTTCTTTACCATGCAACCTTCTGTGGTTCCACCATGATCCCTTCACTAGAGATAACATGACCAAGAAAAGTCACAGGCTTCAACCAAAACTTACACTTTGAGAACTTGGCATAAAAACGCTTATCCTTCAAGGTTTGAAACATAGCACGGAGGTGATCAACATAATCCACCTTACTTTTAGAGTATACTAGAATATCACTTATGAAGACGATGACAAACAAGTCTAAACACTAACGGAAGACCCTACTCATCAAATCCATAAATGCCACTGAAGCATTGGTCAACCCAAAAGACATAACTAGGAACTCATAAGGACCATATCGGGTCCTGAAGACAGTCTTAGGAATATCCACTTCCTTAATCTAAAGTTGATGACAGCCCGACCAAAGATCAGTCTTAGAGAAATACTTTGCACCTTGAACCTGATCAAACCAATCATCGATCCTAGGAAGAGGATATTTATTCTTTATAGTCACTTTATTCAGCTGACGGTAATAAATACACATTTGAAGAGAACCATCATTCTTACACACAAACAAAATAGAAGTACCCTAAGAAGACACACTAGGATGGATAAAACCTTTATCTAATAGATCCTTCAATTACTTCTTAATCTCCTTCAATTCAGCTAGAGCCATTCTATACGGAGGGATAAAGATAGGATGAGTTTCTGGAATAAGATAAATCCCAAAATCAATTTCCTTATCGGGAGGAACACTAGGAAGATCATCAGGGAAAATCACAGGAAACTCATTAACCACAAGAACGGATTCTAAAGAAGGACCTTCTGAGTTAGAATCTATAACCTGAACCAAATAATACAAACACCCATAAAATTTTGGGCTCTAAGATATGAGATGAACCATTCTTTAGTCACTAAAGAACCCGCTTCCAATGCAATGACCGTCTCATTAGGGAAATTAAACATGATCTTACGAGTTCGACAATCTAAAGAGGCATTGCATGACTGCAACCAATCCATCCCTAATTTGACATCAAAGTCAATCATATCCAACTCTATCAAATCCACAAGAGTTTCTCTACCACTAATAGATACCACACCCCCTATATACCCTTTTATCAATCATAGAGTCACCAATTAGGGTAGATAAGGAAAAAGGATCATAAATAGACTCAGGTCCAAAACCAAAATATACAATCATAAATGGGGTCACATAAGAAAGAGTGGACCCTGGCTCAAGTAAACAATACACATCATGGGAGAAGAGTTTCAACATTCCATTAATGACATCAAAAAATGCCTCAGAATCTTGATGAGATGTAAGAGCATGTATGGGATTCTAGACAGTGTTGGTACCAGAAGTAAAAATAGATGTAGAAATAACACCCTTTGGTGCAAGAGCATATGAAGAGGCAACAAGGACCTTGTTAGACCCAGAAGCCATTCTAGCATGGTAGTCACGCTGCATATGACCAAGATGACCAGAATAGAAATATATGTTCTTCCCGTCCTCATAGAATCCATATTGCAACCGCCCATAAAATCTACAAGGAGAGTTAGATGAATCTAACTGATCCCTACTAGCCTAAGATTGGGCACTCTATGCCCGGAACCAACCATTATGCTGAGACCAGCGATCACACAATGGCTTTTGGTAAGGAGAACTAGCCGCAGAGAAAGAACCAAAACTCCCCCACTTCTTCTTTGGCCACTTACCACTATCTTTACCACTTTGCTCAGAAGGCCTAAATTTCTTCCTCTCCATCTCACTAAACTTAGCCTTCTTTCTCTTCTCTTACACCACCTACTGTATATACATAACTAATCTGGAGATGTCCATGTACTTCATAAAAAATGCAGCCTTACACTAAAGAATCAACTCACGAGATAATCCCAGAGTGAACTTACGCATTCTAGCCCTCATGCTAGAGACCAACTCAGGATCATGCTTGGACAACTAATGAAATTTCAAGTCATACTCCTTGGTAGACATCCTACCTTACCTCAAATTCACAAACTCCTCCGCTTTCACCTCCCTTAACTCCTGAGGAAAAAAGTGGTCCAGAAATACACTAGAGAAATCCTCCCACAAGGAAGAACCAGCATTCTCCCCCCTCAACTGTTCCTACCCTTTGTACCACTGGTATGACACATCTTCCAATTAGTAGGCAAAGAACTCAACACCTTAAAACTCCAAAGAATGGATAACCTGAAAGATCTTCTCCATTTCATTAATAAAACTTTAAGGATTCTCCTCAACCTTTGTACTAGTAAACATATGAGGATGCAATCTCATGAATTGGCCAACCCTTGTGGGCTCAAAATATAGAGTAATAGGAATACCATGCTTAGACTAAGAAGCTACCAACTGAGTCAATAGGGTAATAGAGTAATGGAACCTAGCATTAGTGTCCTCGCTTTGAGGCGACTATTTTTTAGTATCACCCTCAGAAGTAGGATCAGTGGGGATAGGTGGAACCCTACGAGAACAGTCATATACAATGACCCTTGACCAGTTTTGGACTTCAGAAGTTGGATGAGCTCCGTCCACATTGTCCTCAGTTGGGATAAAAGACTTTTCACGAACATCAAATCTTTTTTGAGGCATGAATTAAAAGATGAGAAAAAAAATTCAGAAGGATCCAAGACCTTAGACTCTATAGCTCGAAGTAAGACAACTAGAAAGTGAAACATTCCTAAATGTCTCATATTCTCTCTCTTATAAGTTTGGTGTGTTACATACATATAAAGGAGATTCTATTTGACACGACATTTTTGACACCCAACTGACCATGAACCTAGGCTCTAATACCAACATGTCATGACCTGAACTAGGGCCTTGTCATATTAGGCATCTTATTTCCAATAAGGACCAAAGATCACCCCAATACCCAATCTAACGAACCAACTTGTAGCCTGAGTTGGGTGAGTTCCGACTATATAACAAGATAGAGTAATCTACAACCCAAATACTTTGGGACAGGTCCATGACCAACCCAAACAAATCTACAATACCAAACTAACAACCATAACATAACCAAATCCATATCCATTCCATAACATACACAAATCCATAGTTTGTCCATATAAAGCCTCTAAAACAAAACAAGAATATCCGATCGGGACATGCCCCTGACTATAGCAAGAAAACCAATATCTAAGTCTTACTAATAAAGTCATAAGAAAATTCAAAGTAAGAAATAAAGCCTTTCAAAGTATAGAAGATTACCACTTTAAGTCTACTCAAACTGTCCCAAAGTCTAAGTCACTGAGTAGGCGGGGTGATTGTCTGATCAGTCCCTACATTGCATGGGGATAAAGCATAAAAATGATTAGAAGTTAGAGATCTAGCAAGTAACTCAATTATAAGGATAATATAATGCCAACAGATCAAAATAAGTCATCCAATGCACGCAACTAATAAAATACATAAATATATATAAATACCATGTCGGGTTAGGGAACAAGATTAACATGAGCTTTAAGAACATTAACCTAGGTTGTATAGCATAACCTTCATATAACAAGGCACCTACAAGATATATGGGCCCATCTCTCCCATAGTTGGAAGGGCCCTAGTGAGTGTAGCCATATAAACTAGAGAATATCCCTAACTATAAATGCCTATATGGGGGACTCAAACCTCTTAGCATAACCAAGGTGACTTAAGAACCAATACATGTATTATGGGGGACTCAAACCTCCCATTCATATATTCTTTCGAGGAACTCAAATCACCCGATCATAAAGACACCTGCACCAACGAACGTGATTTCTAGTGTTAGTCCTTTGGATTTGCACTTTTACAACCCAGCTACTCATCCCACTTTAAAGCCCAATTTAAAACCATCATTTTCACATACATAACCATTAGTACAATTACTTACCAAAGGCATTTCATGGGTATCATCATACCAACACCACTTGCAAGCGTACCACATGACATTACTATTATCAATAAATATATCATTCATTTGACTTTAGGACTCGAACCCATTGTCTAATAAAGACACTAATTTAATTCAAAGTTTAGGGACTCAAACCCATTGTCTAATAAAGACATAAATCAATTTAATAATTAGGGACTCAAACCCTTTTAGAAAATTAAACCACCAAGGTTACCATTTAAATTACTACAAGGCCAACAAGGCCTTCATAAAACCATTTACGAACATTTTATATTCATTAGGCCAATGCCTTAGTTCAAAATTTCATTTAACATGTGACTAGTTTATTCTCTTAGACATTTTCACAAACATATTAAGGGCATACCATTATCAAAACCAAAACCAAGGTATAAACAATCATGTCTAGGCACAACCATTGCCCAGTTGTTAAACCACAATTACCAAGCACCCACATGAGCAAACCTATCCTTAAAACATGTATAAACACAATTAAAACCAAGATTAAACAATACTCAACAATATGAAACATAACCCTAAATATTGGTTCTCAAAACCACCATTAATTAATCATAAAAAAAACTTTAAACACATGATTTTCATGAACTAAAATTGAGGGAAAAGTCACACGCCTTATTCATGAAGATTCACAGAAAGAACTTGACTCTTGAGCCTTTGGATGAACACTTAAAGAAAACCCTAGACCAATATTCTTGAGAGAGAGTTTTAAGAATGCTTTGATCTTTCAAAGTGAGTTATGAGAGTCTACAATATGTTTTAAGACATAGGGTTTTAAGGGTTTTGGGGTGGGAAATTTCTAAAACCTCCTTAGCTTAAAATCTAAAAATATAATCATGACGGTACGACTCCTCCCTAACTCGTACACACAACATACAAGCGATACCCACCACTCATACCCTAGAAAGAATGTTGGACTCTAATACTATCCAACATACGACTTTATAGGTCAACTCGTATCCAAAACATATGATTAGTACCCTAGAACCCTACCCTAAGCAGCCTACTAAAGTCTTGACACACTAAGAAACATATGTGTGGATTTCCTCACTCGTACCATCCCCATATGACTCATATGGTGTACATTTTTATCTTGGACAAAAAACAACCAAAACCACACTAAGTGACATACAACCAAGAACTCTAAGCCGTACCTACATCATATGACAAGTAAGCATAAGTTGTATGATGATCCGAGATCTCAAATTCAGGAAATTTTTAAAGGGTAAAAAGCCTAGGTATTTCAATATAACTGCCCCAAGTCATTTATGATTTGATGGAATGGGCAGTTTGGTTAATGAATAATTTGTTTGGTAATAAGATCAAATCCCCTATTTTAAAGTCTTTGCTGGTTCAAATAGGCTACCAAGAGAAAACTTAAGTGAAATAAATTTGTATGAAAATTTTGATTGTTTTTATAGCCTCAAGATGATGATTTTGGGCTAGGTGGACCCTTGGTTTGGGTATCAAAGCTCCCAAAATCATTTTGGGCCATTGCCTAGAAGTTAAGAAAAATAACAAGTGGGTTTGGAACCCACTTTTTTTTTTAAAATGACCATGGATGGAAATTTTTACTGGACCATTAAGTTTGGAACATTGAATTTGATAGGGTAGCATAGTTTGTTTGCATAGTCAAGGTTTCGGATGAATCCCTAAGGGTTGGCTGAGACTCAAAAATATTCCATGTATCTAGATGATACAAAGAAATCTAGAACAACCGCTAAAGTCGCCTTTTGTGCTTTATTAGAGGGAGCTTTAGAGGCGCTGGCCAAATTGGAAAGTGCCGCTTTAGCATCTAGTTGGTTTCTTTAGAGGCTAGTTGTCTACTGATGTGCTAGTCTCTTTAGCGTCAACCGACTGTCTTAGTGGCCTACCATGTCAGTAAGGTACCACTTTAGTAGTCAACTGGAAGCTTTAGATTCTACTGTTAAAGCGGCCTAGTGTCTACTTAAGCATCATCTGTGTACTTGGGAAGGGTATAAATACCTTACTTAGCCTAATTTTCACTATTCCTCAACTATTCTCTAGAATATTTAAACCTAAAAAGTTGGAATTCTTAGGAGAATTAATTGTGGGTGGTTGTGGAGATTTAGTGCCATTAATTTATGCAATTCTTGATTGAAATTTTGGTAAGATTCAATTGTTTTCTTGTTTTATTTCTCCATACTCTTGAAAAAATACCTAAAAACTTTGTGGCTTTATTGTAGCACCATTAGAGCTCGAAATTTGCTAATTTCTGAGGGTAAAGGTTCCTTGATCACAGAGGGATATTTTGTTGGTTTCTAAAGTGTGATTTCACAAATGGGCCCTATATAGAATTTTTACATAATTTTAAACCCGAAGAAAAATAGTGAAATATGGGTATCATTGTTCTAGTTTTAATGTGCAGATTGTAATTTTGATAACATGGAACCTTACAAAAGCTCCTCAAAAAGGAAAATCAATGGTTTAGCAGATTTTTTGAGCTTTTCTTTAGCATCCAAGTAGGCTAGGTTTACCCTCTTCATGGATTGAGCTATTTCATAGTATGCTAATGATATTATGCTAGATATGGGGTGGGATTTTGGTGTTAGAGGTATGATTGAAATATTTGGGTTAGTTGGATTGTTTAGGCCATTGACACCATAATTTAAGCGACAGTTACTTAATTGTTCATGTTTTAGGATAAATTGCTATCTTAGGGATAATTAGATCTTATTTAACATCTTTAAATGAATTTGGATACCTTAGCCTAGTCTGGAGTAGAATTTGCCTAAAATAAATTTTAGTGCTTAGAAATGGGTCCCTCCGGCCCACCTCAGGTCAAGACTTGTGTTAGCTTTTGTAGAATTATTTAAGCATGATGTACACTAATTAATTATGAACTTGGGAATAGAAGAGATTAAATACTTATTAATTATCCTAGTTATGTAGTTGAGAGTTAGTGTTAATTTCACGTAAGTTTCAATGGATAATTATTGTGTTCTGGTGATTGACTTATAATTATAGTTTATTTACATGGTCTATTGATATGGTCTAATGATATGTGAGTTCTGGTTCAATTACGACATTTGATGATGATATCAAAAATATGAGTTCCTGTTTAAGTTTGAAAAATGATGGTAATAATGACGAGACTATTAAGTTTTGGTTCAAATCCAATATTTTACTAGTTAATTATGAAATTATTTGGTTCGGATGGATTCTTAGTTATGGATGGCAATTGGTAATTTGTGGTTATTGTAGTTATTTATTTTCATTGATCTTACCCTCCAGGCTTATGGGGGCCATCATTGGCTTATTTACTCTTCCGCACTTATTGGCTTATGAGGGATAATCTTATAGTTATAGCTGTGTGACCCTTCCATTACTATTTCATATATATTTGTTTATTCATGTACCACAGTGTTGGAGATTATTTTCAAGTTTTCTCCTTTACCTTGACTTAGTTTACTTTATCATGTGTCTTATCATATTTATATTATAATTTAGATCAGTTGACTGATGATGCCTACTAAGTACCCATGATTTTGGCACTCATACTACACTTTTGTACCATTTTTGTATAAATCCGAGTACTAATAGCCACTTCTATTTTGACGCTCGTGCAGGATTGATTTCAGAGATTGGGTGAGCTATTGGAGTTGGAGTTACCCTTTTCCCATCTATTTATCTATGTTTAGTCTTTTATTTTTGAGACAGAGTGTATTTGACTATTCAGTACTTATAGCCCAGTTGTAGTAGCTCTTGTACCAACATTACTGAGTTTTAGGATGGTTGTTGACCCATTTTATCTATCTATTGACTGTTAGGACTGCTTTATTGCTATTTAACTCTTTATATGTTGATTTTTTACTTTTAGGTCATTTTCCACCAAGTTAGCCCATTGCTTTTATCTTGATAACACTCAACTTACCCCATTATTTTGGTGCAAGGCGATCATTGTCAATATAATAACCCAACTTAGGTTGGGGTCAAATCCATGTGAAGTTTAATTTAGCTTTCAAGACCTATGTACGTTAAAGTCACTAGGTGTTAACCCGCAATATACATTAAAGCAAAACATAAATTAAAGTGGAGGTTTGATTTAGAATGTTGTCTAAAAAAAATTACTTATGAAACCAATTGAAAGAAATAATTGTAGATCAAAAATTCCATAAGAGAATAGTCTTGGGGTTATACTTATCCTAGGGGTCATTCATGTATGGGTGATTGAGGGTTAGTCCATTCTTAGTCAAAGGTTTGGGTAGGTTAGATTTTTAACTCTTAATCTAGACTTTTCAACAAAACACCAGGTTGCACTCATGGATTTTTTCAAATACCTCATGAGTGTGCCAATTTTACCAATCCATACCTCAACTAAACATGCCTATTTCTAGGATGATGCAAATCAATCTAGCTATATCACAAAACATCCATATTTCTAAGATAATGCTAAGGACATAACTAGTATCAAATAAGTGCTCACTACTACTCATCACCCACATCCCTCTTTCAAGGATGATGTAGGATCCAAATCAATTGGGGTTTTCACCCATAATTATCCATTAAATCAAAGAGTAGTAGAAAAACCCAACATCAATAACTAATAATTTAGAGTAACAATCAACACCCATACACTTTACACCTTAATCAAACATAACCCCAAGATAAGTAAATAACTACTCATGAAATTGAAGAAAAGAGATATACCCAAGTTGGCATTCAATTCCTCCATTGAAGATGTAAAGCAAGAATAATCCCAACTTCAATTCTCCAGATACAACTAAAAATATCTTGTAAATTTAATGAAAATTGTTCTCTCTCCAAAATGGAAGGGTTTCTCTCAATACAAATTCAAAAATTAGTTGGAAGATGCCTCAGTTGTGTAAAGATTTTTCCCTTTTTAGAATTGGGGTCAGCAGTGTGAAATGACAAAATTTCCCTTTGGACATTTAGCTTCTTCATCACGTTTGTGGTACCTAAGGGTCATCTGATTCCTGGTAGATTGACCACGATCGCAACTCTGAAGATCGCGATCACGGTACCTGAGGGCCTCCTGCACTCCAACTTTTTTTCCTTTTTGCCCATTTTCCTTTTCTTCCAGCTTGATTTTCATTCATTTTCATCATAGGTCCTACAATATCACAAAAACTGAAAAATTAGTACATTCCAAGGGAGAATTAGGCTAATGTACACAGTTTTAGCCATATTAGTGCATGAATTTAGTGTCAATGTGTTGTAAATTTTCCACTCATCAACACCCCCAACTTAAATCTTTGCTTGTCCTCAAGCAACACTACTAGTTACTCAATGAGACTATTAAATTATAATCCCATTCATACAACCAAATGATTACAATAATTTAGAACTTGATTAGCACCTACAATTAGTCCTCAAGCATGGGAAACAATATTCTTACAATTCCCTTCAAAGTCAAACACACTTTCAAGGGCACAAAAGACTTTTCAAGAATAACCAAGCAACAACCACTAACTCCCTATGAGTGAATCTCTATCAATAGTGCCCCAACTGCACTTCTTTACCTTATTTTTCAAAAGATGACAACTTCACCCGCTTCAACTAGTCCACATGCTTCATCATGAAAGGAATTAACACACAAAATATCTATTATGCATTAAGGGACTAAAATGCAAGCACTAACTCACATAAATAACCTCTCAATGCAAAAAAGTATCATGACATATGATTGCCCTTATTTTCACTCTCCACTAAATTGAAGACACTTGGTTGGAGATATAAAATTATGTTTTCAAGATTGTAATGCAGGCTCGGTAAAGGGTAGGATAAAATTTAGGATTGAAGTAACTGCACCCTTCTTTAACTCCACATAACACTCTATTCAATTAGACACTGGTTCATAGGACACTTCATTTCTATCCAACTCTCACATGTGCCTACTTTTACTACCTTGATTTACCCAAATCTTTTGAAAGATTTTTCTTCTCAACTCTTTTCTTTATACAATTCATGCATTTCTTTCCTTTGTTGGATCCTTTTTTATTGCATTTTCTCTCATTGTTTAGCTCTTACCTCCTCCACGACTCACCATATCCAACTTAGGCTTTTAGCCTCAAGTTGCTCTTTCAAGTTCAAGGAGGGTATGGTTCAAAAGATGGATAAAAGTCAAATGGCTCAAGGCTTATAATGTGGTTTCCAAAGAAAGGTTCAAAGGCTCAAAGTGGGTAACTAGAGATAGAATCTGTGTACGAGTAGAATTTTTAGGCTAAAGTGGATTTCCATGTTCACCAAGTAGGCCTAAGATCATCTCACCAACCATGAGTAATCAAGATTATCTTTGAGAGACTAATGGGGAAAATTCTAGATGACACAAGTAATCATGAGAATTAAATGATTAAACTCACCACACGAGGCATGCAAACTATTCAAGGGGGCTTAATTGCATTTCCTACTAGAGACAAAAGGAGATATTTGCCACACACTACCAACAAAAGACTTTGGAGTCACAAAACAAAGAAAGTATTGTTACAAAACCATTCACGTCTATCCCATTGATTTTTCATAAAAATGTTGGGTTGGAGAAGGATGTTTGTTTCTCATTTCCACCATGCAAGATTGGCTATTGTAAGAACTAAATCATGTCATTATCTCATATTTTGGCTCTCACAAGGGCAAACCATATGACTACTCAGACGTCACCATAGGCATAAAGGCAATCCCAAATCTAGAATGCCACAAGTACTCAGGCTTCCCTTGCATCTATGGTTCACAAACCCAAACACACGACGATTTTTCCTTAAGAATGTTGTCACTCAATATTTCATAGGGAAAGACTTGTCAAACATCATTGTAAAAACAAGATAAAAATCTAAGAATGAAAACAAGTGATTAATCCATCAAATGTAGGCACCTTCAGGTGCCCAATATTACACCCAAAAATAAAAATAAGATCATCCAAAAAATATAAAATCATCCAACAAATATCCAAATAATACAGACCAAGGCATCAAATGAATACGGGGATGGGCACCCCCAACTAAGAGTTTGGAGTGACCTCACTACATAATCATAAAAGCATAAAAGGGTAAAGGTTGCTTCCTCTAACCGCCTCAAGAACTGTCATCGCTATTGGCCTCGGCCTCATCCCTAGCATAATTAGAGTTTGATCATGTGGCTGGGACCTCATCATCTGAATCTTCCTGGGGAGAAGGAAGTCTCTCTTTAGGCTTTAGGACCTTCCATAGGCCCTTCACCCTTTTCTGCATCTTAGTGAATAATTTATCCCTCTTCTTCTCCCTCTTTCACATCTTATCATGTGACTCCTGTGGCGTCTGATGGGATCGTGACAATGAGGAGTAGGCTCACTCAATTCTGGAAATAGTGTTCGCTTGCTTCTTATGGTCCTCAAGGAATCTCTCGTAGTCGGTATAAACAATGTAGGAATGAAGGGTGGTGAAAGTCTCACCCGACCCCTGAGGTAGCTTGGACACATGCTTACTGATGATACATATTTTTCTTGAGATCTCCTTAAAATACCCAGTTGCTGATGATCTGTAAGAGTCTATATCATCCTCTACTGACCTCCCCAATTCAACCTTCCTCTTTTGTCTATTTCCAAGAGCTCAGTCTCCTCGGATATTAGGTGGGTAAATGGGATTCTATGGAGAGATCCAACTATCCTTTGAGTACTAATAAACCCTAGCACACCTGCACAACTCTATGATCAAAGATTAGAACATGAGCATGGGACCACCTTTGTTTTTGTAATGCTGAATGACCATAAAAATGGATAACATTAAAAGGAATATTGTCCAAAAGGAAGGACACCATCTAAGTATGCATAGTCAGGACATTTGTTAGGTTGGTAGTGGGAGAGACTCAACTACAAAAAATAGATAACCAAATTTGGGCTTCAGCCATGAAGTTGTTCATTAGTATCCCATTCTTCGTAGTGGCCCACAGGACCTCCCTTCCTAGCACAGATTCTTAACTAACCAGCTCCCAATGGCACAATACTTATCCTCTAGTCTCTCATGTCCATATTTTGCAAACTGTAAACTCCATTAATCTGCTTAGCCCTAAAATAAACTTCTTTGCCGTTGATTCTTATTATAGGGTTAGAGAGTTTCACTATGCTTAGATTCGCATAGAATTCCCACACCAGTGCTTGTTTTCCTGGCATGGATCCAGGGAAAAATATGTCCATCCCATGGACACTAGCTTCTCATGGAAAGTATCAAGCTTTTTAGGCACATTATCTAACTAAATCCCCCTCTCAGGAAACAACTTCTTCATCTTAAGATCATCATAGTATGTACTCTCATATTCAGGATCTATGAAGCAGTTTTTTTTCGTATCCTTCCATATGTACCTGGAATACACACACAGAGCATTAGTCCATAAGGTCAATGTGAAGAAAATATGTTACCCAACTTGATTGAGTTGAAGGAAAAATTTATGGGACATGGACATGCTTAAAATAAAAGGTCTAAGAGTTGGACTAGTCTATCAGACTGGTCTAAAATGTCACAATCGTGACCTGTTTGGATCATGATCACGATTGGGATATTTTGTGATCGTGATTGTGGTACCTAGGGCATGTTCAAAACCTATACAACAATTAATAGAGGTCTGATTCCTAACTAATTTGTGTTCAACACAAGTGAAAAATACTAGGAACATGGGATACAACACCTATATATTTAAGTCTACCCTTCAATCAGTGAAAAATAAATCAAAAAGTTTATTTGGGAAATTTACCGAACACTAGGAATATACAAGCTATATATATCAAGTTTGAACAATTTTGGGTACTCAAGAATTCCCCACTTATGTGATCACCAATAATAATAGACAACAACCCAAAAAACTTAATTCAATTCATGATCAAGCATTAAACTACCAAATTTTAGGCCATTCCTAAGACATAAGTGCTAAGGACAACAGACGAGCATAAAAGAAAGAATTCAAGCACATGACAGATTAGGAGATACAGAGGGGATACTAATATACTTTTGAATTCCCATAACACAAGTAAAAATAGTTGTAATTTTAATATTTTGGGGGGGAATGTCTGTGTAAAATTAAGTTGGGGGAGATGGTTCATGTTTAAAACTGTCTATGTCACGATCGCGGGAAGCAGATCACGATTGCAAACCCCATGATGTCACGATCGCGAGAAACAAGTCATAATTGCACACCTCGTATTCACACGATTGCGACACCTGTGCCATCACAATTATGACAATTGAGAGCAGTTTCTGCTCCCCTGCTCTTTCAGCTAATTCACCACCAAATTAATTCCACCATATTTCCCCTTATTCAAAATTATTCAAATGTACCATTTGGGAACCTAATTTTCATGGATCAATCATAACATCAAAATCTACTCAAAAATTAATGATTAAAGGACACAGGCCACTTTCGTGGCATAATGGGTTGCCTCCCGTCTAGCGCCTAATTAATATTGTGGCACAATGTTCTTTAATCTTTAATTTGTATCCTTGAGGGATCCATCATCCACTTCCATGTCTTCTACATCAAGGACGAACACCTGGAATTTTTCCATAGTTATTTCTCGGTTTTACATACCCGAGAGGATACTTTATCATTTTGCACTTGGAATTTCATCTCCCCTTGATCCATATAAATAATTGCTCTCCCAATTTCCGAAAAGGGTCTCCTAAGAATAATGTGTATTTCTTGGTCTATTTCATAACCAAGTACAAAAAAGTCCCCGACAAAATGAAATGATTGACCTTCACCAACACATCATACAAGACTCCAATTGATTTCTTAATAGAGTGATGCTCCATCAAGAGCCTCATTGTTTTGGGAGTAGGGGTGCTGATGTTAGGCGTATTTACACGCCTAAAGCACCTTAATTTACCCATATTTTAGCTAAGTTTTAAGGACAAAATATATAAATTCTGCACTTTTAGTCCATTTTCCTGTAAGTGAGCTAACCAACGTGATTAGAAGGATTTCAGGAATAAATGATGAATATTTCAGCATTTTATGGACTGTTGGATGCCAAAGGAAACTTCACGTAAGAAGCAAGGTAGCTTCTGGAAGCTTGTGGACTGAAAGTGATGCATGGAGAACTTGTCCCGGGCAAAAACAACATTTCTAAAGACTTGGGGGATCAGCAGTAACTTAGTAGGATTAGGACAAGGATGCAATAACCCAGTAGGACAAGGACAAGAATAAAAACCCTATTTCAGTAGGACTAGGACAAGGATGTTATAAAAACCCTATTTGCTGAATTTTTCAGCAATCTTTTTATTATTCACTCATTCATTAATTCAAGTCTTTTTCATTCGACTTTTGCTCCTAATTCACGTTACAATATTCTGTAAGTCTAACACAGAGAACTCGTCTCTCTTGAGAAGAACGGCTAGGGCAAAACGTTTGAGAGCTTTTGAAGCCATATCACTTCCATCGCCAAGATTTTTCTAGGTTGTGGTATGATGATTTTATCTATTGTGATTTCCGTTGCACTCATGAGTAGCTAAACTTCTCTGTTAGGGTTATGGAAGCCTTATGATATACTATCTATTGCTATGAGTTTGTGAATTCTTGATACGTATGCTACTTATATCATTACTCTCTTCATCTTAATTGAATTCTTGTGGTTGCAAATATATAGAATACGCCAGTATAGCATTAACTTGTTCGAAAGAAAAGTTACATGTCTGGAAAAGAGAGAATGACAAGGAAATAGGGCTACCAACCCCTGTTTAAAAGTTAGTGCCATAACTGGATTAACCTCTTGGAGAATTCTGTCACGACCCGAGCCTAGGCCCTAGCCGTGACGAGCATCCCGAACCATGAAGGCCCGGAACACCCATTCTCTATCTGGTTATCATGCACAACATTCATAATCATAATAAAATGCTGAATTGGAACTGAGTACGGAAAAGATGGTCATGTTCTGAAACATTTTTGAATAATACTATCTGAAATCAGTCTGCGAAATCTCTACTAAGAACACATACATCTGTCTGCAAAGAAACTGGGACAAGGCCCCCAGTAAACCAAAAATATAATAAATAAGATAATGTCTGACATAATTAGGCCTTCCGAATAATAGAAGGCTCACCACTATGAGATCAAGTCTGCAAATCCGAGAATATCTACTGAGTAGCTGGACCCCTAGACTATGCCTCAGAACCTGGAAAGAGGGGGGGTCAGCACAAAAGTACTGGCACGCGAAGCAATCCAAAAATAGTATAATAGAACATACATATATATATATATATAAGTGAAAGATATTTTTCATCAAGAAATCATGTATAAAACTGTTTCTAAAAAATACATGGGCACTTTATGAAAACATGCAACCTGTCTGTTCATTTCAAATCATGATCTGTGTTTTACTTCTGAGTTAGGTGGTATTCTCCTACAAGTCTGAATATTCCACGGGCTGTATGGAATCCGCCATTGACTCGGCGGGGAATCCCCCAACCCAAGTGTGCCGCAAGGGTTGGAGTGTCTGAGTCTGATACGCCACAGGACATTTAAGTCAGCGCATAATAATATACCCGGGTCGGCAAACCACGGTTTTAGGCGATGAGCTGTCTGAACTCCCGCCTTCTTCAAGGAACCACCTAAGCTCTCTTTATGCCCTATTTTAGCCTTTTCTGAACATGTATCATTCTGAAATTTCTAAATCATGAAAGTCTGATAGAAATCTGATTTCTGAACTAGTCTGTGTCTGTTATGGCATTTGTTTGAGTTGGTATCGTCATACCAAGACTTGCAAGTCCTATTTTTGAGCCATAATGTATTAAGCAAGAGCTTTCATTCAAAACATAGTTTAGACCACCAAAACATGTAATTTGCATTAAAGATGTCATGTTCCGAAACTCAAGTCAAATCCATGCAAAACTTTCATCAAAAATATGGTGGTCATGTGCATTTATTGCAAAACCATGCATTCTTTCATTACATGCATATTCAACATTCATAACCCTCTCTTTCGTGTTCAAAACATTGTATAATACGTGAAACATGGAAAAAATTACATTAAGAGAGAGGTTTCATGAAAATCATGCTCTAAATTCATATTTCAGGACAAACGCATATATATATATACATATAACTTTCAAATCACTTTGGGGGAAAGCCAAAAGGCCAAAACAATTTCATTAAAGCTTCTGAAACATGAGTATGTACATGAATTGGAAAACCCAATTCTTAAAACATGATTTCTATGCCCATGAGATTTTAGGAAAACCCTGCGTACCTTATTCTCCACGAATTTTTGGTGTCTATCGAAGCCTACGTCGAGAGGATTCCGAATCTGTAATTTATTTCACGAAGAAGTTTCGGAAGGATCGGTCCTTCAAACTTATTTTCTCAAACCCTAGTTGCTCCTTCTCTTAAGATTTTGAAGGATTAGATTTTTGGGGTTTTATAGGAGACTTCAATGTTGTTAATTGGCCCAAATCCTTTTAGTAGTGGGTAAGGACGATTTTTGGGTTTTTTAAGGACTGACTTGAGCTAAAAGTAACTCAAAATGGAGGCCCAAATCCGTTTAGGAGTGGGCGCCGCCCTATGCATCGCCTATATGTGCATAGATGACACATTCAACTTTGAAAGGCCATAACTTCTTCACCGGGTGTCCGTTTTAGGCGAATTTGGTATCGTTGGAAAGATTATTCAATTATCTACAATATGGTATATAGTAGGACACCCAGTTCATCATATACAATGAGTTATGGTCAATAGAATTTGACACAAATTACAACATCCACTAAAACTTAATCGATCGAAATAGTTTTAACTCGTCCTTGAGTTGAAGGACTTCTATGGTCTAAATTCATACTCAAATGGATTCAGATACTACAAACTTGATTAACATGCCAAATTGGCATAGGATTTAAGGCTCGGGGACTATCAACGCATCAGAGTCATATATTTTATTCTAGCCCGAAATGCGGGGCGTTACATTATCCCCCCTTGGGATCATTCGTCCTCGAATGATGGGTAGGAACTTGTTGAAGCCTTAAAGATATAGAATAACGCAGACATGACATGTCCTCTAATAAAGAATACATTGATTTGAAACATGACCATATGGCTGGAACTACTGATATTTTGAATTCTTATATCGGACAGGCATATCTGATGCATGGAATACACGATTGAAGCTATTCATAAGCTGAATTCTCATAATGAACATGCATATCTGATGCATGGAATACACGATTGAAGCTATTCATAAGATGAATTCTCATAATGAACATGCATATCTGATGCATGGATCTGTCCTTGAGTTGTTCTCATGAACGCATGACTAAATACACTGTTAAGCTGAACTTTCATACTTAACTGGAGTATCTCTTCAACACTCTCTCTAAGGAAGCTCTAGCAGTAATAGGGAACCATGAATCTTGGGTATGGATTACACAAAACATCCCACTGAGGAAATCACAACATTGACACTACTCTGCAGTCTGGAATATAGACATATAACTCCTAAATTAGGATAGAATTTTCAGACCTTTGGCAATACAACTTCTTACTTTAAGGCTTAGAGAACTTCCCGAATATCCCTTAACTATACTATTCCCTATAAATATCATATTCATTCAACTCAGCTTAAAATTCTCATATGAGCATTGATAATGTTTTTTTTTCTACTAATGTCTAAAATATCTTAATCCTTACCCCGCGATCAAGCCTAACTCTAAATCACAAAAATACAACATGCTACACCACGCTATTATTCTGAACCATATGATGCCACCTTCTATACCTCTTTTAAAAATCACATCCTAATCATAACATGCCTTACCACTTCAATGACTACACTGAACTCTTAATATGAAGTCGCTAATGCATATGGTGACCTTCCACTACAATTTCAAAACGTTGTTCAAGCCTAATTTATAACCACATTTGTCACGACACGAGCCTAGGCCCTAGCCGTGACGAGCATCCCGAACCATGAAGGCCCAGAACACCCATAAGTAGATACTTCACATAGTTTCTAAACTACTATCAATATAACTCCCACGCTCTATCCTAAAAACATACACACGCAAACTTTTCCACTAACCATCACATGTATCAAAGACTTGGCCCCAAATCTTACTTCATACTTATGGCCTTATCTAAACAAGCATACTATGATTTTCCATCAACAAGAACATTTACATCAACACCACTATCATTGCATAGGAAGGGTCACTAAAAGGTTAAAATATAAGACCCTCAAGCGTGAAAAAGATCTTTATATGGGATTGAGCACACTATAAAGAGTGAGTACATGCGTCATGAGTTACATGACCTCAACTAGAGTTCATAACATAAGGAATGTGATTCCGACTACTTGAATGAACTAGAACTCATTATATTGGAATTGGAAGAGTACGTGACTCTCTATCATATACCGGAATCATGAACTATTATCACGGAACTGCATCGTAAGGCATGAGTAAGCATCCGGATAACAAAAAAAAATATTGAGGTAGGAATGGGTTGAGATTCACCCTTACTTTCTGATGTTCTAAATCACACTGCATCACTACTAGAATCTGAGAGCCTTACTTGGTTATTCGTTCTATCATCTCCCACTTAGCTTCAAGTCATCATCTAGCGTTTGGGAGATCCCTTACCAGATTCTAACTGAACTACACTTACTGCACTCTAGGGTCTGAAAAAATTGACAATACATGCATATCATAGAACTCAACCCGAATGACTACCTTCTGGGATACACTCTATCTTTCCATAGCCACCAATAGTCAAAGTATAATGCTTGCACACTTATTTCTATCCGTTCAACCTTCAAAACCCAAACTTAGATTCTAACACTTAACATGGATATCACCAAGCCTTTGATGAACCATACCACTTCCGTCCTAGCATACCAATATTGCTACTCCAAACTTATATCTCTCTACCATGAGAATCGAGATCATATCAAAAGGCTCAACACTATCAATCAAGGCTCCTTAACTTGGCTATCTAGAACACCATATATCATCTAACTAGTCTTTTTCCAACTAGAAACTCCATGGTACCACTAGTCACACACAACATGTAATAGTCTTAGAGAAATGTCACAACTCCATATCGCCTTGGGCATACTTACACACCATACCCACAACATTATACTTCATTACGAATCAATTTAAACTTAAGCCATTTCACACACCGTTCAAGCCTATTAGATCACTTTCATATAACTAACATCATTGATCAAGAAATCATCACATCCACCTTTATGAACTTCAACTATTCAAACTTAATATCTAGTGCTATGCATGACTTACAACCCAACCTTACACAAAATTTTTACTTGGAAACTATAAGTAAACATCACGAAACACTAGTGCACTAGAACTTCATAACCACAATAATCGATCATGACCTAACGGTTTACCTTATCATCATTCCGTTAGCATGTACTATTTCAGCACCTCAAGCCTACTAAATTAATCCCACAAAATATGCATCAACAAACTCTTGCCACTATTTACCACCACACCATTTAAATTCAAGCCTATAGTTTAGTATCAATCATCTACCACCAATGAAGAATGCAACATAATATAAATACACTAATCCATCAAATTGGGATATTCTACCCAAATATCTCAAAAATCTACTACATACCTTCTCACAAGTAGCACTAGTTTACAACTACCAATGAAAAGAGGGTCAAGGGGGTTAAAGCCTCATAATAGATATGGTCAACCTTAATCTTATATTATAACCCCGTACAATTGTATCTACTTATACGGATTTCTCACCTCATACTTACTCACTCATTCATATATTTAGACTGCCTTCAAATTCCTCAAACAACCATGAGTCTATACTTACAACTTACTGGCTAATATAGCCATTTTCACATTCAAGCAACCAACAAATCACCCTGACCAACAACTCCTTCTCTACCTTCTACTGATAACACACAAGGACGAATCACTTCATTACAAACTCTATCTCATGCAAACAGATTCAGCCCTACATATATTAAATCAATGAAAGAACAACAAGTTGGACAACAAGTTGCTAGTGAATCGAAATAGGCCTCACACGGCTTCACTAGACTTTGATTTTTTTTGTATTTTGAACAAGAAAATGAGATGAATGACAAGACAACTATGATAGTGAATCGAAAGAGCCCCACACGGCTTCACTAGACTTTTTTTTTTCAACAATACCTTGATGACAAGATTACATGAGATAGAAATTTAATACGCAATATTCAATGAACTAAGAATACACATCTTACTCTGTATAAATAAAATTGAATCAAACACTTCCTCCATGGACTACCATACCATCTACACATGCTACTAGCTACCACATTAGTTTATCACTATAAAGGGGTAAATCATCCTTAAACATCGGTTATTCAACTGAAATATTCATTTACACAAAAGTCACCCTCACTCTGACTTCTAACTTTGTGACTTCACATCACCAACTTCTTGGTCTAATTTCACTACCAATAGGTTATGACAACAACACTTTAATGCATACTACTATTCGGGTGGAAATACAGTTCCATCATTCTACTACACGTCATCCCCCCTTAAGCAAGACATTTGTAACATAAATTTGAAGGGGACTAAACGCAATTAATACCTCAAGCTGAAAAGCATGATTTCATCAGGATCAATATTTACATCGGAATCAATACACATTGAAGCACTAACAGACTCTTCTAAAGTCCTTGCACAAATTTTAACTCTTATATGGTTCAATCAGAAAGGACCATACCATTTAGATTCTAAACATCTGCACTTGAATCACAATAATGAAACATATCTGAGGACATTAGAGTAAGGAAAGAATTTGGGAGGACTTTTTTACTTTCATATGGGCGACACCATAGCACGAATTAGAGTATGAAAGAGGAACATTCTGACTCTATTGCACGAACTAGAACATGAAGAAAAAGAGACATTCCTAAATGCCTTGTAGCCTCCTATTTATAAGTGTGGTGCGCTACACACCCATAAACAGAACTCTACTCGACCCGATTTCACAGACACCCTGGGACCATGAACCGTGCTCTGATACCAAGTTTGTCACGACCCGAGCCTAGGCCCTAGACGTGACGAGCATCCAAAACCATGAAGGCTCGGAACACCCATTCTCTATCTGGTTATCATGCACAACATTCATAATCATAATAAAATGCGGAATTGAAACTGAGTGCGGAAAACATGGTCAAGTTCTGAAACATTTCTGAATAATACTATCTGACATCAGTCTGCGAAATCTCTACTAAGAACACATACATCTGTCTGCAAAGAAACTGGGACAAGGCCCCCAGTAAATGAAAAATATAATAAATAAGATAATGTCTGACATAATTAGGCCTTCCGAATAATAGAAGGCTCACCACTATGTGATCAAATCTGCAAATCCGAGAATATCTACTGAGTAGCTGGACCCCTAGACTATGCCTCAGAACCTGGAAAGAGGGGGGGTCAACACAAAAATACTGGCACGTGAAGCAATCCAAAAATAGTATAATAGAACATACATATATATATATAAGTGAAAGAAATTTTTCATCAAGACATCATGTATAAAACTGTTTCTGAAAAATACATGGGCACTTTCTGAAAATATGCAACCTGTCTGTTCATTTCAAATCATGACCTGTGTTTTACTTCTGAGTTAGGTGGTATTCCCCTACAAGTCTGAATATTCCATGGGCTGTATGGAATCCGCCATTGACTCGGCGGGGAAGCCCCCAACCCAAGTGTGCCGCAAGGGTTGGAGTGTCTGAGTCTGATACGCCACAGGACATTTAAGTCAGCGCATAATAATATACCCGGGTTGGCAAACCACGGTTTTAGGCGATGAGTTGTCTGAACTCCCGCCTTCTTCAGGGAACCACCTAAGCTCTCTTTATTACCTATTTTAGCCTTTTCTGAACATGTATCATTCTGAAATTTCTAAATCATGAAAGTCTGATAAAAATCTGATTTCTGATCTAGTCTGTGTCTGTTATGGCATTTGTCTGAGTTGGTATCGTCATACCAAGACTTGCAAGTCCTATTTCTGAGCCATAATGTATTAAGCAAGAGCTTTTATTCAAAACATAGTTTAGACCACCAAAACATGTAATTTGCATTAAAGATGTCATGTTCCGAAACTCAAGTCAAATCCATGCAAAACTTTCATCAAACATATGGTGGTCATGTGCATTTTTGGCAAAACCATGCATTCTTTCATTACATGCATATTCAACATTCATAACCCTCTCTTTCGTGTTCAAAACATTGTATAATATGTGAAACATGGAAAAATTTACATTAAGAGAGAGGTTTCATGAAAATTATGCTCTAAATTCATATTTCAGGACAAACGCATATATATATATATACATATAACTTTCAAATCACTTTGGGGGAAAGACAAAAGGACAAAACAATTTCATTAAAGCTTCTGAAACATGAGTATGTACATGAATTCGAAAACCCAATTCTTAAAACATGATTTCTATGCCCATGAGATTTTAGGAAAACCCCGCGTACCTTATTCTCCACGAATTTTTGGTGTCTATCGAAGCCTACGTCGAGAGGATTCCGAATCTGTAATTTGTTTCACGAAGAAGTTTCGGAAGGATCGGTCCTTCAAGCTTATTTTCTCAAACCCTAGTTGCTCCTTCTCTTAAGTTTTTGAAGGATTAGATTTTTGGGGTTTTATAGGAGGCTTCAATGTTGTTAATTGGCCCAAATCCTTTTAGGAGTGGGTAAGGATGATTTTTGGGTTTTGTAAGGACAGACTTGCGCTAAAAGTAACTCAAAACGGAGGCCCAAATCCGTTTAGGAGTGGGCGCCGCCCTATGCATCGCCTATATGTGCATAGGCGACACATTCAACTTTGAAAGGCCATAACTTCTTCACCGGGTGTCCGTTTTAGGTGAATTTGGTATCGTTGGAAAGCTTATTCAATTATCTACAATTTGGTATATAGTAGGACACCCAGTTAATCATATACAATGAGTTATGAATAATAGAATTTGACACAAATTACAACGTCCACTAAAACTTAATCGATAGAAATAGTTTTAACTCGTCCTTGAGTTGAAGGACTTCTATGGTCTAAATTCATGCTCAAATGGATTCACATACTACAAACTTGATTAACATGCCAAATTGGCATAGGATTTAAGGCTCGGGGACTATCAACGCATCAGATTCATATATTTTATTCTAGCCCGAAATGCGGGGCGTTACAAATTCGTACCATTAGTATACGCTTTAAGCTCGAAAGAGTTAAAGTGATATAAACATTGATAGTCGAAAGACACTAGGATTTACCATAGAATACGAATATTTATAAGCGCATGCATGTCTGAATTCCGCATAGCTCATAGCCAATAGATACGTAAAACTCATAAGGTGGACATAACCCTAACTTACAATTCTCATTGATTAAAACCTACCAAACATTCCATTTTTCTTTGTTACTTTGATACTCTTAATTCACGCTACAATTAAATCCCCCCTTTTTCGTAGAATTTTCGATCAACAGTCTACTAATCGTTGCATACTTAGTGACCAAGTATTCCCTGTGGGATTCGACACCCAACCCAGTTGGGTTCTATATTTGACAACGACCGCTTACACTCTTACGAGAGTTGTAGTTTGAGCGTTATCAAATTTTGGCGCCATTGCCGGGGAATACAGTTGTCAACTAAGTTTGTGATAGTTAATAGACCCTTTGGTCTAAAATTCTTGAATTTTACTTTTTGTTTGTTGTTTTTGTTTTGTTCAGGTTTGGTAGAGTGCATTCCAAATACACAAAGATCTGGTCAGCCAATATTACCCATAAATCCTGAACCACAACTTATTGGCAGAATGGATGCACAACGTGATATTGAAAGAAGGGCTGCTCAACAGGAGCAGGCTAGATTAGCTACGTTGGCAGCTGCTCAAGTGCATCAACAGAATATTGATAACCCAGGTCGGGAAACAAATCCTGATGATGAGGACCTGGGTGATGATGAGTTACTTAATCCACGGCGTGCAGATGAGGTGGCAGCGCCTGTGAACATGAGAGATCGTCAAGCTAGAATAAGACCTGAACGCCGAGCTGTGTAGGCTCCTTTTGATGATGATGATAACGATCTGGATGGAGCTGGTGCCACAGGGGCTATTATTCCTCCACCCTTGGCACCTGGATCTAAGTTCAATATCACTAGCACCATGATTCAGCTATTGCAGCTCAAAGGTTTATTTGGTGGACTTGCAGGCGATGATTCGAATATGCATCTGGTTAATTTTATTTCAACATGCAAGTCATTTGATAATCCAGGAGTTGGACAGAATGCAATTCGGCTGCGCTTATTTCCATTGTCTCTGTCTGGGGAGGCAACTCTATGGTTGAACGGGCTAACTCCTGATTCTATTACTAATTGGAGGCAACTGAAAGACGCTTTCTTAGAAAGATTCTTTCCGCCATCCAAGAGAGCACAGTTGAGAGATGAGATCAACAATTTTCGACAGTTTCCAACTGAAGCTCTCCACGAAACATGGGAGAGGTTAAGAAGAAGCTTTTGCGGTGCCCAAATCATCAGATGACCAACATCCACCTGATGGATATATTATACAGGGCTTTGAACTCAGTGACTAAGCCAGTGGTTGATAATGCTGCAGGTGGGTCATTCATGGACCTTACTTTTCTTGAGGCAAGTGATATGCTAGATCGTATGACAAAGCAGAGTAGATCTTGGCATACCAAGGATTCTGAGGTAGCAAGCTCTACCGTATCTATTGGCTTGACTGCAGAGCAGGGGCGTAGACAAGAGGAACGTGACCAAGATATGGCTCACATGAAAATGGAAATGGATCTTCTTACCAAGCATTTATTATCAGGGAAGACGGAAAAGTTTAAAGTCGTTGTATCACAGGGAAGATATGATTCCGATTCTAAGGGGGAAGCAAATTACTTGAATAATCAGGGGGGTTTCTGAGGCAATGCCCAAGGAAACCAAGGTCGGAACTATTATGATAAATCTGGATACAAGAACCGCGATCAAGGTGGTTAGAAGAATAAGACTGACAGGAGTGGTTTGTATGTTCCTCCTGGAAATTGTGAGGCTGTGGCGTCTGGATCTGGGAAGATGTCCATGGAAGATATGATGGCTAAGCTGTTGAAAGGAGTGGAGGTAACCAACATAGGTGTAACCGAGGTGAAGAATGATTTGTCTTTAATAAACCAATTGGTTGACTCGCATTCTACTGCAATACAACAGCTGGAGCAATAATTGAGTCAACTATCAGTGGCATTCAACCAAAGAAAGGCTGGAACGTTACCTAGCGACACTATGAAACACCCAAGGAACGACGGATCATGTATGGCTATTACTACCCGGAGTTGTAAAGTATTGGAAAATCCATCCAAGGATAAGCAGGTGGTTGATGATATAGAAGAGAATGTTGATGATGTAGATTGTGATGATTCTGTAGAAGCTGAAGATAGTGTTCCTGACGTTACCCCTAGACGCCTGCAGCCTGAAAAGACCAATAGTCGGAAGCAAGATAAAAAGGAAGTGGTGGAGAAAACGATTCCTCTTCCACCACCACCTTTTCCTCAGAGACTGAAGAAGAAGGCAGATGACACTCCTGTAAAGGTTGATAATCGGAAGAAAGATAAAGAGGAAGTGGTGGAGAAAACGATTCCCCTTCAACCACCACCTTTTTCGCAGAGACTGAAGAAGAAAGCTGATGACACCAGGTTCAGTAAATTCATGACCATGTTGAAGCAGCTGACTATTAATGTTCCGTTGGTGGAGGCGCTAGAACAGATGCCCGGATACGCAAAATTCATGAAGGACCTTTTGACAAAGAAGCGGGCAGTAAGCTATGAGATGGCAGATAATGTTCATCATTACCATGCAATCGCTACAAGATCGCTAGTTCAGAAAAAGGAAAATCCTGGTGCTTTCACTATTCCTTGCATGATTAGATCGTTGGATTTTTCTAAGGCATTGTGCGATTTGGGAGCTAGCATCGATTTGATGCCGCTATCCGTGTACAGAAAGTTGGGGTTGGGTGACCCTACACCAACCAATATGCGGCTCGTGATGGCAGATAGGTCGGTAAAACGACCTATGGGTATCTTGAATGATGTGTTGGTGAAGGTTTCCACCTTCATCTTTCCTACAGACTTTGTTATTTTGGATTGCGAGGTGGATTCCGAAGTTCCCATAATCTTGGGATGCCCTTTCCTCGCAACTGGAAGTGTGCTTATCGATTTAAGAGCTAATGAGCTTTTATTTCGGCTGAATGACAAAATAGTCTGTTTTGATATATGTAAATCGATGAAGCAGCCTAGAGATATGGATGTGTTCTCTGTAGCTGATGTTTATTATGAGGATGAGACAGGATTATCTGTAGAGAAGTAGCTTACTGTTGAGCCATTGTCTGTTGTGCTGTTAAATTTTGAGCATGAGGATGTTGAAGAATATGAAGAAACTGTTTGTGCTCTAACAGGAATAAAGTCCTATTATCATGCTACTAAGAAGCTTGACCTTGATCTTAGGAATCGACCATCACCAACAGCGAAGACTTCCATTGAAGAGCCACCAGTGCTAAAATCGAAAGAGCTCCCCAGTCACCTAAGGTATGCGTTATTGGAAGGTGGAAGTACACTTCCGGTGAGTGTTGTGGCTGATTTAGGTGAACAGCACGTAGAGGCTCTCATCTCTGCTCTGAAGAGGTACAAGAGAGACATTGGTTGGTCTATTGATGATATAATTGGTATCCTACCTGGGACATGTATGCACAAGATGCATCTCGAAGAAGATTGCATGCCCACAATTAAGCATCAGCGTCGTCTGAATCCATTCAGAAAATGATGCACCAAATATCTCGATGAAGTCTAAGTAATCGAGATAACTATGTCGTGCCGCGACAATAAATCAAGCGCTTGGTGGGAGGCAACCCATCGTTTTTAATTGTTTTTGTTGTTTTTGTTTTCCTAGAATTTTGTCGAGCCACGACCAAAACTAAGGAACTTGATGGGAGACAACCCATCTTTCTAATCTTTTTTGTTGTTTTTTAGTAAGTGTAGGTGCAAGAGGTGTAAAGGAGAAGATTGGTTTCAAATTTTGATTTGGAAGTATTGCATGTTGAAGGTGGTAAGTTGGGAATGAAGAAGCAAAAGGCTATGAGTTAGGCATTGCCTATGAAAATCTAGGCAACGAACAAGGCAAGGCCTATGCTATGACCTAAGCTTTCTGAATCTAGAATGCCATAGCATAGGCGCCGCCGATGCCTAACAATGCCATAGCATAGGCGCCGCCTATGCAAAAGCCTTTTTTCTCTGAATCTAGAAGGCCATGGCATAGGCGCCGCCTATGCCTAACAATGCCATAGCATAGGCTCCGCCTATGAAAATGGCGCCGCCTATGCAAAAGCCTTTTGTCTCTGAATCTAGAATGCCATGGCATAGGCGCCGCCTACTATGCCTAACAATGCCATAGCATAGACACCGCCTATGCTCACTTTTTGGTCTCTAATCCGATTCTTAATGGGTCAAAACCCGACCCAAGCTTGTCCCATACATAGAACCTTAGTCTTAGAACAAAATTTCATTGCAAACTCAACCTAAGCGACGCCTACCTCTCCAAAATTTCTCAAATTTTTTTTTTCTCTTTTAACTTTGCAAGAACATCTTCCAAGGCCATCAACCAAGTAAGTACTTCTTTGCTCTTCTTTTATATTCCGTAAGTATTACAATACTACGCCTATAATAAGTTGTTAAATCTTAAAGTAGTGTTGGTGATTTGAATGTGGTTGATTTGTTGTGATATAACTAAGTTAGTGAAAGAATACGTATGGGTGTTCTAGACTTGGTTCCAACCTGAATTTGATTTTGATACACTGTCACACTTTTGCGGAATCGACATGGTTAAGATAATTGCATAATTTTGTAACTCAAAAGCTTGTATGTTTGAATGACTTGTCCATCGAGATGAATATCATGGTTAACTACAAACATGAGATGTTGTGATTATTTCTAAGATATAAATTTATACGATATCTCTGTAGTAGTTTTGTTCAAAGAGATGCATTAGTCCAAACATGAAAACATAGTTAAGAATACATGAAAAAGAATTGAAAAGGATAGTGAAGATGACAAGAAAAGTATGACTGCGTTGAATATATTGTTGGAACATAACACCTAAATGTATGGCGATGAAGTCCGAGTAATCGACATCGTTCACTTAATTAGTTTGTCACAAAAAATTAAGTGTGGGGTGGTGACACTACTGCTTGTTTGTCGATTGTATCTACCGAGATGAAGCTAACATGACTTTATTATAATCTCAGGCACAATGGCACCAAAAAGTCAACCAGGAAAAGAAAAAGCGTCCACCTCACAAAAAGGTCAGAAAAGGGGAAGAAAAGAGAAAGCTAAATCCTCCTCGCTGCAAATACCTCGCCGCATGTTCGGGATAAAATGGGTCCTAGAGGAGGAAGGAAAGGAGTGGTACAAGAACAACAAGGTGAAAAAATATGTTCACATGGAGTTGATACAAAAGGAAAGTCTAGCGAAGAGAGAACCTCGCATTTTGGCTAAAATCATGGCGCTACATCTTGATTTCATTTTCCAAGATATGGGAGAATGCAATCTTGATCTAACGCGAGAATTCTATGACAATTGGTCCCCAAAGACTACAGGAAGTGAAGTGAAGATTCGGGGCCAAGTCTTGCAACTGAATGCAGAGTTCTTCAACTCTTTTCTGGGTTTTCCATCTATGGATCCATCACCACTCAAGGAGCTTTATCACAGACCTCCATACAGGGCAATCAGAAACACAGTATACGGAACAAGATCAATGGCACGGTGGAGTCGTCACAAGGATACCGGTCGGCATAATACCTTCATGTATGCCTCCTTGAACAGAGAAGCTCGGATATGGTTGCGGATAGTCAATTTTTCCTGATTCCAGGGTCACAGTACACAAAGATCACACGTGATAGATTGTTCTTGGTGTACTCTTTGATGACGAACATCCCCATCAATATTGGGGCGATTATTCGATCTTCAATGCGTAAGGCCAGGCTGCACAAGAGGTCCCACATCAGCTTTGGCAATCTGTTGACTGCGATATTGAGGAAGGAGGACATCGAAGAGGAACTTGCAGATCATAAGCTTCCACACAACCCAAAAGAAGTTGACCTCACAAAGGTGAAAGATGCTGAATCTATGCATGATGTCAACCTGACCACTGCAGAAAGACATGCTCGCGACGAAAGCTTCTTCCGCCATTTATATGGCATGACGAGGTTCACCAAGATGAGAGGGGGTCGTGTTCCAACTGCTGCAGAGCTCCAACAGTTGGATTATGACTACCCAATGAATGAGCATGCGAGGGCTATGTGTGGAGTAGCTGTATATTTCGAGGAACCTCTTGATGATGACGTGCCAACCGATGACGATCGCCGAATGTCAGACTCAGACATGGAGGAGAACTCTGATGACGACAACTCTGATGATGATTCCGATGTAGGGGGTATGATCCCAGACATAGAGGAGGAGTCCGACTAATCAGGTTTTTCTTATTTATTTTCCACTGAGGGCAGTGTATCCGGTCTAAGTGTGGGGTGCTGGTATTTGTATGCTACACTTCTTTGTCTGCATTTTCATTTATTCTAGTTTAATTTTAGATTTTTTTTACATTTTGCATGAAATTGTTCTGATAGGCGGCATGGTATTATGACAAGAGTTTGTGCCAAAATCATTGCTATTGAGACGTTTAGGCTCCAAGTGTGACTCACTATGTGATATTTTTGTGGTTTAATTCATTCATCTGTTGGGTCAAGAGTCTATACTGCTCCTAATAAAGTCGACCATGTGCCTTGTGTGTGTGAGATGATAGTATATTCTATGTTTGTGGCTGATGCTAGAACTTGCCCGGTGTGTGTGTAAAGCAAAATAAAGAGTGTGAGTTTAGGAGATGATTTAGGCATTTCTTTGACAACCTGTGATTGTTTACCTTCTTTTTTACCTACCCGTGGACATTATCCTAGTCAACCCTTTTGAGCCTTTTAGCCATTTTCTTTGACAGCCTCATATGTAGCCTATTCCATTTTTTAAGACCATAGTTTGATCCAAATTCCTAAGCGCTTTAAATTGTAAAGTCATGTGACAAAATAAAAGGAAATTGGGTGAGAGTGATTCCTTAAAGTGAATTGGTATTTGAATTTGTTATAAAAAAGAATGGCTATTATAGAGGTGTGTTATAAAAAAAAATGAAAAATGAAAAAGAAAAATACAAAGTTGATTTTATTTAAAATTGAATAACAAAAGAGGTTAGAAGGGGTGGTAGATTAAAAGAAAGTAGAAAGATCATTTGAAAGAAGGTGTAAATGGCATAATGTGATGTATTAAAGCGCGAAGGGAACTTAGTCACTATTTCTGGCCAAAATAGTCCTACCCGTCCCTTAGCCTACATTACAACCTGTAAAGACCTATTTGATCCTAAGCTTAACATTCTGATATTAGTAGAGCATTAAACTAAGGGCAAGCCTATGGTCATCAGTTGCAACATATGAATTCTTTGTGAGAGTGAGAGCAAGGATAATCTTATACCCATGTTTTGAAAAATGAAATACTTTTGAGTAATTATGGGTGATATATTGTGAGACACACACGGTTGATGAGTTTTGGGTAGTCTTGTATGATTCTTTGTGCCTTAACTTTTGAATACGAATTAACCATCATCACGAGTCTATGTTGGAGGTTGAATTGTTTCTAGAAGTGATTAGAAAACTACTCTTTGTTAATAATTGTCGTGCCTGTCTGGTTGAACATTTTGTGTTGTTACTGTGAAACCCTAAGTAGATGATTGCATGGACGTAATATTTTGTTCGAGGAAGAACAAAGCTTTAAGTGTGGGGTGTTGATGTTAGGCGTATTTACACGCCTAAAGCACCTTAATTTACCCATATTTTAGCTAAGTTTTAAGGACAAAATATATAATTCCTGCACTTTTAGTCCATTTTCCTGTAAGTGAGCTAACCAACAAGATTAGCAAAATTTAAGGAATAAATGATGAAGATTTCAGCATTTTATGGACTGTTGGATGCCAAAGAAAACTTCACGTAAGAAGAAAGGCAGCTTCTGGAAGCTTGTGGACTGAAAGTGATGCATGGAGAACTTGTCCAGGGCAAAAACAGTATTTCTAAAGACTTGGGGGATCAGCAATAACTTAGTAGGATTAGGACAAGGATGCAGTAACTCAGTAGGATTAGGACAAGGATTAAAACCCTATTTCAGTAGGACTAGGACAAGGATGTTATAAAAACACTATTTGCTGAATTTTTCAGCAAGCTTTTTATTATTCACTCATTCATTAATTCAAGTCTTTTTCATTCGAATTTTGCTCCTAATTCATGCTACAATATTCTGTAAGTCTAACACAGAGAACTCGGCTCTCTTGAGAAGAACGGCTAGGGAAAAATGTTTGAGAGCTTTTGATGCCATATCTCTTCCATCACCAAGATTTTTCTAGGTTGTGGTATGATGATTTTATCTATTGTGATTTCCGTTGCACTCATGAGTAGCTAAACTTCTCTGTTAGGGTTATGGAAGCCTTATGATATACTATCTATTGCTATGAGTTTGTGAATTCTTGATACGTATGCTTCTTATATCATTACTCTCTTCATCTTAATTGAATTCTTGTGGTTGCAAACATATAGAATACGCCAGTATAGCATTAACTTGTTCGAAAGAAAAGTTACATGTCTGGAAAAGAGAGATTGACAAGAAAATAGGGCTACCAACCCCTGTTTAAAAGTTAGTGCCGTAACTAGATTAACCTCTTGGAGAATTCGTACCATTAGTATACGTTTTAAGCTCGAAAGAGTTAATGTGATATAATCCTTGATGGTCGAAAGACACTAGGATTTACCATAGAATACGAATCTCTATAAGCGCATGCATGTCTGAATTCCGCATAGCTCATAGCCAATAGATATGTAAAACTCATAAGGTGGACATAACCCTAACTTACAATTCTCATTGATTAAAACCTACTAAACATTCCGTTTTTCTTTGTTACTTTGATACTCTTAATTCACGCTACAATTAAATCCCCCCTTTTTCGTAGAATTTTCGATCAACAGTCTACTAATCGTTGCATACTTAGTAACCAAGTATTCCCTGTGGGATTCGACACCCAACCCAGTTGGGTTCTATATTTGACAACGACCGCTTACACTCTTACGAGAGCTGTAGTTTTAGCCTTATCAAATTTTGGCGCCGTTGCCGGGGAATACAGTTGTTAACTAAGTTTGTGATAGTTAATAGACCCTTTGGTCTAAAATTCTTGAATTTTACTTTTTGTTTGTTGTTTTTGTTTTGTTCAGGTTTGGTAGAGTGCATGCCAAATACACGAAGATCTGGTCAGCCTTTATTACCCATAAATTCTGAGCCACAACTTATTGGCAGAATGGATGCACAACGTGATATTGAAAGAAGGGCTGCTCAACAGGAGCAGGCTAGATTAGCTGCGTTGGAAGCTGCTCAAGTGCATCAACAAAATATTGATAACCCAGGTCGGGCAACAAATCCTGATGATGAGGACCTGGGTGATGATGAGTTACTTAATCCACGTATTACATATGAGGTTGTAGCGCCTGTGAACTGGAGAGATCGTCAAGCTAGAATGAGACCTGAACGCCGAGCTGTGCAGGCTCCTTTTGATGATGATGATAACGATCTGGATGGAGCTGGTGCCACAGGGGATATTATTCCTCCACCCTTGGCACCTGGAGCTAAATTCAATATCACTAGCACCATGATTCAGCTATTGCAGCTCAAAGGTTTATTTGGTGGACTTGCAAGCGATGATTCGAATATGCATCTGGTCAGTTTTATTTCCACATACAAGTCGTTTGATAATCCAGGAGTTGGACAGAATGCAATTCGGGTGCGCTTATTTCCATTGTCTCTATCTGGGGAGGCAACTCTATGGTTGAACGGGATAACTCCTGATTCTATTACTAATTGGAGGCAATTGAAAGACGCTTTCCTAGAAAGATTCTTTCCGCCATCCAAGAGAGCACAGTTGAGATATGAGATCAGCAATTTTTGACAGCTTCCAACTGAAGCTCTCCACGAAACCTGGGAGAGGTTCAAGAAGAAGCTTATGCGGTGCCCAAATCATCAGATGACCAACATCCACTTGATGGAGATATTATACAGGGCTTTGAACTCAGTGACTAAGCTAGTGGTTGATAATGCTGCAGGTGGGTCATTTATGGACCTTTCTTTTCTTGAGGCAAGTGATATGCTAGATCGTATGACAAAGCAGAGTAGAGCTTAGCATACCAGGGATTCTAAGGTAGCAAGCTCTACCATATCTATTGGCTTGACTGCAGATCAGGGGCGTAGACAAGAGGAACATGACCAAGATATGGCTCAAATAAAAATGTAGATGGATCTTTTTACCAAGCATTTATTATCAGGGAAGACCGAAAAGGTTAAAGCCGTTGTATCACAGGGAAGATATGATTCCGATTCTGAGGGGGAAACAAATTACTTGAATAATCAGGGGGGTTTCTGAGGCAATGCCCAAGGAAACCAAGGTCGGAACTATTATGATAAATCTGGATACAAGGACCGCGATCAAGGTGGTCGGAAGAATAAGACTGACAGGAGTGGTTTGTATGTTCCTCCTGGAAATCGTGAGGCTGTGGCGTATGGCTCTGGGAAGATGTCCATGGAAGATATGATGGATAAGCTATTGAAAGGAGTGAAGCCAAACAACATGGGTGTAACCGAGGTGAAGAATGATTTGTCTTCAATAAACCAATTGGTTGACTCAGATTCTACTGCAATAAAACAGTTGGAGCAACAATTGAGTCAACTATCAGCGGCATTCAACCAAAGAAAGGCTAGAACGTTACCTAGAGACACCGTGTAAAACCCAAGGAACGACGGATCATGTATGGATATTACTACCCGGAGTGGTAAAGTATTGGAAAATCCATCCAAGGACAAGCAGGTGGTTGATGATGTAGCAGAGAATGTTGATGATGCAGATTGTGATAATTCTGTAGAAGTTGAAGATAGTGTTCCTGACGTTACCCCTAGACGCCTGCAGCCTGAAAAAACCAACAGTCGGAAGCCAGATAAAAAGGAAGTGGTGGAGAAAATGATTCCTCTTCCACCACCACCTTTTCCTCAGAGACTGAAGAAGAAGGCTGATGACACTCCTGTAAAGGTTGATAATCGGAAGAAAGATAAAGAGAAAGTAGTGGAGAAAACGATTCCCCTTCCACCACCACCTTTTCCGCAGAGACTGAAGAAGAAAGCTGATGACACCAGGTTCAGTAAATTCATGACCATGATGAATCAGCTGACTATTAATGTTCCGTTGGTGGAGGCGCTGGAACAGATGCCCGGATACGCTAAATTCATGAAGGACCTTTTGACAAAGAAGCGAGCAGTAAGCTATGAGCTGGCAGATAATGTTCATCATTGCAGTGCAATCGCTATAAGATCACTAGTTCAGAAAAAGGAATATCCTGGTGCTTTCACTATTCCTTGCACGATTGGATCGTTGGATTTTTCTAAGGCGGTTTGCGATTTGGGAGCTAGCATCAATTTGATGCCGCTATCCGTATATAGAAAGTTGGGGTTGGGTGACCCTACACCAACCAATATGCAGCTCATGATGGTAGATAGGTTGGTAAAATGACCTGTGGGTATCTTGAATGATGTGTTCGTGAAGGTTTCCACCTTCATCTTTCCTGCAGACTTTGTTATTTTGGATTACGAAGTGGATTCTGAAGTTCCCATAATCTTGGGATGCCCTTTCCTCGCAACTGGAAGTGTGCTTATCGATTTATGAGCTAATGAGATTTTATTTCGGTTGAATGACGAAGTAATCCGTTTTGATGTATGCAAATCGATGAAGCAGCCTAGATCTATGGATGTGTTCTCTGTAGCTGATGTTTATTATGAGGATGAGAAAGGATTATCTGTAGAGAAACAGCTTACTGTTGAGCCATTGTCTGCTGTGCTGTTAAATTTTGAGCATGGGGATGTTGAAGAATATGAAGAAACTGTTTGTGCTCTAACAGGAATAAAGTCCTATTCTCATGCTACTAAGAAGCTGGACCTTGATCTTCGGAATCGACCTTCACCAACAGCGAAGACTTCCATTGAAGAGCCACCAGTGCTAAAATCGAAAGAGCTCCCCAGTCACCTAAGGTATGCGTTATTGGGAGGTGAAAGTACACTTCCGGTGAGTGTTGTGGCTGATTTAGGTGAACAACACGTAGAGGCTCTCATCTCTTCTATGAAGAGGTACAAGAGAGCCATTGGTTGGTCTATTGATGATATAATTGGTATCCCACATGGGATATGTATGCACAAGATGCATCTCGAAGAAGATTGCATGCCCACAATTAAGCATCAGCGTCGTCTGAATCCATTCAAAAAATGATGCACCAAATATCTCGATAATGTCTAAGTAATCGAGATAACTATGCTGTGCCACGACAATAAATCAAGCGCTTGGTGGGAGGCAACCCATCATTTTTAATTGTTTTTGTTGTTTTTGTTTTCCTAGGATTTTGTCGAGCCACGACCAAAACTAAGGCGCTTGATGGGAGGCAACCCATCTTTCTAATCGTTTTTGTTATTTTTTAGTAAGTGTAGGTGCAAGAGGTGTAAAGGAGGAGATTGGTTTCAAATTTTGATTTGGAAGTATTGTATGTTGAAGGTGGTAAGTTGGGAATGAAGAAGTAAAAGGCTATGAGTTAGGCATTGCCTATGAAAATCTAGGCAACGAACAAGGCAATGCCTATGCTATGGCCTAAGCTCTCTAAATCAAGAATACCATAGCATAGGCACCGCCTATGCCTAAAAATGCCATAGCATAGGCGCCTCCTATGCAAAAGCCTTTTTTCTCTGAATCTAGAATGCCATGGCATAGGCGCCGCCTATGCCTAACAATGCCATAGCATAGGCGCCGCCTATGCAAAAGCCTTTTGTCTCTGAATCTAGAATGCCATGGCATAGGCGCCGCCTATGCCTAACAATGCCATAGCATAGGCACCGCCTATGCTTAGTTTTTGGTATCCTAATCCGATTCCAAATGGGTTAAAACCCGACCCAAGCTTATCCTATAAATAGAACCTTAGTCATAGAACAAAATTTCATTGCAAACTCAACCTAAGCGCCGCCTACCTCTCCAAAATCTCTCAAAAATTTTATTTTTGCTCTTTTAACTTTGCAAGAACATCTTCCAAGGCCATCAACCAAGTAAGTACTTCTTTGCTCTTCTTTTATATTCCGTAAGTATTACAATACTACGCCTATAATAAGTTGTTAAATCTTAAAGTAGTGTTGGTGATTTGAATGTGGTTGATTTGTTGTGATATAACTAAGTGAGTGAAAGAATACGTATGGGTGTTCAAGACTTGGTTCCAACCTGAATTTGATTTTGATACACTGTCATACTTTTGCGGAATCGACATGGTTAAGATAATTGCATAATCTTGTAACTCGAAAGCTTGTATGTTTGAAAGACTTATCCATCGAGATGAAAATCATGGTTAACTACAAACATGAGATGTTTTGATTATTTCTAAGCCATAAATTTATACGATATCTCTGTAGTAGTTTTGTTCAAAGAGATGCATTAGTCCAAACATGAAAACATAGTTAAGAATACATGAAAAAGAATTGAAAAGGATAGTGAAGATGACAAGAAAAGTATGACTGTGCTGAATATATTGTTGGAACATAACACCTAAATGTATGGCGATGAAGTCCGAGTAATCGACATCGTTCACTTAATTAGTTTGTCACAACAAATTATGTGTGGGGTGGTGCCACTACTGCTTGTTAGTCAATTGTATCTACTGAGATGAAGCTAACATGACTTTATTTTAATCTCAGGAACAATGGCACCAAAAAGTCGACCAGGAAAAGAAAAAGCGTCCACCTCACAAAAAGGTCAGAAAATGGGAAGAAAAGAGCAAGATAAATCCTCCTCGCTGCAAATACCTCGCCGCATGTTAGGGATAAAATGGGTCCTAGAGAAGGAAGTAAAGGAGTGGTGCAAGAACAACAAGGTGAAAAAATATGTTCACATGGAGTTGATACAAAAGGAGAGTCTAGCGAAGAGAGAGCCTCATATTTTGGCTAAAATCACGGCGCTTCATCTTGATTTCATTTTCCAAGATATGGGAGAATTCAATCTTGATCTAACGCGAGAATTCTATGACAATTGGTCCCCAAAGACTACCGGAAGTGAAGTGAAGATTCGGGGCCAAGTCTTGCAACTGAATGCAGAGTTCTTCAACTCTTTTCTGGGTCTTCCATCTGTGGATCCATCACCGCTCAAGGAGCTTTATCACAGACCTCCATACAGGGCAATCAGACACACACTATGCGGAACAAGATCAATGGCATGGTGGAGTCATCACAAGGATACCGGTCGGCACAATACCTTCCCGTATGCCTCCTTGAACAGAGAAGCTCAGATATGGTTGCGGATAGTCAATTTTTTCCTGATTCCAGGGTCACAGTACACAAATATCACACGTGATAGAGTGTGCTTGGTGTACGCTTTGATGATGAACATCCCCATAAACATTGGGGCGATTATTCGATCTTCAATGCGTAAGTCCAGGCTATAAAAAAGGTCCCACTTCAGCTTTGGAAATCTTTTGACTGCGATATTGAGGAAGGAGGACATCGAAGAGGAACCTGCAGATCATAAGCTTCTACACAACCCAAAGGAAGTTGACCTCACAAAGGTGAAAGATGCTGAATCTATGCATGGCGTCAACCTGACCACTGCAGAAAGACATGCTCGTGACGAAAGCTTCTTCTGCCATTTATATGGCATGACGAGGTTCACCATGATGAGAGGGGGTCGTGTTCCAACTGCTGCAGAGCTCCAACAGTTGGATTATGACTACCCAATGAATGAGAATGCGAGGGCTATGTGTGGAGTAGGTGTATATTTTGAGGAACCTCTTGATGATGATGTGCCAACCGACGACGATCGCCGAATGCCAGACTCAGACATGAAGGAGAACTCTGATGATGACAACTCTGATGATGATTCCGATGCAGGGGGTATGACCCCAGACATAGCGGAGGAGTCTGACTAATTAGGTTTTTCTTATTTATTTTCCACTGAGGGAAGTGTGTCCGGTCTAAGTGTGGGGTGCTGGTATTTGTATGCTACACTTCTTTGTCTGTATTTACATTTATTCTAGTTCAATTTTAGATTTTTTTTACATTTTGCATGAAATTGTTCTGATAGGCGACATGGTATTATGACAAGAGTTTGTGCTAAAATCATTGCTATTGAGACGTTTAGGCTCCAAGTGTGACTCACTGTGTGATATTTGTGTGGTTTAATTCATTCATCTGTTGGGTCAAGAGTCTATACTGCTCCTAATAAAGTCGACCATGTGCCTTGTGTGTGTGAGATGATAGTATATTCTATGTTTTAGGCTGATGCTAGAACTTGCCCGGTGTGTGTGTAAAGAGAAATAAAGAGTGTGAGTTTAGGAGATGATTTAGGCATTTCTTTGACAACCTGTGATTGCTTACCTTCTTTTTACCTACCCGTGGAAATTATCCTAGTCAACCCTTTTGAGCCTTTTAGCCATTTTCTTTGACAGCCTCATATGTAGCCTAATCCATTTTTTTAAGACCATAGTTTGATCCAAATTCCTAAGCGCTTTAAATTGTAAAGTCATGTGACAAAATAAAAGGAAATTGGGTGAGAGTGATTCCTTAAAGTGAATTGGTATTTGAATTTGTTATGAAAAAAAATGGCTATTATAGAGGTGTGTTATAAAAAAAATGAAAAATGAAAAAGAAAAATACAAAGTTGATTTTATTTAAAATTGAATAACAAAAGAGGTGAGAAGGGGTGGTAGATTAAAAGAAAGTAGAAAGGTCGTTTGAAAGAAGGTGTAAATGGCATAATGTGATGTATTAAAGAGCTTAGGGAACTTAGTCACTATTTCTGGCCAAAATAGTCCTACCCGTCCCTTAGCCTACATTACAACCTGTAAAGACCTATTTGATCCTAAGCTTAACATTCTGATATTAGTAGAGCATTAAACTAAGGGCAAGCCTATGGTCATCAGTTGCAACATATGAATTCTTTGTGAGAGTGAGAGCAAGGATAATCTTATACCCATGTTTTGAAAAATGAAATACTTGTGAGTAATTATGGGTGATATATTATGAGAGACACATAGTTGATGAGTTTTGGGTAGTCTAGTATGATTCTTTGTGCCTTAACTTTTGAATACGAATTAACCATCATCACGAGTCTATGTTAGAGGTTGAATTGTTTCTAGAAGTGATTAGAAAACTACTGTTTGTTAATAATTGTCGTGCCTGTCTGGTTGAACATTTTGTGTTGTTACTGTGAAACCCTAAGTAGATGATTTCATGGACGTAATATTTTATTTGAGGACGAACAAAGCTTTAAGTGTGGGGTGTTGATGTTAGGCGTATTTACACGCCTAAAGCACCTTAATTTACCCATATTTTAGCTAAGTTTTAAGGACAAAATATATAATTCCTGCACTTTTAGTCCATTTTCCTGTAAGTGAGCTAACCAACGTGATTAGCAAGATTTTAGGAATAAATGATGAAGATTTCAGCATTTTATGGACTGTTGGACGCCAAAGGAAACTTCACGTAAGAAGGAAGGTAGCTTCTGGAAGCTTGTGGACTGAAAGTGATGCATGGAGAACTTGTCCCGGGCAAAAACAGAATTTCTAAAGACTTGGGGGATCAGCAGTTACTTAGTAGGATTAGGACAAGGATGCAGTAACCCAGTAGGACTAGGACAAGGATAAAAACCTTATTTCAGTAGGACTAGGACAAGGATGTTATAAAAACCCTATTTGCTGAATTTTTCAGCAAGCTTTTTATTATTCACTCATTCATTAATTCAAGTCTTTTTCATTCGACTTTTGCTCCTAATTCACGTTACAATATTCTGTAAGTCTAACACAGAGAACTCGGCTCTCTTGAGAAGAACGGCTAGGGCAAAACGTTTGAGAGCTTTTGACGCCATATCACTTCCATCGCCAAGATTTTTCTAGGTTTTGGTATGATGATTTTATCTATTGTGATTTCCGTTGCACTCATGAGTAGCTAAACTTCTCTCTTAGGTTTATGGAAGCCTTATGATATACTATCTATTTCTATGATTTTGTGAATTCTTGATACGTATGCTGCTTATATCATTACTCTCTTCATCTTAATTGAATTCTTGTGGTTGCAAACATATAGAATACGCCAGTATAGCATTAACTTGTTCGAAAGAAAAGTTACATGTCTGGAAAAGAGAGAATGACAAGGAAATAGGGCTACCAACCCCTATTTAAAAGTTAGTGCCGTAACTGGATTAATCTCTTGGAGAATTCATACCATTAGTATACGCTTTAAGCTCGAAAGAGTTAAAGTGATATAATCCTTGATGGTCGAAAGACACTAGGATTTACCATAGAATACGAATTTCTATAAGCGCATGGATGTCTGAATTCCGCATAGCTCATAGCCAATAGATACGTAAAACTCATAAGGTGGACATAACTCTAACTTACAATTCTCATTGATTAAAACCTACTAAACATTCCATTTTTCTTTCTTACTTTGATACTCTTAATTCACGCTACAATTAAATCCCCCCTTTTTCGTAGAATTTTCGATCAACAGTCTACTAATCGTTGCATACTTAGTGACCAAGTATTCCCTGTGGGATTCGACACCCAACCCAGTTGGCTTCTATATTTGACAACGACCGCTTACACTCTTACGAGAGCTGTAGTTTGAGTGTTATCAGGTGCCTAAACCAAGTCTTTAATATATTGTATATGACATTAAATGTATTCTTGCGCCAAGGTCATACAATACTTTCTAAAATTTGTTTGTCCCAATAGTGCAAGAGATTGTGAAGGCTCTCGAATCTTCTTTCTTCTATTCCATAGCACTAGTCATGATGGTGCTACAACCATGGGTCACTTCAATGGTTTCCCCATCTTCAAGAGATTTCTTGGATATCAATGTTTTCATTTTCTTAGCATATCCCAAAATTTCTTTAATGGATTCTAGAAAGGGATATTGATTGAAATATTTCTAAGCATGACAAGTAACTTCTTGAGTTTGATATTCTCCTTTTTTTATTGGGTCTTTGCAGGATTGGAGGTGGGAGTTTTATTGGAGACAAGGGATTACATTGTGGTTCATTTATCTTTTCTTCTTCTCCCTCAACTATTTCAAGAGTTCCCTCCTCATCAACCATCTCTCAACTATCATTGGTTATCTAGCATCCCCTTCTTGAAACTTGGAGTTTTATTATTTGACTCACCGATATGCTTCTTCTTCACATTCCCTTATTTATCATTAGCCTCTTTATGAATCTTAACCACATGATCAACGAGGTTTTTTCCAATCCTAGTGATGATTACCAAGACATGGGAATCATTTTTTGTATTCACCACAGTATCATTAAAAAGTCTACCTTTAGGCCTAGCATTAAGTGCGGTTGAGATTTGGCCAATTTGGGTATCTAATTGTTCAATTGAGGATAAATACGATGTAACCATTTGGGTGATTTGAGAAAAATCCCCTTATAGGTCTCGCACCATATTATCCATGCCTTACACTCTCCTCAAGATTATAGCAAGCACATCCTCAGTTTTGAACTTTTCAGGATCCACAAGATTTGACTCTTTTCTCTTCACTTGATCATAGGGGTGGGGGTACATATCTATAATTCCCTATTTCCATATCTCTCTAATCATGATATCTATCTCTATCATGTTATTTCCTTTCTTGATTATGATCGTTCAAACCTTGGTTCTCACCTTGCCTTTCGTAGGTTGGGTGAGAACCACCTTTATAGTTTGCTAAGTATCTTATTTCTTCATCAAGGGTCTTTTCTTCATATTCATCATACCCTTTAGATACCACGACATTGAACGGTTTTTTGGGTGCACCCATCACATGGTTTGTAAGGAGGTCGAGTTGGGTCATCATGAACTATATTTTCTTCCCTCTCTTCATCTTTCTTTCTTTGCTCTTTGTTCATAATTGAGGCGGCGGGGGACCCCGTGGCTACTTCGGTGTCCCTTGTATGCCACCCCCTATTTTTCTTTGTTATTTGATCAAGCAAAGTTGAATCCACTCTATATTAAAATATCACAAGTGATCCACCAGCCGCATTGTCCACCACAATTTTGTTTAGTTGGTCTAACACCCTATAGAATATTTACAGGACCATCTTCTATAGCATTTCATGGTTAGGGTATTGAAAAAGTTTTTCATTAAATATATCCCAAGCTTCATATAGAGGCAGTCCATTGAGTTGACAAAATTTTGTAATTTTGTCTTGCAATTGCAATATCTTTGAGGGAGGAAAATATAAATCCAAAAGGCCTTTGTATGTTCGACCCAAGACGTGATAGACTTTGTAGGTAGATACTTCAACCACAACACCTCTTAACCCGTTAAAGAAAATGGGAATAGCCTCAACCTAATGGACTCATGTGTTATATGAGCAATGTCAAATGGGGCACACACCTAAGAAAATATTTCAAATATAGATTTAGATCTCCGTGTGCTTGACACCCAAATAGACCCTTTATTTGTAACATATGTAGCATCACACTCATCATATACAATACTTTGTTTACTTTACTAGGCAAAATATGGATGTCACTATCATGCCCCGCATCATGAAGATGATCCTCATCATCGAGGTTCCCATAAAATGAGACCTCATTGATCCCGTTGTGACTCATGGTGTCTTGTTTACTATGGTTATCACCTAACAAAACAAAAACAAAAAATAATGTGAATAAAAACTCTACAATTAAACCCAAAGTTACTAACAACATGACACAAGAAAAGACTAAGTTTCACTCCCCGACAATGGCGTCATTTTTTATAATGTTCAACTTACACCATTATTTTCGTGCAAGGCGGTCTTTGCAATCTAATAGCCCAACTTAGGTTGGGGTCAAATCCACGAGGAGTGTAATTAAGATTTCGAGACCTATGTACATTGAAAGTCACTAGGAGTTGACCCACAATGTAGACTTAAGAAAAAACATAACTTATAGTGGGGGTATGATTTAAAATGATGTTTAAACAAAATTAACTTGGGACACTAATTGAGAGCAACAATTGTCGATTAAAATCTGATAAGAGAAGAGTCTTGGGATTATACTTATCCTAGGGGTCATTCATGTACGGATTATTGAGGGTTAGTCCATTTATTAGTCAAAGGTTTGGGTAGGTTAGTTTGTAACTCTTAATGTGAGCTTTTCAACAGCACACCAATTTGCACTCATGGGTTCTTTTGAATACCTCATGAGTGTGCCAATTTTATAAATCCACACCCCAACTAAACATCCCTATTTCTAGGATGATGCCAATCAATCTAGCCACATCACAAAACATCCTTATTTCTAAGATAATGCTAAGGACATAACTTATCACCCACATCCCTCTTTCAAGGATGATGTGGGATCCAAATCAAAGTATTTAGCTACTCATGAAATTGAAGAAAAGAGATATACCCAATTTGGCATTCCATGCCTCCATTGAAGATGCAAAGCAATAATAATTCAAACTTTAATTCTCTAAATACAACTAAAATTCACTTAGAAATGTAATGACAATTGTTCTCTCTCCAAAATGAAAGTGTTTCTCTCAATACAAACTCAAAAATTACTTCGAAGATACGTCAATTATGTAAAGGTTTTTTACCTTTTGAGAATTAGGATTAGTTACTTGAAATGATGAAACTAATTTGGACATTTATCTGCTTCATTGCAATCACAATCTTTGAGTCGCGATTTCATATCTTTTTATTGCGGTACCTGAGAGGCGATTCCTTTTTGACCATTTTCCTTTCCTTTTAGGTTGATTTCCATTCATTTTTATCATAGGTCCTGCAAGATCCCAAAAATTGGAAATTAGTACAGCTAAATGGAGAATTAGACTCATGTACACAAATTTAGCATTGTAGTACATAAATTTAGATGTCAATGAGCGGTAAATTTTCCACTTGTCATAGCTCTGGGCTACGGTTTAGCTTACCTACTGGAGGGATAGAGTAGGTTCACCATAACTCATAAATTAGGTCATGACAAATCGCACTTGTCGATTTAATTCAAAAACTACCATAACATCTTATTTAACTCTCCATATTAGAATTACCGACACCAATCAACTAAATTAAATTTTAAAAAAAATAATTTATTGATTAATTTAATCCTTTACTTATAATTCTTAATTTATTTTGATGCAACGGTTATAAAATCTACCTGTAGATTTTTCACACAAATACTTATAGGAAACCATAAAAGGGTGTCATCTATCTCGAGTTTGAGACATAGTTCAATCTACTGATTATTATTTCACTAATGTAAATTTGTCATTATTCAATCTATTAGGAATATATAGATTCATAATAGAGTCTCACTATTTAATAGATAAAAATAATAAATCAAACTAAATAGATCACAATAATTATATTAAGATTAAGAGTATTAGTATTAGTATATGTAATGGACTAGAAAAGTCATTTATTAATATTTAGATCATAAATGAACATCTCTAATTAGTCTATTCAATACATATGAAATGTATTGCCATAAAAGTTAGAATATTACCACTACCATAATTAAGATCAAATTATAATCAATCTTCTGCTACAATCATCAAAATGTTTGTCCTACTACATCTATGATTATGAATATTAATTTATAACTTATAAGAACAAACAATTTTAATCTTCCATTTGTGAGTTAAATAACTCCAAACACAAAATTGTCTACTATATAAGTAAAGAACACACAATTAAACACAATGAATTATTCGAAATAAAGACTTTATTAAATTAAGTAAATAAAATAAATTGTCTTTACATGGGATGAAAAGGAAATACTATAACATAAACCACGTGGTTAATAGTATATCCCATCAGTAACTTCCCCAATCCATTTTTAATCTCCAAAATCGTTCTAAACTATGAGAATAATTCTCAAATCCTTAATCCCTCTTCTCTCCCAAATCTCATGAACTCAAGAAGGGTTTTCGAATCCCAAAGCTCTAAAGTTACCAAGTCTAAGACCTTTCCCCAAGATTATTTCTAATTGGGTTTTCTCCCTAAATAAAAATAAAGAACGCTCCTCTCATCTTCTTTTAAATTTCACGGCTCTAAAGGTATCAAAGGCTATGGTAGGGTCATTTCTCAAGGTTCTTCTTCTTCTTAAGTTATTCATCAAAGGTATATAGAGAACCTCTTTATGAAACCTCTTCTAAAATATATTATTCTTAAACAATTATGTATGTTTATGTATTTCAAGTATTGAGTTAGGGTTGCAAAGTATGTTTTGATTTTATGAGAAAGCATGAAATTGTGATGAAACTTTTTTCTTAAAATTGCTATAACTAATTGGTGAATTGAATTTGAAGAGGGTTGTTGAACTTGTTTTACTTTATTCCATATTAAAGTATTTGATATATTGGTTGGTTCAAATGTAATTACTATTTGATGAGTTTTTATGGTATGTTAACATTTAAATGAAACAAGAAGGACTTAAACTATACTAAACTATTTTATTCAAGACTTGAGGAATTGTGGCCCTAATTGATAAATGGATTTCATAAATGGTTTGATTGATTTTAAAAAGATATTATATAGGCGATTTTTGACATATTGGACATAATAAATTGATGACAGAACTTATGGTTTATGAACGATGAAATGGATGACTTGCAAGTCTTGGTATGACGAAGACCAACTGTGATATATGCCCTTAAGAAAAATGGAATTTTTTTCTATTGATGCTTGATGATATGAAAATGCTAAAATATGGGATTAAAGAGAATTATATTGTTAACCGAGAAGCTGTGAGTCCATAATGCTTAATACCAAAACATGTGTTTTGCCGACATAGGGATGGTTTGATCCTTAATTGGACGACCTCATATTTTTCCTCTATGAGGATGATTGTGTTGGCCAAAATGATTTAATCTCAACCTGACTCACATACATCCTGGTGCTTAAACGAAAGTCGGTGAAACCGTCTAATTAAGTATTAAAGAACAAAATATTTTATGTTTTCGTCCTTTGGAGTCACAACTGTTTTACATTTCTTTATACTTTGATTTTACTCAAGTGGATATTTTATCCAAATCATGCCTTATCCATTTAATTGTTCTTCATGCCAATGCATTCCACGTATTGACTGTCTCCGCGCGACTACATCTTTTCACGATGCAGGTTCGGAGGCACATTCTCGTAGTACTATGCAACATTGGAATTCTTTGGAATAGCTTAAGAATTTGATGATCCCTCTCTCTTTCGGAAGGCATATGATTTTTCTTTATATTAGACTTTGATTATCCATTCTATGGTATCCTCGAGGCCGTGCCCCGACTTATATTTTTCACCCTTATGTTAGAGTCTTTATAGACCTACGTAGTTGTTCTTTAAATCTTTTGCTTTAAATACTTGGTTAATTTTTATTATATTTTAATTTTATTTCTCTTATGGGATTTTCTTCCGCAAATACTTATTTAAATGCTTATGATTATATGTTAAGGGCTCCTCTCGGCCCTTTATTGATCTAAGAAGTGTGTCATGGCCAGATCCTAGGCTCAGTTCATGACAAACTTGGTATCTGAGCATGCTTTAGGGTCCCATAGTGCTTAGAAGACGTGTATATTAGAGTCTTTATTATGGGTGTTATGTGCACCACATTAATAATCACGAGACTATATGGCATTTAGAAAATGTTTCTTATTCTTTCATACTCCAGATCATGCAATAGTGTCATCCATATAAAAGTTATCCTAATTCTTTCCTTTCTCTGATTTTGTTGGCAATGTCTAATTATCAAGGTGAACCTATATTAGACTCTAATTTTGTTGGCAATGTTTCTTATTCTTTCATACTCCAGATCATGAAATGTGGTCCTTTTTTATTGGGTTATCAACATCACAAGGACTAGAGATGAGTCCAATAGTACATGACAATCAATTTTAATTTTTAGCTTGTACCCCTAACTTTATGAATCTTATGGGTGAGTCGAGGTAAGACATGTATTCATACCCTCTTTCAAAAATTATATTACGTATGCCACGCTTAAGGGGAAGATAGGTGTCACAATCTAAACTAGGACCTGGCCGTGACAAGTATCTCTAGTCCACCGGGGACCAGAGACCACCCCCTTGCACCTAACCAAACAACATGATATCCCAATTTAAGATGAATTTAAAACATATAACAAGATAGAACATGGTAATATTATAGAATAAAAGAAAAGTCTGTGACCGATAACTAGTAACCGGTCGAGACAACCGACCAATATCACCCAAGTCCATAGTAATCCAACAAAGCCTTCTAATAAAAGAACTGAAAACAGTCTTGGTTGGGATATGTCCCCGACTCTAACATATGACAATGACAATGATAATGTAAATGATAATGTAAACTCACAATTCTAATCCATGAAAGGAACTGATGAAATTTCTCTATCTTCCAAAAAATAAAAGCTCACCACTTCACCACAACTAACCGATGAGCCAAGCTGACCCACCTATCTCTATGAAGGAAAAGTAGAGGTATATTTGGTACCTGCATCTCATGGGGCTATTATGTTCGAAGATGGTTGGTAGTTGGAGAACTAACATGTAACTCAAGGATAGGCGATAAAATAATGCCATAAATATCAATTCAAACCAGTCCAAAATCCAATACACATAATCATATGCAAATACATATAGATACATCACGTGTCGAGAACGGGAACAAGGCTTAAAATTCACATTAAAACTTTTGCATGGATTGTGTAGCTCAACCATCATAACATACAAAGGAACCTAGGGCTATATCAGCCCATCTGTCCCCCCAGTTAGAAGGACCCTGGTGCGTGTGGCCACACAAACCAAAGGGTATACATATGCTCTATGGGGGACTCAAACCTCCCAACATATCAAGGTGACACAAGAACTAAATCATGTAATATAATATGGAGACTCGAACCTCCAAGTCATATGATAATAATAATAAGGGGGACTCAAACCACTCGACCATTTAGACAGCAACCGCAGTTTCCAGTGGAGATCCCTTAGGACCTCTACTTTCACGACACAGCTATACAACCCTCATTAAAGCACAATTAAAACAATTATCACACATTCCCATCCATTGAACCATAATACACATTTAGGTTTCCATTGTTGGTATCATCATACTAACTACACTAGCAAGGTAACATCAACATGCCTAAACAATTTCATTATTAGGGGAAACTCATAGCCCCTTTTGGTTCAATTATATCTTAGCTTGGGGAATCACACAACCCCATAATGTTCAATTTAAAAATCATTATGCATTTAATTTTCACATTATGCAATAGTTCAAGAGTAGTTCAATACACATACTTTTCATATTCAAAACCAATTTCACAATATAGGATTGAGATCATTACCACTTCAAAGTCACAAGTTTGAAAAAATAACAATTCCTTAATTTATTCACCATTCCCATACATCATATTGATTTTAGGGCCACCATTTAAACATAACCCATGTAGGGGAAAACATGAAACATCATGTATACAACAGTTATTCAAGACACTCAACCTATGTTTCAAAATGAACATTGATACCATATGAGCAATACTTTTAAAACTTATGCTTTTAACAATTTAGCACTTAAGGAAGAGTAACATGCTTGAAATATTCAAGTTTATGGAGACAATTCCACCCTTGATTCCTTAGGTGATCTACCTCTTGGAAACCCGAAGTATGACTTTTTGAGAGAGTTTTTGGAAGTGTTTGATTATGCTATGAATGAGAAATAAACCCTATTAAGTTCTTTAGGAACGTGGGGTTTAAATTGGATAAGGAGTGAATTGTCCAAACTGCCCTCAAATTAAAAGTTAAAATTTAGTCGTCAGTGACTACGGATGACTATACGATTCATAAGGTTTTATTACGACTCATTACCAGAGTCGTAACCATGGTAGTTTCTAGGGTACCCACATATTGTTGACCCTACGATTTGACTTATATGACTTATAATAGGACCCTAAGACTTGTAGGGTCCAGTCGTAGTCAACATAGAACCCATTTGGGGTAAACACTACACATCCTATGATTTGCACCCAATGACTCATAACAAATCCTTACGACTCTTAGTGAGCCACTCGTACTCAGAGCAGAACTTAGTCACACACTTATTGTCTAGTCTATGATTGGGTCCCTAGGACACATCAAGACTCCTTACGACTCATAAAAAAAGTCATAATTTGGACAGTGAGGATAAAATTTCAGAATTTTCAAGGACCAAAAACCCAGGGTGTTACATACTTCCCCTCCTAGGATCATTCATCCTCGAATGATAGGACGTGGCATTTTTTAGTATGATTTGACTCCAATATGAAAACTTTTACCTTTAACATAGACAAAAAAACAAAGATACCACAGAAATCACAATTTCCTTTAACAAAGTCAGAAAACAAAGATGTTAAGGAATACACATACCTCAAGCACGATTTTCCAAAATAGGGAACAAGAATGTATAGTTGGACTTCATTACCTCTTCGAATTCCCATGTATCTTCCTCGACCTTTTGGTTTCTCCAAAGAACCTTTATCGGAGCCACATCCTTTTTAGCAATCGACAGACTTGCTGATACAAACTCTCAACTGTGACTTCCTCATAGGATAAGGAATCTGAAATACCCATCTTCTCCAAGGGAATAACCATCAAAGGATCACCCACATACTTTCTCAGCATTAAAACATGAAACACCTGATGAATGGAGATCAAACTAGAAGGCAACATCAATTCTTATGCAACATTGCCAACCCTCTTTAAAACCAAGTATGGACCAAAATAACGGGGACTGAGTTTCCCTTTCTTACCAAATAGCATCACTCCCTTCATGGGGGACACCTTCAAGAACACCCAACACCAATACTGAACTCCAACACCCTTCGCCTTACATCTACGTAGGACTTTTAGCGACTTTGGGTGGCCTTATGTCTATCTCGAATCACCTTCACCTTCTCTATGGCTTGGTGAACCAAATCAGGGCTAAATAACTTATTTTCACCAACCTCAAACCACCCAATAGGAGACCTACACCTCCTACCATATAAGGTCTCAAATGGGTCCATACAGATACTAGAGCGATAACTATTATTGTAGGCAAATTCTATCAGAGGCAAGTGGTCAACCCAACTTCAACCAAAATCAAATACACATGCCCAAAGCATATTTTCAAGGCCTGAATTATTCTTTCCTCTTGCCCATCTATCTATAGGTGAAAAGCGGTACTAAGGGTTACCTTAGTCCCGAAACCTCTCTAAAATGGACTCCAAAAGTGAGATAAGAACTAAGTACCTCGATCAAATTTGATGGAAACTAGAGCACCATGTAACTTCACGATCTTCTCAATGAACAACTTGGCATACTCCTCAGAAAAGAAATTATACCTCACTAGAAAGAAGTGAGCAGACTTAGTCATCCTATCCATGTTGACCCAAATCGAATTAAATTGCTAGAGAGACCACGAAATACCGGTAACAAAATACATATTAATTATTTTCGATTTCCATAACGGCAACACAATCTCTTGAGTCAACCCACCGAGCCTCAAGTGATCCACCTTCACTTGCTGACACACCAAGCATTTAGCCATAAAATTGGCCATATCTCACTTCATATTATTCCACCAATATATCACCTAAAGATCATGATACATTTTTATCAAACCAGGATGAACCATATAACGCGACTCATGTGTTTCGGCCAAAATTCTTTCCTACAACCCATCAACATTGGGAACACATAATCTGCCTTAGTATCTCAAGATACCATCAACACCAATCTCGAAAACCATCACTTTTTTCCTACTTGTATCATTCTTTATTTGCATCAAGGTAGGGTCTAACACTTGCTTTTCCTTTACCTCTGCTTCAAGAGATGACTTTGCCACCTCTTGAACAATTACACCACCATCCTCGAAATCCAAAATAAGGACTCCATGATTAGCTAAACGATGAATATCCTTCACCAATTCCTTCTTTTCCTCATCCATGAGAGATAAGATTCCTATGGACAACCTGCTAAGAGCATCAGCAACCACGTTAGCTTTACCCGTACAATAGTAAAGACTCAGGTCATAGTCCTTGAGAAACTCAAACCATCTCTTTTGCCTCAGATTTAGCTCCTTCTAAGTGAACACATATTGTAGGCTCTTATGATCAAAATAAATATCAACATGGACCCCATACAAATAATGTCGCCATATCTTTAATGCAAACACCATAGGTAATAATTCCAAATCATGATTCGGGTAATTCTTCTCATAAACTTTCAAATTTCTAAAAGTATAAGCAACCACCTTGTCCTGATGCATCAACACATAGCCCAATCCCACCCGGGATGCATCAGAATAGACAACAAAACCATCAGTGCCCTCAGGCAGAGTCAAGACCGAAGCTGAAGTTAACTTATCTTTCAACTTCCCGAAACTACCTTCACAAGCATCAAACAAAAAAAACTTCACCTTCTTTCGAGTCAACTTAGTCAATAGGAAAAAAGTAGAAGAGAAACTTTTCACAAATCTTCTATAATAATTGGCTAAACCCAAGAAGCTCTGAATGTCGGTCGGATTCATGAGTTTAGGCCACTTCTAAACAACTGCAACTTTTTAGAGATCCTCTATGATCCCTTTACTAGAAACAACACCACCCAGATAAGTCAAGAAAATCAACCAGAACTCACACTTAGAGAATTTAGCATACAACTGCTCCTTAAAGGGTTGCAATACTAAATGGAGTTGATCGGCATGATCTGCCTCGCTCTTAGAATATATCAAAATATCATCAATAAAGACAATGATAAACAAGTCCAAAAACTAAGGTAAATCTCTATTCATAAGATCCATAAATATTGTCGGGGCATTGATCAAACCAAAGGACATCTCCAAAAACATAAAATGAACATACCGGGTTTTGAAAAAAGTATTAGGGATATCCACCTCCCTAATCTTCAATTGATGATAACCTGACCGAAGGTCAATCTTAGAAAAGAACTTAGCTCCCTAAAGCTAATCAAATAGATCATTTATCCTTGGAAGGGGATACTTATTCTTCACGGTTACCGTATCCAATTGGCAATAATCAATCCACATCTAAAGAAAAATATCCTTTTTAAATGCAAAAAAGAATAGGAGCGCCCCACGAAGACACACTAGGGTTGGTAAACCTTATCCAGAAGATCTTTCAACTACTTTTTGAGTTCTTTTAACTTAGCTAGAGCCATTCTGTAAGGAGGGATAAAATAAGATGAGTGTTTGGAAGAAGATCAATCCCAAAATTAATTTCCTTGTCTGGAGGAAAAACAGGAAGATCATTAGGGAACACCTCAGGAAATTCACAGACCATAGGGACAGTCTGCAAAGAAGGACCTTCGGATCTAGAATCTTTAACATGCACTAGGTGATAGAGGCACCCTTTGAAACCCAATTTCTAAGCTCTAAGATACGAAATAAACCTCCTCTTTAGGTACTATGAAATGACCTTCCAAACCAATCATCGGCTCATTAGGAAAATAAAAACTGACCCTTCGGGTCTGACAATCAAGAGACAAAAAGCACGAATAAAACCAATCCATCCCCAAAATCACATCAAAGTCTAACATGTCAAACTCGATCAGATCTACCAAGGTCTCCCAAACATAGACCAACATCACAAAAAATCTATAGACCTTTCTAGCCATAATAGTTTCACCCACCGGGGTGGACACAAAGAAGGGATTCAAAATACACTTAGGGTTAAAACTAAAATGAATAGTCACATTAGGGGACACATAAGAGAGGGTAGACCCTGGATTAAGTAGACAATATACATCACAAGATAAGAGTCTGATCATACCAACAACAATATTAGGGGATGCTTCAAAATTCTAGCAAGAGTATACAAATGGTTCTATCCAGTGCTAGAGAAAAAAAGCAGAAGTAGAACCCTTTGGCACAGAAATTGATGAACTAGAAATAGGAATCTTATTTTCTCCAAAAATAGCCCTAGAATGACAATCCCTCTGCATATGACCAATCTACTTACATTTAAAACATTTGTTCCTCCCTTCTTCACAAACACCATGATTCACCTTACCATAAAATCTACAAGGGGGATATGATGAAGCTGACTGTGCCCTACTAGCCTGAGGCTAGACTCCTGGTGCTCTAAACCCATAATCATACTAAACTACGATCACCCGATGGCTTTGGATAAGGAGCACTAGCCGTAGAGTAAGAACCAGAATTACCCCACTTTTTCATAGACCATTTTCCATCGTCGCTACCACTTTACTGCTGACCTCTACCCTGATCTAAATATCAAAACCTCTTACACTATATTTTACTTATCTCTACTTGATTCTTCTTTTCCTCTCCCACTTGTGTATACACCACAAGTCTAGAGATGTCAATATCCATATTCAACAAGGTAGCCTTTCTCTCTAAGATCAACTCACGAGACAACCTAGAGGCAAACATTCTTGTTTTATCCCTCATGCTAGATACCAGCTCAGGATAATAACATGACAACTGATGAAACTTTAAGTCATAATCTTTTACTATCATCCTATGTTGTTTTAAATTCATGAATTCCTCGGCCTTTGCCTCCCTCAACTCCTGAGATAAGAAGTGATCAAGAAAAGTATAGATAAGTCTTCCCATAAAGTAAACTCAACATCACCACCACTAAGTTGCTCCCACTCTTCACATCATTGGAATACAACACATGAAAGATCTTTTCCATCTCATCAATGAAATTAAGAGGATCTTCCTTAACTTTAGAACCAGTAAAAGTAGGAGGACTCAACCTTCTAAATTAGACAAATTTAGCGGACTCAAAGGATAATGAAACAAAAGCAACCCACACAATCTTGAAGGCCACCAACTGGGTAAGAAAATGAATCAACTAGTAAAACTTAGCATTAGTCATGATAGCTTGAGGTGCCATAGGAGGAATAGGGAGAATCGATGAAGCTCCATCAGTGAAATCAGAAGCAATGACCCTAGACCAGGTCTGAACTCTGGGAGTAGGACAAACTCCGCCGACATTATCCTCTGATGGGACAAAAGAGTTTTCATGAGTATCAGATATTTTAGGAGGCATAATCTGAAAAAGCAAACATATAAGAATTAGAGGAGATTAAAAACCTTAGACTCTATATCTCGAAATAGAATAACAAGAAAGAAAAACATTCCTAAATGCCTTATAGTCTCTCCTTTATAAGTGTGGTATGTTATAAACCCATAAATGGGACTCTACTTGACACCACTTTGTTAGATACCTAATGACACAAAACCTAGGCTCTGATACCATCTTTGTCATGACCGAAACTAGGTCCTGGCTGTGATAGATATCTCAAGTCAATTGGGGACCCAAGAACACCCCTTGCACCTAACCAAAAAACACGATATCCCCAATGTTTGGTGAATTTTAAGCATATAACAAGACAACATAAGTTAATATTAAGGAATAAATAATAAGTCTGTGACCGATAACTAGTAACCAACCCAAACAACCATCCAAAATCACCCAAGTCCAAAGTAATCCAACAAAGACTTCTAACAAAAAAAATCAAAATTTAAGGTCGGGACATGGCTCCGACTCTAACAGATGACAATGACAATGATAATGTTAATGATAATGTAAACTCTCAATTCTAATATTTAAAAGGAACTGATGAAATATCTAAGCCTTCCAGAGAATTAAAGCTCACCACTTCACAACAACGAATCGACAAGCCAAACTGACCCACCTAACCCTGCATAAAAAAAGTAGAGGTATCTTCGGTACCTACATTGCGTGGGGATACAACATCCAAAGATGATTAGCAGTTGGAATGCTAACATGTAACTTAGGGATATGGGATAAAATAATTCCATAAATATCAATTCAAACTAGCCCAAAATCCAATATACATAATCATATGTAAATACATATATTTATATCACGTGTCGGGATAGGGAACAAGGCATAATATGCATATTAAAACTTTAGCACGGATTATGTAGCTCAACCATAATAACATACAAATATACCCACGGGCTATCTAGGCCTAGCTCTCCCCCAGTTGAAAGGGCCCTAATGCGTGTGACCACATGAAATAAAGGGTATAATTATGAACTATAGGGGACTCAAATCTCTTGGAATATCAAGGTGACACAAGAACCAAATCATGTAATATAATAAGGGGAATCGAACCTCCAAGTCATATGATAATAATAATAATAAAGGGGACACAAACCACCTGGCCATTTAGACCCCTGCGTCAGCAACTACGATTTCCAGTGGAGATGCCTTGGGACCTCAACTTTTATGACTAAGCTACACAACCCTAATTAAAGCCTAATTAAAAAAATTATCACCCATTCTCATTCATTGAACCATAATACACATTTAGGCATCCTTTGTTGGTATTGCCATACCAATTATACTTGCAAGGTAACATCAACTTGCTAAAATAATTTACTTCTTTAGGGAAATTCATAGTCCCCCTTGGTTAAATTATACATTAGCATGGGGGATCACAAACCCCCAACATGGTTCAATTTCAAAATCATTATGCTTTATTTTCTTTTCACACTATGCAATAGTTCAAGAGTAGTTCAATATGGATACTTTTCATAATCAAAGCCAATTTCACAACATAGGGTTATAGTTATAACCACTTCAAAAGTCACAAGTTTGGGTAAATCACAATTCTTTAATTTATTCACCATTCCCATACATCATATTGTTTATAAAACTGATATTTAAACATAACCCATGCAGGGTCAAACATGAAACATCACATAAATAACTGTTATTCAAGACCCTCAACCCATGTTTCAAAACCAACGTCAATACAATATGAGCAGCACTTTTAAAACTTATACTTTTAAAAAATTAGTGCTTAGGGAAGAGTAACATCACTGAAATATCAAATTTTATGGAGAGAATTCAAATCTTAAGTCCTTAGGTGATCTACCTCTTGGAAACTCTAAGTATGGCTCCATGAGAGACTTAAGAGAGTTTTTGGAAGTGTTTGATTACACTATGAATTGGAAATAACCCCTTTTAAGAGATTTATGAACGTGGGATTTTAATTGGATAAGGAGGGAATTTTCCAAAGTGCCCTCAAATTAAAAACTGACATTTAGTTGTCAGTGAGGATGGGTCACTATATGACTCGTAAGGTTTCATTATGATTGATTAATACGAGTTGTAACCAAGATAGTTTCTAGGGAACCCACACACTGTTGACCCTATGTCTCGACTAATTCGACTCATAATGGGAACCTACAAGTCATAGGGTCTAGTAATAGTCAACACAGAACCCATTTAGGGTAAATACTAGACATCCTATGATTTGCACCCAATGACTCATAAGGAGTCCTTACGACTCTTAGAGAGACACTCGTACTTAGAGCAGAACTTCATCACACACTTACTGTCTAGGCTACGATTGGGTCCCTAGGACTCGTCAAGACTCCTTACAACTCTTAAGAGAAGTCGTAATCAGGACAGTGAGAATAAGATCTTAGAAATTTACAAGTACCAAAAACTTGAGGTGTTATAATAGGTATCTAAATGGTGGGGAAATGTCAACACATGATGATATAGTGTTAATTAGAGCTTTATAAGCTTTGAGAAGTTAAACAATCCCAGATCAAGAAATATAAATTCATAAGTTTAGAAGTTATAGTGACGGTAAGTTTGAGTAAAGAAGGTATTTTTAGTCGTGTAACCTTTAAGTGAATAGGGTGGTATGCCCTACTTTATGGTAATTGATGAAAGTTATAGCAGGATTTGTAAATTTTGTGGTTGATAGTTAAGAAAGAGATTAGTTGTGATGATTTAGAATTCATATAAAATAATAAAAGATTTTGTGATAACTTGACATTTGGGTTGTAAAGAATAAGTATAGATGGTGAATTGAAGGATAGAGTGGTTAAGAATTTATATTTAAATTTCAATTTATGGTTTGAAGGAACTTTTTTCTTGTTATAGAACTATGAGTGTAGTATAAATGTATGTCTGAGTAAGTAGATAAGAATGTGTTAAAGGACTATAATTAGATAGGTTGTAGGACTAAGTTGGACTATTCTTACCATGAGATTTTAGTAGGCCCAATGTCTCTTAATTTTTATCAATCAGTTGTAAGCTAGTCTGAGTAAGTAGATAAGATGTAAAAAATAAGAATGTGTTAAAGGATTATAATTAGATAGGTTGTAGGACTAAGTTGGACTATTCTTACCATGAGATTTTAGTAGGCCCAATGTCTCTTAATTTTTATCAATCAGTTGTAAGCTAGTCTAGTAGGTTAGAAGATGTGCAATGAATTTTAAGGTGTAGAAGTAATATTCCAAAATGATATTCTTATAGGCTATAGTTGAGCGACATAAGAAATTAAGGTTGATTTATTTATCAATATTAGATGGAATAATATAGTACATGGGATGTTTCATTATCAGTCCATGATTGGTACTAGACTCTAAGTTTGAACTTTAGATAGTGAATATGGTGAAAAGAGTGGTAGCTCAAGGATAGTAATGCAATCTTTGGGGAAAATAAGATTAGTAGACTTGATATAATGTGTTAAATAACTTAGGTTGATAACTTTGGAAAATTTGAGTCAACAATTATGATATATACACATGGACTAGTATTGAAAGCAATGAATTATGGCCAAGTCATTAGATTGATAAGAGCATTAATTTTATAGAATAAGTTGAACTTAAGATAGCATATTGTTAGATGAGGTTTTAAGTGTATAAGTGTTATGTGTTCCTAGTAAGTGTTCTTGAGTTAGTTTGTATGAAGAAGGCTAGGTAAATATCACATATTGTTGGTAAAGTTGAATTGAGGGAATTGTAGATAGATGATGTGAGATCTTAATACCAACACATATTTTGTCATGCCTAAGCCCAAAGGATATGATTTATGCAAATTTATGACCATTCTCAATTCTTAGAATGAGAAGTGATAGCTTCAAGCAACAATCCTTATCTTCTTCCTTGAATTCATGAATCCTAATTTATGTTATAGAACTCAGGACATATGCATTCATGCTTCTCACTATGCCTAGTCCTAAGAACTCATGTTATGTTATATTTATACCCCAAACAACCCTTATTTATGATATAGGTATTTGATATATAGAACACTTCATGCCTATTTTATCATATCTTACATCATAGGCCCCACCTTGAGTAGTGAAATAAATATAAGTATAATTGAGTAGTGTCACTGGTATCCCTAAAGCTTGTACTCTAGTCCTTTTCAACCTTCATTATGTTATGATGATGATAGTGGTGATGGAAGTAGAGTAGTGATATATATAAGAGAGTAGATGTTCCTTATTGTGAGAATTATGGTGTGACAACTTGAGCTAAGTTTATAGGTAAAAAGGAAAGAACAAGATGAACTTTCATTATGTGCATTGGTTAGAAAGGGGATATTATGGTGCACATCCATACGAAAATGATTAAAGTTGTTGCTTTGTGGTGGGGAAATCCCTAAAGTGGGTGTAGTAATGATAGGCTTGAATATTATGATTGGTATATATGCATATAAATACACTACGAGGCTAGTGCTCCTTGATTAGAGCTTGAGTTTGTTTGATTGAAGTAATAAGATAGAGTTGTATTGTTGAAGGGATGTAGAGTATTTGGTCCAACAGGTTAGGCTAGCACATTTAACTCTAGATTAGGCTTTAACATAAAAGCAATATACAGTTAGACTCAAACTCTTGTAGTTATGTGTTTCATAGGCAAATTATATGCTTGAAATAATGAAGTATGGTATTCGTAGTTAAAATCATAGTTGAGAAACATCACTAAATTTAAGGGTTATTGGTCATATCATTCAAAGTGGAGGATACTTCTATTCCTATGTCCAGTAAAACTTTATTTCATGTCATGTATCAATATAAATAAGGACCTATGATCACCAAAAAAAAATAAAAAAAATCGTGGCTTATGTTGTTATGATGATGTTCCAAAGTAGTCATGCCCAAGAATATGTCGAAGTCAAGTCACATTATCTCATGATCCATGCTTACATGATTAGCTTGGTGTTGTCATGAAGCTCCTTTTAATGCATATGTATGTTTTGTAGAGCGAGAATTCTTAATGTGAAGTTACATCTTTTTTACGTACCTCTAGAGCTTCAGTAAACTCCTATCCATTATTCGAGGATGAATTATTTCAAGGGAAAGATAATGTAACCCCCTACACTTTCAAGCTAGAATTTGAACCATCCTTCATACGTGTATAGACCAGAACCCAATGATTTATATTTAGAGATAAGTGTGAAGATTAATTATTTTGTGTAATAACATCTTTGGAGATAAATTTAGGTTATAGAAATCTCCTAGCTCAAAGTCCAGTTGAGAACTTTTTTACCAATTGAGTTTTAGTAAACATTCTTAGTTGGGTCAACTTCCAATGAACATCACTCTTAGAATATAATTATTTAGGTCGGCCATTATATATCATATTAAAGTTTATTGAGTCTTCTTTCTCATGCAACTGACCATTCATTAAGTTGACTTTGGAGTAAAACATTATGGGCATTTTAGTGAGGCACTATCCTAGGTGCGCGTTGGGCAGTACGAGGTGGAGCTGGTGAGTGGGAAGTCACTGGAAAGGATCTGTGTTGGGATGTATGGCATGGATCCCCATCCCTTATTTAAAAATATATTTTTATCTTATTAAATCAAGGGTAAACTATTCCTTTCACCCTATGTAACTTCCCCAATCCATTTGTAATCCCCAAAATCATCCTAAACTATGAGAACTATTTTCATATCCCTAATTCCTCTTCTCTCTCAAAATTTTATGAAATCAAAAGTGTTTTTCGAATTCCAAAGCTCTAAAGTTTCCAAGTCTAAGACCTTTCCCCAAGATTCTTTCTAATTGATTCTTTTTCCTAAATCAAAATAAAGAACGCTCCTCTCATCTTCTTTAAAGTTTCAAGGCTTTCAACGTATCAAAGGCTATGGTGGAATCATTTCTAAAGGTTATTCTTATTAATTTATTCCCCAAAGGCATCTATGATTTGAAAAAAAATTATGTATATTTATATATTTCAAGTATTGAGTTAGGGTTGCAAAGTATGTTTTGAATTTATGAGAAAAATATGAAATTGTGATGAAACTATTTTCTTGAAATTGCTCTAACTAATTGGTGAATTGAATTTGAAGAGGGCATTTGAACCTATTTTACTTTATTTCATATCGAAGTGTTTGATATATTGGTTGGGTTAAATGTAATTGCTACTTGATTAGTTTTTACGGTATGTTAACGTTTTAATGAATCAATAATGACTTGACCCATATTAAATTATTTCATTCAAGACTTGCGGATATGTGGCTCCTAATTGATAACAGGATTTTATAAATGGTTTGATTGATTTTCAAAAACTATTATATATGCGATTTTTGAAATGTTGTACATAAGAAATTGATGACAAACCTTATGGTTTATAAATGATGAAATAGATGACTTGCAAGTCTTGGTATAACTATACCAACTATGATTTGTTCCCTTAATAAAAATGAAAATATTTTCTATTGATGATATGTAAATGCTAAAATATGGGCTTAAAGAGGATTTGATGGTTAATCGAGAAGGTGTGAGTTCAAATGGATCAACACCCAAAAATTGTGTTTTGCCGACATAGGAATGATTTGATCCTTAATTAGACAACCTTATATTTTTCCTCTATGAGGATGGTTGTGCTGGCTATAATGATTTAATCTTGATCCATGTTATAAATATGGATTGGGAATAAGCCAGTTGAGCGTTGATCAAACTCACATAGATCGTGGTGTTTTAACGAAATTCGGTGATACCATCTAGTTCAAGATTAAAGAACAGAATGTTTATGTTTTCAGTATTTAGAGTCTCAACTGATACATTTCTTTATACTTTGATTTTACTCTAGTGGCTATTTGATATGAATCATACCTTATCCATTTACTTGTTTTGCATGTCAATACATTCCACGTATTGACTGTCTCCGAACGACTACATCATTTCATGATATAGGTTCAGAGGCACATTCTCATGCTACTATGCAACAATAGGATTCTTTGGGACAACTTATGCAATTGATGAGCCCTCTATTTTCTAGAAGGCAAATGATTTTTCTTTATATTATACTTTCTTTATCCATTTTATGGTATCGTCGAAGCCATGTCCCGACTTAGATTTTTCACTCTTACGGTAGAGGCTTCGTAGACCTACGTAGATATTCTTTAAATATTTTTTTCAAATAAATCATTAATTTTTATTATATATTAAATTTATTTTATCATATCGGTCTTTCTTTTACAAATACTCATTGAAATGCTTACGATGATATGTTAAGGGGTCCTCTTAGGCATTCATTAGTCTGGAAAACCTTTCATGGCTAGGGCCTGGGCTCGGGTCATGAAAATTACCCCTCCCCCGCAAACTATAGATAAAATTTTCTATGACACACCTTAACTTCTTGGGGGTCCTATTACCCCCCCCCCCTCATAAACTCAATTTTACTCTATTCTTGTCCATTTTTTATTCTTACATGATACCTTTTATGCTCACATGACACCTTTTATGATGCACCTTAATTGCAAATTTTCTTAGACCACGTAAGCTAAAATGGTGGACAACTGCCCTAGGACACTAGCTTGCTCTCTTTGTGAGCCGGCAAACGAGCACCACTGTTAGTTCTTTCTTAAAATGTACATAAATTCTTGTACAAAGCTTAGATTGACGAACAGTTTGATGCTTCAGAAACTAGATTCAAAGAGATTTAATTATATACATAATTCACCACTCAACACTTTATATTTCTAGAGATGTGCTTGGTTGAAATTGGATCTTACTAAGATCATTAAAAAAATCATGTTTGGGCCTATCTACTAACGTAGAACAATTCAAATCTTTGCCTAATAGTTCAAGGTTTTACAATTCGAAACAAGTTTTGTGGGTACAATCCGAGACTTGAACTATTTATCCTATTTTTGTCATCTAGATCAGTGGTCCTTCTAAGCAATCGTGAGAGGACCACCATGTTTTAGAAAGGGTTGGGTGGTTGAACCTTATGATCGCGAAGGTATTGGTTGGGTCAATATTACAATCACTACAAATATATTGCATTCACAAATAAGGAGATATATCGGGATAAAATTTAAATCTCATTTTCAAACTTATGCTTCATAATCTAATTTTGGGAGAATCTGAAAGGGATTGGGAGGATTTTTGGACACTTTCTGATTAATTCACGGAATTAAGTTTCTTATCTCTATTCTGGTATTTTCCTAATGATTTCCTATTTATTTCATCAATTTAATGCGCATGAGTATTGACATTTGGGGTTTTTTCTCCTGAAGTCAAGAAAATGTGTTTTGTAGATATGAGGTACGATTCGAACTACATTTTGACAAAATTTTATATTTTAGTTACTTATCTTATGGATATAAAGATTTTGAAATAAACACATTGGTTCTCGGGGGCTGACTTTTTTATTCAATTTGAACCAGAACTTCTATATATTACAATATGGATATCCATGACTTCTCTTGTACACCATGGTTTTAATAAATTTGGAGTGTTCAAGGCTCTATGTAAAGGAATGGTGTTGGTTTGAGAATTCGTGATGCGTTTACTTGGCCTTCGAGGTAGGTTATTACATATTTTTCTCAATCTTAGCTTCGGTGTTAACTTATAAAACATGTTATGTCTTGGATAAGATGATGAATATGGAGTATTGAATATATTGATTTTTATGTGAAATTCGAGATTCAAATTTACTTGGTGCACATTTCCTGACTTGTGAATTCTTCATTGATGAGTTTTACCTAGTTTCGGGCATTTTTCACATGTGAGAAATTATTTGGCAAAGATGGACATCTTATTGAAATTAATCTTCTTAACAACTGAAATATAGCTTAAGGACATGGTTGGAGAATAAATAGCCTATGGAAATTGTGATGAAGTTAGTATTTTCATAGGCTATTTCCATAGGCTATTTATTCTCCAACCATGTCCTTAAGCTATATTTCAGCTCAACTCATTCATTCGGACTCGAGTTGTAACAAAATTTATTATTTGAGTGAAAATAATAAATTTTGTCACAACTCGAGTCCGAACAAACCTATACTAATTTTATTTGTGATTTGAGGTAAGGGAGAAACATACAATGATTTTGGCCCCTGATTTGAGTCCAAGTAGTTTTATAGTGATTAAAGTTTTATTCAAGTCCGAGAAGATAATATTGAGGAAAGTCCTAAAGTTCGCCCAATAAGAAATGGTTACTAGTGGAGTATATGGATCTCATAAATCCCCATAGATCCACCTCACAATATGCCTCTTTGGAGGGTGAGTATATCGATAGGATCAGTGTCCATAGCATTGCTAATAGACATGCTAAGTTAGAGAATGGTTCGGCAATGGAGAAAGGACCACAAATCAATTGATGGTCATGGAATAGTTTGAGAACCAAGTTCATGGTAAAAAAAATTATTTTTAGAATTCCGACTTCTTGAACTATTACAAATACACATTCTAGGTTTCGATTGTAAGGAATCAACATTTTTTGATCGTTTGGATTTATTAGTAGATTTTTGTCATCCTTTTAATGTTTGTATATGACCTTCTGATATTTGGTACCCTCTCAAACAATTAAGGTTGAATTAATTTTTTTAAATAATACTATTGAGATTTTAATTAAATTTTTACCCTATGTTGTAAAATTGTGCAAATATAACCCTTAAAAAAGTACACTGCAGGAGAATACAGAAATTGCCTCTATCAGACATATTTCCAAATTTATTCACAATAAGGGTCCTTTGTTATTCGTAACTCTTGGAAGATCTGGTGCCTATTCAGGGAGTGTTGCAAACCAAAGGAATGCACAATCTATTATTTGGTTTAGACTTGGTACTCCTCAACATTATAATTAATATGCAAACATATAAATCTTGTCTTTTATTGAATAAGATTTATTATATTCAAACGATTATGTTACCATTTGCGTGAAACGGGAGAAGAAGCTACCGGTGGAAAATAAAATGGGAGATGGGAAATAATTGCAATAAAATTATTGATCCAATCACCTTGATTTGAGCACAAAATCTCTATAAACAGATATATAATCGGGATTAATTTTCATAAAATTAAGGACTAATTAAATCATGAATTAAAAATTAATTTAAACATATTAATATTAAAATATTTATTTGTACATGACATGTTAATTAAAAATAGTATTAGTAAAGCATTAATGATTCTTGAAGAGTTTCGTTTCTTCCATATTGGATATTGCTTCCAAACAGTTTCAGGCATTAAATCAATGGGACTCTTTTGGTTTCTAGAAAAAAAGAAGATGACGAAGGTCCCATAAGGACGATCCATCCGGAGAAGAAGAAAAAAATGTATGCATGCATTTTGCAAAGCATTGTCAAGAAAACCTGGGTGATTATTTAGGTGAAGAGCATGTTTGTGCTAACTGCAAAGGAAAAACCGACTGTACTTGTCTCCATTGAGAATGTCTCGTTAAGAATCAACCATCCTTTCCACATGACCATGCAAATAACGTAATATATGAGCATACAAATAGCACCACCACTACTGCCAGTGTTCTATCCAATGTTCATGTCTCCTTTAAATTGGTTGACAATAGTGCTCTGATTGCGAACTGAGAAGCTAACATTTGGAAACAAAATTAGAGGAGCAATTTTCTCTTTCCAACCTTGTCAACAACATATATTGAAACAACGGTGGAACCAACATTAACAAGTCCAGTTATGATAGAGGATAAAAGTGCACCGTTAGATTTAAATCTTATGGTCTGGAACAGGACAGGTGCATAGAACATAATTTCATTAATTCCAGTGAATTTCTAAAACACCTACAAAAGTATCTCTATCACAAGTGGTGGAACACTTGAAGCCTTCAGAAGGTTCCTGAACAGTTTTTGAACCGCATTGTCTTGTCAACAAGAAGCAATTATTTTCCTTGTATTCAGCTTCAACATCTTCAATTCCCCTAATTTTGTTTAGTGCAACTCTGCCTTAATACTTGTTTCTATAATCAATTATACTGGATGGAGTGTCAGTGGTAACAAAGGTGTTACCGATGAGCAGAAGTAATGTTGGAATGGTCGTAATGCCAATTGTAGACACATAATTTTGACCCTTCCCAAACGTCAAATTAATTCAACACACTCACCTTATCATGCACCCCACTTTATTTGATAATTTCTCCACTAAAAAATTAAATAACAAACCCATAACAAAATAATAATCTCACCCTATCAAATATTGATAACTCACCCTTACCTCACCACCCTCCTGTCCCTACGTTCCCCCTAGGCCATCCATTTAACCTTCACATTTTGTCTACACCCACATATTCACACACACCAATATATATGAACATATAGATAGCAATACAGAGACAACCATCAACATTTGTGTGCACACACAAAAAACACTCACGGAATTCAGCTACCACAACCCCAAAATCCCTTTTATTTCTAATTTTTTTTTGCAAAATATCATTGGAAAATTTTATTTTGTCGACTGTCAGGGTCTATCAGAGCTTGGCAAAGTGAGCCACCTTGGGAAAACCATGATTAGTTAATTTTAGCACTAAAACCCATCAAAAAATAATCGAGTTTGGGAAAACTAAAGTTTTGATCGAAGTTGGTTATTTGAGATTCATATTGAGGTTTGTCTTGAGGTTTTTAGACGTGGATTCTTATTTGGTTAAGCGCATAACACTTTATTTTGAAAGCTTCTTCTGAGGTCCAATTCTTAACTCTATTCTTTTTTTATGTTATCTCAACGTGGTTTATGATATGATTTGGTGGTATATTTTGAGTGTGTTTGAGCAATTTTAATTGTCATGTCCTTGATTGTTTGATTTCATCTTAAATTAATTAATCATATGATTGGGAATGAAATTGAGGCGGGAATTAAGAATTGATAAAAGTGAATATTTGTTTTGTTTTGATTCATTGATGATTGTTTAATTTGGAATATGTGTTGATTTTACTAAACTCGATAGTATAATGTTTAGGTCGATAATTGATAGGTTAATCTTAGGTTGGGTAGGCAACTTGTAGAAATTGATGATTGTTGAGTGATTGAATTACTGTTCTTGAGATTATTTTATTTACCGCACGAAATTAAAAATATATTTATTTTACTGAGGATGCCCTAAGATAACTGGTACTTATTTATCAGAAAATGCCCCAAAGTATCATGTATGCGGAGGATGTTCGTGATCAAGGCTCGAGGCATCGTGTAGAGCATAGTTTAGGCTAGATCAGATTAGTTTTAGTTTTAATTTCAACATGTTTTTCATTTTGGACTGTAATAATTGGACTAGACATTATTTTTCGGAACTTTGAATGTTTGTTTGTTTGTGTATGTGTTCATTTGTTTGAGTCTATCATTTCATAGTGTCATATTAGACGATATAGATCGATAAGGCGATCATGGTCGAACAATGGGATCGAAGGGGGCCTAACGCCTTCCCCTTGGTCATTAGAATTTCTTAACTAGAATCTTTATTTGTGAATCAGTTTGAAGAGTCAATTATTTTTTAAAAAAGGTGACTTGACATACCAAACAATGCCAAGTGGCGACTCTGGAGTTAATTGCAAAAAGAAAAAATTCAAAACATTTTTTCTTTTAGTCCTTCAATAATTTAAAACTCTTTTGAACATAAAAATAACACTCTTTTTTAGTAAAAAAGGGGTGTAACAATGAGTGACACCCTCCAGCCATTGGGGTGCATTGTGGATGTTGCATAATTCACCAGTTTTGCTATGAATATTCCTACTGTTACAAATAGATGGAACATAATAGAAGAAATAAAAATGGTGCGCCTATAGCCTATGAGAGCAGACCTTAGAAGCGACGAAGCTACAAACCATTGCTGATAGATACAAGGATGAGGTGAATAGCTGAAGAAGTTGATCATTTTATTTGCAATAGTTGTTCTTATTTGCGTGAAGATTTCAATTATAATCATGTGGGAATAATTTTATCAAGAAATCATCCATACCCAACACTTCACCTGAAATACAAATATCCTAACCAAATATAAGCCCACTAAAGGCAACAAAGATCCAACAAGATACCACATAGACAGTGATCTTCAAGTTGTTTGATTGAGCTATTGACATTATATAATTATTTTTCATTTTTTATCTTTATTCTTTTGTTTCCCTAATAGAGATATATGTGAGAGGGATTGACAAATTTTAGAAATGGGAATCAACTCTATTTATTGAAATTTAAAAAGGGGGTGAATTGAAATTTTTCTGTGAGTCGACTACTGACTCCTTTCAGTCAACTCGCCTGCAGATCAGTATACTTCACAAAACAAATTAGATTTAACATAATTAAGCAAATAAATAGTTAAAATAAAAGTAAAGACCAAGAGATTTATCCTGATTCAGAACACCAGTGTGATGCCTACTTCTAGTCCCCTTAGGTTTCAAAGTTTTCTTAGATCATTCAATGTTAGGCTCGAGTACAATGAAAGGAAACAAGTTCTGAAAACTTATTTTTCTCTTTAGATCTTGTTACATATCTTGAGTAGATGTTATAAAGTTTACTAGATCATACTATTTATATAATAATTGTAAGCTAAAAGTAACAAAGCCTTGTGAGACTAAGATTGAGATCTTTTGATTTTTCTCCTTGAAGTTCCGTAACCCATGTCCATCTTCAGGCTTCGTAGTTTATAGTCTTCTACTGCCATTTTTCATAAGGAAACCCAAGATAGTTCTACCTAATCAAGGATTTGAATTCATTCCTTGATTGACGGATGGCACCATAATATATGTCCATATCAGATATGTCTATACGTGGTGCAGTTTACATAATTGTACATGTCCATATCAGTTATGTCCGTGTAATGGCTATGGCCTTCCTTATTTTTGCTTTATGTCCTGATTGATTTTCTTGTCATATTGTTTGAATGTCGTGATCCTCCTTTTCATAATTAAATGTTCTTTTATTTTTGGAGTTGGTTCCCTTGTTGCCGTCCATGTTGAGTTAGTCTTTTTGATCCTCCATATCTTCAGGTGATATACCCTTCAACCTTCCAATATCTTTTTCTTCTTTTACTCTATTATGGTGATTGATCTGATTATCCGTGATTTTGGGGGCTGAGATTCTCCTTCCATTTGGTCTTATTGTGAATGAATTACGTGGAGTCTGTGGATTGTGAATTGATGTCCTTCCAACATTAGCAGTCCTTAATAACCTGCAAATATACACTTGTTAGTTTTTTATTATTAAAATGTAGAGTTAGGAGGCTAACAATCTCACCCTTTTTTATAATGACAAATAAGAGTTGTCACGCCTTAAATCCTATTGGGGCATACAGGCACCCACAGTCATGAAGGCCCGAGAGAACCAATCCACAACCTTATACTTCTCATGCATGTAACAATAATAATCAAAGGTTTTTCCATACATATAATTAATGCATTGATGAGAAATAAATGATAAGCCCAAAACTATATATACCAGACTTGGCAATTGGGGCCATAACATCTAAAAGATAAGACACTATCATGATTAAGTTTACATTGGTATACAAAGCCTCTAAAAGATACATAGACACCTAGTTAAGGTCGGGACATACCCCTGCCATACTCTTAACTTCTGTACAGTACCAAAATATATAAAACAGACTCAGAAAGCTCTGAATCAATTTGGAGCTCACCAATAGCCGCTAAATATCCTGGGCTCCTACTGAGAAGGTGTATTAGATGAAGCATCCAAGCCTACAGCATAAAATACAGGTCCCCCATAAGGGGTGTCAGTACAAAAATATGTATTGAGTATGTAAGGCTGAAGGTAACAACCCATGATACAGTAGCTCAATAGAAATCAGATATAAGTGTATAAATAGTGCTAGTAAACCACCTATATATATATACTTGTAGGACCTGGTACATTACATTATTTTCTTTATTTTTACCCTTCTTACTTCATAGCCTTTGTAAGCCATATAATGCAAATGACCAGCTTATCAATGGTAAATAGACAAATTGGGATCAGCCAGCCCATACTTAGCTTACGCCTCTGAGCTGCCACCCATATATAAACTTTGGGATCGGCCCATGCTAGGTTTATGCCCCTTAGATTCCACCCACATATAAGGTATCGGGATCAGCCCATGTTAAGCTTATGCCCCTGAGCTGCCACCCATTTAATTAAGATTTGCATTACTTAGTTAATTTAGCCTTGGAGATTATTACTTTGGTAGTCATAACATCTTGGTACCTTTGAACAATAATCTACCAATAAGAGATATATGAATAAACACCTATGCAATGACAAAGAGGTATGGAACAGATTGTACACGGATAAAATAATAAGGAGCTAAAAATAACAAACGGGTCTTATTTGACTTAAAGGAGAACTCTTGAGAATTGCTAGTGAATGTAAAAATGCAAACTCAATACTAAGTATGTGGTAAGGTATTTTAATACATTAGGGAGCATGAACAAGGTCGTTTGCTAGATGGGAGATCATGTGCTGCTATTGGGTATTACTTACTATAGGAAAGCTTTTAAAGCTTACATTGTACCAAAAGTGTTGGATTTCATGCCAAACAATATGACATAGAGTAGCCTTACATACCTAGTCGTACAACTCCGATACTAACCCAACTTGACTTCCTACCATTTAGATTACTTATCTACAATAAAATATATGGTAAAATAATATTAGCAACTAATTGTCATATTTGGGCTACTTAACTTCACCAAAACAGCAGCCGGGCAGTAAGCCCTTAATTTACCAATCGAGGGTGTTATTTAAACCCTTTACACCTCCAATTACATCCATATACATACAGATTCTTTTAAGATCCCCCAAAATAACTTTGACTTTATTACACCCTCCAAAATGGTATACTAAAAGAATGAGTAATAAACGTGTACAATAAGTAGCTTGATGGTGTACCACCACACCATTATTCTATATTTCAATACGAACTAATCACACATTTCCCCAATATCAACCTAGCATCCCCCAACATATACATACAAAACAGTCCACAAATAACTCGAAATGTCCTTTAATATAGCAACCAAATATTGATTGTGCAATCCTCTACCTATACATGTATATATAAAAAGGGTAAAAATAGAAAGCAGCCATACTTTTATTTCTGTGGTAGTTTAGTCTCTTAATGTGTATCTCTTAAATATCTTAATCCCTTCACACATAAACCAAAAGAGAAAAGAGAAATCCCTTAATAAGTAAGAGCAATGGAGCAGCCAAACTTATAGTGGGTTTTCCTATAATTTAATCATGAAGAACATAATTCTCATAGTTTCCTTAAGATAAGATCTTGAATTGTTCACTTACCTTTATCTTGGAAGGAAGGTAAATCCCAAGAACCCTAGTATAATTATAGGGTGGTTGTATAGCTAAGAGAGATCAAGAGAGAAAAGCTGGAAAACTATTTTTTTGTCTAAGTTAAAATAACCTAAAGGAGCTGATTTCAACCCATTTAAAAGGAGCTGATCTAGGCCGAATTTCTTGGCCATTTTTGGTCCATACTTTTTCAAGTAGTTGATGCACCTACTTTCCCATTATATTGGGCCTTTTTGGCTCTAAAACTAATGGGCCTTTGCTGCCCATTCTTTTCATTTTCTCTCCTTTAATTTGGGCTAGAATTAATTCAAGTCGGTAGTAGTGTACTTTTCCCAATAAGATGGTCATGGGAGTTGTAGTAGGTGATACACCTACTTAGTTCTTAGGTTGGTCAAAAGGTGAAAGTATGTGACTCACCTACTAGCTTAAATAAGCCAAGCAAGAACCTTAACAAAATACTCCATTTTCAGTTCTTAATCCCTTTAATCTAACATTAAACTTGTATATACTTGGTTACTTTAAACTTTAGATTCAAATACTAGCTTACGTTCCCAAGTTTAAATAGTTGTATTGATGTTAACTTGGTTGCATCACATCAAAATATCAGACAGTATCTAGAACTCTATCTACACCATCAATACTTGTGTAACAAATCTCGTCCGTTATATTTACCACAAGGATATACCAAGTCTCATATAATTAGAACAAGTACATTCAAAAATACGGGGTGTTACATCCTCCCTCCCCCCAGGGAAATTTGTCCTCAAATGTTATCTTAATTATCCAACCAAAACAAGTTCAAGCCTAAGGTTAATATTCCTATCATCACATAGTACTTATATATATATATATATATATATGTATATATATACTTACTTGTTATTTCTGTAATTCAGCATCTTGAACTTTCTCTTCGTATTCCAATAAATGGGGGTACTTGGATTTCATCACTTCTTCAGCTTCCCTTGTGATCTCCTCTACTTGTTGGTTTTACTAAAGTACTTTTATAGAAGCTATTTCCTTATTTCTTAACTTCTTAACTTGTCGATCTAGAATGGAAATAGGTACTCATAGGTGAGATCTTCCGTAACTTGTATATCTTCAGTAGAAGTGATAGGTGATGGATCTCTGATGCACTTTCAAAGCATTGAAACATGAAATACTAGATGAACTTTTGAGATCTCTTGAGGTAGCTCTAACTCATGTGCGACTTGGAAAAGCTTTTGAATAATCCTATACGGGCCTATATAACGTGGACATAGTTTCCCTTTTTTACCAAATCTCATTATCCCTTTCATTGGTGACACCTTCACGAATACCCATCGCCCATAGCAAATTATAGTCCCCTTTTTCTAATATCTGAATATGACTTGTGTCAACTCTGGGTTGTTCCTAGCCGTTGTTGGATCACTGTAACCTTTTCCATAGCTTTATGAATAATATCTGGCCCAAACAAGGAAGTTTTACCCACTTCAAACCATCCAATTGGTGATCTACACTTCCTCTCATACAAAGCTTCATATGGCACCATTTTGATACTTAAATGATATCTATTATTGTAGGCGAACTAGATGAGAGGTAAATGATCATCCCAACTACCTTTAAAGTCCAATACACAATCTCGTAGCATATATTCAAGTGTTTGAATGGTACGTTTTGCATGTCTATCTGTCTGAGGGTGAAAAGTTGTACTTAAATTCACTTGTGTTCCCAAATTTCTCTGAAAAGACTTCCAAAAATTTGCAGTAAATTGAGCTCCCCTTTCTAATATAATGAAGATTGGTACTCCGTGTATTCGAACTATCTCTTTGATATATAATTTTGCGTACTCTTCAACTGTGTAAGTGGTCCTAACCAGTAGGAAGTGTGATGATTTGGTAAGCCTATCAACTATCACCCATATGGAATCAAACTTTTGAGATGTACGAGGAAAACCAGTGACAAAATCTATGTTGATCATGTCCTACTTCTAGATTGGAAAATCTATACATTGTATATAACCCTGGGGCTTTTGGTGCTCTAATTTAACTCTTTGACAATTTGGACATTTGGCTACAAATTCTACAATGTTCTTCTTTATGTCACTCCACTAATTTATTCCTTTCAAATACTGATACATTTTAGTTGACCTCAGATAGATGGAATACCTTGAATGGTGTAGGGTAATTTTTCTCGAGATGTGAGTTTTGGTTAAAATCTATGAAATTCTTAGGTTATATTGTATCTAATGAAAGAATAAAGATTGATACTCCAAAGATAGAAGCTGTGAAGAACTATCCAAGACCTACAACGCCTTCGGAGATTTGTAATTTCCTTGTGTTGGCAGGTTATTATAGAAGGCTTGTTGAAGGATTTTATTAAATTTCTTCACCTTTAACAAAGCTAACACACAAAGCATCCAAGTTCCAATGGAATGACGCATGTGAAAGGAGTTTCCAAGATATGAAGAATAAGTTGACTTTTACTCCCATATTACTTCTAGAAGGCACCGAAGGGTATGCATTGTATTGTGATTCTTCAAGAATTGTTTTAGGATGCGTATTGATGTAGAATGGTAAAGTAATAGCATATACCTCAAGACAATTTCATCCACATGAGAAAAATTACCCTTCACAACTTCTATATTTGGAGTATCAACCTTTATTCCTTCATTAGATAAAATATAACCCAAGAATACCATAGATTTTAACCAAAACTCACATTTAGAGAACTTTGCATATAACCTCCGATCATGAACAATCGGTAACACCTGTCGTAAATAACTGGCATGGTCCTCTTTAGATCTTGAATAAACCAAAATATCATCTATAAAAACTATCACGAACACATCTAAGAATGGCTTGAACACCCAATTCATCAAATCCATAAAATCTACAGGTAAATTAGTTAACCCAAAGGACATGACTAGAAACTCATAATAATCATTCCGTTTTTGAAAAGTTTGCTTGGGTATATTATTCTCTTTGACCCTCACTTGGTAGTACTCGACCACAAATCAATCTTTGAGAAAAACTTGGTGCCTTGTAACTAATCAAATAAATCATCAATTCTTGGACGGGGTATTTATTCTTAATAGTCACCTTATTAAGTTGTCGGTAGTCAATACATATTCTTAATGAGTCATCTTTCTTATGCACAAATAACACTGGTGAACCCTAAGGGGACATACTAGGCCTTATAAATCTTTTTCTTGAAAGTCCTTTAATTGTTATTTCAACTCACGTAATTCTGTCGGGGCCATTCTATACGGAGGAATTGAGATTGGTTGTGTACCTGGAATCACATCAATACTAAACTCTACTTCTCGTTATGGAGTCAAACCTGGAAGATCTTCAGGAAATACATCAGGATACTCATTTACCACTAGAATAGTTTGAAGAGTTGGTGGCTCCGCATATGTATCCTTCACTCTAACTAGGTGATATATGTAACCTTTTGAAATCATCCTTTTTACATTAAAATAAGAAATAAATTTACCTCTTGGCGCACTAATTTTACCCCTCCATTCAAGGACTACCTCCCCTGGAAAATGGAAATACACCCTCTTAGTTTGGTAATCTACTGTGGCATAATAAGAAGCCAATCAATCCATACCCATTATAACATTAAAATCTACCATTTTTAATTCAACAAGGTCAGACATTTACCATGACCACAAATAGTTATTGCATAATTTTGATACACTCTCCTAGATATAATAGATTCACCAATCGGCGTAGACACTTCAAATATCTTAACTAGTAATTCTGGTGTTCTTTTGAACTTTCCAACAACCCATGGGGTGACATATGATAATGTAGAACCTAGATCAATTAATACATACACATCATGTGAAAATATGGACAATGTATCTGTAACCACATTTGGAAAAACCTCTAAATTTTGTCAATCCGCTAAAGCATATATACGATTCTGAACTCCACTAGAGCTAGCTACTCCTTTAGCACCTCTACCATAACCTATAGGTTATACACCCCTACCTGAATAAGGCACCAATGATAATGATGCAACGGCTGATCCAGTAGGTCGTGCCATACCACCTAAGCCACTTTGTGGGCATTCTCTCATCATATGCCCTGACGTACCATACCAAAAGCAAGCATTTGTCCCGAACCTACATGCACCTAAATAAAGATTTCCACATTGTTTACATGGTTGCCGAGGAGGTCTTAATTGTCTTATACTCCCTTGCTTTTGATACCCCATTTTTCGTGAACTCTGACTCTCAGTTCTTTGCCCAAACTGATTGCCTTTGGACCCTTGAAACTATGGTGGAGCACCAGTTGCAAAATAATAATATCAGAGACTAGATTTGTGTTACTTAGTTAATTTAGCCTCTGAGATTATTACTTTGGTGGTCCTAACATCTTGGTACCTTAGAGAAATAATCTACCAATAAGATACATGTGAATAAAAACTTATGCAATGACAAAGAGGTATGGAACAGATTGTACACAGCTGAAATGTTCAAGAGCTGAACATAACATATGGGTCTTATTTGACTTAAAGGAGAACTCTTGAGACTTTCTAGTGAATATAAAAATACAGACTCAATAATAAGCATATGGTGAGGTATTTTAATACATTAGGGAGCGGGAATAAGGTTGTTATCTAGATGGGAGATCATGTGTTGCTATTGGGTATTACTTACTATAGGAAAGCTTTAGAAGATTACATTGTACCAAAAGTACTGGATTTCATGCCAAACAATATGACATAGAGTAGCCTTACATACCTAGTCGTACAACTCCGATACTAACCCTACTTGACTTCCCACCTTTTAGATTAGTTATCTACAATAAAATATACGGTAAACTAATATTAGAAACCAACTGACATATTTGGGACACTTAACTTTACTAAAATAGTAGTCGGGTAGTAAGCCCTTAATTTACCAATCAAGGGTGCTATTTTAACCCTTTTCTCCTCTAATTACATCCATATATAGACATATTCTTTTAAGATTGCCCGAAATAACTTTGACTTCATTACACCCTCCAAAATGGTATACAAAAAAAAAATGAGTTATAAACGTGTACAACAAGTATCTCGGTGGTGTACCACCACACCTTTCTTCTATCTTTCAATACGAACTAATCACACATTTCCCCACTATCAACCTGGCAGCCCCCAACATGTACATACAAAATAGTCCAGAAACAACCCCAAATGTCCTATAATATAGAAACCAAATATTGAACTCACCATCCCTTGAGTTCTTAAAAACAATATATGTGCAATCCTCTACCAATACATATATATAGGAAAATGGAAAAAATGGACAACAACCATACCTTAATTTCTGTGGTAGTTTAGTATCTTAATGTGTATCTATTAAATATCTTAATCCTTTCATACATAATCCAAAAGAGAAAAGAGAAATCGCTTATAACTAAGAACAATGGAACTGCCAAACTTATAGAGGGTTGTCCTATAATTTAGTCATGAAAAAACATAATTGTCATAGTTTCTTTAAGATAAACTCATGACTTGTGAACTTACCTTTAGCTTGGAAGGAAGGTAAATCACAAGAACCCTAGTTTAATTATAGGGCTATTTTATAGATAAGAGAGAGCAAGAGAGAAAACCTAGAAAGCTATTTTTTTTTGTCTAAGTTAAAATGAGCTAAAGGAGCAGATTTCAACCCATTTAAAAGGAGATGCTCTTGGCCAACTTTCATGGATTTTTTTGTCCATACTTTTTCAAGTAGTCTCTTCACCTACTTGCCAATTATAGTTGGACTTTGTGGATATAAAACTAATGGGCCTTTGCTACCTATTCTCCTCCTTTTCTCTCCTTTAATTTGGGACAAAATTAATTGAAGTAGGTGGTAGTATACTTGGACCAATAAGCTGGTCAAGGGAGTCTTAGTAGGTGATTCACCTACTTAGTTCTTAGGTTGTTCAAAAGGTCAAAGTAGGTGACTCACCTACTAGCTTAAATAAGTCAACCAAGCACCTTAACAAAATACTCCATTTTTCAGTTCTTAATCCCTTTAATCTAACTTAAAATTTGTATATAATTGGTCACTTTTAACTTTAGATTCAAATACTAGCTTAGGATCCCAAGTTTAAATAGTTGTATTGATGTTAGCTTGGTCACGTCACATCAAAATATACTGGAAGTATCTAGAACTCCATCTACACCATTAATACTTACATAACAAATATCACTCCTTATCTATACCACAAGGCTATACCAAGTCTCATATAATTAGAACAAGAACATGCAAAAATACGGGGTGTTACAAGAGTAAACATCAATTGACTTCCTTGTCTGTTAGCTTGCTCCCCCTGACTTGTACAAGTATTATTCTGACTTTCATGTAATATCAGTTGACTTGCTCTGCACCCCCTGAATGGTAGGCGGCTCTGATGTTTTTGATTTCTCCCCCTTTGACATAATCAAAGAGAAACAACACGCCGTCAACACGCAAAAAAAGAAATCTATACATAGAGATACGCATAGATAGAGTAATGATGACTCCTTTTTCAGAAGAGGTGTACCAAACAAATGCAAATATAATAAGTTTTTATTTAGCAAAAGTCACTACAAATTACTGTCCAAAATAGGAATTAAAAGTCATTAATTCTAAGAATGCCAAGCTTTTTTCTAAGGGAACAAATTCTTTCTTCTAGCAGGGGTTTTGTGAAAATATCTGCTAGTTGATTTTCTGAGTCAACAAATTTTAGAGTAAAATCACCATTTTCAACATGATCTTGAATAAAATGATATTTAATATCAATATGTTTAGCCCTAGAGTGATGCACAGTATACTTAGATAAGCTAATATCACTAGTGTTATCACACATAATAGGAACAAATTCAAAAGATAAGTCAAAGTTAAGAAGCTAATGCATAATCCATAAGATTTGAGTACCACAACTTTCGACAACTATGTATTCAACTTCAGTGGTTGACAGAGCAACAAAAGTTTTCTTCTTTCTATGCCATGAGATAAGGACAACACTAAGAATTTGACATATTCCACTAGTGCTCTTTCTATCATTTTATCACCTGCAAAATTAGCATCTGAATAACCGATTAACTCAAAATGTGAGGAGCAGGGATACCATAGTCCAAAGTCTTAAGTTCCTATTAGATATTGGATGACTTATTTGATGGAAGCGAGATGAGAATCTTTGGGATTCGACTGGAACCTGGCACATTTATAGACACTGAATATAATGTCTGGTCGACTTGCAGTCAGGTAGAGTAGAGATTTGATCATCCCCATGTACATCTTTTCATTAATGTCTTTTCTGTACAAGTCTAAATCAATGCTTGTGGATGGGGTCATAGGTGTTCTATTGGCCTTTTCTTTTGTCACGCCTCAAATCCCATTGAGGTGAACAGGAACCCTTTGCCATGAAGGCCCAAAATAACCAATCTATAACCTTGTACCTCTCATACATGTAACTATGACAACCAAAGGTTTTGACAAATATGATATAATGCATCGATGAGAATAACTACGTAGGAAAGCACAAAATTATATATACAAGACTTGGCCATTGGAGTCACAACATCTAAAATAAAAGACACTACCATGTTTAACTTTATATTAGCCTACAAAGCCTCTAAACGATAAATAGGCTTAGTTAGGGTCGGGACAAACCCCCTCCCTACTCTTGACTAATGCACAATAGCAAACTATATGGAACATACTCAGAAAACCCCGAATCAACTTGGAGCTCACCAATAGTCGCTGAATATCCTGTGCTCCTACTAGCAAGGTGTATTAATTGAGGCAGTAGTGCCTGCATCATAAAATACAGGTCCCCCGTAAGGGACGTCAGTACAAAAATATGTACTTAATATGTAAGGCTAAAGGTAATAACACATGATACAAGAGCTCAATAGAAATCAGATACGAGTGTATAAGTAGTACTAGTAGACCACCTTTATATATACTTGTGGGACTACGTACATTATATTTTTTCTTCATTTTTACCTTTCTTACTTAATAATCTTTGTAATCCATATAATGAAAATGACCAGCTGATCAGTGGTGAGTAGACAAATCAGAATCGACCCATGCTAGGCTACGCCCCTGATCTGCCACCCACATATGAACATTGGGATTGGCCCATGCTAGGATTTTGCCCTTGAGATGCCACCTATATATAAAGGTATCGATATCATCCCATGCTAGGATTATTTCCCTGATCTTCTACTTATTTTACAGATTTGCATTACTTAGTTTATTTAGCCTTCGAGATTGTTACTTTGGTGGTCATAAGATTACGGTACATTGAAACAATAATCTACCAATAAGAGACATGTAAATAGGTACTTAATGCAACAACAATGATGTAGGGAGCTGTTGGAATAAAAATGAAGTGTTTAGGAGCTAAAAACAACACATGGGTCTTATTTGAGTAAACGGAGAACTCCTAAAAATTTCTAGTGAAAATAGACGTGCAGGCTTAATAATAAGCATGTATTGAGGTGTTTTAACATGTTAGAGAGTGGGAACAAAGTCATTTTCTATATGGGATATAATATGCTTCTATTATGTATCACTTGTTATAGAATAACCTTGAAAACTTACTTGATGGAACAAATGTCCGATTTCATGCCAAAGAGTGTAAAATAGAATATGCCTTACATACCTAGTGGTACAACTCTGACACTAACCCAACTTGACTTCCTGCCTTTTGGATTACTTATCTACTATAGAATATATGGCCAACCAACACATTTTTGCTATGAACTTCACCAAAACAGTAACCGGGCAGTAAGCCCTTAATCTATTAATCAAGGTTGTTATTTTAACCCTTTTCTCCTCTAATTGCACCCACATACCATACATGTTCTTACAAGATTCACCAAAACCACCTTGGCTTCATTGCACCCTCTAAACAATATGCAATATAGATTGGGAAGTAAATATATGCAATAATTAGTGAGGTGGTGTACCGCCACACCTTTCATCTATATTTCCATACAAACTAATCACACCTTTCTCCAAATAAACCTGGCATCCCATAACATATACATACAAAACAGTCCCAAATCCCTTTTATGGTAGCAATCAATTGTTGAACTCATTATCTCTTGAGTTCTCAATAACAACACATCCATAATTCTCTCTCAAATTCATATATAAGAAGAACAAAATAGGGAAATCACCTTACCTCAATTCTTTAACTTATCTTTTAAATTGAACTCCTCAAGTACTTCAACTTTCACTTTACTTCACACTTTAAACCAAAGAAGAAAATAGAGCTCTTAATAACAAGGAAAAAGTGAGCAAGTAACTTGTTCTATATTCTTCCATGTATTTATAATTAGGCACCTATAGCATGTTTTCCTAATCTTACATGATATAATTAAGATAACCCTTAAATGTTTTCACTTACCTTATCTTGAAAAGATATGGGTTTCTTTAAGAACCCTAGAAGGAATTTTAGGGTTGCTGTTCTTATCCTTGTTAAGAAAGGGAGAAAGCTAAAATTTAAAAGAGTGAATATTGTGTTTAAAATGAGTAAAATGACCAGCTATATTGATATTTTATCGGGCCATCTAGAACTTCTCTTATTGACCTCATTTTCAGCCATAAATTAGTCCAAGTAGGTGAAGCACCTACTTAAGGGTTCAAGCTGCTCAAAATTTCAAAGTAGGTGATGCACCTACTTGCTTAAATTCTTATTGTGGGCTAAATTAACTTGGGTCTTTGGAAGATGTAAGTGTTTGGGTCATTTCTTCATTTCCTTTTTTTTACTTGAGTTAGGCCCAAATGAGTACCTTAACATAGGATACTTGGTCCATTTATCTCAAGTAGGTGACTCACCAACTAGCTTAATTAAGTCAAGAAAGCACCTCAATAAAATACTTTATTTTTAGTTCTTAATCCTTTGGATCTAACCTAAAACTTGTATATACTTGGTAACTTTAAAATTTATATTCAAATACTAGCCTACGATCCCAAGTTTAAATAGTTGTATCGACGTTAACTTGGTTGCATCTCATTAAAACATACGGGTAGCATCTATAATTCCATCTACACCATTAATACTCACACAACAAATCCCATATGTTACCTATACAACAAGGCTATACCAAGTTCCATATAATTAGAACAAGTATAAGAAAAATACGAGATGGTACATCTTTCCCCCTCCCCCTTTAAGAACATCCGTCCTTGAATGTTAGCATAATCATCCAACCAAAACAAGTTCAAGCCTAAGGTTAATATCCCTATTATCATATAGTGTTTATATGTAATACCTTTTATTGCTCCAATTCACCATCTTGGACTTTCTCTTCATATTTAAACAAATGGGGGTACTTAGATTTCATCACTTCTTCAACTTTCCATGTTATCTCTTCTACTTGTTGGTTCCTCCAAAGCACTTTTACAGAAGTTATTTCTTTATTCCTTAACTTCTTAACTTGTCGATCTAGGATAGAAATAGGTATTTCTTCATAGGTGAGATCTTACATAACTTGTACATCTTCAGTAGGAATAATATGAGATAGATCTCCTATGCACTTTCAAAGCATTGAGACTAGATGAACTGTTGAGAGCTCTTGGGGTAGCTCTAACTCATAAGAGTCTTGTCCAAACCTTTGAATAATCTTATATGGTCCTATATAACGTGGACTTGTCTTTCTTTTCTTGCCAAATCTCATAACCCATTTGATTGGTGACACCTTCAAGAATACCCAATCACCGATAGCAAACTCTAGCCCCCTTCTTTTTATATCCGCATATGATTTGTGTTAACTTTGTTCTGTCTCCAGCTGCTGTTGGATAACTTTAACCTTTTTCCATAGCTTGATGAACAAGATCAGACCCAAACAAGGTAGTTTCACCCACTTCAAACTATCCAATTAGTGATCTGCACTTTCTTCCATACAAAGCTTCATATGGTGCCATATTGATGCTTGAATGATAACTATTATTGTAGGAAAAATTGGTGAGAGATAAATAATCATCCCAACTTCCTTTAAAGTCCAATACACAATATTGTAGCATATCTTCAAGTGTTTGAATGGTACATTTCTCTTGTCCATTTGTTTGGGGGTGGAAAGTTGTTCTTAAATTAACTTGTGTTCCTAAATTTCTCTGAAAAGACTCCCAAAAATTTGTAGTAAATTAAGCTCCCCGATCTCATAGAATAGATACTGGTACTCTTTGTAATCAAACTATCTCTTTGATATATAATTTTGCATACTCTTGAACTGTGTAAGTGGTCCTAACCGGTAGGAAGTGTGCTGATTTGGTAAGCTTATCCACTATCACCCATATGGAATCAAACTTTTGAGATGTACGAGGCAAACCAATGATAAAATCCATGTTGATCATGTCCCACTTTCAGATTGGAAGATCTATACATTACATATAACCCCCAGGCTTTTGGTGTTCTACTTTAACTCTTTGACAATTTGGACATTCAGCTACAAATTCTGCAATGTTCTTCTTCATATCACCCTACCAATACATTCCTTTCAAATCCTGATACATTTTAGTTTGCCCTGGATGGATGGAATACCTTGAATGATGTGCCTCCATCATAATCCTCTTTCTTAGCCCATCTACATGAGGCACACATAATTTGTTTTGGCATCAAAGTACTCCCTCTTGCATAAGCTCAAATGCCTTTTTCATACCACATTGTACATTCTTCTTAATTTTTAATAGAATGGTATCTGTATATTTCTTCTCTTTCACTTCAGTTATTAATGAAGATTCTACCGTATTATGCATAATAAGCCCCTGATCTGGAGTTTTAAGAAGGCGAACCCCTAAATTGGTTAGTTGGTGTAGATCCTTAGTCATCCTTTGTTGTTTTGTAGGTTGCCCATAAGTTCCCACCATATCCTTATGACTTAAAGCATCTGCTATCATATTTACTTTTCCCGAATGATAAAGATATCAATATCATAGTCTTTTAATATCTCAAGCCATCTTCGCTGCCTCAAATTTAGGTCCTTTTGATTAAAGATATTTTGCAAACTCTTATGGTCAGTACGTATTACAACATAAATCACATACAAGTAGTGACGCCATATCTTTAAGGCAAATATGACCACTGCTAGCTCCAAATCATGCGTTGGATAATTCTTCTCATGTGTCTATAATTGTCTTGAGGTATATGCTATGACTTTACCATGCTACATTATCACACACCCTCAGCCAATTCTTGAAGCATCACAATACACTGCATACCCTTCTGTGCCTTCTGGAATTACAAATATGGGTGCAAAACTCAGCTTATTTTTTAGATCTTGGAAACTCATTTCACATGCATCATTTCATTGAAACATGGATGTTTTGTGTGTTAGCTTTGTTAAAGGTGCAGAAATTGAAGAAAACCCTTCAACAAACCTCCTACAATAACCTGCCAACCCAAGGAAACTACAAACCTCCGTAGGCATTATAGGTCTTGTCCAGTTCTTCACAGCTTCTATCTTTTGAGTATCAACCTTTATTCCTTCGTTAGATACAATATGACCCAAGAATTCCATAGACTTTAACCAAAACTCACATTTAGAGAACTTTGCATAGAGCTTATGATTATGAAGAATTTGTAACACCTGTCGTAAATAATTGGCATGGTCCTCCTTTGATCTCGAATAAGCTAGAATATCATATTTAAAAACTATCATGAACACATCTAAGAATGGCTTGAACACCCTATTTATCAAATCCATAAAAGTTGAGGGTGAATTAGTTATCCCAAAGGACATGACTAGAAACTCATAATAATTGTACCGTGTTCGAAAGGTTGTCTTGGGTGTGTCCTTCTCTTTGACCCCTACTTGGTGGTAACCTAACCTGAAATCAATCTTTGAAAAACACTTGGCGCCTTGCAACTGGTCGAATAAGTCATCAATTCTCGGAAGGGGATATTTATTCTTAATAGTCACCTTATTCAGTTGTCGGTAGTCAATACACATTCTCAATGAGCCATTATTCTTACACATAAATAACACTGGTGCATCCATGAGGGATATACTAGGCCTTATGAATCCTTTTTCTAGCAAATCTTTCAATCTCTCTTTCAACTCTCATAATTCTGTCGGGGCCATTTTATTCAGAGGAATTGAGATTGTTTGAGTGCGTGGAATCACATCAATACCAAACTCTACTTCTTGTTCTGGAGGCAAACCTGGAAGATATTCAAGAAATACATCAGGAAATTCATTTTCCACTAGAATAGTTTGAAGAGTTGGTGGCTCCGCATCTGTATCCTTCACTCTAACTGGATGATATATGTAACCCTTGGAAATGATCCTTTTTTCCTTAAAATAAGAAATAAATTTACCTCTTGGTGCACCAATATTACCCCTCCATTCAAGGACTACATCCCTTGGAAAATGGATATACACCCTCTTAGTTCGACAATCTACTATGGCATAATAAGAAGCCAACTAATCCATACCCATTATAGCATCAAAATTTACCATTTCTAACTCAATCAAGTTAGCCATTGTATCACGACCATAAATAGATATTATGAAATTTAGATACACTCTCCTAGCTATAATAGATTCACCAACCGGCATAGATACTTTAAATGGCTTAACTAGAAATTCTGGTATTCTTTTGAACTTTCCAGCAACCAATAGAGTGACATATGATAATGTAGAACCTAGATCATTTAATGCATATACATTATGTGAAAAGATGGACAATGTACTTGTAACCACATCCTGAGAAGCCTCTAAATTTTGTCGATCCACTAGAGCATATGTACGATTCTGAACTATACTAAATCTAGTTTCTCCTTTAGCACCTCTACCATGACCTATAGGCTATACAACCCTACCTAAAGAAGGAACCGATGATGATGATGCAATGGTTGATCCAGTAGGTCATGTTATACCACCCATGCCCCTTTGTGGGCATTCTCTCATCATATGCTCCGACGTACCACACCAAAAGCAAGTATTTGTCCCAAACTGACATGCGCCTAAATGAAGTTTTCCACATTGTCTACATCGCTGTCGTGGAGGCACTAATTGGCTTAAACTCCCTTGCTCTTGATACCCCGTTTCTCGTGAACTCTGACTCTAACTTATTTCCCCAAACTGATTACCCTTGGACCCTTGAAACTATAATAAAGCACTAGCTACAGGATAAGAAAATAATGGCCTAGGTATTCTATTAGAAAACTGAGGCCTAAGCTCTCCTTGGAATGCCACAAACTGCCCTGTAGATCCGTCCCTCTTGGAATACCCTCTTTTCAATTCTTGTGACTTTCTTCTTTGACTTTGATCCTCTATTTTTTGTGCAAAATCTTGTATCCTTGCTATGTCCATATCTTTGTTCAAAGCATAAATAGTATAATCTCTAACCAGATATAAATCCAATCTATCCACATATCGATGAACTCTATCATCCATAGAAGATACTACATTAGGGGCATACCTAGCCAAAGAGTTAAACTGGAGGCTGTACTCCCTCACGCTCTATTTTCCTTGGCGAAGATTCAGGAACTTATCTACACGAGCCTCTCAGATATTAAACGGAAGTTAATGATCAAGAAATTCCTCTTTAAACTATTTCCAAGTAGCTAAAGGTGCATCGGTGTCCCTAGATTGTTTCCAGTCTTTATACCAAAATATAGCCTCTTCTTTGAATCTATATGTTGCTAGATCAATTGTCTCTTTACCCGATACATCCAAGACATCTAAGGCCCTTTGGATTTGATAAATAAAGTCTTGTGGGTCTTCATTAATATCTGATCCGATTAATGTGGGAGGATCTAGCTTAAGGAAATCAAATATCTGTAAGCTAGCTGCCCTATCTGTACCACTCGAACCTGTTGTTTGAATAGTTTGTCCTTGAGCTTGTCCAGTAAATATAAAAGCTAACAATTGCATCGCATTCCTTAGATCTTGATTATTAGCATTAATAGGTGGTTCTGAGGATTTGGTTCTTCTCCTCCTTAGCTCTTCTGGAGATGGAGGAGTAGAAAAAGTTTGTGATACAAACTCATCTTGAGCCTCACTTTGATTAACTTGCCTAGGCGGTGACTTGATGGTCCCTTCTCTGGTAGCCATATTTATTCACATACCTGTATTCTTACTCCTTCTTGTAACCAGCATCTTTATTATATTAAGAGAAAAAAATAGATTTAGTGGTAAAATATGACTTCATCTACGACTTGGGCTCTATTGCACGATCTAAGATGTAAAAATAAAAAACCCTAAATGCCCATAGCCTATTGTTTATAGATATGGTACACAACACACCCATAAGAAAGACTCTATGTAGACACGACTTTGTACACACCCTAGGAAAACCTACTCTAATACTACTTTTGATACGCCTAAAATCCTATTGAGGCGGACAGGCACCCGTAGCCATGAAGGCCCGAGAGAACCAATCCATAACCTTGTACTTCTCATGCATGTAACTATGACAACTAAAGGTTCTAAGAAATATGATATAATGCATTGATGATAATAACTATGTAGGCAAGCACAAAATTATATATACAAGATTTGGCCGTTGGAGCCCCAACATCTAAACAACAAGACACTACCATGTTTAACTTTACATAAGCCTACAAAGCCTCTAAAAGATACATTGACTTAGTTAGGGTCAATACAAACCCCCTCCCTACTCTTGACTACTTCACAATACCAAACTATATGGAACAGACTCGGAAATCCCTAAATCAACTTGGAGCTCACCAATAGTCACTGAATAGCCTGTGCTCCTTCTAGCATGGTGTATTAGATGAAGAACCTGTACCTGTAGCATAAAATATAGGTCCCCATGAGGGACGTCAGTACAAAAATATGTACTGAATATGTAAGGCTAAAGGTAACAATACCTGATACAAGAGCTCAATAGAAATTAAATACGAGTGTATAAGTAGTACTAGTAGACCACCTTTATATATACTTGTGGGAGTATGTACATTACATTCTTTTCTTCATTTTTACCTTTATTACTTCATAATATTTGTAATCCATATAATACAAATGACCAGCTGATCAGTGGTGAGTAGATAAATCAGAATCGACCCATGCTAGGCTACGCCCCTGATCTGCCACCCACATATGAACATTGGGATTGGCCCATGCTAGGATTTTTACCCTGAGATGCCACCCACATATAAGGGTATCGAGATCATCCCATGCTAGGCTTATGCCCCTAAACTACCACTCATTTTACAGATTTGGATTACTTAGTTATTTTAGCCTTTGAGATTGTTATTTTTGTGGACATAACATTATGGTACCTTAAAACAATAATCTACTAATAAAAGATATGTAAATGGGCACTCAATGGAAAAACAATAAGGTAGGGAGTTGTTGGCACACAAATGAAGTGTTTAGGAGCTGAAAATAACACATGGGTCTTATTTGAGTAAACGGAGAACTCCTGAAATTTTTTAGTGAAAATAGACGTGCAGGATTAATAATAAGCATATATTGAGGTGTTTTAACATGTTATAGAGTGGTAACAAATTCATTGGCGACATGAGATATAATATATTGCTATTATGTATCACTTGTTATAGAATAACCTTGGAAACTTAATTGATGGAACAAATGTCAGATTTTATGCCAAAGAGTTCAAAATAGAGTATGCCTTACATACCTGGTCGTGCAACTTCAATACTAACCCAACATGACTTCCTGCCTTTTGGATTACTTATCTATAATAGAATATACAACCAACCAACATATTTGGGCTACGAACTTCACCAAAACAGTAACCGGGCAGTAAGCCCTTAATCTATCAATCAAGGGTGTTATTTTAACCCTTTTCGCCTCCAATTTCACCCACATACCATACATGTTCTTATAATATTCATCGAAACCACCTTGGTTTCAATACACTCTCTAAACAATACGCAAAATAGATTGGGCAGTAAACATATGCAATAATTAGTTTGGTGGTTTACCGCCACACCTTTCTTCTATATTTCAATACAAACTAAACACATATTTCGCCAACATCAACCTGGAAGCCCATAACATATACATACAAGAAAGTCCTAAATCCCTTTTACTGTAGCAATCAATTATTGAACTCATCATCTCTTGAGTTCTCAATAACAACACATACATAATTCTCTCTCAAATTCATATATAAGGAGAATAAAATGGGGCAATCACCTTAGCTCAATTCTGCAACTTATCCTTTAAATTGAACTCCTCAAGAACTTCAACTTTCACTTTCCTTCACCTTTTAAACCAAAGAAGAAAAGAGAGCTCTTAATAACAAGAAAAAAGTGAGCAAGTAACTTGTTCTATATTCTGCTATATATTTATAATTAGGCACCTATATAATGTTTTCCTAATCTTCCATGAGATAATTAAGATAAACCTTAAATGTTTTCAACTTACCATAGCTTGAAAAGATGAGGGTTTCTTCATGAACCCTAGAAGGAATTTTAGGGATGCTATTCTTATCCTTGTTAAGAAAAGGAGAAAGCTGAAATTTAAAAGGGTGAATATTGTGTATAAAATGAGTAAAATGACAAGCTATATTGATCTTATATTGATCCCTCTCGAACTTCTCTTATTGACCTCATTTTCAGCCACAAATTAGTCCAAGTAGGTGATGCACCTACTTAAGGATTCAAGTTGCTCAAAATTTCAAAGTAGGTGATGCACCTACTTGCTTAAATTCTTATTTTGGGCTGAATTAACTTGGGCCTTTGGTAGATTTAAGTATTTGGGTCATTTCTTCATTTCCTTTTCTTTTACTTGAGTTAGGACCAAATGAGTACCTTAACATAGGATCAAATCCGATCCATAACCTTGGGTCCATTAACTTGGTACATTTATCTCAAGTAGGTGACCCACCAAATAGCTTAATTAAGTCATGCAAGCACCTCAATAAAATATTTCATTTTCAGTTCTTAATCCCTTGGATCTAGCCTAAAACTTGTATATTCTTGGTCACTTTAAACATTAGATTCAAATACTAGCCTACGATCCCAAGTTTAAATAGTTGTATCGACGTTAACTTGGTCGCATCACATTAAAATGTACGGGCAGCATCTATAATTCCATCTACACCATTAATACTCGCATAACAAATCTTATCCATTACCTATACAACAAGCCTATACCAAGTTCCACATAATTAGAACAAGTACAAGCAAAATATGGGATGTTACACCTTTTTCCATACCAAAATTTTTGATGAGTTCTTTCATGTACTTGGCTTGACTGATGAAAGTGCCTTTGGGAGTTTGTTTGATTTGTAAACCCAGAAAAATGTAAGCTCACCCATAAGACTCATTTCGAATTCTCCTTTCAACAAATTAGCAAATTTCTCGCATATAGAGATGTTAGAACTACCAAAAATAATATCATCAATGTAAATTTTCACAATGAGAATATTTGAATCAATCTTTTGTATGAGCAGAGTTGTATCAATTTTACCCCTTTGAAAATTGTTATTTAATAAAAAAGTACTCAATCTCTCATACCAAGCTTTTAGATCTTGTTTGATACCATAAAGTGCTTTTGGTAATTTGAAAACATGATTTGGATATGATGGATCTTCAAATTTTATTTTACAAAAACTTCATCATGAATAAATCCATTTAAGAAAGAACTTTTACGTCCATTTGATATAACTTAAAACACTTGAACATGGCAAAAGCTAATAAAATTTGTATTGAATCTAACCTTGCCAGGAGGGCAAAGGTCTCGTCATAATCAATACCTTCCTGTTGGAAGTAGCCTTGAACTATAGGTCTGGGTTTATTTCTGACAACTTTACCTTCTTTAGACCCATATGGTTCCAATTATTGAGTAGTTTATGGTCTTTCAACTAGAGTCCAAACTTGATTTCGTTCAAACTGGTCCAGTTCTTACTTCATATATTTAACCCATGATTCATATTTGAAGGGCTCACCAATTTTCTTTGGTTCAATTTGAGAAATAAGGGGGGCAGCTGCTTATCTCCTCGATGATCCTCTTGTTTGTACTTTATCCTCTGGATTTTCAATGATGATTTTATTTGGATGACTAGCATCATATTTCTACTCTTTTGGAACACTAGACTTTACAGTTTCTTCTTTAAGAGTTAATTCTTGGAAGGTATTAGTCGACTTATCTTTTGATGGCTCAGAGATTATGTTGTTACTCTTCTCAGATCGTAGATTAACCACCTATTCTTTATCAGCACTCAAACTCATAGAGAATTCATTAGATTCATCAAATACAGTATGCATAGATTCCTCAACACTTGAAGTTCTTTTATTAAAGGCCTTGTAGGCACGACTGGTGGGAGAGTACCCAAGAAAAATATCTTTGTCACTTCAAGAATCAAATTTTCCCAAGCTATTCTTACAATTATTGTGAATAAATCATTTGCAATTAAAAGTATGGAAATAACTAATGTTAGGATTATTTCCTCTCTAGAGTTCATAAGGCATTTTCTCTAGGATAGGTCAAATCAGACACCTATTAATGATGTGACATGCAGTGCTTCTTATTTCTTCCCAGAAATGATCTGGGAGATTATGTTCTAAAAACATGGTCCTGGAAATTTCTTGGAGAGACCGATTCTTCCGCTCCACTACACTATTTTCTAATGGATTCGAAGTTAAGAGAAGTTCTGAGAGTATCTGTTCTGAGCACAATACTCCTCAAACACCTTATTTTTAAATTCTCCTCTGTGATCTCTATGAACGTAAGTGATGAGGTATCTGAATTCTCTCTGTATCGTTCTACAAGAATCTCAAAATTTATGAAAGCCTTATGTTTATGAGCAAGGGACATTACCCAAGTAAAACGTGAATAACCATTAACTATGACAAAAACATATCTCTTTTCACCGATGTTTGCAGTTTTAGTGGGGCCATACAAATCCATGTGGATTGTTTGAAGAGTTTTGGTAGTAGAGATAATGTCTTTGACATTGAATGATGTTTGGGTCTGCTTTCCCATTTGGTAGGTATCACAGATGTGATCCTTTTCAAACTTGAGTTTCGACAAACCTTTTACCATTTCGAGTCTGGAAAACGTCTCAATGATATGCATACTGGCATGCCCGAGCTTTCTGTGCCACAACCAAATATCATTGGTTTGCACAGTGAGGCAAGTTAAGGTAGTAAAATCAGGACTATTTAAAATTTAAATATTCTCAATGCATTCACCGACGAGAGAGATGTCTCATTTATTATGTTTGATTAAGCAATTTTTGGCTTTGAAAAGTACTTTGAATCTGGCATCACAGAGCTGACTGATGCTGAGAATATTGTGTTTGAGCTCGTCTACTAGATATACTTTCATTAATTTGCATAATGAGCTGAGTTTTAGTGGGCCAACTCTAATGACATTGCCCCTAACATTGTCACCAAATCTTACTGATCCCCCATCTATTTTTTCTAGAGAAGAAACAAAAATTTCTTTCTGGTCATGTTTCTAGAACATTCTCTATCAATGACCCACATTTCTTTCTTATAGCTCTTGTAGACCTGTTCCTGCAACACAAGAAGATTAGTTTTGTTTAGGTACCCAAGTTGTCTGGGGTCTTTGCAGCTTAGATATTCTTTATTTGGGCCTCCAAACCCATACATTTTTAGGCTTATGCATGTATTTGTATGATTTGTACCCTCTCTGTCCACATATAAAACAGACAGGTCCTCAAGAAGAAAAGAAAATCTTATCTAATTTAAACGATTTTGATTAGGAACGAGATTTATTTTGAAAAGAGTTGGATTTTACAAAACTATGACTAGGAGTTTTCTTAATACTATTTAGCTTTATTTTTACATCATCAATCTCTTCATGAAGCAAGTTAATTTCAATTTGACATGCTTTGGTTTCTATTTGATGACTTTTTTGCTCATCCTCAAGTTTTCTGTTAAATCGGGTTTCACAACTTTTCTTTTCTTGAGTAAGTTTGTTATATTCATCTATAACTTTTTGAAGCTCGTCAGTTATAAAATCTAAGTTAGATTTAAGAATATTACAGTTGTGATCATCATATATTCTTACCTCAATAGATTCACATGTTGCCATGAAGCACATTTTGGCAGCTTCTACTTCCTCTTCAGTTTTGTCTTTATCACTCCAGGCTCCAAAGTTTTTATTTTTTTTGTATGATCTTCTCCTTAACTCGGGACAGTTTTGTTTAAAGTGATCAGGCCTTCTACAGTAATAGCAACGATCATCATTTCTGGTGGAATCATCATTATTAGCTCCTTAGGATCTCCTGTTACCTCTGTCACATGATTTGCCTTACTCCATGATTTATGAGAGCCATTTCTTTACTATTAGCATCTTCAAGAATGTCCATTTCTTTGGTTGGAGCAACATTGAAGGCTAATGGTTTATTCTTCTCCTCATTATGGTACCTGTTAATATAATTTTTCTTATATGAAATAAGGTTACCTCGTAATTCGTTATATGTTATGTTATAAAGATCTCCATCTTCCAGAATGGCAGCCTTGGTTTCTCAAATCTTTAGGAGACTTCGGACCAGCTTCTGGACTTGCAGGCTATGTGGATAGATCATTCTCAGTGATTTCAATTCGCACACGATCTTACTGAATCTAACAAACATTGTTTCAATGTCCTCATTCTCTTCAATTTTGAACATCTCATATTCATTGACCAGGACAACAATTTTTTATTTCTAGACTTTGGTGGTTCCTTCATAGGTTACCTCTAATTTGTCCAACATTTTCTTTATGGTTTCACAAGTTGATATCTTGTTGTATTGTTCTCCGCTAACTGCACACAAAAATAAACTTATAGCACATGCATTAATTTGAATTACCTCTTACTGTTATTTGGTGACTCGAAGCTTTTAAGGTCTTTTATGTTAGAACTGCTAGATTTTTTGTCTTTGTCCTTTGACTTCTCTTTAAGTCCTAAAATCAGCTTTGGGCCCTTCTTGATGACAACCTAGGCTTGGAAGTCATTTTATTGGACAAAGATTTTGAACCTGTTCTTCCAGTAGGAGTAATGTTGTCCATTAAAGTATGGTGGTCTTGTGGAGGAATGACCATCCTGAAAAAGAGCACCAGGAATTTGATAATTGGCTATATGTTCTTTGCTCACATGCAGTTAAGCAATGCTATTGTTGAGACCTTCTCTGATACCAATTGAAATTCAAGAGGGGGTGGTGAATTAAAATTTTTATGTGAGTCGACTACTGACTCCTTTCAGTCGACTCACCTGCAGATCAGTGCACTTCACAAAATAAATTAGATTTAACACGGTTAAGTAAATAAATAGTTAAACACAAAGTAAAGACACAGAGATTTAGCCTAGCTCGGAACACCAATGTGGTGCCTACTTCCAGTCCTCTTGGGTTATCGTTCAATATCGGGCTCGAGTACAATGAAAGGAAACAAGTTCTGAAGACTTATTTTGCTCTTCAGATCTTATGAAACAATATTGGTTGATGTTACAAAGTTGACTCGATCCTACTCTTTATATAATAATTGTAAACTAAAAGTTACAAAGCCTTGTGATACTAAGATTGAGACACTTTAATTTTTCTTCTTGAAGTTACGTAACACGTGTCCATCTTCATGCTTCTTCTTTTATAGTCTTCTACTTCTATTTTTCATAAGAAAACTCAAGAGATTTCTTTCCAATCAAGGATTTGAATTGATTCCTTGATTGAGGGATGGCACCATAATGTATGTCCATATCAGATGTCCATACGTGGTGCAGTTTCCACAATTGTACATATTCATATCAGATATGTCCATTTAATGGTTATGGCCTTCCTTCCTTTTGCTTTATGTCCTGATTGATTTTGCTTGCCATGTTGTTTGAATGTCGTGATCCTCCTTTTCATGATTGAATGTTCTTCTATTTTTGGAGCTGGTTCCCCTGCCTGCTTCCGTGTTGAGTTAGTCTTTTTGATCCTCCATATCTTCGGGTGAGATACCCTTCAATCTTCCAATATCCTTTTTCTTCTTTTACTCGATAATGGTGATTGATCTAATTTTTCATGATTTTTTGGACTGAGATTCTCCTTCCATTTGGTCTCATTGTGATTGATTTACTTGGAGTCCATGGATAGTGAATTGATGTCCTTCCAATATTAGCAGTCCTCAATATCCTACAAAGATACACTTGTTAGTTTGTCATTATTAAAACGTAGACTTAAGAGGCTAACATGTATAATACATATAGTGCAAATCCTAATTTACCTGGGACTAGAAAACTTATTTATAATACGTAGTGCAAAAACTAGGAGTAGAAAACATATTTATAATACATAGTGCTAATACAAATTTGCCTGGGACTAGAAACTATATTCCTATAATAATTTAGACTAGATATTCTATTTAGATATGAATTAAATAGATATCTAATCCTAAACAAATTTGGTTTCTACTCTAACTTTCAATTATATATTCTCCAACACACATGCGGGCTAGTTCATGTCTAAATTATTTTTTGTGCTTTAATTTATCGTTGCCAATTATCACTCTGTACCTGATTATATGTGAACACTGCCAACTTATCCTTGCCAAACGGTATTTTATTGGTGAAATAGGAATGTACTAAATATGATAGTAGAAGGTAAAAAAATAAAAGTACGGTAGTGTAGTTAGGGGCAGTATTGTAATTGCATGGATTAGTTAGTTTAATAGTGGAAATGCACATGTAAATTGACTTTGGAAATTTCATTCCAAAGTGGCAAGTATTTTTCAGGATGATTTTCAGCTATCCTGAATTAATAGTTGTAACAATATTTTTTACTATAGAGATCAGTATTACGTTTGCTTTAGATCCTATGCATTCTAAGAGTTCTTTTGTCCTATCAAAATTTTAGTCTAAAAGTTTTAGAAAATTTCTGGTACTTCTTGTTAATATACTTCACCCCTAATGGTTTGGAAAGTTGGTGGTAATAAAATCAAGTCCAATTCGTTCAGTCTGATCCAATCAATTTAAGTTTGAGTTGGTTATTGACCCTATTCATTTACTAGTTCAACCCAATATCAACTTAACCAATTACTTAAAATCTTATTATTTTTATTTTTTACCTATGTTTTTTTTAAAAGCAACAACGGGATACATCCACAAATTCATAAATTTTTTGATATATACTTGTCAGCTTTTAGTCTAATTAATGTATTCTGTATCTCGAGCAAATAGTTTCAGAAACAGATGTATCTCAATGATAAAAATTATGTATCTCAATTTTAAAATTATATATCCCGATGCTAATTATGTATCCGAGAAAAAATAAAGTAAATTGTTACATTCTTAAATTTAAAATTATGTATCTCAAACTTCAAAATTATGTATCCAGATGTTAATTATGTATTCAAAATTTTAAAATATGAAATTATTTGCAATTTAGCAAATAGTAGGGATAAGAAGTAATTAGGGGCAAACTTGTTGGGATTTATGTAAGTTTTACAACTTACATAAATTTCAACAAGTTTACCGCTAATTACTCTCTATCCCTTCTTTTAATAAAATTACATAAAATTTATGATTTTTATTTTTCGGAGATATAATTTGACAACCGATACATCCTAGCAGATAAATCCTAACAAGACATTAATACGTGTTAAAATGGAAAACTTTGTTCAATTAATGGAAAAATTTTAAATTCAAAAAAAGATCACGATTCTTCAAGCAACAACGCGATCATATCTCCGGCGAACTTGCATTGTTGGAGCAACCACAACAGATCGAGAACATCCAAAAATTGTTGCGAACTTTAACCTGTAAAAGCCTCAATCGCTACTACCGTCGCTCCAACCAACTAGTGAAACACCACCTTCCATACATCCACACCGACACATATCGATACAATTCGATACATAAATTTGATGGATTCATATCGATACATATCAATATATAAATCTGATATATTAAAGTATAAATTCAAAACAAACACATACCGATACATAAATCTTATGTATCAGAAACACAAAAAAGTATGACAAATAATTTTTATACCTCTTTTAGAGGGTCTCGTGATGTATTTTTATATATTTCACCATCCCACTATTAATGGTGGATACCTCACGAAACCTACGAAAAGGAATGGTTTAGGGTGAAAAAGATTGAATCTTGGACAGAAAAGATTGAATCTTGAAGAGGAAAGTCGATGAAGAGTGGCGGTAGAAATAGAGGAGGAACGTGATCATAGGTTGTAGAAGGAGATACTGGAGAAGGAAGTGGTGGCAGTGGCAGCAATGGCAGAGCTGGCGGAAGATGGGGAGTAAAGAGAGAGAATTGGGTATTATACTTTTTAAAGGTATTATTAAATTAGTGGATAGAAGATTTTCAGCCAAATTTTTAAGGGGCAATTAATATTTGATTTTTTAGTGTGACAATGATGTATCTGAAAAATTAAAGAGAGAGAACGCATATAAGAGATTTTAGTAATCAATATAAAGAATGGAGATTTTAAATAGTTTAGATATATTAAGTTGTGGTATTAGGTAATTTTTCCTTAAAATTTGAGTTTTGTAACCCGAATTGAGAAAGTAGGATTATGACCCGTTACCTAGCCCATATTGACCCAAACAAATTTAAATCGGGTTGGATCTTTACCCTTTGTTATCTTGACTTATTTTTACCTGCCCAAATTTAATCAAATACGCTTAATTGCCACTTCTAATCGGAGTTATCAATTAATTTTTGTCCATGTTATGTTTCGAGGTTAATCAAAAAAAAATTCATAACAGCCAGGAACAATTTCTAGAACTATAATTTTCTGAGTCAACATCCTATATCAATTTTTGATTTTATATTTTTTGTGTTTTATTTCTAGCTAGCAGTCTCTATAACAGGTGGGAAACATTTTAAAGAACTTATCCTGCCCCGTATTCAGTTTTATGCAGCCCAATTTTTTAATGCTATATTTAGAGTTGTCAAATGGGCAGGTTGGGTTGAGATTAAAAATATTTAATGGGTTGAATTGCATATCGGGTTAGGTCACGACCCGCTCAAATTCACTTTGGATTGAAATGAATTGGGTTGAAATGGATAAAAATAGGGTTGCTTCTAGACCCATCCAATTTGACCTGCTTATTCTAAAAAGTATTAACATATTGAGATTTACCACTTGTAAACTCAATTCAAGAAAATAAATTTAGATGTGATTGAAAAGTTGAGTGAGTGGGTAGAGAGTGGGGGTGGGGGAGGGTAGGGTAAGAATTTTTTTTTTTAAAATTTAATTTTTTTAAAACTAAAAATTTAATTTTTTGAAAGGATTGTGGGGTAGGGAGTCGGGAGTTAGGATGGGGTTGAGGTAAGAATTAAAAAAAAAAAAAATTTAAAAAAAAAAAAAACTTTTTGGGAAAGGGGTATGCCATGGGGATGGGGGGTTAGGGGGTCATGAGGTGGGTAAGATTTTTTTTAAAAAAAAAATTTTTTTTAAAAAGAATAAACATCTTTTTTGAAAAAAATAGGAGTTGTGGGTGGTTGGGGTGTCGGGTGTGGGGGGGTTGGAAAGGGATAAGGGTTGAAGTAAAAGGCTTTTTTCTAAAGAAAAAAAGAAAATTTAACTTTTTTAAAAAATTATATTTTTTGGGAGATGGGGTATTGTCGTATAAAAGGGGTGCAGGGGTTAGGGGGAGATAAGGTTGGGGTAAGATTTTTTTTTATAAAAAAATTATTTATTTATTTTTAAAAGATATTTCTTAAAAAATATCTTTTTTGGGAGTGGTAAGAGATGCAGTGAATGGGGGAGGTAGGAGTTTAGTCGTGAGGTAAGAAAAGATTTTTAATTTTTAAAATAAATTAAAAGAATTAATTTTTTGGGGTGGGGGTTCGGGGTAGGGTGGGGGATGGGATGAGGTGGGGTGGGGGCAAAAAAAATTTATAAAAATCTTTTTAAGAAATAAAAATAATATATTTAATAGAGAAGGTGGGGTGGGGTAAGCTGAGGGTGTAGTGGGGTTTGGGTGAGGTGAAGCGAATCATTTTGAGAGTGGGAGGACACATTGTCGCTTGATTTTCCTAATTTTATTAAGAAAATTATTTTTCTATTAAACAGGTTGAAGTGGAGATTGAATTGGGTGCATTTGAACCCAATTTAAAAATGGGTTGAGAATTATCCAATAGTAAATTATCTTGAATCCAACTCATTTAATATTGGGCGAGTTTGACGGGTCAACTCAATTTGGGTTCATTTTGACACCTCTAGCTACATTGTTCATCTATAAGGCCAAAGTAATATCAAGTTTGTTACTTAAAATTAGGAGTCACAGTGAAAGATATATACTCTCTACAATCATTTTTATTTAATAAAAATTACATATATAATGACATTTTTACTAGGAATTACTAAAAGTTTCAACTTTTTTAAAAATCTCATAAAATCCCAACATTTGGCCATTGATGATACATGTTAATTAACTTAAATATATATAAAAGATACATGTTTGAAGTAAACTAACTTGCACTTTTTTAAAGAATGTAACAGATAAATTAGCATTAAAAGTGCAATTAATCTAACTAATTATGGTTAAAACAAAATTAAATTCCACTATTTATGGCAATTATCTTGTTATTCCATCATTCTAATTCAAAACAACATTCATAATCTATTTAGAAATACCCAAAAAAGTTCATGGCTTCTTTAAAAGTTTCAGACGTCCATTTTTTTCTGATTTGTTAATTTTGTTTGGTTATTTGAAATGAATAAATAGTTTTAATGGGTTCATTCAAAAGAAATTTTTTTTATTATTCTTGAAAAAGAATTTGTTATTCCTTCTTCTCTATTTTTTTTTGTTGTTCTTCTTTTTTTTCGATGATTCGTAATAATGAATATCGCGTCTTATTAGTACATTCTGGTGTTTGATTGTCTGATGTCAAGCACGAAGAATACAAGATTGATGGTTGTAGTCGGAGATGTACCAGTGTCGATCTCAATTTTTAATCCCTTCTTCTCTGTTATTTGTTGGTGTTCTTCTTTTTTTTCCGATGATTCGTAATAATAAATATCGTGTCTTAGTAGTACATTTTGGTGTTTGACTGTCTGATATCAAGCACGAAGAATACAAGATTGATGGTTGTAGTCGGAGATGTATCAATGTCGATCTTAATTGCTATCTCAAGAAAATCCTATGAAGATTTTTCCTCACTAGTTGTTTCACTGTCGGCTGTCACAATGTATGCAATTCATCCTTCTTGAATACAAATTAAAAATTTTGATTATAATCAAGAGATGTACTCATGATTTGTTTGTCAACTCATTTATAATCTGAATTTTAAGTTCCTTTTCTTAGAATTTTAAGTTTTAAGTTGTCAAATTACTCGTTTTTAGTTTATTAGATTATAGTCTGTCAAATTGTGTAATTCATCATTATTTTAATTTTAAAGCCAAACGTTTTGATAAACAGAAATATGTATCTTTTGTTGATTGAATTTAGCCAAAAATACAAAGTTGTTTTCATGTTTAAGCCAAAAATATAACACAGATCAATATATAGAAAAACTATATGAACATAATATTATAGATATAAGATAATACAAATATGTATCTTGGTTGAAATACATGTATCTATTGATATGATTAAATCAATAAATGTTAAACAATACGAGATACATATAATTCATAAACAGTAAAACAGTAATCCAAAATAAGAGAAAATGTATCTATAAGCTTGTAACATGTATCTATTGTTGTGTTAATTTGAATAATAATTACAAATCATTAGATACATATAAAAATAAAAAAATGTATGTAATGAAAAATAAAAAAATGTTCACATTAAGAAGCTTAATGATTTTCTTATGTATTTGTGAATTCAATATTTAATTCAAAGTAACTAAATGATATAAAAAGATTTATCTGAAGGTTCATTGATAAATTACTTACATATTGCACAAGACTATTGTTACGTAATTAACAATTGATACAATAGTAAAAAAAATTGTATCTATTGAAAAATATATTCTGTGAACAGTATAAAGTGTATGAAAAATTACGTTCAACTCGAAGTTGTTATTCATTTTAGAGACAAAATGTCTTGCAAAGAAAAAAAAATAAGAAAAAGAAAATTATGTTATGATTGAATATGAGATTTAATTGTATGATGTATCATTATGTTGCATAATGTAATGTTGTGTTAGTTACTTTCATTACTTGACTTAGTTATATATGTTTCAATAAACCTAATACGTATAGTTATAAATATGTATCTAATACAATGTAACAAAAAATATTAAATATGATGACTTTGTAAGGTGTAACAAAAACGTACAACAAAATAATAATATATCATAGCCTGCAATAGCCATATGGCAATCATTGGTGATAAGGTAGAATCCATGATATTGAAAAAACATCTAAAAAAAAATAATAACATGTACTAACATCATCAAACTATATAACAGTCAACTAGCCAATAAGTAAACAACTACTCAATATGCAAAGCAGAGACTTTTTTTTATGTGTGTGAAGCTGCTCATTGGCCTTGGTGGATTGTCATTCTTACTAAAGTATCCTTTCTCCGCCTTTACAGAGCCATACTTGCACAAAAGAGTGGCATATCTCATGCGATGGTATTGAGCATCAATACCCGATGAGGGAATGCCTAATCCCTCGCTCAGGTACTCGGCATAAACAGCTATTAATACACCACAATTCCTACATAGTGATTACTAATTGAATTAAAAATACATATATACTTGTATAAGATAATGAAAACAATGAAAAGGTAATGTAATACTTACAAACTTCCACTATCTTCTTGTTCTATCCCGGTAACATATTTCACTCGGAATGAAACCTACAAAAAACATCAAATTATAAAAATAACATTAGATGCAATAACTCTACAATAACACAGAACAATATATAGAAAAACTGTATGAACATAATATTATAGATGCAAGATAATATAAATATGTATCTTGGTTGAAAAACATGTATCTATTGATATGCTTAAATCAATAAATATTAAATAATACGAGATACATACTATTCATAAACAGTGAAATAGTGATACAAGAAAAGAGAAAATGTATCTATAAGGTTGTAAACATGTATCTATTGTTGAGTTAATTTAAATAATACTTACAAAACATTAGATACATATAAAAAAAAGAATCAAATATACAAGAAATTGAAAAAACGTATCACGCATATATAAATATGTATCACGACCAATTATTTTCCAGATCTGAACATGTCGGAGGTTCCAGATATTTTTCAAATATGACTTTGTCGGATGTTTCAATTTATTTTTTGCTTCGTGCGGCAAAATATTATTGGATAAGAAGGTTTACCTGAAGTATCGATAACGAAAAAACAGAAATAACCTCACCATGGACAATTTTCTTTGCCGAAATAGTAGCTTTACCCATAACTCGAGCACCAAAAACATCATCATCTTTAACACGAAACTCCAAACGATCAATTGAGTGAGCTAAAGGGATATGATGTTGTTTAATTTGATTTTTGAGAAAAATCATTGAACATAATAAGAAGAAAGTGAAGATAAATTTAGGGGAAAAAATACCTTAATTAAAAAATATGAAGAAGAAGAAGAAGAGGAGAAAATTATGGGATAAAATTGTGACCCAAATTTTGGTGTTAATATAGCCATTAATGTTGGAAGAGTTGGATAGAAACTGTTGCTCGAATTAAGGCATACAAAGAGGAGAAAATGAATTATTTTTTGTAAAGAATTGGTTTCTTAGTTGTAGGTTTTAACTTGTATCTCAACTTTATCAAAAAATATGAAATATTGGGATTTAAATAATTTTTTAGAAGTGGGGGGATTTTTATAAGTTTAGAAACTTATGTTGTTTATTTAGGTAATTTTGTACCTCTTTTCAAATTAGTTAATTAAATTGGAAAAGAATTTTCAATTAATGGTCCTGGTAATTTAAATAAGGGGTAACTACATGTCTTAGCAAACATACACATCTAATTACCACATTTAACCTAAGTTTTAATTAATTATAATTCATAGCTCACTCTTGTCTATTAATTATCCCTAATTACAATTCATCGTCTCTCTCATATATTTTCTCTCTTTCGCTATTTTCTATTGCTCTTTTTTTTTTTTAAATTTTTTCTTCGTTTTTTGTTTTCCTTTTTGTTTCCTTTTCTCTTTCTTTTTTCTTTTTTCACTTTTTTCTTGTCTGTTTTTTTTTTTTCATTTTTATTTTTTTCTTTTTTTTTCCTTTTCATTTTTTGTTCTTCTTTTTTTCTTTTTTTTTGTATTTTTGTCTCTCGTTTTTGTTGTTGTTATATTTTATATATTTCTTTATATTTTATATTTATTTGTATCATACTATATATTTTAAATAAATTTGTTATTTGTAGTTAATAGTTTAACCGTGAATATGTTCAATTTATTATTTGTATTTGTATATAAAAAAAAGTATATGGATTAATTGTATTTATTTGAATCTTAAATATATAAATATGCAATGTGTCATTCAATGCAAATGTATCGTTAGTATTTGTATTTCAAATATATTATTTGTATTTGTATATAAGCAAATATCATTTTGTATGTGTATGATTCAAGTTGTATAAATACATATCATTTGATGCAAATGTAAAATTAGTATTTGTATAATTTATTATTTTATAAATACAAGTGTTCGTAGAAAGAAAAATAAAAATTCTTATACAATTGTTTAAAAATACAAAAGATCTTGTCAACTACAAAGAAATGAAACAAATTAAATTACAAATAAAAATACAATATGCGGTCAACTTAGAAATATAAATACAAAATAGTTTTTTAAAAATAGAAGTGCATCAATAAAAATAATACACAAATACAAATAAAATAAAACCACAAAATATAACTACAATATCCAGTTAATTATAAAATATAAATACAAAATAATTCTTTAAAATACAAGTGTGAATTGTATAAAATATTAATGATGGTGCGAACTAGCAAACACAAATAGAAGTGTGAATTGTAAAATACAAATACACAAATGCAAACTATAATATACAAATACAAGTGTAGATCATAAAATACAAATACAAATGCGAACTACAACATACAAATACTAGTGTGAACTATAAAATATAAATATAACTGCGAACTATAACTGTCACGACCCAAAATCAAGGGTCAAGATGACACTTGTCGCGGCGTACCTTGACCAGTAAGCGTATCACCCAAAATGATACCAAAAAGGGAAAAAGACAGAAATACTTAAGGTAAGGCTCCTAGAACGAAGCCGCACTACGCAAGTAATCATAATAATGCAGATAGAACTTATCTAAAATACCAATCATGCCCAAAACAAGGTATCAATAGTGTAAGAACTACCAATACAATTCATGAGTCAAATACATTGAAAAATAACCACAATGAACCATAATGGTCTCCGAATACTAATAAAGACATAACTAAAACAAAAAGATAGAGATGAACTGCAGACATATAAATGCCCAACCACTACCTTGAGTAAACTGAAGGGGCCCAAAATCAACCTGTCTGAGGCGCATCCGAACCTGAAACAACATCGAAAGGGTGAAGTAGGAGTAAGTACGGTCCACTTGCACTCTGTATGTAAATTGAAGGTGCCCAAAATCAACCAGTCTGAGGTGCAATCGAACCTGAAACAACACTGAAAGAGTGAAGTAGGAGTGAGTACGGTCCACTTGTACTCAGTAGGTATCATAGGCCGACCGAGTAAAGTAGAAAATAAGGCATACAAAATACACACTAAGGGAACGTTAGCTGCAATAAAAAAATGTCCCACAATAGTATCCCACACCGCTTGTACTAATAATTCTAATATATACATATATTGCAACATCACACCAAGATAGAATACAAGTATGCATCATATCACATATAAGTAGAACAAGGGGGAACATGCATATAAAAGATCATCAAATACAAGTAAACGAAGACAAGACAATTACATAGATGACAAGTCAATATGGAAACACAACACAATATAAACACAATAAAGTAAGTGCAATGTATATGATGATGAAGATGATGCACGAGGTAGTCGCACAACCTCCAGGATCGTCGCACAATCCCCATATACACCTATGGAGGCAAGTCTCCCAATACAGGACCCATGGGGGGTTCATCAAAATGTATACAATCTACATATCTTATATTTTTTTTCTGGAACATTCCCTGGAAAGGGTTTTTATCACGACCCAAATCAGGGTCTGTCCATGAAGGGTATCTCAAGTCCCACATGAAATGGAGATCACCCCTTGCACCTAACCAAAACAAACACACCACACCCTCTGGTCGCCTGAATTTTAAACATATAACTAGATAACATTCAATAGTCTAATAAAGTTTAAATACATATCCATAACCAACCACCAACGACCACCAACCGACCGACCTATACCGCTCAGTAGCCATAGTAGTCCAAACAAAGCCTTCTAAACAATCATCAAAAATTGAATACCAACAAAGTATTGGGACATGCCCCCGACAATAGCCAAAATCCAAATCCAAATGAATAGTCAAAATATAAAGGAAACCATAATCATGTAATAGGTTCTTCCAGAGTATGGAAGCTCACCATTTTAATCTGACTCGCTTGCTGATCCCGAATCCAAGTCACTGAGCAGGAGAAGTAGATGTATGACCAATTCCTGCATTGCGTGGGGATATATCTGAAGACGGTTAGTAGGGTTAACGCTAGCATGTAACTTGAGGATAAGGATAACATAATGACATGATCAACGGTTTAAAATAATCATTCAAACCAGTGCACATAATCAAATGCATTAAACATATATATATATATATATACATATACATATATATATATCACATGTTGGGATAGGGAATAGGGCTTAACATGTTTTTCAAAACCTTAACCTGGATTGTGTAGCTCAACCATCGTATAATAGTACCCACGGGGTATATGAGCCCCAACTCTCACCCCCTGGTCAGGCCCCAGTGCGTGTAGTCGCACGAATCGGAGAATAATCTCATATATATACACACGGGAGACTCAAACCTTCCGCTACCAGAATTTCTCTATTTTTCGACGGCACATTTAGTCGGAATGTAGTCGGAAACTAAGGTATTTCCGACCACTTTCCGACTACTTACTGCTCGTCAGAAAATAGTTTGTCGGAAAACAAATTTCGACTACATCCGTCGGAAATTTCCGACTATTATAGTCGGAAACTTAAATTAAGAATTAAAAATAATCATTTAATAAATAAAAATCTTCCGACCAATATAGTGGGAAGATTAATAAATAATTGTTTAATAAAATAATTATTTCCGACTACTTTGGTCGGAATATAAATAAATAATAATTTAATAAATAAAATATTTCTGACCACTTTGGTCCGAAGACTAAGAAATAATTATTTAATAAAAATATTATTTCCGACTACCTTGGTCGGAATATAAATAAATATAATTTAATAAATAAAATATTTCCGACCACTGTGGTTGGAAGATTAATAAATAATTATTTAATAAAATAATTATTTTCGACAACTTTGGTCAGAATATAAATAAATAATAATTTAACAAATAAAATATTTTCGACCACTATAGTCGGAAGATTAATAAATAATTATTTAATATATAAATTATTTGCAACCACTTTGAAAATCCAAATCAAATAGTTTAAGCATTTTAAGACAAGTGTAATTGTCACAATCTAGAACAATCACCAATTGTAATAGTTTAAGTGTAAATGTCACAATCTTAAATAAAAACTAACCACTAAAATCTAATCAGCTGATTCACTATCTTCACCATCCTCAAATACTTGTGGCATATGCTTCTTCACTAATGCTTCAAACTTGGCAAATTTGGCACAGTGTTGCATCAACTCTTCAATTTTTGTTCTCATCGCTTCCATTTCTTCCGCATTTTGCGAAATAGAAGAGGAGTTGGGCAACAATGGCGAAGAACAACTCGAGGATTAGTTACCTCCAAGCCCGTAAGTGTGAACCTTTTTTGGACCTCCTACCACATCCGTCCACATTCTATTTATATCAACAGGCTGTGGTTGAACTATGGTACCATCCTCTGAAACCGGTTAGGTTTGACGCCAATCTTCAATGCTTTTATGAAATCCTTCTTGAAAGAGAAATAATTGTTATTATATAAACAAGCTAAGTTGAATAATAAGAAAATAATAATATAAGAACTTTATTATCTTACATATGCATCCTTAGCACGCGGCTCCACCCATTCTTCTCTTGTACCGTTCGGATTTTTCTTTTTATGTGTCTCTTCGAATGTCTTAGGAAGAGGTACTAGTACTCCCCCATTTTAGAAATCTTGCAAAAAATTTTACCCATATACATCTTAATGCTACTGTAAAAGTTCATGCCAGAATTAAACATAGTTCAGAAAGGAAGGAAGCAATCATCACAACCATTTTAAATATAATTATTGTAGCAGCAGAAGCACAAAAAAAACAAGAGACTGTCCTAGTTTAAAAAATGCAATCCAATTTATAACATCAAAGAAAATGGAGGCTCAGATTTGTTGTTTTAGATAAACCAAAAGAGGAGCAACACCAACATGGCACCAGTTTGCTATTCAAAGCCATAACCGGGTCGCCCTGCTAATATATGGGACGTGCTATTCTCGATGGCATAATTGAACATAGTCCAGAAAGAAAGGAAGAAATCATCACAACCCGTTTACAACATAATTATCAGTAGCAACAGAAGCATGAAATGGTGGTGTTGGTACCAGTAGAAGCATGAAACAATTGATAGTTGCCAGGTGAGCAGGAAAAATATTTAAAACTAGGAAACTCCTCAACACTCTGAATACTCTGAATGGTGGTGTTGGTACCAGGTTACAAACAATGGTGAGAAGAGAGATTCATGATAAAAAAATGTACAATACACTAACACCTACATTCCCTAAAACAAGCTGGAAGAGCTCGATAGAGTAGTCGTCTATACACTAGTTTGCTATTAAAAGCCATAAACGGGTCGCCATGCCAATATATGGGATGTGCTATTCTCGATTCCAGAATTGAACATAGTCCAGAAAAGAAGGAAGCAATCATCACAACCCCTTTACAACATAGTTATCAGCATCAGCAGAAACACAAAAAAAACAGACTTTCCCAGTTTAAAAACTCAAGTCTAGTTTATACCATCAAAGAGAATGAAACAACTAGGTTACGGAGGGCTCAGATTTGCTGTGTTAGAATAAACCAAAAGAAAAGCAACACCAACATGGCTGCAGACACTAGTTTTCTATTCAAAGCCATAAACGGATTGCCATGCCAATATATGGGACATGTTATTCTCGATGCCATAATTGAACATAGTCCAGAAAGAAAAAAAGTAATCATCACAGCCCGTTTACAACATAATTATCAACAGCAGCAGAAGCATAAAAAAACAATAGACTTTCCCAGTTTAAAAACTCAAGTCCAGTTTATACCATCAAAGAGAATGAAACAACCAGGTTACGAAGGGCTCAGATTTACTGTGTTAGAATAAACCAAAAGAGGAGCAACACCAACATGGATGCAGACAATAGTTTGCTATTCAAAACCATAACTAGATCGCCCTGCCAATATATGGGATGTGCTATTCTCGATGCCATAATTGAACATAGTCCAGAAAGGAAGGAAGCAATCATCACAGCCCGTTTACAACATAATTATCAACAGCAGCAGAAGCACAAAAAAACAACAGACTTTCCCAGTTTAAAAACTCAAGTACAGTTTATACCATCATAGAGAATGAAACAACCAGGTTACGGAGGGCTCATATTTACTATGTTAGAATAAACCAAAAGAGGAGCAACACCAACATGGCTGCAGACACTAGTTTTCTATTCAAAGCCATAACCAGATCGCCCTGTCAATATATGGGACGTGCTATTCTCGATGCCATAATTGAACATAGTCCAGAAAGGAAGGAAGCAATCATCATAGCCCATTTACAACATAATTATTTACTCAAAGTATCATGTGTAAATGGAAAAAAGGGTTGGAGAAGAATAGTACCGGTTTTCGTTGGTGGGTAGCGAAACTCATCGAACCTCCGGTGTGCAGTGAGCCACCCATTTCAGAGGCTCTATTTACCTTTCCTCGTTCCCCCTTTTCCTTAAATTCAGGAGTGTCGCATAATATCAAGAACTGAGTCCACACTTCATCCTTAAACCAACCAGGTTTTACCAATTTCCTTCGGGCCTCATACAAGTGTTCTTTGACCCGTTGAGCTACTTTCAACCGAAAAATGCGATCTACTTCATTATTATAACAATAATTCCATGTACACTTTGTCTGCAAAATAGTTTAATATAAAGTCATAAAACGAGTTAATGGAAACAATGGAAAAACTAGCTTTAGGCAATGAGATTCATAGCTTATAAAACTGCTTATACCAGAAATTATTTCCACATGACAACTCTAATTTCCAATGGAATCTCTAACAAACTATTCCATGGCTTTGTGAAAAATAGTTTAATAAATTCTATAACCATATGCCCACCGGCATATGTTGGAATGAACCTGCAATAATATTATATTAAACCACCATCTTAGGTTTTGAAAATTAAGGAAAAGTTAAGTGTTACTTACCCATTACAATAAGGGATGATTCATAGCCTCCCAACATTGTCATATTCTAATACATCTTTAAATTGCAAATTTTGAGAAGCAGGTGTTGTAGCATTAGGTGTTGGTGCACTATCAATGGATGGCGATATTGGTGTGTTAGGACCTCCAACTCTCATTCCAAAAAGGCTTGGTACGGATGATGTTGAAGGCACTAATGATGAGCTACTATGCAAACTATTTTGAGATGAAGAGGTATGCAACTGATCAGACGGTGGAGGCATGAAAAATGCATTTGGTAGTGAAATAGTGCATCTTGGAGGGGGAGGAATATTTGTAATAGCCGGTTGAGGAGTTATGGTAACAAGTGGTGGTGCTCCTTTCTTACTTTTCTTATTTCGTCCATTAACATTACCTTTTGAGGCCATTGATTTTCATTACTACCTACCTGAAAAAGAAGGAACAACCAAATTTAAGAATAGTTATGTTTGTTACAAGTTAGGCAGATATATACTTTAAATACTTAGGTCGGAAGTTCTTACCAAGACTTTAGATTGTCGTTTCTACCACTGAGTTCTTGCCTGCATCGTAAAGTGTTTTGACATGACATAGATGTGGAAAGTGAATCGAGAAATTCTTACTAAAAAGAAAACAATGGAAATTTTGAATGAATAAAATAAAACTATAGCAAGTGTTCATACAAAATAATATTTTTTTACCTCTGCACATATAAAATAGATAGTTCTTTCCTATAGTACCAATTGAATAAAACAGACAACACACAGATACTATAAAAATTCATCATTGGTATTTAATCCAACAACCTGCATGTTTTTACTAGCACTACATATGATTAACAAAGAAAAGACAGTATAGTGTTAAGTAAAATATCAAAAAAGCAGCAAGTAAACTACAATTCAAGACTATGTTACTACACATTACTATTAATAACAACTCAATCTTCATCGCTTGTTTCATAGTCATTCATCAATTCTTCCTCATTACTTGACTGATATTCATCCATCGATTCTTTCTCATCAGTTGTTTCATTTTCATCATGTAACTCCTCTTCGCTTATTTTATTTTCATCAGTTGGATCTTCCTCGTTATTTGCCCTGGATGTTCCTTCTCCATAATCATTAACATTTAATCTAAGTTTAGAAGGATCAAATTCTTCATCTAGGCTTTCGCTTTTTTGCAATTCACCTGCTAATTCATCATCCACCCTTTCTTCAACACTTGAAATGTCATTCTGATACGCTATATCTAATGCATCTTCTACTTCAACTCTACCAACAGGATTTGTTTTAATAACAACCCACCATGCAGATTTATTCTTACACAAAGGATAAGGAGCATAATACACTTGCTTCACATTTTGTGCAATGATAAATAGATCATACAGTCCATACTCCCTTGTACGCTTAATTTCGATTATTTTGTACTGAGGGTGCACCTTTGTACCTAACCTAGGCGTCGGATCATACCACTTACACCGAAAGAGAACCAACTTTTTCTTCGGCCAACCAACATGGTAATCAAGTTCTAAAATCTCCTAAATCACACCATAATAATCAACACCGCCATCACCTTTCACCCAAACCCAACTATTATTGATTTTCTTTCCCTTATATAACTCTTTTGTATGAAATCTGTACCCATTGACAAAGTACTTAGAAAACTTTCTGACTATAGAAAACTTTCTGACTTTTGTGTCTTCTATACAATAAGGGCAAGCTAACTTTCCTGCGGTCGACCACCCAGAAATCATTCCATAAGCAGGAAAGTCATTTATAGTCCGCATCAAAATAGCATGCAATCTAAAGTTCTATTTCATTGATACATCATATGCCTCCACACCTTCATGCCATAATAAATTCAACTCATCAATCAATGACTGCAGATATACATCAATCATAACTTTTGGATTGCGAGGACCCAAAATAATGCAAGTCAGAAATATATACGAACTTGTCATACACAATTCAGGCGGGAGATTATAAGGAGTCACAAACACTGGCCAACATGATTATGGTGTAGCTGAGACAGAAAAAGGAGTGAATCCATCAGTAGATAATCCCAACCTAATATTTCTTGGTTCACTAGCAAAATTCGAATACACACTATCAAAATGCTTCCATGTTTCTCTATCTGACGGGTGACATAAAACACCAGGTGGTCTTTTATTTTTATAGTGCTATCTCATATAAGGGACAGATCTCATTGATGCATACAACCTCTTTAACTGTGGTATAAGAGGTAAGTAATGCATCGACTTCACAGGAACCTTCTTCCCTTTGGCATGTGTGACTTCCTTATAGTGAGGCTGGTTACAAATTTTGCAATGTTGTAAATTTGTATCTTCCTTATAGAATAACATGCAACCTTTCTCGCAATAGTGAATCCTCTCTGATGAAAGTCCTAACTTATAAACCAACTTCTTTGTTGTGTAGAAATCTTTGGGTAAGTCAAGTTCATTTAGGTTAAGTTCATTCATAAATCCAATGATAGAATTTATGCCTTCTTGAGAAATCGAATAATTTGACTTAATACTCAGTAACCGAACGACAACAGATAACTTGGAATGCGTTGATCCTTCATACAATGGATGACTAGCTTCCTCCACCTGTTCATAAAAATGCTTAGCCTCGTTATTTGATTCATTTTGAGCTCCTAAATGTGTCCCAAAAGCATCCCTGACCATCTTACTATATCGTGAACTTTCAACATTATTCTCTCTTATTAGAATTTCAACATAATTCTGAAAAGAAAAATCATTAGCATCACTACTCTCTCCATGAGCTATCCACACAGTATAATTCACCATAAAACCCTTCTTGTAAAGATGTAATGTAACATCATCTGGACTCAATAACTTGCAATACTTGCAATTCCAACAAGGACACCTAATTGTTCCTTCAGTAACAAAATCATCAAGTGTCATTGCTTTAGCAATAAATCCAGTTACCCCAACTTTATATTCCGCCCTCGACCCCACACGGTTAGGATAAGTTCTATTATACATCCATGTACGATCTTCATTTTCCATCTATACAAGAACGCCAAACAATAATAATAAAGAAGAAAAACAAAAAGAAGATAACCAAAACAATAACAGAAGAAACAAACAACAACAATGTAGTTTTCATACATTTCATGGTTTAAAGTACCATTAGTTTTCAACGCTTCACTTAGTTACAATAGTTATTTATGATATTTTTTCAACATTTATTGTTCTACCACAGTGCTTTCTAGCTGTTGGTTCTTCTTAATCATACCAAACAAAGAACAAATTAAGAAAAAATAAAACAGAACAAACTAGGAAGTGAATTCCATAGCTCTTCAACATACATATTCAAGTTTTTTTTAATCCTACCCACGAGCTCTTAATAATTTCTACAACTTCCTTTTTTTCGAATGTTTACTTTTGTATATGATTTATCCTATTACAATAATTATCCATAATAATAATAACAACAACATTTTAAGGTACAAAAGGGTGAACACTAATTTCAATAATTAACAGCTTACATATTTCTAGGGAGAAGAATTCTTCTTTTGCTATCCTTTCCTCCTCTCTTTGAAACATCACTTCTTTGTTTTTCTTTTCCTTTTTTCTATTATACAATCTTCAATAAGTAACAGTTTTCTTGTTATAGTAGGATTCATCAATTGTATTGTCAAAATAATTTTAAAAGTTGAAATTAAAAAAAGTGTCCCAAAAAGATACTTTTACTAATAGTAGGATATTAGTACAAAAGAGTGAACACTAATTTCAAAAGTTGAAATGTAGTAGTAAGTAATATTTCTTGTTCGTTTTCTAAGATACTCATGGCTTCAGCCCTGATGGTACAATTAGCTTTTAATTGGAAAAGCATCTCATCACGGCTTTTTCTAGTTTCAATTAGTTAAAACAGATAAAAACAAATGAGAAGTAACGAGAACCATGCCACTGCTTGCTAGTATTTCCCCCCTAAAGTACATCAAAAAACTGCATCTCAAAATAAAATAGGGCATTTAACCAAAGTAAAGGCATACAATTGATATTCGAAGCATAAAGTGGAACCTAAAGACATTGTGAGTGAAGTCTTGTAGAAAATGGAACAAATTTTTACCTTGAATCAGTGAAGATGTGAGTGAAGATTGGAAATTCTTAAGAAATTGACCTTCACTACCTTCGTTCAGTGAAATTGACCTTCAACACCGTCGCCGTTGCCAATTTTGTGTCAATTTTTACCTTCGTTGTCAATTTTGTGTGAGACCGCTTAGAGTGAGAGAAACTACTAGAGTGAGAGAGAGAGACGGCGAAGAGTGAAAGAGTAAGGAAGGTCTCTGTGATATGGGTAGGGTTTATTTAATATAAGATTCAGACAACTTCAGTCGGAAACAAATTTATTATGTTTAATAATTTAATGTTTCCGACTACTATAGTCGGAAATAAATATGATATTTTTAATTATTTATATAATAATATATCTATATATTTAATAATATATTAATTTAATTATATTTATTTTTGACTACAGTTGTCGTAATAAATATTTAATAATTTATTTAAATAACTATTTAATTTTTGTATAAGGGTATAATCTATATTTAATAATATCTTCATTTAACTATTTATATTTCTGACTATTTTAGTCGGAAATAAATATTAATATTTTATTTATATAATTATTTAGTTTTTATATAAGGGTTTGATTATCCATTTAATAATATATTCATTTAATTATTTATGATTTCCGAATGAAGCAGTCGAAAATAATTATTTCTTAATTTATTTAATTATTTATATTTTCCAACTGAAGTAGTCAGAAATAAATATTTCTTAATTTATTTAAATATATATTATATTTCTGTGCAAGGGTCTAATTATATATCTAGTAATATATTTATTTAATTATTTTTATTCTGACTAAAGTAGTCAGAATATACATTTCCCGCAATTTCCCACCAAATATTCTGACGTTTTTAGTCATAAATAGTATCGGAATATTATTTTGTAAAAAATAAATTAAAAAATGTGATATTTCCGACCGAAGTTGTCGAAAAATTTTGACTACTTTTTTTCCATCGGAAATTTCAGTCGAAAAATAGAGAAATTCTGGTGGTGGGAAAATAGGGCAAAAATGATGACATAATTAGACCTCATTAAAAATCATGTGATGGGTGCACCCATAAAAATAGTAAATTCCATGACATTCAAGGATATGATGAACATTAGGAAAAATACCTTGATAAAGAAATTAGATACTTGGCAAACTAATCAGGGGGGTCCTGCCTGGCCTATCAAAGGCATTATGGGAACAAAGGTTGGAACTATCGTGATCGAGAAATGAAATGGCATAATAGAGATAGATATCATGATTGGAGGGAAAATGATAGGGAGTATGATAGATATTTTACCTCCTATGAATGAGTGAGGATCAAGAGGTAAAATCTCGTTGATCCCAAATAGCTTAAAACCGAGAATGTGCTTAATATAGGAAAGTGGAAGGGACAAACTAGATTGTCTGAGAATTAAAAGGAGACCTTTCACAAATCAAACAAATGGTTGTATCACAATTTGATTCAATCAATAAATTAGAGACCCAAATTGGAAAAATCTCAACCACACATAATTATAGGCCCAAAGGTAGCCTCCCTAGTGATACAATGGCAAATCCTAGAAACAATGCTCATGTATTAGAAATTTTCACCTGAAGCAGTAAAAACCATGATGCATAAGAGGTTGAGGTCAAATAAAAGTCTCTTGATGATCTAATAAACACATATAAGAAGCATGCTGGAGAGTCTAATGATGAGGCTCCAGAGTCTCGAAGGGGATAATAAAGAACTAATAATAATTGAAGAGATAGTTGATAAGGAGGGTGATCCTAAAGTAGTTAAGTTTGATGAAACTCAATGTGACCCCTTTTGTCTAATTAATATCCCTCCTTCTTTACCTCAAATACTCAAGAAAAAGGAGGAAAATATCAATTTCAAGAAGTTCCTCACTAAGTTTAGCAATTTTTAAATTAATATCCTGTTGCTAGAAGACATTCAAGAAATTCTGGGATATCCTAAGCTAATGAATAAATTGATGTCCAAAAAGAGCTTTGTGGATAGTGAAACCAGTAAAGTAACCTATTGTTGTAATGTTATCATGACTAGTACTATGGAGTAAATGAAAGAAAATTTGGGAGCCTTCAAAATCCCTTGCACCATTAGGACAAACAAATTTGAGATAACCTTGTGTGGACTTGGTGTAAGAATCAATATCATTCCATATGCAATATATCAAAGACTTCATTTGGTCACTCTTACTCCCACAACCATGAGGCCCTTGATAGTGGATCGCTCTATTAAGAAACCAGTTGGGGTCTTGTATGATATCTTGATCAAGGTCGATCGTTTTATTTTGCTGGTGGACTTTACTGTCCTTGGTTGTGAAATCGACCGAAAAATACTTATTATTCTTGGGATACTCATTTTAGAAACTTTGAGAGCAATTCTTGATATGGAGCAAGGGGACATGAAGTTTTGAGTTCAAAATGATAAAGTTTCCTTTAGGGTGTGTAAAATAGAGAAACAACCAATGGAACTACAAATGGTTTCTATCATTAATGTATTAGACATGGAGGTTGATGAGGAATCCCTCAAGGATCCAACTTAAAGATTGATAATGTCATGCCATGATGAAAAATTATGTGCTAGGTGGTAGGCCACCTATAAATGCCACAAAAGTGGCTCGTATGTCTTGAATTTGGATTGTTAGAGTATGTTTCATTTTTGTATATGATTAATCCATGAAATTATGGTGGTATAAGGCATTTTGAATGAGGTTGAGAAAGGTTAAGTATGGTGAATTTGAGTAGTGGGTTTAACGGGGAAAAATAGTGGACCAAAAACATCCCTCAGTTACCGCAATTGTGGTGCCCATGCTATTGTGATTGCGATTTTTATGTAACCACGATCATGGAACTTTGATCACGATCATGGTCAGGATTGAGTTAAATGAATAGTCGGCCCAAAATTTCCCTCCTACATACCCTTTAAAATTTCTCTCAAATTGCAACCATTTGTAATTGTGTATTGCGCATCTTTAATTGTATAAGCATCCCCTCTACATCTCTTAATTTGGTGTGTGCTTTAAATTCTCTCTTTTATGCTCATGTGTAGGCCTTAGAACTCATGTCTGAGGTATGACCTAAATTTATGTTTTGCACGCAAAATCCTTTGTATAAATGTGCTTGTTAGTGTGTTTAGCTATTGATATTAGTGTGTAAATTGATGGGAAAGTCTTGAGTACCCTAATTTGTTCAAAAAATGATAGGAATAGCATTTGAACACCAAGTTTTTGATTAAAGGCCAAAACAAATTCCTTTCTCAATTTTCATGTTCTAAGGGCATGATTGAGCATCTAGGGACTATGTTTTTTGCTCTTAATGTAAATTTTTCTTAAGAACACAAATTGGAATTGAAATTGAAGATTCTGAGTTTTGAGAATTTTGGTCGGACATACTTCAGTTACCGTGATCTCGGTCACAAAGGCGCGATCTCATCTCAATGTCCTGTGATCTCAGCATCTGAGGCTATTTTTAGCCAAGACCAAAAAATTCTACAAGTCCATTTCTTGTCCAGAAATAACAAAAACACCATCCCATTAGCTTAATTAAATAATATAACATAATTTTCACATGTAAATGTTGATAGTTAATACTATTGTACCGTTCTCAGGTTTGTAAAGCTAAAGATGGGAGATTTTGACCTAACCTACTTCATGGCCTTGGATTGCCAAACCTTGTACTATACTGACCTTCCCAAGACAAATATACTCCCGTAGAGAGGCATATGCTTGGATAAAGTGTCGAGAAGCTCCCGGCATTACATAACAGACTAGTGGCCATAGTGTGGAGATATTTTTCCCAGGATCCATGTTGGGCAAATAAACATTGTGTAAGAGAGTTCTATGCTAACCTTAGTGTAGTATCTTTATCTGAACCAGTTATATGGATCCGGGGGATGAATGTTCTCTTCGAGGCTGAGCACATAAATGACCTATATGAGCTTCCAGATAAGGACATAGACTAATTCAAGGTAAAAGGGTGTCAATCAGGAAGGTTGTTTGTTTAAAATTTGTGTCCTCATAGAGATGTCCCATAGGCTGTCACCAAGATGTGAATAAAATTACATGACTTCACGGTTGGGATGAGGATATGGTTAGCTATCATTTATAGCCTTGTTTCCCCATAAACTCACATGACCTATGTGCTAATTATGTGACCCCGTATGGTTTCATGTATCTTAGACACCATTTCTTTGAATTTTGGACATCATGTGCTTTCAGACATGACACATTTCAAAAACCGAAGTGGCTCCCTGCTCTAATTTTCTTCGTTGATCAAAGAGATATGCAGGGGAGCTGGGGTTGAGGAGTATCCTAGAGACACTTGGGTCCATCCAAAGAACCCTATTTACCCTCTTAGATTCAGGGTGAAATCTCACTTGGTATGAGAAATAAGAGGACGATCGACTTAGGAAAGTCGATAGATAAGGACATCAAATCCTATATTCCATCCATAGAAGGTCTATTTGAGGATATCTCAATTGAGATGAGGGCGATCAAAGAGATTGTATCTGGGTTCCCTACAGAACCAGGAGAAACTTCTACCACTCGCCATTCCTATATTGATAAGAATGACTATGAGAGATTTTTGGTAGATTAAAAGGAGAAGAGAAAGATGTGGAAGGGGGTGAAGGGCCTATATAAGGTCCTAAAACTCAAAAATAGACTTCCTTCTTCTCGATCTAATGATGATGATGAGGTCGCATCTACATGTTTAGACTCAAATAATTCCCACACCGAGAGTGACAACAGTGCTTGAAGTAGTCAGCGGGAGAACCCTTTACTCTTTTCTTACGCTTTCAAGATTATGCAGTGAGGTCACTGCAAGGTTTGAGTTAGGGGTTTCCATCTCATTAGTAGACTTAGTTATTTTATTGGTTTGTATTATTTGGATATCTGCTTGGATGTTTTTAATTTGTTTTGGGATATTTTGAATGATCATATTTTTATTTTGGGTGGTAATATTCGGGCCCCCTAATGGTGCCTATATTTCATGGATTAGTTATCTATTTTTATTATTAGATTTTAATTTTGATTTTATTTTATTCATGATAATGTCAGATGAGTCTTTCCCTATGATAGATTGATTGACGACATTCTTAAGGGAAAATCATTGTGATTGGGTTATAGCCATAAATACAGGGAAAGTCTAAGTACTCATAGCTTTGGACTTTTGAGATCGCCTTTATACCTATGGTGAAGTCCGATTAGCTATATGATTATACTTCATAAGAACCGTGGGACGACGACTTTGTTTCATTCTATCAATAGCAAATTTTACATGATGTATATGCGAAGCAAACACCCCCTATCAAAAAACATTTTGAAAACCAAGGGCATGGGCATTAAAAATATTGTAACAATGTTTTCCCTCTTTATGTGACTCCAAATTCCTTAGTTTGTAGTATATGATAAATAGCTCCCTTTCTCTCTAGTAGGAAATGCAATTGAGCCTCCTTGAAATGCTTGCATGTCATGTGTGGTGAGCGTAGTTATTTAGCTCTCATGCTTGCTTGTATTATCTAGAACTTGCCCCATTGGTCTTTCAAGGTTAATTGTTATTATTCTTGGTTGGTGAAAAGATCCTAGGCCTTCTTTGTCAACATAGGAACCCACTTTAGCCTAAATAAACTACCCATACCTAGAATAATATCCCTTGTCACCCATTTTGATCCTTTGAACCTTTCTTTGGAAACCACATTACAAGCCTTGAATTATTTGAATTCCATAACTCTTTTGAACCCTACCCTCCTCAAACTTTAAAATGCAACTTGAGTCTAAAAGCATAAGTTGGGGTTGGTAAGTCTTGGAAGAGGTAACCTTGGGTTATAGTATTATAAGTGAATACCTAAAAGCTAAGCAAACAGTGTAAAAAATGTGACAAAGAAATGAGTCAGCAAAAGAAGCAAGAGCATAGATTTCACAAAAGAAATAATGATAAGTAAATGTTTTCAACAAGATGGGAAAATCAAGGTAGTGAAAGTAGGCAAGTGTGTAGTTGGAAACAAATGAAGTGACCTATGGTCCAATGTTTAATAGAATAGTATGATTTATTTATTCAATAAGGGTGTAGTCACTTTATTCCCAAATGATATCATACCATTTCCTCGATCCTATATTACAAACTTGAAAAAGTCCTTTGAGATCTCCAATCAAGTGTATTCAATGTAATGACGATTAAACATAAGGTAAAACATATTTAATGATGCTCGTTCACATTGAGGGATTCTTTATGAGTGTGAGTGTTTTCACTTAAATCCCTCGTTTCATGATAGATAAGCTGGTGTGTGGGATTACCTTTTTGTGAGGAGGCGTGTAGACAAATTGAGGTGGCTGAAATTGTCATCTTTCAAAAAAACAATTGAGTGTAGTTGAGTTGTTGTCGATAGAGTGTCACTTTTAGAGAGTTAGTGATTGTTGCATTGTTATTCTTTAAAGTCTTTTACATCTTTGAGATTGTACTTTATGTTGAGGGGAGTTGTGAGAATAACTTTACCCATTCTTGAGAGCTACTTGTTGGTGCTAATAAAGTTTGAAGTCATTGTGATCATTTGGTCATGTAATGGGCTTATAATTGCATAGTCTCATTGAGTATGAAATAGTTTTGCATGAGGACAAGTAAATATTTAAGTTGGGGTGTTGATTAGTGGTAAATTTACCACTCATCGACACCCAAATTCGTGTACAATACTTGGGTTAAATGGTGCTAATGAGACAAATTTATCATTTAAATGAACTAATTCCCATGTTTTTCTGGTATACAGGTAATTTAAATAAAAGAACTGAAGAAAGATAAAAAGTTAGCTAAAGGGGAAAAGTTAGTACAAAACATGGAAAATCTAGTGGCCCTCATATACCATGATCGTGATGCTTAGAGTCGTGATTGTGGTCAAGTTGTCAGAGGAACAAATGACCCTCACTTATTACAAACACAACCTAATAGTCATGATCGCGGTAACTCAATAACGATCTATAGATCACAATTGTGATAGAGCAGAAAACAATTTAAGGGTAAATTTATAATTATAAGCAGCTGAACCTAAATTCTTTACAAGGAAAAATCCTTTCGCTTTTGAGAATCCTCAAATGAGAATTCAATTTTTGTATGGAAAAAGCCTACTAAATTAGGAAAGACTATTGTAGCTAATTATTCAAGGAATTTCAGTTGTGAATTGAGATTGAAGTTTGTGAATTATTCTTGTTTGTTATCAATGAAAGTATTGGGTGCTCACTTGGGTATATTTCTTTCCTCTAATCATATGAGTAGCCAAATATCAAACTTAGGGTTATGTTGGAATTGTGTGAAAATATTTTTGAGTCTTGATTGTTAGTCTATATTCATGGTTAATGATGATGGGTATCACTAATACTTGATTGTTAAATTAGAATTTGTGGGTAAAAGTCCCAATTTCGCAAAATTCCATATCATCTTTAAAAGAGGGATGTGTGTATTATTTTGGATTCAGTATCATCCCTGAAAGAGGGTTATGGATTACAAGTATTTGTGAACAATAATTAGATGATAGATTATTCCTTTACATTGTCTTAGAAATAAGGATGGACGGTGATTTTACTATGTCTTGGGCATCTTCCTTGAAATAAGGATGCTCAATTGAGGTTTTGGGTTGATTTATTTGCCACACCCATTAGGTAGTCGAAAGAATCCACGGGTGATACTTTTAGTGTTTGATGGGAAGAGTAATATCAAAACCCCTAACTTATCCTACCCATATATCCATTGACTAGAATTTGGATGTGATTTCTATGTACCCATACACTATTTTTCCTCGGAAAACATAATCCCAAGACTATTCTCTTATTGGAATTTTATCTACAATCGTTATTCTAAATTGGTAGTTTAAGTGAATTTTGTTTACCTTATGTCTTACATTATGCTTACATTGTGGGTAAATACTTAGTATCTTTCAACACACATAGGATTAAAATACTAGTTACACTCCTCGTGGATTCAACCCCAAATCAAGTTGGGTTATTATATTAACAAAGATTGTCCTACACCAAAACAATGATATTGGTGAGCATGATAAAAAATTGTCCTCTTGTTAGCACCCGTTGGTGCCGGTTCAAGATTGATGAATATTTGGATGGCTACTACAATTTCATAGGGTTGGTTCAATCAAGGATTCTTTACAGTTTCTTTAAAATTACTTCTTTTGTGTCCTAATGGCTTATGTGGGAAAAGTTGGGTTAATTATCTTCTTCAGTGTGCCTAGTTAGCTTATGGGAGCCCAGTTAAGTTATGTTTGATTGTCTATATTACTATGTTATTTATCATTCTGTATCACTTGGTAGCTCAATAGTGGTTTATTTTTCTATCCCTATTTACTATTGACTTAGATTACACCTTACCATTTTTTTTATACTTTTCCTGTGTTGAGCTTAATTGGTCGATGATGCCTACTGAGTACCTATTTCATTGGTACTAATACTACATTTCTTCAACCTTACCTTGATGCAGATCTGGGTACTAGTAACCAATTGATGTGATTCTTGTTTCCCAGTATTTATTTAGAATGGAGAGAGCTTGTTGTTATCTAAGGTTGATCCTTCTCTATCTATTCCTGTTTAGTCTTTTGTACTCGAGACTACTTGTATCCATTGTGTATGTTTTGATTTTGTCTAGTATTCTTGGTATGTTTTAGTAGCAACTTTATACTAACCTTACTAGGTCGTATATAGTTTGGTCCTTTTCCTTATCTCTTTGTGACATACTTTATATGTTTTCATTCTATTTTTAACTTATTATTACTACTATTTTCATTATTGTGGTCTTTTCTGATTTTTTCCTGTTATCCCTTTACCTATTATTCAAGTCTATGGATTGTCTTGCCTACTTGTAGGATAAGGTAGGTGCCATTATGAATTGAGGAATTGGGTCGTCACAACACAATTTATGGATCAGACTGGTACTGAGGTAGAAGCACTACCTATAGTTGCATCTCTTAGTGTTGAGGTCCCTACTGCACTTGTAGTCGTTCAACTTATAGTTACTCATCAAGTGGTCTCCCAACTTTGTATGTTTGTTAAGGAGTAAAAGATGTTGGGTATGTTCTTGAGATTGGCTCTGCCTAGGATTTCTAGTGTACCGGATGAGGAAGCCAATGAGTTCTTGATTTCTTGTGAGTATTAGCTCTATAATTTGGACCTAGTTGAGACTTGTGGTGCGGATTACACAACCTTTAAGTTTCCAAATTCCTAGAAAGTTAGGTTGAATTCTAGACACCTGGTGGTATGCTTTAGGAAATCAACATTCCTACATCGAAGTGGGAAGTGTTGAATATGAACTTCATTATAGGGTTGCCTCTTACTCGTCGACAACATTATTCTATTTCGATTATCATGGACCGAATGACTAAGTTAGCCTATTTCTTTCCAGTTAACACTTCAAATTCAGCAGAAGATTATGCTAAGCTCTATCATAGGGAGTTGGTGAAATTGCATGGAGTCTCAAATAGAGGTACATAGTTTACCTCTTGATTTTGAAACATATTTCAGAAGGGTCTTGGTACCCAAGTTTATCTTACTTAACTTTTCACCCGCAATCAAATGGTCAGGCGGAGAGGACTATTCAAACCTTAGAGGACATGTTAATAGTGTGTGAAATTGATTTCAAAGATAGTTGGGATGATCATTTTCCTTTGATTGAGTTTTATTATAACAATAGCTACCACTCTAGTATTCAGATGGATCTTTTTAAAGCACTTTATAGTAGGATATGTAGATATCCTATTAGTTGATTTGAGGTTGGTGAATCTGATTTAATAGGGAAAATTCAGTACATGAGGCTATGGAAGAAGTTTAGCTGATTAAAGAAAGGCTGAAAACTACTCAAAGTCGTCAAAAATCCTATGCAAATGTGATGAGAAGGGATCTTGAGTTTTCTATTTGTGATTGTGTCTACTTAAAGGTTTTGACCATCAAAGGGGTTAAGAGATTTGGTAAGAAGGTAAATCTTAGTGCCCTTAATGTTTGTTCATATAAGATTTTAAGTCTCTATGGTAATGTAGCCTATGAGTTGGAATTACCAATAGATTTAGCATCAATAAATATAGTATACCATGTTTCTTTATTAAAGAAAATCAATAGTGATCTTGCATCAATTGTTCCTTTATAGAGTATGGGTGTGAAAGGCAGTATCTCTTATAAGGAGGTACCAGTTGAGGTCCTTGATCATAAGGTTCATCAGCTGAGAAATAATGAGGTCTCTTTGGTAAAGGTTTTATAGAGAAATTAATTTGTAAAGGGAGCTACATGGGAAACAGAGGCAGATATGATGACCAAGTACCTCATCTTTTCTCTTCGAACTCAGTCCCAGCTTGAGGTAATAGTTTGCCCTTATCTAATTATTTCTATATCAGGCACCCAACAACTTCCATGTCATAACATGAATTAATGAGCTTAGTTCAGTCCATACATCAGTTATAAATTCAGTTATCAAGTAATTATACAAATTGTAGGAGTTTAGTGTGGAAATTATAGCTTTTCCTCTAACACTTCAGTGTAGTTAGTTTTCATTCAGGGATGAATAACTCCAAGGGGGAGATATTGTAACACCCTAAAAAATCTAATTCAATATTAGATTAATGCTTCAAGATCATGAAGAATCAAACATCATGTTTTCATTGCTTTCTAAGTGATTTAGACATATATTAAGGACCAAATAACTCGTAGCTTATGGACAAGTCAAGATATCCCTTACTAATTGAATTCTTGTGAAGAATATTGCTATAGTCAGTTTCAAATAAGCATAACTTTAAAAGTAATAAGTATTTTTTTATTTCAAGACACACCAAAAGATATATAATTGAATTAGCTTTCCAACACCACCAGTTTTACCTTAGTCTAATATCGAAGTAGAAGGTTATGGCTTAATTACTGAAACATTGTCATTGCTGCCAGCGAGAAAGACTCTTGATGATAACTTTTTGTTAGACCCTATGAGTCGTCAGGAGGATTAAACATCACAAAAGTGAGGACAAATAATTTGGTCTTTTGACTAAGACTCAAGCTATGACTCATAGCCATACCCTATGAGTCATAGCCTAAGCTGCCGGGACTGCTTCCAAGAGTTTTTAAAATGATTTTAAAGAGGTTATTTGGTCATTTCTCACCATTTACCTCCAAAACTACATCTTTTTATCAATCCAAGGACTGAATCATTATACTAAAATACCAATAAGTCTCCCATTCTTCAAAATTCATTCAACACTTAGAAATTTTAGAGAGGGAAAGAGATGATTTTCCTCTCCAAGAAAAAATAGAGATTGTAAACTTTTGGCTTCAAATTTAAAGATTTCTTCATGGTTTTAAACCTCAGGTAAATGGGATTTCATCAATCAATTTCCTTCCACCCATTGAGTCTCAATGATAACTCAATTTCTCAAGTTTAATTCATTCTTCAAGCTTAGGGTTTTCTTGGGAAGCATGAATTTCTTAAGTTTTTAGGTTATTTATTTAAGTAAACCATTGATATATGTTTTCCCATAAATTTGAGCATCTTCCCATACTCAGAATTATAAAAGTCACTATATTGTTAAATTCTTAATTTTTGGGCTTGAGTTAAGAAATTCCTTTTTGTGATTACATTTTAATATTGTTATAGTTAGTTGTATTCTTGAGAGATGGTTGATTATGAACACCCAATGTCCTAGGATTTCATGCATACACTCACAATAACACCCATGTTATTGAATACTTTTAGGTTATGAATTTATTGTCAATTTTTAGACTATTATTATTATTGAGCATTTTCAGTTATCACTGTCATTCAGTTGGGAGTAATACTTAGTATCGAGAAGATGTAGGGATGGAGGCTCACCCATCAGTTAGGTTGTGTCCTTTAGTAGAAGTCCTTAAGTTCTAGAAGTGCGGTGCCACCGTAGATTATAAAAGGTCACTCTTCATACTAGGATTGACACCTTTGTCCTTTTGGACATCATTTTAATAGAGCCATGCCAATCAGTATTCGTACCCTATGTAAGGTACAGAAAACTTGTACAACTAGGGGTATAGGTTTGACCTTGGTTAGATCAGATTGTAGTATGTCAGCTAATAGTAGCTCCTACAGTCCATAATTAATACTTTAGATTAAGATACTTACATGTCCATGTATTTAGTTTTTCAGATTATCATATAATAGATATTTATTGCATGGTGTTGCATCTGTTCACTATGTTACATGTATCATGTTCAACATATAGTAGTTATTTTCCATCTCAAATACTCAATATATTCAAAGTACACATCACATACTTTTATTGCATAATATTGTCTTATAATATAGGTTCTAACGCTCAGCATCCAGATCACGCTTAGTATGATCCCACACCATATCAGCAGTAGTGTTGGTAAGTCCACATTATTCGAGGACCAGTTATTAAGATTTCTTTTTCATACTTTTTTTTCTAGTTTCAGACAGTACGAGTTAGGTAGGGGCTTGTCCAAACAACTCATATGATTTAGAGGATTTCAGACAAATAATTATATTTTTAATATATTATTTTTGTTAGATACTCTTAGTTTTGATATCCAGTATTTATTTTAATTTTATCATAATCAGGTTATTCCTATTTATGTTATGATAAGTACCTCATTATTTCTTTAGTATTCTTAGTGGTTTTCCAGTCCATGGGTTAGATAGGGATCACTTGTGACTCTTAGCATTGTGTTTTGGCTAGGGGGCAGTCTCTGGTTTTGACAACTTAATAAGGTGATGATGAAGATTCGATATCCTTTGACTTAAATTGATGATTTATTTGACCAGATTTAGGGAGCAGAGGTGTCTCTAAGATTGATTTGAGGTCTAGTTACCATCAGTTAAGAATTTGGGCTTAGGATATCCCAAAGACAGCTTTAAGGACACGTTATGGTCATTATGAGTTCCTAGTGATATCTTTTGGGTTGACTAATGCCCCATCAATATTTATGGATTTAATGAGTAGTGTATTCAAACCTTATTTGGATTCCTTTATGATTGTGTTTCATTAACAACATCCTTGTATGTTCAAGGAGTAGAGAGGAATATATTCAATATCTGAGGACTGTGCCCCACATATTGAGACATCATATGCTTTTTGGAAAATACTCTAAATGTCAACTTTGTCTTTAGTTTGTGATATTCTTTAGGCATGTGGTGTTTAAGGATGGGATTATGGTAGACCTATTAAAGATAGAGGCTATTCATGATTAGGAAAGACCTATATCCCCAACTAAGGTTTGTAGCTTTATTGATTTGGCCAATTAATATAGAAGGTTCATTAAGAGTTTTCTTACTATTGTAGTGTTGATGAACAGATTGGCCCAAAAAAAGATTCCTTCAAGATCATTTGAGGGGTATGAGTCGAGCTTTTGAAAGATCAAGGTTTTTTTACTTTAGCTCTTATCTTGGCTCTTCTTTTTAAGGGTGGGAGATTCATTGTGTTTTATAATGATTCTGGTGTTGATTTAGGGGGTGTGTTGATGCAGCAAGGTTGTTCTATTACCTATGTATCGAGGTAGCTAAAGTTACATAAGTGCAACAACCCCACCTATTATTTGAAGTTGGCGGTGGTAGTCTTTTCTCTGAGGATTCGGAGACATTATCTTTATATTGTTAATTGGGGGATCTTCACAGATTATCATAGTCTTCAATATCTTATGTCTTAGAGAGAGCTTAATTCTAGGCAATGTAAATGGATGGAGTTGCTTAAGGATTAAGACATCACTATCTTGTATCATTTAGGCAAAAAAACAAGGTAGCGGATGGCTTGAGTCAAAAGATAGTGAGTATGGGTAGGTTGTCTTACGAAGCTAATGGCTTGAGTCAAAAGATAGTGAGTATGGGTAGGTTGTCTTACAATTTAGCTTCTCAGAGATCGTTGGCATGGGGCATTCAGTCCTTAGCCAACTTGATGGTGCAACTTGATATTTTAGACCCTAGAAGGATTGTTGCTAGTTTTAAGGTGAGGTCTTCACTATCTAAGCAAATTTAGAGTCTTTGGTTTGAGGATAAGAGGTTTTGCATATTCCGTCATTAGGAGATGAGTGGTGAGTCCAAGAGGGATATCATAGATTTAAAAGGTGTCTTGATATTTAATAGTGGCAGTTGTATTTTCAGGACTAATAAGTTGATTCAGTTAATTCTGTATGCGACTCATAACTCCAGATATTCCACTCACCCGGGTATAACAAAGATGCGTAGATATTTGAGACAACATAATTGGTTGAGTGGTATAAAGAATGATATGGGAGACTTTGTATCTTGTTCCCTATGTTTTTAGTATGTGAAGGTCGAGCATCAGAGACTTGGTGGCTTGCTTCTGAGATTGTCCATAAACAAGTGGAATTGGGAGTGAATTAGTATGGACTTTGTTAGTTATTTGCATTGTATTTCCCATGGATCTAATACTATTTGGGTCATTGTGGATCGTTTGACAAGGTCAGCGCACTTCATTTCTATTTAGATGTCCTTCAGTGTTAAGAGATTAACACATATCTATGCTAGTGAGATAGTTTTTTTATATGGTGTGACTATATCTATCTTTTTAGATCGGGGTTCAGTGTTTATTTCTTGCATTTGGAGGTCTTTTCAGGAGGAGTTGGGCACTTAGGTGGATCTTAGTATAGTTTTTCATCTTCAGACCAGGGGCAGTTAAAATGGACTATTCCGGTTTTCAAGGATATGCTCCGAGCCTGTGTATGGATTTTGGGGGTTAATGGGAGCAACACTTAGCCTTGGAAGAGTTCGCTTATAATAATAACTATCATCCAATTATTGAGATAGTGCCTTTTGAGGTTTTATATAGTAGGTGATACCATTCTACAATCAGATGTTTAAGACTTTTGAGATTAGACCCCGTAGTTTTGGCTTTCTTTCGAAGTCGTTGTATAGAGTCAGAGTGATTTAGGATAGGTTAAGGGCAGTTTAGAGTAGGTAGAAGGCTTATGCAGATCATAGAATTTATGTCTTAAGATTTGAAATTAGTGATTGAGTATTTTTCCATGTATCGCCCATGAAAGGTGTGATGAGGTTCGGGAGGAAAGGAAAGCTTAGCCCCAGATATATGGGATCCTTTGAGATTCTTCACATGGTTGGTGAGGTGGTTTATGAGATGGACTTATCCCTATATTTTGTAATTGTCCATTTGGTTTTCCATTCTACTATGTTGCGGCGATATATTCCTTACCCTTCTCATGTCCTTAGATGGGACTCAGTTTAGTTGGATGAGAGGTTGACCTTCGTGGATGAGCGTATGGTTATTTTGGCTGGTGAGATCAGGCCTTTATGCATTAGAGAGATTCCAGTAGTTAAGGTTTAGTGGATAAACCCCAGTAGAGGAGGCTACTTAGGAGATCATGAGCGAGATGAAAACCCATTATCCTCAATTGTTTGAAGCTTCAGGTACATCCTAATCCTTTACTTTCATGGATAAAATTTCTTTTATTAGTGGATATTGTGATGACACTCTAGGTAATTTTCTATACCTTCTCTTATTTTTGCTATTTAGATCTTTCCTATAGGTGACACCAAGTCTTTTATAACTTGTTGGAACTGACAGTTTGGTTATCGGGCAGTTCATTTAGTTTTTAGAGCCAACTCTTTATTTTGAAGTCTTTGCTGGTTCAAATTGGGTACTAGGCAAAAAATTTTGTCAAACGACCTCGTATGCTAATTTTAACAGTTCCAATAGCTCCAAAACATCAATTTTAGGCTAGGTGGACCCTTGGTTTGGGTCTCGAGGCTCCCAAACTTAATTTAATCTATTTGCAGGAAGTTAAGAAAAATGACATGTGGGTAGACAACCTCTGATGGAAATTTTGGACTATGTCATTGCGTTCGAAATGCAAAATTTGATAGGGTAACATAGTTTATTTTTATACATGGGATTTTAGATAAATATTGAGGGGTCGATGGAGACTCAAAAATATTCCAAGTCTCCAGATAATATAAGAAAATCTAGTGCAACCATTACAGCGGCCTTGGGCATTGTAGTGGAAGGCACTTTACTGGCCTAACCAAATCAACAAGTGCCGCTTTAGCGGCTATTTGGATGCTTTAGTGCTATTTTCATAGCTTCAATCGACCACCTTAGCATCCTGTCATGTTAGCAAGGTACCCCTTTAGCGGTCAGCTGGGTGTTCTTGCGCTTAAGCGGCCTAGTGTCCACATAAACGGGAACCACGTACCTGGAAGCGGTATAAATACCCCACTTAGCCTGATTTTCACTATTCTTCAACCATTCTCTCAAACACTGAGCCCTAAAAAGTGGGAATTCTTGGAGAATCAAGTGTGGGTGATTGTTGAGGTTTTGTATAATTGATTTACGTGTTTCTTCATCGAATTTGTGGTAAGTTTCTATTATTTTTTTTATAGAATCTTTCATCTTTTTCTAAAAATCCCTCAAACTTTGTCGCTAGATTGTAGCACCGTTAGATCTCCAAATTTACTCATTTTTAGGGTAAGTGTTGTTTGATCATAGAAGGACGTTGTGTTGGTTTCAAAAGTAAGATTCTACAAATGGGACCTACATGAGATTTTTACGTGATTTTGTATGCAAACTATAATAGTGCAATATAGGTATCATTGTTCTTATTTTGATGAATAGATTGTGATTTTGATTGCGTGGCATCTTGCAGAATATTCTCAAAAAGGAAAATCGGTGGTTTAGAGGATTCTTTGGGCATTTCTTCGGCATCCAGGTTGGCTAGATTTACCCTCTTCATAGATTGAGCTATTTCGTAGTATTATTATGATAATATACTAGATATGGGATGGGATTTAAGTGTTGGAGGTATGATTGATAATATTTGGGATAGTTGGACTATTTTCTCTATCTTAAAATAATAATTTAGGCGTAATTGAGTTAGTTGTTCATGTTTTATGAAGAATCTCAATCTTTGGAATAAATATGGGTTATTTAATATCTAGAAATGAAATTAGATACCTTAGCCTAGTCTGAGGTAGAATTTACCTATAATGGATTTCGAAGATTAGAAGTGGACCCCTATGGTCCACTTTTGTCAGGTTTTGTAGACTTATTTATGCATATTGTACCCTTATTAATGATTCATTTGATGTTTGATGAGATTTAATATTTAATAAGTATGCTATTTTGGTATTGGGAGTTAATGCTAATCCCGGTAAAATTTGGTGGTGTTTTGGTATAGCCTACTTATATGGTTTATTTGTATGGCATATGGTTATGGTTTGTTTATATGAGTTTCGGTTAAAGTTCGGCAATTAATAATGACATTGATATATGAGTTCCAGTTCGAGTCCAAAAATTGGTGATGATATTGATACTATGAGTTTCAATTTAGGTTTGGCAAATGATATTATAAAGTTGATACTTGTGAGTATGATATGATGATATGAGTTCTTATTAGAGTCCAGCATTGGGAGTTTGGAAATGATATGATTCAGTATGGTTAGTTGATGGTTATAGCTGATATTTGGCAGAGTTATGGATTTTTGGTGTTTATTTCTCTTGATTATACCCTCAAGGCTTATGGAGGCCTGCGTTGGGTTATTTACTTTTCTAAAGTTATGGCTTATGAGGGCTAATTTAGTCTTGATAATGGTGTGATCTTTTCATTACTTTTCAGTATTTATTATATTACTTATGTATAACAACGTTGGAGCGTATTTCCACATTTTCCCCTTTTACTTTGACTTATCTTACTTTATCTTGTATCTTATCGTATGTATATTGCAATTTAGTTTAGTTGGCTGATGATGCCTACTAAGTGCCCGTGCTTTTGGTACTCATACTACACTTTTGTACCTTTTGGTGGAGATCAAAGTACTAGTAGCTACTGCTGATTCGACGACCGTGCATTTTATATTTCAAAGATTGGGTGAGCTCTTGGAGTCAGAGTTCCCCTTTTTACTTATATTTATCCATGTCTAGCCTTTCATTTTTGAGGTAGATTGTATTTAACTATTTAGTACTTATAGTTCACTTGTAGTAGCTCATGTGCCGACATAACAAAGTCTTGGGATGGTTGTTGACCGTTTATCTATATATTAGACTGTTATGACTACTTTATTATTAATTTAACTCTTTAAATGGCTTTTAGGCCTTATTCCACCATGTTAGCTCATTGCGTGTAGCTCTGAGCTACAGTTAAACTTACCTACTAGTTGGATAAAGTAGGTGCCATCATGACTCGTAAATTGGGTGTGGCAGTTTTTGATTTAATTATGATATTCATACTTTAGATTCCATACAAAAAAATTATATTTAAAACAATATCCTTACTATCATGCCAAACCATGGTTTAGACTGGGGTCACTTCTGACTCTAAGCACTAGTTATGAATAGGGTAGTGTCGGGTAGTGAAAAACTTTGTATTAGAGCATCATGTTTAAAGTGTCCTATAGTGTCTAAAAGTCGAGTTAAGTAGAGTATTGTCTGATAACGCTCAAATTACACTCTTGAATGGGTGTAAGTGATCGTTGTCAATATAAAACCCAACTAGGTTAGGGTCGAATCCCACAGGGAATAAGATGTGAACCAAGTTGTTTACCATTTAATTCACTGGTAGTTTACTGTTTCCTGAAATGGGGTTTAAGTTTTGCAGATAATTGATTGCCACTTTGAATTTGATGCTTGTAACCAAGATTTTATGAAATAACAAGGATTATGTTCACTAGGGCTTACGGTACATAACAGATGCTAAAATTTACTCAAGACTCTCACGGTGGTTAGGATCACAAGCTATCTTTATCGATGATATGCTCAAATGTCTCTCGACCTATTCAAGCGTCTAACTTTCTAATCCTCTCGAACTTAGGGAATCACTATGCACTATCTAGATTTTACCTCAGGTTAATCAGCCTTGTTACAACACTGATTATTAAACGAAGCCTTTCTGAGTCCCTGTTGATAATTCACTTCCTACTTTTTATGATTTCTTTCTCAAGCAAACCAAAGTAGGTACGTCTACTGTTTTCAACCAATAGACGTAAATTATAATCTCAAAATTACCAAGAAATCCTAACACCTATTAAATCTTGAGTATTTAACACCTTAACATGACCTAACCCTAGATCCCATGATCCAGGTTACAAGTGTTTAGCCACTAGTGATGCAAGAAACATGTATACAAATTGAATTCATAACTTAAAGGATTAACTTACAAAGATGAAGAAAATCAAAAGTATACTTTGAATTGAATCACAAGGCAAAGCACCAAAATATTGGTCTTAGAGAGAGAGAGAGAAAAATTGTATCTTCTATCTTGTGGGATATGTCCATCGATCCCCAAAAACCCTAAAACAAAGCTTTTTAAATAGTTAACCCTAAATAAGAAAATAAAACTAAAGTTACAGATTTTTCTCGAAATAGATGACGATGACTGTGATGGCCTATCATGAGTTTGACAACCTATCACGGACGTCGTCAGATTCTCTTTAAGTTTGGATTTTGTTGTCTCAAAATGACGGTGATAATGACGTCCTAACAGGAGTCTGACGGTGCGTCATGGATGTCGTCATCTCCTCTTCCATTTTGAGAATTTCTTCCTAAGGTTGACGGTGATCCTGACGCCTTATCATAACTCTGACGCCTTATCACGACATGCCATCACAAACATCCTGCAACTTCCATCATCTATTTAACATTGACGACATCCTTGACAGCCTATCACCAGGCTAACGGCGTGTCATGGATGTCGTCATCCATCCTTTGTTCTTTATTTGCTTTTGATTTCATGTTTTTTGCTTCCTTTATTTGTGGTTCCCCTTCTTCTATACTTTTACTGCAAAATCAAAGTAAAATAATCAAAAATGACTAAAGTTGCTCAAGACTTTGCAATTATTCAGATTTAAAAGCTTTAAATGTGTTAGCATAGGCTCACACATCAACACCCTCAACTTAAACAAGTGTTTGTCCTCAAGCAACTAGAATATAACAAAGTGTTTACAAAGTACAAGTTGGCAGCTAACTACTCATATCAGTTCAGAATACATGCACCATCTCCAAGGTCAGTCAAATTAAGAGAAACTGTGTCTATTATTGAAAACACTCACGCAACTCACGAGGATCAAGATATGGCAAAAATTTCAGCAATAACAACCCAACACATACTAGAATCACACTATCCGAACAAGGAAATGATTAGCAATATACCTAGTGTGCCCTCACAACAAAGAAATCCCTTTTTCACTCATATCAGAATTTACATACATAAACACAGGGATAAACACAAGACTCACTCTTAGAACGAAGTTCCAACATTGCGCATCAAATGCCATAGGCTTGCCCTTATAGTCTGTACCCAAGTCGTCAGACAGGTCAGTTAGGATCACTATAGGGCTTTTCTTAAGCTTGTAACATAGGCTAGGGGCTTGTATGATATTCATGGATATTTCAGAGTGACTATGCCTCCTTGACACTACACTAAACTCTTGGGGTTTCAACTCCCAACCTTCTTTTCTTCCTCTCTATTATTGATCACACATGCTCAAGATGGATGCGGTCTTTTTAATAATCACATTATCTTTTTATCATCTTTTACACAACTTTCTCATTTTTTATTCCTTTTTCACCGCACCTAACTTTTTATTCTTTTCTTTTATTCTTCTTCTCTTCATACTCATTTTGTATCACGCACCCCTATGATAGCCACCCTCAACTTAGGTTGTTTTCCTAAGTCAAGGTGCACAGTGTCCAAGGAGGACCAGGGCCAAACAGGTTCATTGTGATGTAAACGGGAAGGTGAGAGGTCTCATAGAAAGAAATAGGCTAATTAGGCTCAAAACAGGGATCACAAGATATTATGCACTTAGGGAAGATCATTTTGGCTAAAGTGGGCCAAAATAAAAAATGGCCTATAGTCCTTTCCTAACTCCTATACTATGACCATGCCAAGACTAGCAGGGAAAGTTCTAGATTAAACGTACAATAGGAACTAAGTAAGACCTTACACATGGCACATAAGTATCTTGCATATCAGTACTTATATGTTTCGTGCACTTGTTTAACACAGGTCATTCGGTTGCCATACTAATGCCACAAAAAGATACACCGTGGTCATAATGGATGCAATGCACACAGTACAAAATAGATTAGACCAGTGGAGAGTTACTAAAAAATTACAACACAAGCTAACTTCCTCATGTACTTGTACTACTCCTAGTTATCTACAGAATATGTTACAACAATAATCTACCCTACACCCTCAGCTTAAAATTCAAAAATAAAATGCACTAAAGGTGAGGGTATACCTTAAGACAGTAAAAAACGTGGATCCTGGGTCTCCGACCCTGCTACTGTATCATCTGTTATCTTCTCCCCATCAGGAGAATCTGGCCTTGCAGTGGTAGGAGCTTGGCTAGATGTAGCACCTGCAGCCCTAACTCGGATGGCTGCCTCCCATTTCTCTGTATCATCCAGGGACTCCAATCTTGACTTCTTCAACTCCTCCTTTTCGGCCTTCTTCTTGGCCTTCTTTTTCACTTTCCTTTCTTCCTCACTGTCTGGCTCTTCTTTCTTATCTTTGCCCTTTTTTACCCACTTTATCTTCTCTTTTTTAGGGAATCTGCAGTGAGGTCAAGTATGGGAATTTCTTCTTCAGATTCATGCAAGGCCAAACCTGTTGGCATCATAATTTTGTGCTATTGCAGCACCCCAACATCTTCTTTTACTTTTTCCAATGCCACCCTGAATGTAGCAAGCTCAGCACTAGTCATCTCTTTTGCTCGGGCATCGAATCTGTTCTCCAATTTTGCAACCCGCCCAGGAAATGTCATAAAAGGCTTAAGTGCAGCCTTGATTCTTTTTCCCACAACAACAGCAAACAGTTTGGCAAAATCATGTAGCTTTGCCTCACATCACTTGTCTTACTTAGCCACCTTTCTGATATCAATCGACTAAAATACAGGTCTTGTTGTTGTTGTAGAAACTGAAGGGATGGCTTCAGTCTCAGGCACTGAAGGTGCCTGTGTTGAAGAATCCTGCACTTCCACATGAGGTGCTGCACTGGCATATGAAACTGGAAGGTCTGCTGCTATCTCTTCCCCCTGTCAAGTCTAAGCCCCGACTGAATTTTATCAAACCATATGGGGTTGTGAGTCTTCCGGGCACGAACGTCTTCATCAACTCCTGCAATCTTTGGCACCTCAGTAGCTCTTCATAACTCTATAATAAGACAAGGAAAATGATAAGCTGTGTCGGTCCTCGACATCCTGATCTTCATCTCATCTGCAATGATTTCCCTGAAGTTCAAGGGAAGTTGCTGCACCAAGCTTGCTACAAAAATAGTCCAGTCATCGCCCAAAATGTTGTCTCCCTCGGTGGGCGTCATAAAGATACGCACTATACCGTACCAAAATTTTTCCTACTGAGTCAATGAGGACTTATAGATTCTTTTATTTGGGTTTGTCACCAATGCTGGTTCTTCGTCAGCTATGATGTTGGCAAATCACGGGTGTTGTTTGTCCCAATTTCTTATCTGAGCATAGAATAATTATGCGGTGGCCTGAGGAGTGAAGTCGGGGCCGTGCAAGAATCTGCTAATGGTTCTAGTTGAGACATCAACTCTTACACCCCTTACATGAACTCTATCAAGAAAGGGTTGGTCTGCTACTTTGTCACCTGGTATGCATAAATTCTCTAGCTGAGCTTGATAGTTTGCGTAGAACTTTTGAACCAGTGCGGGGAAAAATAAACCTCCCCTTCTATGGTCCGTACTAAGCCATACTCTTTGAACTTTTTCTCCACTTCAGGGTACCTGTTCAACCCTTTCGTGATAATCATTTTTTCCTCCTGAATTGGCCTCTTCGCATTCCTTCTATCAGTTCTTCAAAGCCCAACAATGTAGATGTCCTTTGATCTAGGGATTCACCATCTGGCATTGTTTCGCACTTTAGGGTTCTTACATTTGATAAGAGTTACCCGAGGTGGAGACTCTTCATCATTTTGTTGCTCTGTGGACGGGGACCCAAAAGCTATTTCCTCGGACTCAGATTCTTCAGACCCTTCTTGATCCTCTTCATCAGAGTCAGCATGTTCAGAATCACCTTTTTCAGATCCCTTCTATTCAGAAGCTGTAGTCGTCTCAGTATCATCACTGTCCTCCAGCTCAATTGGTGGATGTGGTAGAGATTTCTTTGGACTTTGCTTCTTTCATTTCCTGAACAAGAGTTCCTCCTCCTCATAGTTAGATTCCTTGTCAATGAGCTTGCGATGTCACTTTTTTGGCCACTTTCTTTGGTTCTGTGGGACTCTTTCTTTTTGGTGCCATTTTAAAGTACCTGGGGACAATAGAATAATATTAGTCAACCCTTAAGAGCACAAACACAAATACATTAATCATTTGAGCTCATTCATGTTTCAGGCTCCAGGTGTGACAACAATTCTTGATAAGCCATCACAACTATGATATATTATCACAGTTGTGGTCAACCTCAGACAGAACCCACAATATTTTTTTTTACAAATTTTGATGGCATTCATGATAGTCCATCACAATTACGATCGCCTGTGATAATTGTCATTAGCTCTATCCAGAACCAACTTCATTTTTGTCATCATTTGATGACATTCCTAATAAGACGTTACGATGGTGATATCATATCATGGATTTCGTCAACACTTATCAGAACACACTTTTGATATTAACTAAGTTTGTTTGGTCCCCATTATTGCTCAAGATTCACTTGAATTCGAATTATGAGCTATCTTTTGAAACCTTAGGCTTGCATAGGAAACCCTAGGTGCAATTTTAGTTACTTTCCAAGTTGAACTTGGTTCACGCATCTTGGGGGCATTGGGTTATCATTCACTCATCATACATCACAAGAAAAGAAGAGTTACAGTAGAGTATACCCGATGGAGCTCTTAAACTAAAGTCATGCACAAGAAGAGGTGTAAAATAGGAAGATTTTCGTGATTTTGAAGTACAAACCACACAAAAAGCTAACTTGTTTTACTTGGAGTGTTTTGAAAATGATGGGAACTAATTTTATCTAAGGAATGAAATAAACTAAGGAAAAATACTTAAAAGAAGCAGAAATTTGAAAAGGTTTCGCATTGGGCTAGGTCGGATTTGATTTAATTTAGGCCCAGATTTCAGCTTTTACAATTTTAGGCTGACAACGTTTTGTGATGGCTTGTCACAATTGTGATAGACTATCACGAACGTTGTCACCCTTAGGCAGAGAATTCCTCAAGCTTGGTCTAGCTGAAGACAATCGTGATAGCTTGTCACAGTTGTGACAGCTTGTCACGGATGCCATCATGAACTTTCAACCGAACTTCTCATTTTTCCACCTGCTCCGTACTAAATCCTAATTGTAAAAAATAAAAACACTTTCTTAAACAAAAAAATTTGGGTTGCCTCCAAATAGCGCCTGATTTACTGTCGCGGCATAACTGGGTGATCTTGACTACTCAGACTTCGCCAAGACAACCTGTTGATACCTCTTTTCCATCATCATAGAAGACGTCAACAATTAAGAAGACACTCATATCTTTTTTTGGGTCATGGGTTGATGCATTTTGAATTTTGCCTCTTTTTTACCAAGCCTAAACTTAAGCTCATTCAACTCCATGTCAACTATTATTCTTTCTGTTGCTAAGAGTGGCCTCCCCAAAATAATGGGTACCTCGAAGTCTACATCACAATCTAGTACCACAAAATCCGCAGGAAGAATAAAGTCTGCTACTTTCACCAACACATCATGCAAAATTCCAACAGGCCATTTTATCGACCTATCTACCATTACCAATCGCATTATAGTGGGTGCCGGAGCTTCTAAACTGAGCTTCTTATATACAGCCAGTGGCATCAGATTAACACTGGCACCCAAATCACATAATGCCTTTGCAACATCCAGAGACCCAACTTTGTACAAAATAGTGAACTCTCCTGGGTCAGCCTTCTTTTGCACTAAGAATCATATGGAAACCGCACTGTAATGGTGGAGATTGTCCACCTACTCACTTCTGACCTTTCTCTTCTTTGTGATGAGTTTTTTCATGAACTTTGCATAGCCTGGCATTTGCTCAAGTGCCTAAATCAATGGCACATTAATTGTCAATTGCTTGAGCATTGCCATGAACTTGCCGAATTTTACATCATCAACCTTTTTCTTTAATCATTGAGGAAAGGGAGGTGGTGGCCTAGGGATAGTCTTTAACACCACTTCCTCTTCCTTTTTATTTTCCTTCTCCAAATCATCAACAGAACTATCCAGCTTCTCATACTCCACTTGATTACATTCTTCGGGTTTATCAATAATTACCTCATCTTCTACAGATTTTCCCACAGAAGGGCCAAGTAACACCTTTCCACTCCGAGTGGTGATCTCTATACATGATCCATCATTCTGCAGATTTTGAACCGTATCACTAGGTAAAGTACCACTTTTTCTCTGATTCAGTGTAGCAGAAAGTTGGCTCATCTGCTACTCCAACAGCTTAAAAGAAGCAGAGTGTGAGCTAACCAACTAACTGAGGGTAGAGAATTAAATCTTAATAGTAGTTACCCCCGAGTTGGTATCTTTCACTCCCTTCAACAACTTTTCCATTATGTCCTCCATAGACATCTTGCCGGAGCCAGTTGTTGAAGCATCCTGACTTCTAGGAGGAACATATAAACCACTCTTGTCATTATAACTTCTCCAATGTCCCTGCTCCCTATCTTTATAATTAGGCTTTTCATAAAAGTTCTAACCTTGGTTCCCTTATCTATTGCCTCAGAACCCCTTCTGATTACTCACATAGTTTGCCTCTACATCAGATCTTGTAGCAATAGTACCCTGAGATTCCACAGCCTTAACCATTACGGTCTTACCTGACAGCAAGTGCTTGGTCAGCAAGTCTATCTGTGTCTTTAAGTAGGCCATGTCTTGGTCTCGCTCCTCATCCCTTCTACGCTTCTCCACAGTCATACCACCAGAAATAGTCGGGCTAGCAACCACAAAATCCTGGTTTGCCAAGCCCGACTTTGCTTGGTCATTATATTCAGCATGTCTGAAGCATCCAGAAAATGGAGTTCAATGAACGAACCACCTGCAACATTGTCTATAATTGTTTTTTTCACAGAGTTAAAAGCTCTGTAAAAAGTCTCCATCAAGTGCAAGTCCGTAATATTGTGGTTCGGACATTGTACCAGCTTCTTCTAAAATCTCTCCCAAGTTTCATGCAATGCTTCGGTAGGGAGCTGCCTGAAATTACTGATTTCATCCCTCAACTGTACCCTCCTAAAGGGTGGAAAGAACCATTCTAGGAATGCCTCTTCCTACTATCTCCTGTTGGTTATAGAATCGGACTCTAGCTCATTTAACCACATTGTTGCCTCTCCAGACAAAGACAAAGTAAACAATCTCGACCGGATTGCATTTTGGCTCACTCCCGAATTATCAAAATATTTTTAAATGGTGATGAAGTTCACCAAATGCATGTTTGGGTCATCACCAGGTTAGTCTCCAAACAATCCCTTCTGATTCAGGAGTTGGATCATGGTATTTGTTTTGCTGAACTTTGCACCTTGTACCAACGGTGGAGGAATGATAGAGCCCATTGCACCAGCTCTTCCATTCCTTCATCATCTTTATCAGCCTCGTATTGATAAGGATGTTGACCATACCTTCCTCGGACTGGACGGTTTCTATTGATATTTCGCTGCACTAGTGCGGCAATTTGGTCAGTTCGCCTTGGGTTTTGAGGATTCAGAAATTCCTCATCACCCAATTCTTCATCATCAGGTTTCTAGTGATGTACTTGTTGACCCAAATTTTGTACGTTCACCTGAGTCCTGGCCAAAGCGGCTAGTCTTTTCGCCTCCTGTTGCTCAACCATTCTCCCAATCAGCTGAGGTTTCAAATTAATTGGTAATAATGGTTCTATGGAACTTCTTGTTTTTGGCATAAATAATTAAGAACCAACAATAGACAAAAACAATAAATAAACATAAATCAAGGAAACTTAACTAACAACAAATTAGCACACACAAACTTTCAATATACAACCGTATTCCCCGGCAATGACGCCATTTTTTGATAACGCTAAAATTACATTCTTGAATGGGTGTAAGCGATTGTTGTCAATGTAAAACTCAACTAGGTTGGGGTCGAATCACATAGGGAATAATGTGTGCACTCAAGTTGTTTACAATTTAATTCACTGGTAGTTTACTATTTCCTGAAATGGGGTTTAAGCTTTGCAGATAATTGTTGTCACTTTAAATTTGATGTTTGTAACCAAGATTTTATGAAATAACTAGGATTATGTTCACTAGGGCTTACGGTACATGACAGATGCTAAAATTTACTCAAGACTCTCACGGTGGTTAGGATCACAAGTTATCTTTATTGGTGATATGCTCAAATATTTCTCAACCTATTTAAGCGTCTAATTTCCTAATCCTCTCGGACTTAGGGAATCACTATGCACTGTCTAGATTTTACCTCAGGTTAATCAACCTTGTTACAACACTGATTATTAAACGAAGCCTTTTTGAGTCCCTATTGATAATTCACTTCCTATTGTTTATGATTTCTTTCTCAAGCAAACCAAAGTAGGTACGCCTACTGTTTGCAACCAACAGACGTAAATTATAATCTCAGAATTACCAGGAAATACTAACACCTATTAAATCTTGAGTATTTAACACCTTATCATGACCTAACCCTAGATCCCATGAACCAGGTTACAAGTCTTTAGCCACTCATGATGCAAGAAACAACTATGCAAATTGAATTCATAACTGAAAGGAGTAACTTATAATGATGAAGAAAATCAAAAGTATACTTTGAATTGAATCACAAGGCAAAGCTCCAAAATATTGGTCTTAGAGAGAGAGAGAGAAAAAAATTGTATCTTCTATCTTGTGGGCTATGTCCATCGATCCCCGATAACCCTAAAACAAAGCTTTTTAAATAGTTAACCCTAAATAAGAAAATAAAACTAAAGTTATATATTTTCCTCGGAATAGATGACGGCGACCGTGATGGCCTATCAGGTGTTTAACGGCCTATCAAGGACGTTGTCAGATTCTCTTTAAGTTTGGATTTTTCTATCTCAGGATGATGGCGACAATGACGTCCTAGCAGGAGTCTGACGGCACGTCATGGATGTCATCAACTCCTCTTCCATTTTGAGAATTTCTGCCTAAGGTTGATGGTGATCCTGACGCCTTATCTCAACTATGACGCCTTATCACGACATGCCGTCACAAATTTCCTATAACTTCCATCATCTTTTTAAGGTTGACGACATCCTTGACAACCTATCACTAGGCTGACGGCTTGTCATGGATATCGTCATCCACCCTTTGTTCTTTATTTGTTTCTGATTTTATGCTTTTTGCTTCCTTTATTTGTGGTTCCCCTTCTTCTCTACTTTTAATACAAAATCAAAGTAAACTAATCAAAAATGACTAAAGTTGCTCAAGACTTTGCAATTATTTAGAGTTAAAAGCTTTAAATGTGTTAGCATACGCTCACACATCATTGTCCATATGTGTAAAGAATGACGCACTTATGAGTGAGATACTATGAAATATTTTATCAAAAATTTCACGTCTTTCATGTTCATATCGTGTGATAGAGTTTGAAATCTTTTAAAATATCCTTTTAACTCATTTCATACATGTTTATAGAAAGTACGTCCAAGAAAAGTTAATGCAAGGCGTATCGAAAATGCAAAGGATAGAAAGAATGGAATCCAACAAGCATCCCTCGCTCCTATAGACCCTTTGAACAAACAAGTCTATCATGTGGAGTTCAGGGCTGCTTTCATGAAGTTATCTCAGGCCAAGAACACTCAGTCTAATCCATAGGTAGTAGAATTGGTTGATCCAACAGTGGGTATAAGAGCGATGAGAGTTTGAGATTTCACTCAATTGATTCCTCAAGAGTTCTATGGTTCTAAGATTGTGGAGGATCTATAGGATTTTCTTGATGTATTCAAAAGTTAACTGAGATCATGGGTGTTACTCCAATTGAGAGTGATGATTTGGTTCCATATCAGTTGAAAGTAGTGGCTCATACTTGTATAAATTGAAGAAAGATAGAAGTGCTGATATAGGTCCAATAGAATTGGATGAGTTTGTTACTGCTATTCTGGATAAATTCTTCCTACTTGAGTTAAGAGAAACCAAGGTTAAATGGTTCATTAACATAAATAAAGATAACATAATTGTGAAAAACATTTTCCTAAAGTTTACTCAACTTTCAAAGTATTCTCTGCCAATGGTTGCTGATTCTCGAGCCCGTATGTGTAAGTTTATGTCAGCTATTTTCAAGGATATGGATAAATAGTATAGAACAACTATATTGGTCAAGGGGATGGAAATATCTAGGTTGATGGCTCATGCTCAATAGAAGATAACATTAATAAAAAGGAAAAGAAGAATATTAATAAGAAGATAGAATAAAAAACTGTGATTATTCTCAGCAGAAATTAGGCGGTGGTATTTATTCTTAGTTTAGTAGATATATTCATCCCCAACACCATCATTTTCTAGTGTTTTGTCTCCCATGCCCAAGAAAAATCAAATAGGCAGAGCACCGGGTTCTAATTGTCATTGTTGTGCTTCAAGTGGTAGTACATTCCTAACTTATAAAAAGTTTGGGAGAAACAATCTAGGGGGATGTTTGATAGGTAAAGATGGGTGTTTTGGTTGTGGGAAGATAGGTCACAAACTTTGAGATTTTTCATCAGCCAAGATAGATGATAGAGATGGATGCACTTAGGCTACCTTTTTAGTAGATCTAGTAAGACACCCAGGTCAACATGGTGCCTTATCTAGTGTATCTAATGGTCAACACCAGAAAACGTTTTATGCCCTTTAGAATCAATAGCATTAGAAGAGTTCCTCTGATGTAGTCACTGGTACAATTATATTAATGTCTATGTATTGATACATCTAGAGTCACATTTTCTTTCGTAACTCCTTTTATAGTAGTAGACTTTGGTTTCAACCCTGAAATCGTATTAGAAATGTTATTATTATCTAATTCAATTGGTAATTTAATCATAGCCAGATGAGTCTACTGAAATTCCCCTATCATAGTTTCTCAAAATGCCACCTCAGTTAATCTTGTAGTATTAGAAATGATTGATTTTGATGTCATTCTTGGCATGGATTAGATACACGTTTGTTATGCCTCGGTTGATTGTAAAAAGAGAGTAGTCTAGATCCAGTTTCCAAATGAGCCAGTCATATAGTGGAAAGGTAGTGCCTCAGTGCCTATAGGTCAGTCTCTTACTTTAAAGATACAAAAATGATTTCCAAAGAATGCATTTATGATTTCCAAGACTGCTTGAAATAGACTTCTGGATAGATATCCTTCAAGATTTATAACCTATTTAAATTCTACCATACAGATTGGCTCTTTTCATGATTAAGAAATTGAAGGAATAGTTGAAAGATCTCCTAGACAAAGGTTTTAGAGGAACAATATCTCTCCGTGGGTGCTCTAGTTATTTTAGTACTAGGAAAGATGGTTCCCTCAAAATATGCATCGAATACTGTTAATTGAACAAAGACATAATCAAGAATAAGTATCTTATTGTAACTCCCCGAGTCTGTACCTCGGATGCTACACGGTGCTTACAACCCTGAAAGACCATAAGTTAACCCATGACTGATATTTGTTGTGAGCACAGAAATATGATACTGTAATAAATGTGGAAAAATAGGATGAAATACCATCAGGTTCAAAATCTGTAAATACTGATAAAGTGTATCAACCAAAATATCAATCTATAAAACTAAACACTGACTAAAAACTAGTTTGAAAAAGCCTCTAATTTGAAATTGCCTGAAAATGGAGTTGATGGGACAATCCCCCAACTAACTCTATCTACTGAAATACAGAGTGTACAATAATAATGAAATGAAAGAATATCCTTGATAGATGAGGACTCACTACTAAATCTACTGCTGGCTGAATCTAGATCTATCTATGCGCGGTCAGGAACCTGAGCATTCGAACCTATGATATAAGACATCATAGCGCAAAGAAAAAGTATGCGTCAGTACGTGGAATATACTGGTATGCTAGATGAGGTAAGACAGAAAGCCAGGGTTCATATGCATAAACAATAACTGACTGAATGATATAGAGAATGGAACATTAGAGTACGTGGATAATCTTAACTACTGTCAATACTGAGCTTGCAATACTATGCATATATATACTATAACGGAGCATTTCTGAATTTAAGTAATGAGTTCTGATACAGAGTAACTGATAGTCTGAGATTTTTGATAACTTAGTTACTGATACTAATTGACTATATTTAACAGTCCTAATTTTATAGAACTAAACTGAGTTCTATTCTGAAGACTGAAACTGTGGGAGGTAATCATCTAACTGACATGCCCCAAATAAGATAAGATAATTGAGTTGGGGTCCAATCTGTAACCCCTATTGGAAGGGTGTCAGTACCGTACCATGGGTAAAGACAAGCTGAGAGTTACCCTCATCTGATAGGTACTCTAATAAGAATGGTGTAACCCTCATCTGGCGGGTTAAAACACCTCATCAACCCTTAACTAGCAGGTTGATGTCTCAACTTACGCTGGCTACGTAGTTTTGGAATGTCTGGATTGCTTCTAAGGGTCATACCCTTTACTTGAAGGTGAGTACCTATCCTTGGGTTCAATTAGTGTTAAATCCAACACCCAACTGAAAGATACTGAACTGAGTATTCTGAATAGGACTGGACCGAGACTGAGTTTACTGAGTTTTCCTAAGTTCTGTAACTAACTGAGTTCTACTGAGTTCTGTTACTAACCGAGAGTACTACTGATCATGATATACTGAAACTATTCTGTAACTGACACAGGCTCTAGGTAAATAGCTAAATTGTCATGTATTAAATACCCCCAGGACTCGATAGCATGAAAAGTAAAGAACAACATGATCTTAAATAACATAACATGTTTAACTTGTTCATAATTCATCCATAGAGACATTTTATCAAACACTTGTAAGGCATCTACTTATTCATGAATGGGGAATACATGCTACCTTGTTATAGTGGCACTAGTTCATTCACATAGGCATTTTATCAAACACATGGGGAGCATGCTTAGTTTATACAACCATCAACACACATAGTTTCATGGCTACATGAATCAACTTGTAAATTGAAGGGTCTATCATGAAGATCATGTAATTCAACACATATAATGATTAATTTCATGATATCTTGTAATTTAATCATGGACTAAGACCCAACAATGACATGTACATGAATTTAATTTAATTCAAACGTAGAAATCATAAATATGAGATCTTACAAGTTTGAAAAGGTTTCTTGGACTTCATGGGTGAAATGAACCCATGAATGAACACCTAACATACCTTGAAAAGTTAATTCTTGTAGGTGCTTGAAGAAATTCTTGAATTTCGATCTTAATTCTTAAACCTAGGGTTTGTTTCCTTGATTGAGAATGCTTTGATTTTGGGGGAGAAGTTAATAAAAAATGATTTAAAATGCTTTTAGGTCTTTAATCTCACACCCGGGCGGAGTAAAACCATGGTAAAAGACTGTTTTAACCCTGGGCGAATGATTTAATTTTTGTCAATTTTTTTCAAATTGGGCCCTTGGTGCGACATGCCATGATTGCGTCGGGCCACTGGAAATAGACAATTGGGAACTGAGGGCTTGGTGTAAATTGGTCGAATCGCAGTGCCCCTTTGATTCTGAAATTTGGACTCATCTCGATGTGGTAGGATTGCGTTAGTACACTGGAAATTAACAAATGTGATCATAAGCTTTGGCACGACATGCCGGTATCGCGGTACCTCATTGGAAACTGATAGTTGACATTTTGAGATACTATGCGACGCGCTACTACTTGAATGATGGTGTTTAATGATTGAAACTTAAAATAGCCATAACTTCTTACCGGTTATCGAATTTAGGCAAATTTTATATTGTTGGAAAGTTACTGAATTTCCTACGCAATTGCCAGCTCTAAACTAAAAAATACTGGGTATTTTAAATTTTTTATAGTAGATAACTCATGGACTGAGAGTTAATATAGTCTAGAGAAATACGGGGTATTATAATATCTCCCCCTTAGGAAAATTCTCCCTCGAATGAAACTGATTAAGTTGAGAAACACTGGTAGACTGAGCTGACACATTGAACAAGCATATCTGATGCATGACTATGAGACTTAACTACTGACAAACTGAGCTATTAAACTAAACATTCATATCTAATGCATGGAATACATGATTAAAGGTAATGATAAGATGGGTTTTGATATTGAACATGCATATGTGATGCATGAGTACATGATTGAACTAATTCATGGATGCATGACTGAATATGCAACGGTAATAGATACCAAGTTATAATTATAGCTGGACATGGAATTGAGTAAAGCTAAGGAAAACTGTTAACTTAAGCTGGACCTGAGGTTGCAGAGAAGAGGTGAGGATACTTGGTTCGCATATCTACTTCTGCTTCCCAAGTAACTCCCTCTACGGACTAATTTTACCAAAGAACTTTGACTAAGTTAACTTCTTTGTTCCGCAATCTGTGAATCTGATGATCGAGGATCTAGACTGGAACCTCTTCGAAAGAGAGATCATTCTAAACATTTACATCCTCTAAGGGGACTATGACTGTTGGGTCACCAATGCACTTCTTTAGCAAGAATACATGGAATACTAGATGCACTGAGCCTAGATCTGAAGGCAACTTAAGCTCATAAGCTATCTTTCTGAAATGGCTGAGTATCTTGTAAGGACCGACATATCGAGGACTGAACTTTCCTTTCTTGTAAAACCTCTTTACTCCTTTCATGTGAGAGATTTTCAAGTACACAAAATTACCAATCTAAAACTCGAGATGCTTTCTCCTTACATCTGCTTATGATTTTTGTCGGCTCTGGGTAGCCCTAAGTCTTTCTCTGGTCCACTGAACCTTCATTAAGGCATCAAACACTAGGTCAGGCCCTATTACTTTGTCCTCACCTACATTGAACCGACCAATTGAAGATATACATCTCCTACCATAGAGTTCTTAAAACAAAGCCATCTGAATACTTGAATGATAACTGTTATAATATACGAACTCGATCAAAGAAAAGTGGCCATCCCAACAACCCTTAAAATCAACAACTCATGCTCTTAGTATATCTTCAAGATTTTGAATGATCATTTCCGGTTGAACATCCGTATGAGGTGGAAGGCTTTACTAAGATGAACTTGGGTTCCAAAACCCTTTTGGAATGCTTTCCAAAAATGAGAGGTAAACTGGGTACCTCTATTTGAGGTAATAGATGCTGGGACATCGTGTAACCTGACCAACTCTCTGATATAGAGTTTTCCATAGTCCTCAGCTAAATAAGAGGTATGTACTTGTAAAAATTAGATTATTTGGTCATCCTGTCTATGATAACCCATATAGAATTATGCTGATGACGAGTACAAGGCAAACCCATCACAAAGTCCATGTTCACTTCTACCCATTTCCATGTAGGAATACAGAACTTATGCATTGACCCACTAGGCTTCTGGTGCTTAATATTAACTTGCTGACATGTAGAGGATTTATCTACAAATTCTGCAATAACCCTCTTCATCCTACTCCACCAATAGATCACCCACAAATTATGGTATATCTTAGTGGCCCCTGGATGAATAGAGTAATGTGAACCATGCATTTCTACAAGAATTCATTACCTCAAGTCGTCTACACCTAGCACACATAGCCGACCCTGGAAACACAAAATACCATCTCCCCCTTGGGAGAAATCTACTTTCTGATCGCTAACTAACCCTTTTAGCTTAACAAGACTGGGATCTTTATCCTATTTTTTCTTCACCTCGGAATCTAGAGAGGATTCAGAACTGTTACGCACCCATACACTACCTTCTACTGAATCGACTAAGTAGACACATAGGTTTGAAAGTTGATGGACTTCCTGAACCAGCTTCTTCTAACCATTCTCAAAATGAGTAACACTACACATAGACAGTCTACTAAAAACATCATCCATTATCTTGACCTTACCCGGATGATAAAGAAAACCCATGTCATAATATTTCAATAACTCTAACCACCTTCTTTGATGCAAATTTAAATCTTTTTGAGAAAACACATAGTGCAAGCTCTTATGATCTGTGAACAAATCTACATGCACTCCATTCAAATAGTGCCTCCAAATTATTAAGTCAAACACTACAACTACTAACTAAAGATCATGAGTTGGATAATTCTTCTCATTGGTCTTAATCTATCGAGATGCATAGGCTATGACCATACCTCTCTGAATAAGAACACAACCCAAACCTACTCTGGATGTATCACAGTATACAACAAACCCATCTGAACCATCTGGTAGAGTCAAAAGTGCAGCTGAGGTGAGTCGAGTCTTCATCTCCTAAAAACTCTTCTCATAGGAATTTGACCACTAAAATTGGACTTTTTCTGAGTTAATCTAGACATGGTGGATGAAATAGACGAAAATCCTTCAACAAACCAACGGTAATAGATAGCTAAACCTAGGAAATTCTATATATCTGATAGAGAGATAGGTCTAGGCCAATTTCTCACTGCTTTGGTCTTTTGGGGATCAACTCTAATGCCATCAATGAAAATAATATGACCAAGGAATGCTATTGACCTTAGCCAGTATTAACACTTACTGAATTTGGTGAACAACTGATGAGTTCTGAGAGTCTGAAATATGAATCAGAGGTTATTTGGGGCATGATCATTGTTCATTGGTGCACTACACACCTATGCACAAAACTCTACTAAATACAGGTTTCAGACTTCCTTGGATACAGTTGAACCTTAGGCTCTGATACCAAGTTTGTAATGCCCCAAGTCTGTACCCCAGATGCTACACGGTGCTTATGACCTCGAAGGACCACAAGCTAACCCATGACTGATATCTTCTGTGAGCACTAACACATGATATTATAATAAATGCCAAAAAATAGGCTGAAATTCAATAAGGTTCAAAATCTGTAAATACTGATAAAGTGTATCAACTGAAATAACAATATGTAAAACTGAACACTATCTGAAAACTAATTTGAAAAGTCTAATCTGAAAATACCTAAAAGTTGAGGTAATGAGACAATCCGCCCACTAACTCCATCTATTAAAATACAAAGTCTACTGTAATAATGAAATGAAAGAATATCCTTAATAGATGAGGATTCACTACTAAATCTACCATTGGTTAAATCTGGATCTGTTGATGCGTGGTCAGGAACCTGAGCGTCTGAACCTATGATAAGATATCATAGCATAAAGAAAGGGTATGCGTCAGTACGTGGAATGTACTAGTATTCTAGATGAGGTAAGGCTGAATGCAAGGGTTCATATGCATGAAAAATAACTCATTGAATGATATAGAGAAACTGAACATGAGAAGACGTTGATAATCTGAACTAATTTCAAATATAAGCATGCAATACTGAGCATATATATATATATATACTATAACTGAGCTTTTCAGAAGCTAAGTACTGGTTTCTGATATAGAGTAACTGATAGTCTTATAGTTCTGAGAACTTAGTTAATAATACTAATTGAATGTATCTTATAGTCCTGATTCATTAAAACTGAACTGATTTCTATTCTGAAGACTAAAACTAAAACTGTAGGAGGTAATCATCTAACCAACATGCCCTAAAAAGGATAAGATAACTGAGTTGGGATCCAATTTGTAACCCCAATTAGAAGAGTGTGTGTACTCTGCCATGGGTAAAGACAATTTAAGAGTTACCCTCATCTGGCAGGTACTCTAACGAAAATGGTGAAACCCTCATCTGGTATGTTAAAGCACATTATCAACCCTCAACTAGAAGGTTGATATCTCAACCTACGCTGGCTACGTAGTTTTGGAATGCCAGGAGGGCTTCTAAAGGTTACACCCTCTACTAGCAGGTGAGCCCCCATATTTGGGTTAACTCGGTACTGAATCCTACTCCCAACTGAACGACACTGAACTGAGTATTCTAAACTGGACTGTACCGAGACTATGTTTACTTAGTTTTCCTGAGTTCTTCAACTAACTGAGTTCTGCTGAGTTCTTTAACTGACTGAGAGTACTAATGGTCGTGACATAACTGATACAATTTTGTAACTGACACTCGCTATAGGTAAACAGCTAAATTGTCAGGTATTAAATACCCCTAGGACTCGATAGCATGAAAACTAAAGCACAACATGATCTTAAACAACATAGCATGTTTCACTTGTTCATAATTCATCCATAGAGATATTTTATCAAACACTTGTAAGGTATCTACTTATTCATGAATGGAGAATACATGCTATCATGTTATAGTGGCACTAGTTCATCCATATAGGTATTTTATCAAACACATGGGGAGCATGCTTAGGTTATACAACCATCAACACATATAGTTATCATGGCTACATCAATCAACTTGTAAATTGAAAGGTTTATCATGAAGATCACATAATTCAAATCATATATTGGTTAATTTCATGAATGATTTTAATTTAATCATGGACTAAGACTGAACAATCACATGAACATGAATTCAATTCAGTTCAAATATAAAAATCATAAATCAAAGATCATGTATGTTTGAAAAGGGTTCTTGGACTTCATAGGTGAAAGGAACCCATGAATGAACACCTAACATACCTTGGAAAGTTAATTCTTGAAGGTGCTTGAAGAACTTCTTGAGTTTTGACCTTGATTCTCGAAGCTAGGATTTGTTTTCTTAAGAGAAAATGCTTTGAATTAGATGAAAAAGTTAATAAACAAATGATTTAAAATGTTTTTGGGGCTTTAACCTCACACCTGGGCGGAATAAAATCATGTGAAAAGACTATTTTAACCCTAGATAAAACTTTTAATTTTCGTCAATTTTTCTAGACTAGGCCCTTCACGCGACGCGCCATGATCGTGTCGGGCCACTTAAAATAGACAATTGGGAACTGATGGTTTGGCACGATATGGTGGAATCACGATGCCCCTTTGATTCTGAAATTTGGACTCATTGTGACACGGTGGGATCATGTTGGTACACTGGAAATTAACAAATGTGAAAATAAGCATTGGCGTGATGCGTCGACATCATGGTACCTCACTTGAAACAGACAATTTCCATTTTGATATATATCGCGATGCGTTGCTGCCTGAATGACGGTGTTTAACGACTAAAACATAAAATAGCCATAACATCTGACCCGGTTATCAGATTTAGTCTACTTTTATATCGTTGGAAAGATAATTGAATTTTCTACGCAATGGTAAACTCTAAACCAAAAAATACTGGGTATTTCAAAAATTTTAAATAAGATAAATCATGGACTGAGTGTTAATTTAGGCTAGGGAAATATGGAGTATTATAATATCTCCCCCTTTGGAACATTCATACTCGAATTATACTGATTAAGCTGAGAAACACTAATAGACTTAGCTGACACACTAGCATGCATATCTAATGTATGACTACGTGACTGAACTACTGACAAACTGAGCTCATACACTAAACATGCATACCTGATGCATTGAATACATGACTGAAGCTACTTATAAGTTGTATTTTCATACTGAACATTCATATCTGATGCATGAGTACATGACTGAACTGATTCATGGATGCATGACTAAATATACAACGGTAATAGTTACCAAGTTATAATTATAGCTGAACATGGAACTGTGTAAGGCTAAGGAAGACTGTTACCTTAAGCTAGATTTGAGGTTCCAGAGAAGAGGTGAGGATACTTAGTCCGCATAACTGCTTTTGCTTCCCAAGTAGCTCTCTTTACGGACTGATTCCTCCAAAGATCTTTGACTAAAGGAACTTCTTTATTCCCCAGTTGGCGAATCTGATGATTGAGGATCTGGGCTAGAACCTGTTCAAAAGATGGATCATTCTGAACATTTACATCCTCTAAGGGGACAATAAGTACTGGGTCATGAATGCATTTCTTTAGCATGTAGACATAGAAAACTGGAAGCACTGATGCTAGATCTGAAGACAACTCAAGCTCATAAGCTACCTTACTGAAACTACTAAGAATCTTGTAAGGACCGACATATCGGGGACTGAGCTTTATATTTTTGCTGAATCTCTTTACACCTTTCACGGGAGAGATTTTCAAGTAGACAAAATCTTTGATCTCAAACTCGAGATCCTTTCTCCTCACATCTAAAAACGATTTATGTCGGCTCAAGGCATCTCTAAGTCTTTCTTTGTTCAAATGAACCTTCTCTAAGCATTAACACCAGGTCATGCCCTACTACTGAGGCATCACCTATCTTGAACCAACTAATTAGAGATCTGTATCTCCTACCATATAGAGCCATCTGAATACTGGAATGATAGTTGTTATTATATGAGAACTCAATCAAAAGAAAGTGGTCATCCCAACTACCCTTAAAATAAATAATACATGCTCTTAGCATATCTTCTAGAGTCTGAATGGTCCTCTCTACTTGACCATCTGCCTGAGGGTGAAAGGCTTTACTGAGATGAACTTGGGTACCAACACCCTTTTATAATGCTTTTTAGAAATGAGAGGTAAACTGGGTACCTCTATGTGAGATAATAGATACTGGGACTCTGTTTAACCTGATCAACTCTCTGATATAGAGTTTGGCATAGTCCTTGGCTGAATAGGAGGTATAGACTAGTAAGAAATAAGCTGATTTGGTCATCCTGTCTATGATAACCCATATAGAATCATGTTGATAACGAGTATGATGCAAACCCATCACAAAGTCTATGTTCATTTCTTCCCATTTCCATGTGGCAATACTGAACTCTTTCATGGACCTATTAGGCTTCTAGTGTTTAATTTGAACTTGCTCAAATATAGAGCATTTAGCTACAATTTCTGCAATATCCCACTTCATCCCACTCCACTAATAGACCTCCCACAAATTATGGTACATTTTAGTGGCCCCTGGATGAATAAAATAATGTGCACCATGTGCTTCTACAAGAATTCATTACCTCAATTTATCTAAACCTGGCATACATAGCCGACCCTGGCAACACAAAACACCATCTCCCCCTTGGGAGAAATCTACTTTTTGATCTCTGACTGACTCTTTTTGCTTAACAAAACTGGGATATTTATCCTATTTTTCCTTCACCTCGGAATCTAGAGAGGATTAGGAACTGTTCTACACCCACACACTACCTTCTACTAAATCGACTAAGTAGACACCTAGGTTTGAAAGCTAATGAAATTCCTGAACTAACTTTTTCTTATGATTCTCAACCTGAGTAACACTAAACATAGACAATCTACTAAAAGCATCATCCATTACCTTGGCCTTGCCCGAATGATAAAGAAAACTTATGTGATAATATTTCAATAACTCTAACCACTTTCTCTGAAGAAAATTTAATTCTTTTTGAGAAAACACATAATGCAAGATCTTATGATATGTCATACAAATAGTGCCTCCAAATATTTAAGTCAAAGACTACAACTACTAACTAAAGATCATGAGTCAAATAATTCTTCTCATGGGGCTTAAGCTGTAGAGATGGATAGGCTATGACCATACCTCTCTAAATAAGGACACAACCCAAACCTACTCTAGACGTATACGACAAACCAATCTGAACCATCTGGTAGAGTCAAAAGTGGGGCTGAGGTAAGTCTAGTCTACATCTCCCGAAAACTCTTCTCGTAGGAATCTGACCACTGAAATTAGACTTTCGTCTGAGTCAATCTGTACATGGTGGATGCAATAGACAAAAATCAATCAACAAACCAACGGTAGTAGCTAGCTAAACCCAGGAAATTCCTTATATCTTATAGAAAGATGGGTCTAGGCCAATTTCTCACCACTTTGGTCTTTTGAGGATCAACTCTAATGCCATCAACAAAAATAATATGACCAAGGAATGATACTAACCTTATCTAGTATTAACACTTACTGAATTTGGTGAACAACTGATGAGTTTCGAGAGTCTGAAATACGAATCAGAGGCGGTTTGCATGATCATTCTCCCTATGGGAATAGACAAGAATGTCATCGATAAAGACTATAATAATCATGTCCAAGTACTGTTTGAACACGCAGTTCATTAATTCAATGAAAGATGTTGGGGCATTAGTAAGACCAAAGGACATGATTAGAAATTCGAAGTGACCATACCAGGTTTTAAAAGTTGTTTTAAGAATGTCATATTCTCTGACCCTGAGCTAATGATAGCTTGATATGATGTCTATCTTAGAAAATTTACTAGAACCCTGAATTTGGTTAAATAAGTCATTGATTCTGGGAAATGGGTATTTATTCTTGATTATGAATTTGTTCAACTGACGGTAGTCTATACACATTCTAAGAGAACCATCTTTCTTACGCACGAATAGAATTGGTGCGCCCCACGGGGAAACACTAAGATTGATGAATTCCTTATCTAGGAGATCCTTAAACTGCTCCTTTAAATCTTTGATTTTTAAAGGAGCCATTTTGTATGGCGGAATAGATATCGCATGAGTATCTTAAAGAAGGTCTATTCCGAAGTATATTTCCCTAACAGGAGGAACTCCAGGAAGATCTTCAGGAAACACATCTGAGAATTTATTTAATACTGGAACTGACTCAACACTAAGAGTCTTTGAACTAGATTCCTTGACTCGCACAAGATGATAGACATACTTCTTAGATATCATTTATCTCGCTCTAAGGTATGAAGTTAACTGACTTTCTATTAAAAAAAAGAAAGAAATGGATTAGACTTAAATTTTAATGGGAACTCATGATCACTCACACGACATAAATATTGAAAAAAGGAAAACTTTTCCTAAAACATCTCATAGCCTCCTATCCATAAGTGTGGCGCACTAAACACCCATGCACAAGACTCTACTAGATACAACTTTCAGACTTCCTAGTATACAGTTGAACCTTAGTCTCTGATACCAAGTTTGTAATGCCCCGAGTCTATACCCCAGATGTCACACGGTACTTATGACACCAAAGGACCACAAGCTAATATAATACCCCAACTTAGGAAGGAGTCCCACATCGGCAAAACACAGGAGGGAAGCTAGGTATATAAGTGAGAAAGCCTTATTCCCTAGTGACGCATTTTAAAGCTGTGCGGGCCTTACTCCATAGTGATGCATGAACAATAACTTATTGGATAATATAGAGAAACTAAACATGAGAGTACGTGGATAATCTGAACTAATGTCAAATCTGAGCATACAATACTATGCATATATATATACTGTAACTGAGCTTTTCTGAAGCTAAGTACTGATTTCTGATATAGAGTAACTGATATTCTTATATTTCTGAGAGCTTAGTTAGATATACTAATTGATTGTATCTGATAGTCCTGATTCTTTAGAATTGAACTGAGTTCTATTCTGAAGACTGACACTGAAACTGTAGGAGGTAATCATCTAACCAACATGCCCCAAATAAGATAAGATAATTGAGTTGGGATCCAATCTGTAACCCTAATTGGAAGAGTATGTGTACCATGCCATGGGAAAAGACAATTTAAGAGTTACCTTCATCTGGCAGGTACTCTAACAAAAATAGTGGAACCCACATCTGGTATGTTAAAACACCTCATCAACCCTCAACTAATAGGTTGATATCTCAACCTACGTTGGCTACGTAGTTCTAGAATAATAGGATGGCTTCAAAGGGTCGCCTTCTACTAGAAGGTGAGCCCCCATCCTTAGGTTAACTCGATACTGAATCCTATTCCCAAATGAACGACACTGAACTGAGTATTATGAAATAGACTAGACCGAGACTAAGTTTACTTAGTTTTCCTGAGTTCTGTAACTAACTGAGTTCTACTGACTTCTTTAACTGACCGAGAGAACTAATGGTCATGACATGATTGATACTATTCTGTAACTGACACTCGCTATAGGTAAACAACTAAATTGTCGGGTATTAAATACCCCCCAGGACTCGATAGCATAAAAAGTAAAGCATAACATGATCTTAAATAACATAGCATGTTTCACTTGTTCCTAATTCATCCATAGAGACATTTTATCAAACACTTGTAAGGCATCTACTTATTCATGAATGAAGAATACATACTATAGTGTTATAGTGGCACTAGTTCATCCACATAGGTATTTTATCAAACACATGGGGAGAATGCTTAGGTTATACAACCATCAACACACATAGTTATCATGGCTACATCAATCAACTTGTAAATTAAAAGGTTTATCATGAAGATCATATAATTCAAACCATATATTGGTTAATTTCAGGAAAGCTTGTAATTTAATCATGGACTAAGACCGAACAATGACATGAACATGAATTCAATTCAATTCATACGTAGAAATCATAAATCTGAGCTCTTGTAAGTTTGAAAATGGTTCTTGGACTTCACAGGTGAAAGGAACCCATGAATGAAAACTTAACATACCTTAAAAAGTTAATTGTTGAAGGTTGTTTAAGAAGTTCTTGAGTTTTGACCTTGATTCTCGAAGCTAGGATTTGTTTCTTGAGAGAGAATACTTTGAATTAGGGGGAAAAATTAATAAAAAAATGATTTAAAATGTTTTTGGGGCTTTAACCTCACACCTGGGCTGAATAAAATCATGGGGAAAGACTATTTTAACCCTGGATGAAACATTTAATTTTTGTCAAATTTTTCCGAACTCGGCCCTTGGCATGATACGCCATGATCGTGTCGGGACACTGGAAATAGACAATTGGGAATATAGGGTTTGGCATGATATGGTGGAATCACGATGCCCCTTTGATTCTAAAACTTGGACTCATCGCGATGTGGTGGGATCATTTTGGTACACTGGAAATTAACAAATATGAAAATAAGTGTTGGCGTGATGCGTCGGCATCATGGTACCTCACTGGAAATAGACAATTTCCATTTTGATATACTCCACGATGCATTGCTGTCTGAATGACGGTGTTTAACGACTGAAACATAAAATAGCCATAACTTCTTACCCGATTATCGAATTTAGGCAAATTTTATATCGTTGGAAAGATAATTCAATTTCATAAGCAATGAAAGTCTATTAGATGAAAAATATGGGGTATTTCAAATTTTTATATTAGATAAATCATTGACTGAGAGTTAAATTAGGCTAGGGAAATATGGGGTATTACAATATCTCCCCATTCAGAATATTTATCCTCGAATGAAACTGATTAAGCTGAGAAATACTGATAGACTAAGCTGACACACTGAGCATGCATATCTGATGCATGACTACGTGACTGAACTTCTAACAAACTGAGCTAATACACTAAACATGCATATCTGAGGCATAGAATACATGATTGAAGCTATTTATAAGGTGCATTTTAATATTGAACATCCATATCTGATGCATGAGTACATGACTGAACTGATTCATGGATGTATGATTGAATATGAAATGGTAATGGATACCAAGTTATAATTATAGCTGAACATGGAACTAAGTAAAACTAAGGAAGACTGTTACCTTAAGCTAGATATGAGGTTGCAGAGAAGAGGTGAGGATACTTGGTCCGCATATCTTCTTCTACTTCCCAAGTAGATCCCTCTACAGAATGATTCCGCCAAAGATCTTTGACTAAAGGAACTTCTTTATTCCTCAGTTTATGAATTTGATGATCGAGGATCTGGACTGGAACCTCTTCAAAAGAGAGATCATTCTGAACATTTACATCCTCTAAGGGGACAATGACTGCTGGGTCACCAATGCATTTCTTTAGCATATAGACATGAAATACAGGAAGCACTGATGCTAGATCTGAAAAGAACTCAAGCTCATAAGAAACCTTCCCAAAATGGCTGAGAATCTTGTAAGAACCAACATATCAAGGACTGACCTTTCTCTTCTTGCTGAACCTCTTTACACCTTTCATGGGAGAGATTTTCAAGAACACAAAATTATCGATCTCAAACTCGAGATCCTTTCTCCTCATATCTGAATATGATTTTTATTGGTTCTAGGCATCCCTAAGTCTTTCTTTGTTCAAATGAACGTTCTCTAAGAATCAATACTAGTTTAGGCCCTACTACTGCGATTTCACCTATCTTGAACCAACTAATTTGAGATTTGCATCTCCTACCAGATATAGCCTCAAATGGAGCCATCTGAATACTAGAATGATTGTTGTTATTATATGTGAACCCAATCAAAGGCAATTGGTCATCCCAACTACCCTTAAAATAAATAACACAAGCTCTTAGCATATCTTCTAGAGTCTGAATGATCCTCTCTACTTGACCATCTGTCTGAGGGTGAAAGGCTTTACTGAGATGAACTTGGGTACCAAGACCCCTTTAGAATGCTTTTTAGAAATGAGAGGTAAACTGGGTACCTCTATATGAGATATTAGATACTGGGACTCCGTTTAACCTGACCAACTCTCTGATACAGAGTTTGGCATTGTCCTTGGCTGAATAACAGTTATGCACAAGTAAGAAATAAGCTTATTTGGTCATTCTATCTATGATAACCCATATAGAATTATGTTGATGACTAGAATGAGCCAAACCCATCACAAAGTCCATGTTCACTTCTTCCTATTTGCATGTGGGAATACTGAACTCTTTCATGGAACCACTAGGCTTCTGGTGCTCAATTTTAACTTGCTCACATGTAGAGCATTTAGCTACAATTTCTGCAATATCCTACTTTATCCCACTCCACTAATAGATCTCCCGCTAATCATGGTACATCTTAGTGGCCCCTGGATGAATAAAATAATATGCAACATGCGCTTCTGCAGGAATTTATTGACTCAAATCATCTAAACCTAGAACACATAGCCGACCTTGGCAACGCAAAACACCGTCTCCCCCTTGGTAGAAAACCTCTACTTTCTGATCTCTGACTGACTCTTTTATGTAAACAAGACTGGGATCTCTATCCTATTTTTTCATTCACCTCGGAAACTTGAGAGGATTTGGAACTGTTCTGCACCTATACACTACCTTCTGCTGAATCAACTAATCATACACCTAGTCGAGCAAGCTGATGAACTTCCTAAACTAAATTATTCTTATCCTCCTCAACATATGTAACACTACCCATATACATCTAATGATAGCATCAACCTTTGCATTGGCCTTGCTCGAATGATAAAGAACACTCATGTCATAATCTTTTATTAACTCTAACCACCTTATCTGACGTAAATTTAAATCTTTCAAAGAAAAGACATACTGCAAGCTCTTTTGATCTGTGAACACATCTATATGCACCCCATACAAATAGTGCCTTCAAATCTTTAAGGCAAACACTCCAGTTGCTAACTCAAGATCATGAGTCAGATAATTTTTCTCACGGGGCTTAAGCTATCTAGAGGCGTAGGCTATGACCTTACCTCTCTGCATGAGGACACAAAAAAACATACTCTGGATGCATCAAAGTACACAACAAACCGATCTTAACAATCTGGTAGAGTCAAAACTGGGGTTGGGGAGAGTCGAGTCTTCAGCTCCTTAAAACTCTTCTCAAAGGAATCTGACCAATGAAAATGGAATTTTTTCTGAGTCAATATGGACATAGGGGATGCAATAGATGAAAATCCTTCAACAAGTTGATGGTAATAGTCAGCTAAACCCAGGAAACTCTGATATCTGATAGAGAGATAGTTCTAGGACAGTTTCTCACTTCTTTGGTCTTTTGAGGATCAATTCGAATGCCTTCACCGAAAATAATATGACCAAGAAACGCTATTGACCTTAGAAAAAATTTGTGCCTATTGAATTTGGTGATCAACTGATGTGTTCTAAGAGTCTGAAGTATGATTATGAGGTGGTCTGCGTGGTCATTCTCGATACGGGAATAGAAAAGAATGTCATCGATGAAGACTATAATGAAAATCTTCAAGTACTACTTAAACACATGGTTCATTAAGTCTATAAAAGTTGTTGGGGAATTAGTATGACCAAAGGACATGACTAGAAACTAGAAGTGACCATACTGGGTTCTGAAAGCTATTTTCGGAATGTTACATTCTTTGACCCTGAGCTGGTGATAGCATGATCTAAAGTATATCTTAGAAAAGTAAATAGCACTCTAAAGTTAGTCAAATAAGTCATTGATTTTTGGAAGTGGGCATTTTACCTTGACTGTGACTTTGGTCAACTAACGGTAGTCTATACATATTTTGACAGAACCGTCTTTCTTATGCATGAATAGAACTAGTGCGTCCTACGGGGAAACATTGGGCATGATGAATCCCTTATCTATGAGATCCTTTAACTGTTTCTTTAACTCTCTAAGTTTTGATGGATCCATTCTGTATGGCAGAATAGATATGGGTTGAGTATCTTGAAGAAGGTCTAATCCGAAGTTTATTTCCCAAACGGCAGAAACTCTACAAAGATCTTTAGGAAACATATCTGAGAATTCATTTACTTCTGGAACTGACTCAAAACTAGGAGTCTCTGTACTAGTCTTTGACTTGTACAAGATAATAGACGCACACCTTGGATATCATTTTACTCTCTCCAAGGTATGAAATAAACTGACCCTTAAGCGCTATAGTACTACCCCTCTATTGAAGTATTGGTTCATTTGGGAACTGAAAATGAAAAATTCTTCTTCTACAATCAATAGTGGCATAACTTGAATAGAGCTAATCCATATCGAGAATGACGTCAAAATCTATAATCTCTAATTCTACTAAGTCTGCAGATGTGACTTACTGAGATATCATAATCGGACAGTTCCTGTATACCCTCCGGGCTATGATAGACTGGCCCACTAGGGTAGAGACTGAAAATTATACTGTTGAGACTTCTGGTTTTTCTTTAAAGTTGAATTCTATGTAAGGAGTTACGAAAGACAGAGAAACTCCTAGATCTAATAAGGCATAAACATGTAAATAAAAGATCTATAATGTACTAGTAACCACGTCAGTAGAACTTTCCTGATCTTGTCTCAATTGAAGTGCATAAAACCTATTTAGGTGTTGCCCACCGTGGTACTGGAAGCGGCACCCTGCTAATTCGGCCGATTGGACTGAGATGAAGGATGATTCTACTGACCCTGAGAACCTGACTGAGGAAAATCCTTGACTCTGTGTCCTGGCTCGCCATACCCAAAATAAATATCACTGCCAGCTCTGCAGACACCCTGGTGTTTTCTACCATATTACTAATATAGAGGATTTGTCCGAGCACTGTTGACACTACCTTGAGATTTAGAGCCTGGTGCACTATCTGTATTACCATTTTTGAACTTAAGTACTAGAGCATTAGATGAGGACAGATCTAGAACTGAAGACTTTGGGAGAAAATAGGAACGGTTACCACTCTCTGACTTAGGCTGATTAAATTTGAAGCTACCTGTTCTAGCTCTCTTATTTTGAATCTCTTTCTCTCTGATCTTAGCCTCTTCAATCTACTGAGAATGGACCATGAGCCTTGATATATCTATCTGTTTAATCAACATCGCTTTTTTGTACTTCTTAATCATACTATCTGACACCTCAGATACGAACTTGCTCACTCTGGACCTACTATCTTCCACTACATGTGGAGCATACTTGGATAACTGAGTAAATTTGATGGAATACTATTTCATTCTCATACTGCCTTGCCTAAGGTTGATGAATTCTTACACCTTGGCTTCTCTCAGCACTAAGGTAAAGAATCTATCTAGGAAGATAGTAGAAAACTCTTCCCACTCTAAAGGCTCTTTACCAGTACCCCTTTCTACCTTCCACTGCTTAAACCATGTATGAGGTACATCTTGTAGCTGATAGGTGACTAACTCAGCACTCTCACTAGAAGTCACTCCCATGATATCTGTGACTCTCTGAACCTAATTGAGGAACCCTTATGGATTCTCTTATGACTTGGATCCTGAGAATCGGAGATGAGTTATTCGGGTGAAGTCCCAAATCCTGGCTACAGTAGTACTGGCCACTGGGTCGGCCAAAATAATAGATGGCTATTCATTCTGAGCTGCTACAAAATTAGCTATAGCCATAAATGGAGCTCTAAATTCTGCATAAGAGACGTGCTCATCGTAGGGATCTGCCTGAACGAGCTGAGGTGCTGATTGATTCCCAGTTCTTATTTTGTTAGTCTTTTATAGAGACATGTTCTATAAGCGAAAGGTAGAAATGAATTAAACTAAGAGTTTAACTAGAACTCATGCTCACTCGTATGACATGAATACTGAAAGAAAGGAAAGTTTTCCTAAAACATCTCATAGCCTCCTATCTATAAGTGTAATGCGCTACACACCTATGCACAAGACTCTACTAGATATGGCTTTTAGACTTCCTACGACACTGTTGAACTTTAGGCTCTAATACCAAGATTGTAATGACTCGAATCTTTACCCCAGAAGCTACATGGTGCTTACAACCCCGAAGGATCATAAGCTAATCTATGACTAATATCTGATGTGAGTACTGAAATATAATACTTTAATAAATGCAGAAAAATAGGCTAAAATTTCATAAGGTTCAAAATCCATAAATACTGATAAAGTGTATCAACTGAAATAACAATCTGTAAAACTAAACACCGTTTGAAAATTAGTTTAAAAAAACTCTAATTAGAAACTGCCTGAAAGTGGAGTTGATAAGACAATCCCCAACTAACTCCATCTACTGAAATACTGAGTCTACTGTAGTAATGAAATGAAAAAATATCCTTGATATATAAGGTCTCAATACTAAATCAACTGCTAGCTGAATCTAGATCTATCTATGCGTGGTCAGAAACCCGAGTGTCCGAACCTATGATATAACACATCATAGCACTAAGAATGAGTATGCGTCGGTACGTGGAATGTAATGCTATGCTATATTAGATAAGGCTGAATGGAAGGGTTCATTTACATGAACAATAACTGACTGGATGATATAGAGATACTGAACATGAGAATACCCGAATAATCTGAACTACTCTCAATACTAAGCTTGCAATACTATGCATACATATATACTGTAACAGAGATTTTCTAAAGCTAAGTACTGAGTTCTGATATAGAGTAACTGATTGTCTGAGATTTTTGATAATTGAGTTACTAAAACTGATTGACTGTGTCTGACAGTACTGATTCTGTAGAACTGAACTGAGTTCTATTCTGAATACTGAAACTAAAATTGTGGGAGGTAATCATCTAACCGACATGCCCCAAATAAGATAAGATAACTGAGTTGGGGTATAATTTATAACCATAATTTGAAGGGTATCAGTACCGTGCCATGGGTAAAGACAAGCTTTTAGTTATCTTTATCAAGAAGGTACTCTAACGAGAACAGTGGAACCCTCAACTGACAGGTTAAAATACCTCAACAACCCTCAACTGGTAGGTTTATTTCTTAACCTACATTGGCTACGTAGTTTTGGAATGCCAGAAATGCTTCTAAGGGTCACACCCTCTACTGGCAGGTGAACCCCCATCCTTGGGTTCACTCGGTGCTGAATACTACTCTCAACTAAAATACACTGAACTGAGTATTCTGAACTGGACTGGGTCGAGACTGAGTTTACTGAGTTTTCCTGAGTTCTATAACTAACTGAGTTCTACTGAGTTATGTAACTGAATGAGAGTACTACTGATCGTGATATGATTGATACTATTCTATAACTGATACTGGCTCTAGGTAAACAGCTAAATTGTCGGGTATTAAATACCCCAAGGACTCAATAGCATGAAAAGTAAAGCAACAACATGATCTTAAATAATATAACATGTTTCACTTTTTCATAATTCATCCATAGAGACATTTTATCAAATACTTGAAAGGAATCTACTTATTCATGAATGGGGAATACATGCTATCATGTTATAGTGGCACTAGTTCATCCACATAGGCATTTTATCAAACACATGGGGAGTATGCTTAGGTTATACAACCATTAACACACATTTTTATCATGGCTACAATTAACTTATAAATTCAAGAGTTTATCATGAAGATCATGTAATTTAACACACAGAATGTAATTTAATCATGGACTAAGACCTAACAATGACATGAACATGAATTCAATTTAATTCAAATGTAGAAATTATAAATCTAAGATCTTGTAAGTTTGAAAAGGGTTCTTGGACTTCATGGGTGAAAGGAACCCATGAATGAACACCTAACATACCTTGGAAAGTTAGTTCTTGAAGGTGCTTGAAGAAATTCTTGAGTTTTGACCTTGATTCTTGAAGGTAGGGTTTGTTTCCTTGAGAGAGAATGCTTTGATTTTGGGGGAAAAGTTAATAAACAAATGATTTAGGTCTTTAATCTTATACATGGGCAGAATAAAATCATGGGAAAAGACTATTTTAATCCAAGATAAAACATTTAATTTTCATCAAATTTTTTTGAACTGGGCCCCTGGCGTGATGCGCCATGATTGCGTTGGGCCAATGGAAATAGATAATTAGGAATCGAGGTCTTGGCGCGATGCAGTGGAATCGTGGTTCACCTTTGATTCTAAAATTTAGACTCATCACGACATGGTGGGATCGCGTTGGTAAACTAGAAATTGACGAATATGAAAATTAGCTTTAGCGTGATGCACTGGTATCACGGTTCCTCACTATAAATTGAAAATTTCCATTTTAACATAATCCAAGATGCGTTACTGGCTTGAATCATAGTGTTTAATGAATGAAACTTAAAATAGCCATAACTTCTTATCCGGTTATCGGATTTAGGCAAATTTTATATCGTTGGAAAGATAATTGAATTTACTATGCATTTATAGGATCTAAACTAAAAACTACTGGGTATTTTAAAATTTTTATATTAGACTACTCATGGACTGAGAGTTAATTTAGGCTAGGAAAATACAGGGTATTACACTTATTCCTAGGATTAATGAGTTTAGTTGCAACCTAATTTTTGTCCTCCCCAACTATGTTTAATTTTTAGTTCCTTTGTTTTTAAATACAATCATTTATATTATCCAGATAAAATATTTAGAAATATTTATTTTGATTAATTTTGTCAATTAAATAATGATTATACATTTTTGTATTTATATATACGAGATCGTATAGTTTTTACATAATAATAATTTTTTGTCGTATCTGGTTTCAATCAAAATACATCTTGAAAATTAATCCAAACATTTAATTCTTGATTTAACTATATATAATAATTTGATAAATATTTACTTTATTTTATCAAATCAATGAATTCAAGATTAAATGGGTTTGTAGTTCTTATTGAATTTCGGTTCAATATAGCCAATTTCTAAATTTGGCCAAAATTGAAATCAAATCTGCCACGATTGCAATGTAATTAGCCAATTGATTTTCAATATGGTTAGAATTTAAATAAAATGGTTAATCTCCCAACCAATTAGGCTATTTAAATCATAGTCTAATTTTGAACCTTTCTAAATCCTAACACTATCCTAACCCAAACCCAACAACAACATCAACAACACATCACCGCCCCAGCCTAATACACGTAACAAGTCCCAAATTCCCCTATTTTCTTTAACCCCAATATACCTCTTTCTTTCTTAATCAACCCAACAACAATAAAGATATCAATAATACACCAACAAATCAATGGTGAACTCGACACTCATATGAAAATGCTCCTAATTCCATCATTCTCACATGCTTAAATATGATAAGCATGGGTCTCGTATCCTAAAATTTCTAGAATCTGCAACGTTCCCTTCCATTTGTTTCCCAATTTCTCTTTAAAAATTTATATGATTCGTACCAATTTCTATATTTTAGCCTTATCCTAAAAGAGGATTCAAAATTGTGCCTTATGAATTCCCCTAATGACCCTTGAAAATATTTGTTCCATATTAGTAACAATTGATTTTCGAACCCTAATTTATTGCTATATAAATCCTTCCCCATTTACTTATGAAAAAAATGAAGGGGGGAGGTGTTATCTGAGAGCAAGAACCTCAAAGTAAGGGATTTTTTCTTGGATTTCTAGGTTAAGATCCTTATAAGACTCTTACAAATCATTTGGTATGAAGAATAAGGATGACTAATCCTGGGATTAATTTAAAAGATGTGTTTATCCCATGTTTGTTTAGAACAAAATGCACGGGATAACTCATCCCAAAATTAGTTATCCTGAGATTGTATTATTTTTGTTATCCGTCATTGAGGGTGGGATAAGTAATTTTGACATTAATAATCTAGTGATTATGTGTTTTCAAAAAAAAATACCCCTTAGTAGCTTAGGATATTGGTTAAGGAATCAATTTTTTTGGTGGTGATTCCAACGAAGGCTCATAATCCTATTTTGCTTCCCAAAAAAATGTAAACACATATTTCTCTTGTGAATTCATTTCTTCTTCTTCTTTTTCTTCTTACACTTTTTTCTTCTCCTTCTTCTCATTAGTAGCAATTTTAATGGTGGGATTATATGTTGTAGAAGGCATTGAAGACCATAAGAATTTTATGTAGATTGGCAGCCTGTTAAACTAATTTTATGTAGTGCGGTAACCTATTAAACTAAGTGTTTCTTGCTCCAGATATTTAATTCACTATATAGTTGTACATTTTTTGCTTTAGCTGTTAACCCATGGTATCTTTTTACTTTAAAGTTGGCATTCATTGTGATTTAATCCAATGTTTTCTTAAATGTTTCTTGAATTAAGTTCACTACCTTGACTTCATGTTTTCTTGTTCAGTTTTTATGGTTCTGATTTAGCTTAACTGTTTGCTCATTGTAATCTTAATTTATTATTTTTCTCAATATCTCTTATTTCAGCTATTGTTTTGGCATAAATATTAGTTATTGAATGCTTTATTTGGTTCTGTGGACTCACCTTACTTCTAGGCGTATGATAAAACAAAATTGAGTATAATCATGGAAAATCAGTTCCTTGAACATGTGTATTCCTCCTGTTTGAATCGTGTTTGACCTTAAAGTTTTACTTAAAAGATGCAGAATTGATTTATGATCAAATTTCTAATGGCAAGTTTGGTTTTGTTTTAATTCCATAGTTGAGTTTTCTCTTTCCTTTCGTTATCCTAAATTTGAATTGACTAAATCGAAAAGGTAATATTGAGTCACAAGTTGTTAGGTATTTAAGCATTTTGTTTTCCCTTAAAATTGGGTCAATTTGTGATTATGTGATATTTTTGTCAAATGATGAGAAAGTTTTAATTTTTATTTAACTAGAGGGAAAAGCTTGATATGTGTCACCACGACCTTCTTTCCTCTAATAGAATTCACATTAAAGGTTCGATAAAATTGTTTCTATTTAAATACCGAGTTTCTTGAATAAGATTTTTTGGTGTTGTCTTTCAAAAAATGTCATTGTGTGCTATGTTCGTGATCCAAATATTTGCAAAATCACCTCTTAGGCTTAAAGTTGTGACTTTGGCATCAATTTGGATGAGATGGGTGTACTATTTTGAATATTAATGTGCAAGTTTAATAGTTTTAGGCTATACGGTTACAATTATGGTTTCCCGATCCATCAAAGTTTCCTCTTTCCTTTTGCTTAACCTTATCCTCTTTTCACAGATATATTAGTTAAACAATTTTTTGTCTAGGCTAATGTTGTTTGTTTGGTTCCTCTATTTGAATTTACATGTGAAATTTGTTATAACTATTGTTGGAATCAATTAGAGCCTAGATCGAGAGACCTAATACTTTGACTTTTCCTTTACCAACTTTATTTGATAAAGTATCTTTTTCTTTAAGAATTCTACTTATTCTCATTTATTTTTATGCATGAACCCCCGTGGTTGAATCCAGTTGGAATCCTTTGGATTTCATAGGGGCAAGGTCCCTATTTTATCGAGTCAAGGCCTCTACCAAGTCCAAAATCTAACTGATATACAGATGATATACTTGATTGAGGTTGATATAAAGAGATAAGTAGGGAAAGAAGCAGGAAGTATACAGGTCTTCAACTGATCTACCGTGATACATAGTCATAGATTAGCTGGTAAACAAAGGATACATTGAAAAAGGTTGTTGATATAGCTGATTTATATCAGGAAATATGGGTTGAAGTCCATGAAATCTGGACAACTAGTAATGGGTTGAGAAAACCCAATTTTTCTCTGATCTCCTTCTATCATTTCAATTATTCCTTTTTTTTTTGTATTATCTTTCATAATTAAAAATAAATCTCAACAAATTTCCTAAGCATCGTCATTTTGTTTTTCTCTTTATTCTCCCTTTTTTACTTATTTGCGGTTCCTCATCTAGTGTATATTGTTTATAAAGGGAGTAAAATGATCCTTTATATTAAATTCTTTAAGATTCAATATTTCCTTTAGAAAAATGGTATTATTCTTCATTTATGTGCTACCTAGTTTTCTTTAGTCTAAAAGGGAATTATTTTCTAAAATTTCTCCTTTTTCAAACTTCAAATTTTCTTAGAATTGTATAAATCGCTTCTTACTTGTTTCGATATGGCTATTTCTCCAAAAAATTCTCAAAATCAATGATTTAATAACCTTTCTATAGAATAAATTCTTTCCCTTTATATCACCCTTTTCTTTAGAAAATAATATATATTCCGCTTATATTGACTTATTTATAAAAGGATGTTTTTTTCAAGTTTCACCATTTCAAGTAGCTTCTTTAGTTAAAAATGGACTATTTTTTCCTTAAATGGAATAATGCAATTTTCAAAATTCTTTTCGTCAAAACTTTTGTTTGAATAAATGAATTTAAAGGTTTTACAAAATTAGCCATTTTATCAAAATTAGTCAAATCTTTCAAATTATCTTTTGGTCAATCATTTTTTTTTACGGATGCATCTTGACGGCCTTAAAAACCTGCTCAAGGTGTTACTTGAATTCTTATCTAGTTTCTCTATTTGTAAGTTCTATTTCTATTTTTATGCTTTTGAAATAGTTTTATTTTTTCTTGATATTTTCTTAAAAAAATCAGATGGTGACATTGTATTTTTTAAAATTGTTTGGAAAAATTTCATTAAAATTTTAAAATAGTTTAAAAAGTCAAAAATATAATATATCCAACCCTTCAAACCGAAAAGGGATAAAATAAAAGTGACGACTCTACTGTAGAATTTATTAAGATTCTTAACAAATTATTAAATGTTTGACTGATTTATTTGATCTTATATGAATAACTGTGTTAATTTAGTAATAACTTATGATAATTTATCATTTTCCTTCATTGTATACTTTCTCATTGATATTTTAACTTTTTGGGGTTTTGCGATTGCCGTGGCCCGTACTAATCATTTTCTAATGAATATGTTGGAAATCCAATAGTTATTGGTACGTTAGTCATCCGATGGATGTTTGTATTTTCAAACTCAAGTTGTCTAGTTGGGAACATGGTCAAATCTCACTCATAATACATAAGATTTAGCAAAAGAAAATCTTTTTTAGGAATGAACCTATGACGACCCAATACCTAGGTATTGGGTACATTAGAAAACCTACCCTTTGACTATAAAGAATAATCAATCACAAACGAAAACACCTATTGAAGGAATATATGCTGCTTAGGTATTGGGTACATTAGAAAACCTACCCTTTGACTATAAAGAATAATCAATCACAAACGAAATCACCTATTGAAGGAATATATGCTGCTTAAGCTAATCTATTATCTGTTGAGGTGGAGGCAAAGGTTCACCTGGATTCCTTTTGTATATGTAAAGATCAACCAATTCCCATAAGAAGATTAAAGAAAATGTTTAAGCCGGATGAATACTTCAAGGATTGATGGATGTATATAAGTGCAGAAGTTAAGAAAATCCTTATAGCACATATATGATATTTTCCTTCCCTAATCGATATCAAAGTTACGAATATGTTGAAATAACTTGATTGCCAACCGATATAGCATATGTCATGAGGTGGCCAAAGCCAGAAGGCGAAGACCGACAAGGGATCACTTGGATACTAGTATTTTCTATTATTTTCCCCCGTGTGAGACCATTTCTCACATTTTATTACACTTTCCCAAATATTTTATCCATCATTTCCTTATTTGTAGACATTTATGCCCCTTTTGATATTTATAAAAATAATTTCTAGAAATAATGGATTTATTTTAAAAGGCATATACTTATGTCAAACTTGTTAGGCCAAACCTTGGCTAAAAGGGTTACCCATTAGGATGCACACTTATTAAAATATGGTTGTGTGATACAACTGATCTATGTGATCATACGTGTTATATCGATTCGAATCAAAGGCGAATTGATCCACTTTCATTTTTATAGAGCCTGTTTAGGAATACATCCACTAAACAAAAGTCTGACAAAAATACCCAAGGTCTTCAAAAATTTTCCTAGAAAAGAATGAAATACCTCTTAAACTATTTTCTAGTGATGAAATGAAATGAAATAATCTTTTTACAATTACTCAAACTATATAAGGCCTGATTTCTCCTTTCTAAGATATGTATGCATTATTTTAGTCCAACCCCTATCTTAAAAAATCGTATCTATCGCATATTTGGAGAGGGAAGAATCATTGAACCTTCCTAACAAAATCCACTTAGCCAAATCAATGAGAAAAATACTATTCATCAAAGTCCTCGAGTCATCACTACCTTATTGATCAATCCACCTATGATGAGAAATGAATTTATGTGTTTACTTATTGAAATATTTTCCTAAACTACTTATTACTAATGGAATCTAACACCTCATCCTTTGAGTTTTTTGTATTTTGAAACTAAACAAACTACTCCGTGTTGATATAAAATGACCTAACATCCCAACTTTACTTGTAACACTCCGAATCTAGTACCCAAAATGCTACACGGTGCTCATGACCCCGAAGGACCACAAGCTAACCCATGACTGATATATGTACCTGAACACTGCATAATATACTGTATAAATGCAGAAATAATGGTTGTAAGGCGATAAGGTTCAAAACTGATAAATAATCTCAAAATGATATGGTATCAGAATACCAAAACAAAACCTGAAATAAACTGTGTGAACATGATAGTCTGAAAATCCTCTAACTAACTGAACTGTGTAAATAAGGAGTTGATGGGACATGTCCCCAATTAACTCCAACTAATGAAATAAATTAATTAATGAGATAATAAAGTAATGGTCATTTCCTCGAAGGATGAGGACTCACTGCTAACTCTGACTTCTAAGACTGGAATACTACTGATGCTCTGAAGCTCATTTTTCTAAACCTATGGTATAAAACACCATAGCGCAAATGCTTTTGTACATTTGAATGTATTGGTATGCATGTGAGGTAGGCTGAATACAAAGGATTCACGTGCATGACCTATACCTATTGTGTAGATAACATGAACGCGAGAATACATGCATGAATACATAATAACTATAACTAGGTTCATGATAACATGATTACTGAGTTTGACTACTGATAACATGAGATACTGATATCCGTATAACTAAAATAATTGATACTGAAAAATTGTATATGACAGTCTAGGTTCTGATAAAACTAAGTGATTCCATACTGTTCTAAGTTGACTGTATCTGACAGTCCTAAATTTTGTAGAACTATCTGAGTTCTATTACTGAGATTGAATGACTATATCTGATAGGCCTGATCTATAACTAAAATTATGGGAAGTAGTCATCTAACCGATATGCCCCTAATACGCCATTATGGCTGAGTTGGGGTCCAATCTGTAATTCGAATTGGAAGGGAGTCAATACCGCACCACTGGTATGGACAATCTGTGAGTAACACTCATATAATAGGTAAATCTAGTGAGAACTGTGGGAAACCTCATATAAAAGGTTAAGACACCTCATTTTACCTCATATAATAGGCTATGATGTCTCAACCTACGCTGGATATGTATTTCAGAAAAGCAAGGATTGCTTTTAAGAATCACACCATCATATAACAGGAGGGTTCCCATCCTTGGGTTTGCTCGGTTCTAATTTATACTCCTATCTGGATAGACACTGAATATGATTAACTGAACTGACTGGATGGAGTTAACTTAGTTCCATTGACTGACGGAATACTACTGATATTACTGAATTTCTGAGGTTTCTAAAATTATTGAGTTTACTAAGTTTTCCTGAGTCATATGATTGACTGAATTTCTATGAACATGGCTCGACTGAGAGTATCTTGAAAACATGATACTGGCTCTAGGAACACTTCTAATTGTCGAGTACAAGTACCCTCAAGACTCTATAGCATGAAACTGACAAAGCATGACTTTCTTGAATACATGACCAACATCGAGAATTCATAATATAATAAGATGGGGATTTCATGAAGTACAAGTGCTAAAGAACCACAATGGCTACACATATACCCATAATTCATTGACTAAGACATTTCATCAAACATTTAACATACTTGAACTTGTACATGAATGGGGATTTCATATTATCATACTCAAATGGCACTTTTCCTTCACATAGGCATTTAATCAAACACATGGGAAGCATGTTTTGGTTATACAAACATCAACACATCTAAAAATCATGGATAAATCCATCAACATGTAAATTTAAGGTTTATCATGATTATTATGCAAATCATCACATCCTAGGGTCAATAATAGGAATATGTAAATTCAAACATAAATCAAAACCCTACACCATCATGAACATGAATTTCAATTCAATTTAAATCATGAACATTCATACATACACAAATCTTGGATTTTTAAAAGAGATTCTTGAGCTTCATGGGTGAAAGGGACCCATGAATCAACACATGACATACCTAGGTAGTGAGTTTCTTAATGTTATTGGACTTGAAGAACTTCAATCTCTTAGTTTCTTGAAAAAGTATTTGGATCTTGTTCTTGGGGATTATCTTTGAGAGTAAACCCTAATTTGATGTTGTGAATGAATAATGAATTTATGAGCCTTGATATGATATTATTAGTGGTAAAAATGGGTGGAAAAAGACCCAGATACCCTTTTAAAAATGACTTTAAAATATATGAACAGATTATTCTACAGTGGGTGCGACGGGCCTTCACTGGGTCGACGGTCCGTCGGTTTTGACCATTGAACCTGGGCAGAATAGGGGTTCACTGCCTCTCTTGCAATGGATTAGGCGACGGTCCATCGCTAGATCGATAGTCAATCAGCCTGAGTCATTGCTCTTAGGAAGAAGGTGGTCTCACTACGTTACTATGACGGCATGGGCGACGGTCCGCCGCTAGCTTGACGGCTCGTCGTCTCTCACCGTCGCACCTGGGCAGTTTTAACTGCCTTCTGTATTTCGGCCATAACTTTCTCTTTCGATGTCATATTTTGACAAAATTGGAATTGTTGGAAAGCTAATTCAATTTCCCATATGATAAAAGTGAAAATCATAAAAATTATATGCGTACAAAAATGGATTAATATTTCAAAGTAAGTTTCGAACATTCTTGGGATGATTTCAAGGTAAGTAGAAGTACGGGGTATTACAATATCTCCCCCTTGAGAACATTCATCCTCGAGTGAGACTAAGTGAGAGGGGAGAATATAAAATGACTTACATACTAAACATGAACAATTGGAACATGATCTTATGACTGACATGACTGATAACTGAATATATCATAATAATCATGCATATCTGATGCATATATAACTGATTCATGACTGCATGATTGAGTGTTCTGAGGAACTAAGTTTGTCACAATGAGAATGCATATCTGATGCAGGATTATATGACTGAGCTGGTGCATGAATGCATGACTGAATATGCAATGGTATTTAATACCAAGTTTATAATGGAATTCTGAAAATGAAATGGATACCAAGTTGTCACTTAAAGCTAAACATGAAACTGAAAAGCTTAAGGAGAACTGTTACATTGAGCTTGATCTGAGTTTGCGGAGAAGAGGTGAGGATACATGGTCCGCATGTCTACTTCTGCTTCCCAAGTAGCTCCCTCAACAGACTTATTTCACCAAAGAACTTTAACTATAGGCACTTCTTTGTTCCTCAGTCTACGAGTCTGGTGGTCAAGAATTTCGACTGGAATCTCTTCATAAGAGAGGGTGTTCTGAAAATCTATGGTATGAATAGGGACTACAACGACTGTTGGGTCACCTATGCACTACTTGAGCAAAGATACATAGAAGAATGGATAAACTGAGGCTAGATCTGATGGCAATTCGAGATTATATGCTAGCTTGCCTAAACGATAGAGAATTTTGAAGGGACCAACATATCGAGGACTGATCATTCCCTTCTTGGCGAATCTCTTCACTCCCTTCATGGGAGAGATATTTAGATAGACATAATCACTAATCTCAAACTCGAGATCCTTTCTACGTATATCTGTATAAGATTTCTGTCGGCTCTGAGCAGCCTGGAGTCTTTCTCTGATCAACTAGACTTTTTCTAAGGCATCAACTACTAAGGCAGGCCCTTTAACTAAGGCCTCACTAACTTTGAATTAACCAATTAGAGATCTACATGTCCTACCATAGAGAGTTTTGAATGGATCCATCTGAATACTGGAATAATAGTTGTTGTGGTATGCAAACTCAATCAAAGAAAAGTGGTCATCCCAACTACCCTTGAAATCAATTGCACACACCCTTAGAATATCTTCTAAAGTCTGAATAGTCCTTTCTTCTTGACCATCTGTCTGAGGATGAAAGGTTGTACTGAGATAAACTTGGATACCAAGACCCTTTTAGAACGCTTTCCTGAAATGAGAAGTGAATTGAATACCTCTGTCTGAGATAATAGATAATAGAACACCATGCTATCTGATCAACTCTCTGATGTACAGTTTGGCATAATCCTCGGCTGAATTAGAGGTATGGACGAGAAGGAAATAAGCCGATTTGGTCATTCTGTCTACAATGACCCATACTGAATTATGCTGGCGATGAGTATGAGACAAACCCATCACAAAGTCTATGTTTACTTCTTCCCACTTCCAAGTAATAATACTAAACTCCTACAAGGATCCACTAGGCTTCTGATGCTATATTCTAACCTACTGACATGTAGAGCACTTAGCCACAAACTCTGCAATATCCCACTCCACCAATAAATTTCCCATAAGTCACAGTACATCTTGTAGCCCCTGGATGAATAGATTAGCACGCACCATGCACTTCTGTAAGAATTTACTACCTTAAGTCGTCTATACCTTCAACACACAGACGACCCTGACAATGCAGAACACCATCTCCCTATTGGGAGAAAACCTCTACTTTTTGATCCTTGACTGACTCTTTTAACTTCACAAGGCTGGGATCTCTATCTTGTTTTTCCTTCATCTCCCAAACTAGAGATGATTTGAACGACTCTGAACCTATATGTCACCCTCATCTGAATCGACTAAGCAAACGCGTAGTCTGGAAAGCTGATGGATTTTTTGAGCAAAATTCTTCTTACTGTCCTCAACATGATCAACAATACCCATAGACAGTCTACTGAGAGTGTCAGCGACGACGTTGGCCTTGCCCAGATGATAAAGAATACTTATTTCATAATCTTTCACAAGATCTAACCACATTTTCTGATGAAGATTGGGATCTTTCTGAGAAAATACATACTGAAGGCTCTTTTGATCTGTGAATACATCCACATAAACTCCGTATAGATAATGCCTCCAAATCTTTAAGAAAAATACTACGGCTGCTAACTCAAGATCATGAGTAGGATAATTCTTCTTAGGGGGTTTAAGATGTTTGGAGGCGTAGGCTATAACCTTACCATGCTGCATGAGGACACAACCCAAACATACACTGGATACATCACAATACACTACAAACCCATCTGGACCATCTAGAAGAGCTAAGACTATATCTGAGGTAAGTCGAGTCTTCAACTCTTGAAAACTCTTCTCGCAAGGATCTGACCAGTGAAACTTGACTTTCTTCTGAGTCAATATGGACATAGGGGATGTAATAGAAGAAAATACCTCAATAAACCATCTGTAATAGCTAGCCAAAACCCAAGAAACTCCTGATATCTCATGAAGAGACAGGTCTGGGCCAGCTTTTTACTGCTTCGGTCTTTTGAGGAACAACCATAAAGCCATCACCAAAAATGATATGACCAAGGAATTCTACTTACCCTAGAAAAAAATTTCACTTAATGAATTTGGCAAAGAACTGATGATCTCTGAGAGTCTACAATACTATTATGAGATGGTCTGCATAATCACGCTCACAGCGGGAATAGACCAGAATATCATCTATGAAGAATATGATGAACATGTGCAAGTACTGCTTGAACACATGGTTCATCATGTCAATGAAAGCTGCTAGGGCATTGGTAAGACCAAAGGACATAACTAAGAATTTGAAGTGACCATACCGAGTACAAAAGGCTATTTTCGAAATGTCACATTCTCTGAATCTGAGCTGATGATAGCCTTATCTGAGTTCTATCTTAGTAAAATAGATGGCACCCTAAAGTTGGTGAAAGAAGTCATCGATTCTGGGAAGAGGATAATTGTTATTAACCATGACTTTATTAAGCTGATGGTAATCAATGCATATTTTGAGAGAACCGTCTTTCTTACCCATGAATACGACTGGTGTGCCCGGTAGGGAAATGTTGGGTCTGATGAATCCCTTGTATAGGAGATACTTTAAATTCTCTTTCAATTCTCTGAGTTCTGGTGGTGCCATTCTATATGGTGGAATAGATATAGGCTGAGTATCTAAAAAAATATCAATGTCGAAGTTTATTTCCCAATCGAGAGAAATTTCTGGAAGATCTTCAGGAAAGACATCTAAATATTCATTCACGACTGGAACTGAATCAAGACAGGGATTTTCAGAACTAGTGTCCTTAACTAGAATAAGATAATAGACATATCCTTTAGATATCATTTTTCGTGCTCGAAGGTAGAAAACAAGATGACCTATGAATGCTGAAGTACTACCCTTCCACTCTTGGATAGGTTTATTCAAAAACTAAAATTGGACTATTCTATTTCTTCAGTCGACTGTGACATAACAAGAATAAAGCCAATCCATGCCGAGAATGACATCAAAACCAGTCATCTCTAATTTGACTAAGTCTGCCGAGGTGACTTTCTGAGATACCATAACCAGACAGTTCCTGTATACCCATTGGGCTAGGATTGTTTTACCCACTGGGGCAGATACTGAAAAGGGATCTACTATAATCTTAGGACTGACTACGAAATCAACTGCTATATAAGGAGTAACAAAAGAAAAAGAAGCTCCAGGATCTAGCAAAGCGTAAATATGCACATGAAAGATCTGTAATGTACCAGTAACCACATCAGGGGAATTTTCTTGATCTTGCTTGGAATGGAGACCATAAAGTCAATTTGGGCATTTCCCATTAGTAGCGTTGGGGGTGGCGCCCTTCTGGTTTGGGCCACCAGATGAGTTGAGGAATGGTTTTGCTGACCCTGAGGACCTGTTTGAGGATAGTCTCTGACTCAGTGGCCTGACTTGCCACATCCAAAAAAAATACCACTGCCAGCTCTACAAATACCCTAATGGTGCTTGCCACTATTCTGGCGAAGAGGATAGGTGCGGGCACTGCTAATACTGCCCTGAGACTTAGAGCCTGGTGCTCTATCTCTGTTACCGTCTCTAAATCTAGGAGCTGATGCGCTAGCTAAAGAAGGAGCTGGAACTTCTAACTTAGGATAAAACTTAGAACAGTTTCCTTCTTCTAATTTGGGATGAGAAAAGTTGAAACTACTTGTCCTTACTCTCTTATTCTGTTTCTCTCTCATCATAATCTTTTGCTTTTCTATCTGCTAAGCATGGGTCATAAGCCTGGATATGTTCATGTCACTATTCAACATCGTGGACCTGCAATCATTGACCGCACTATGATTCACCTAAAAGACAAACTTACTCATCTTAGCCCAACTATCTGCAACTACATAAGGAGCATATCTTGCTAATTGAGTAAACTTAATAAAATTCTTTTTAACTGTCATGTTGCCTTGCCTGAGGTTGATAAATTCTAAAACTTTAGATTCTCTCATCTCTAGGGGAAAGAATCTATCTAAGAATGTAGTAGCAAACTCCTCTGACTCAATAGGCCCTGTATCTACAACCCTTTCTAATTTTCACTATTTGCACCACGTGTGAGCAATATCCTGCAACTGATATGCATCTAGCTCAACACTCACTCTAGAAGTAACCCCCATGATGTTCGTAACCTTTTGAACTTGAACAATAAATTCCTGAGGGTCCTCATCTGACTTATACTTGAAAAAGGTTGAAGGATTCATTCGGGTGAAGTCCCGAATTTTGGCTGCAGCTAAATTGGCCACTAGGTTGGTCGAAACGACAGCTAGTCATTTATTATGAGAAGTAACTGACTAAGCAATAGTTGTTCATGCAGCTCTGAACTCTGCATGTAAGACTTGTTCGCCAAAAGGATCTTTGGGCTGATTGGTTGGATGATTCCCATTTCTTCTTTTAGGAGACATGTTTTGTAGAAAAAAGGGAGAAACACAATAGACTAAGAGATTGACTTGATATTATGCTCACTGGCACGACATGAATACTGAAAGAACGGAAAAGTGTTCCTAAAACATTTTATATCCTCCTATACATAATGTGGAATGCAGCACACCCATGCACAAGACTCTACTAGATGCGTCTTTCATACTTCCTAGGAATCTATTGAACCTTAGGCTCTAATAAAAATTTTGTAACTCCCCAAATCTGGTACCCTGAATGCTACACGGTGCTCATGATCTCAAAGGACCACAAGCTAACCCATGACTGATATCTATAACTGAACACTATATAATATACTTTATAAATGCTGAAATAAAGGTGGTAAGGCTATAAGGCTCAAAACTGATAAATAATCTCTTAATGATATGGTATCACAATACCAAAATAAAGCCTGAAATAAACTGTGTGAACATGATAGTCTAAAAAGTCTCTAACTGACTGAACTGTCTGAATAAGGAGTTGATAGGACATGTCCACAACTAACTCCAACTACTGAAATAAATTAATTAATGAGATAATAAAGTAATGGTCATATCCTCGAAGGATGAGGACTTACTACTAACTCTGATTGCTGAGGCTAGAATGCTACTAATGATCTGGAGCTCGTGCTTCTGAATCTATGGTATAAAACACCATAGTGAAAATCTATAAGTACATTTGAATGTACTTGTATGCATATGAGGTAGGCTGAATACAAAGGGTTCACATGCATGAACTATAATAACTGATTGGATAACATGAATGTGAGAATACATGCATGAATACATAATAACTGTAACTGAGTTTGTGATAACATGATTACTGAGTCTGACTATTAATAACATAAGATACTGATATCTGTATAATTGAAATAACTGATACTAAGTGACTATATCTGACTGTCTAGGTTCTTATGGAACTAGCTGAGTTTTGTATTGTTCTGAGTTGACTGTATCTGATAGTCCTAAATTCTATAGAACTATCTGAGTTCTATTACTGAGACTCAATGACTGTATCTAATAGTCCTGATATGTAACTAAAATAGTGGGAAGTAGTCATCTAACCGACATGCCCCTAATATGCTATTATAGCTGAGTTGGGGTCCAATCTGTAACACCAATTAGAAGGGTATCAATACCGTGCCACTAGTAAGGACAATCTATTAGTAACCCTCATATAAATGGTAACTCTAGTGAAAATGGTGGGAACCCTCATATAACTGGTTAAGCCACCTTATCTGCCCTCATATAACAGGCTATGATGTCTTAACCTACGCTGGCTATGCAGTTTTGGAACGTGAGGATTGCTTCTAAGAATCTCACCCTCATATAACAGGTGGGTTCACATTCTTGGGTTCGCTCGGTGCTAATTTCTACTCCCACACGGATAGACACTGAACATGATTAACTGAACTAACTGGACTGAGTTAACTGAGTTCCGTTGACCGGTATAATACTATTGAGATTATTGAATTTCTGAGGTTTCTAAGAATACTGAGTTTACTGAGTTTTCCTGAGTCACATGACTGACTGAATTTCTATGAACATGGATCAACTGAGAGTATCTTGAAAACATGACACTGTCTCTAGGCACACAACCAATTGTTGGGTACAAGTACCCCCAGGACTCGATAGCATGAAACTGACAAAGCATGACTTTCTTGAATACATGACCAATATTGACAAACTATAATATAATAAGATAGGGATTTCATGAAGTACAAATACTAAAGCACCACAATGGCTACACATATATCCATAATTCATTGACTAAGACATTTCATCAAACACTTAACATGCATGATTTGTACATGAATGGGGATTTCATATAATCATACTAGAATGTTACTTTTCCTTCACATAGGGATTTAATCAAACACATGGGAATCATTCTTTGGTTATACAATTATCAAATCATCTAAAAATCATGGATACCTCCATCAACATGTAAATTTAAGGGTTTATCATGATTATTATGCAAATCATTACATCCTAGGGTCAATAATTAGAATATGTAATTTCAAACATGAATCAAAACCCCAAAACCTTATGAACATGAATTTCAATTCAATTTAAATCATGAACATTCATACATACAAAAATATTGGATTTTGAAAAGAGATTGTTTAGCTTCATGGGTGAAAGGGACCCATAAACCAACACATGACATACCTGGGTTGTGAGTTTCTTGAATTTCTTGGACTTGAAGAGATTGAATCTCTTAGTTTCTTGAAGAAGGATTTGGATCTTGTTCTTGGGGATTATCTTTGAGAGGAAACCCTAATTTGATATTTTGAATAAATAATGAACTTATGAGCATTGATCTGATATTATTAGGGGTAAAAATAGGTGGAAAAAGACCCAAATACCCTTTTGAAAATGACTTTAAAATAGCTGAACGGAGTATGCGATGGTGGTTGTGATGGTCAATCGCTGGGTCGACGGTCCATCGGTCCTTTCCATTCAGTCTGGTAAGAATAGGGATTCACTGCCTCTCTAGCGAAGGCTTGGGCGATGGTCCGTTGCTAGCTCGATAGTACGTCAGCCTGATCTATCTCTCTTAGGTATAAGATTGTCTGACTGCCTCGCTGCAATGGTCCTTCGCTAGCTGACGGTCCGTCGGCTCTCACCATTGCACCTGGGCGGTTTTAATTGCCTTCTGTATTTCGTCCACAACTTTCTCTTCCGATGTCGGATTTTGATTAAATCGGTATCGTTTGAAAGCTAATTCAATTTCTCACATGATAAAAGTGAAAATATTAAAAATTCTACGTGTAAAAAAATGGATTCTTATTTCAAAGTTATTTTCTAACATACTTGGGATGATTTCAACCTAGGTAGAACTATGGGGTATTATAATATCTCCCCCTTGATAACATTTGTCCTTGAAGGAGACTAAGTGAGAGGGGAGAATATAAATTGAGAAGTGAGATGGGAGAATATAAATTGACGTACATGTTGAACATGAACAATTGGAACATGATCTCATGACTGACATGACTGATAACTGAATATATCATATTGATCATGCATATCTGATGCATGTATAACTAATTTATGACTGCATAACTGAGTGTACTGAAGAACTAAGTTTCTTACAATGAGAATGCATATCTGCAGCATGATTATATGACTGAACTTGGGAATGAATGCATGACTGAATATGCAATGGTATTTAATACCAAGTTTATAATGGAATTCTGAATATGAAATGGCTACTAAGCTTGTCAATAAAATTTGAACATGAAACTGAAAAGCTTAAGGAGAAATTTTTCCTTGAGCTTGATCTGAGTTTGCAGAGAAGAGGTGAGGATACTTGGTCCGTATGTCTGCTTTTGCTTCCCACGTAGTTCCCTCAACTGACTGATTTCTCCAAAGAACTTTGACTAGAGGGACTTCTTTATTCCTTAGTCTACAAGTTTGGTGGTCAAGAATTTCGACTAGAATCTCTTCATTAGAGAGGTTGTTCTAAACTTCTATGCTCTGAATAGGGACTACAACGGCTTCTAGGAACCTATGCACTTCTTGAGCAAAGACACATGGAAAACTGGATGAATTAAGGCTAGATCTGAAGGCAATTCAAGCTCATAAGCTACCTTGCCTAAACGATAGAGTATTTTGAAAGGACCGATATATCAGGGACTGATCTTTTCATTCTTTCCTAATCTCTTCACTCCCTTAATGGAAGTGATCTTATATAGACATAATCACCCATCTCAAACTCGAGATCCTTTCTGCGCATATCTACATAAGACTTCTGTCGGCTCTGTGCAGCCCAGAGTCTTTCTCTGATCAACTAGACTTTTTCTAAGGAATTGAATACTAAGTCACACCCTAAAACTGAGGCCTCACTAACTTCAATCCAACCGATTGGAGATCTGCATCTCCTACCATAGAGAGCTTCGAATGGAGCCATCCTAATATTGGAATGATAGTTGTTGTTGTATGCAAACTCAATCAAACAAAAGTGGTCATCCCAACTACCCTTGAAATCAATTGCACACGCCATAAGCATATCTTCTAAAGTTTTAATGGTCCTTTCTACTTGACCATCTGTCTGAGGATACAAGTTGTACTGAGATGAACTTGGGTACCAAGACCCTTTTTGAATGCTTTCCAAAAATAAGAGGTGAACTGGGTACCTCTGTCTGAGGCAATAGATAATGGAACACCGTGAAATCTTACCAACTCTTTAATATAGAGTTTTTAATAATCCTCGGTTGAATAAGTGGTAAGGTGTAATACCCCGTATTTCTATCTATCTAATTTTCATCCCAAAGATGTCAAAGACTTTTTTAAAAGATGTATCCACTTTTATACATGTATTATTTTCAAGATTTTCACTTTTTTCATGTGGGAAATTCAATAAGATTTCCATCGATATAAGATTCTCCCAAATCTGATAACCGCGTAAAAAGTTATGAATATTTCAAGTTCCTATCGTAAAACAACGCCATATTAGTCAGTAGCGCGCCGCTCCATAAGAGAAAATGGAATTTGTGACATTCTAGTAGGGGTCTGCGATATTGAAATGGTGCACCAAACTTCCAGGTTGCAAACGGAGTGGCAACGCGATGGCTCCACGTCACGCCATCCCCCAATTTCCCAGTTGTCAAATTCCAGTGACACAGCGCGATAGCGCCGCATCGCGCTAGGGGTCCAAGTCTGGAAATTTTCACCAATTTTAAAAGACGCATCCAGGGTTAAAAGGGTCAATTTCCCACACCTATTTAAATGCAATAACACGTGATTTAGCCATTCTTTACACAAAATATACTAGTTTCTCTCAATTTTCTCTCAAGAACAAACTAAGGTTTCAATTGGGGATTCAATTTCAAGAAAATCTCTCCATCAATCTTCAATAAATCAATAACCATGGTATCCTTTGTGTTTATTTATGGATTCCTTTCATCCATAAATCTCAAGAACCCTATTTTGAATTATGAATCACGATTTATATGTTGTGGGTTGCTCAAGTTATGTGATGGTTGTTTTTTGATTCCCATGTTGGGATCCTTATGTGAAATTATGAAAACTACGTTAGCATATAAATTGAAATCCATGAAATTGGGTGGTTTATGATTTGTGAAATTTGATAATTTTACCTATGCCTTAAGTTGTGCATGTAAGGTGTTTGATAGAATGCCTAAAGGGATAGAAATTATGCACTATCACAAAATTGTGACCTAAATGACAATGTATGCTTTAACCTTATGTTCAAAATGACTTCCATGTTATTCTTATGTAGTGAAATTACTTGTGGGATTTCTCATGATTTAGCCTTATGAAATTATACTATGTATACATGCTATCTTAGTCACATACCAGGCTATGATAATCAAATGCCCATGAAATATCTCCAACTATTGTATTATGGATTGTTGATGTTGGTCATATATTCAATAATATCATGCCTTGATAGTTTCCTTCCATCGAGTTCTGGGGGTACTTATACCCAAAAAATATAGTTTTGTGCCTAGAGTCAGTGATATATTTTCATGATATCCTCAGTGAAACCATGATCCATAAAACTCAGTTAGTCATGTGACTCAAGAAAGCTCAGTAATTCAGTAAGCTCAATAGTATTCCATCAGTTAACGAAACTCCATGAATTTAGTGTAGTCCAGTTCAGTTAATAATGTTCAGTGTTTATTCAGATGTGAGTAGAAATTAGAATAGAGTGAACCCAAGGATGGAAACACACACTGTCAGATGAGGGTGTGTTACTTAGAAGTCATCCTTGCATTCCAGAACTATGTAGCCAACATAGGTAAAGACATCAACACTATCAAATTAGGGTTGATGTGGTGGATAAACACTATTAGATGAGGGTCCCACCGTTCTCTTTTGGGGACACTGTTAGATGAGGGTCACCCATAACTTGTCCTTACCAGTAGCCCGGTATTGACACCCTTCCAATCAGGGAATAAATTGGACCCCAACTCAGCTATTATGGCATTATTTAGGGCATATCGGTTAGATACTACTTCCCACAATTTTATTTATAGAATTTAGGACTGTCAGATACAGTCAACTTAGAACAGTACGAAACTCAGCTAGTTCTATCAGAATCTAGACTATCAGATATATTTTTTCAGTATCAGTTATTTCAGTTATACAATTTTTAGTATCTTTTGTTTTTAGTACTCAGACTCAGTAATCATGTTATCACGAACTCAGTTACAGTTATTATGTATTCATAAATGTATTCTCACGTTCATGTTATTCAGTCAATTAGTATAGATCATGCATGCAAGACCTTTACATTCAGCCTACCTCACATGCATACCAGTACATTCAAAGTACTGATGCATTTGCACTATGATATCTTATACCATCGGTTCAGAGGCACAAGCTCCAGAGCATCAGTAGCATTCCTGTCTCCACAGTTAGAGTTAGTAGTGAGTCCTCATATTTTGAGGACATTATCATTTCCTTATTATCTCATTAATTAGTTTATTAGTTGGAGTTAGTTGGGGACATGTACCATCATCTCCTTATTCAGAAAGTTATGTTTTAGAGGTTTTTAAGACTACAACATGTTTAGACAGTTTTGTTTTGGGCATTTGTACCCCATCCTAGATGTTATCTATTATCACATATTATGTTACAGTTTGAATATTATGGTCTTTCAGTTTTTGTTTTTGCATTATACAGTATATCATGCAGTATACAAGCACACATATCAGTCATGGGTTAGCTTGTGGTTCTTCGGAGTCATGAGCACTGTGTAGTATTTCGGGTACTAGATTCGGGGCATTACAAACTTGGTACCAGAGCCTAAGGTTCAATAGTTTACTAGGAAGTCTTAAAGCCACATCTAGTAGAGTCTTGTGCATAGGTGTGTTGCACGCCACATTTATGTACAAGAAGCTATGATATGTTTTAGGAATAGTTTCCCTTCTTTCAGTATTCATGTCATGTCAGTGAGCATAATCTCAAGTCAATCTCTCATTCTAATCTGTTTCTCCCTTTTTTCTATAGAACATGCCTCCTAAAAGAAGAAATGGGAATCAGTTAGCCCCTCATCCCGAAGAACCTTAGGGAGAATATATTTCTCATGCAGAGTTTAGAGCTGCATTCACTACTCTTTCTCAGTCAGTTGTTGCTTAGAATGAATGACTAGTTGTCGTTCCATCCAACCCAGTGTCCAATTCAGCTGCATCCAGGATTCAGGACTTCACCCGAATGAATGCTCCGTCCTTTCTTGGGTCTAAGTCAGATAAGGACCCTTAGGAATTTAGTGATTAGGTTCAAAAGGTTACTGACGTTATGGGGGTGTCAGCTGTTGAGAGTGTTGAGCTAGCTGCATATTAGTTACGAGATATTTCTCACACTTGTTTCAAACAGTAGAAGATGGAGAAGCCAGTTGATTAGGGCCTATTAAGTGGGAGGAGTTTGCCTCTGCTTTCCTGAATAGGTTCTTTCCTCTAGAGCTTAGAGAAGCTAAGGTGTTGGAATTTATCAACCTCAGGTCGGGAAACATGATGGTGAAAGAGTATTCTCTTAAGTTTACTCAATCAGCTAGATATGCTCCTCATGTGGTTGGAGATAGCAGTGCCAAGATGAGTAAGTTTGTTTCTGGGGTGATAGATAGTATGGCCAATAAGTGCAGGTCTGTAATGTTGAATAGTGACATGAACAAAGAAAGGCTTATGAACTATGCTCAGCAGATAAAGGAAAAAAAGATTAAGATGAGGGAGAAGTAGAATAAGAGAGCAAGGATATGTAGTTTCATCGTTGCTCAACCCAAGTCAGAAGGATGGAATCATTCTCAGTTCCATCCTAAGTCATCTGTTCTATCTCCTTCCTCAGTTAGTGCTCTAGTTCCTAAGTTCAGGAAGGGTAACAAAGATAGAGTGCCAGGCTCTAAGTCTTAGGGTAGTGTTAGTAGTACCCGCACCCATCCTCTTTGTTAGATATGTGGCAAGCACTATTAGGGTACTTGCAGGGATGGTACCGATGTATGTTTTGGATGTAATAAGGTAGGACACAGAGTCAGATATTATCCCCAGTCAGGTTATCAGGGTCAGCAAAACCGTTCCTCAGCTCAGTCCGGTCACCCAAATCAGCAGGGTGCCACTTCCAGTGCTACTAGTGGGCAATTCCTATATCGACTTTATGCTCTCTAGTACCGGAAATATTAGGAAAATTCTCCTGATATGGTTACTGGTATGTGATAACGCTCAAACTACAGCTCTCATAAGAGTGTAAGCGGTCGTTGTCAAATATAGAACCCAACTGGGTTGGGTGTCGAATCCCACAGAGAATACTTGGTCACTAAGTAAGCAAAGATTAATAGACTTTTGGTGAAAGTTTCATAAAAGGGGGGATTGTAACGTGCAATAATGTAACAAAGTGAAAACGGAAAATAGCAAAGTAAAAAAAAAGAATGTTTAGTAAGATGTTTAACCAATGAGAATTGAGAGTTGGGGTTATATCCACCTTATGAGTTATACGTCTCTATTGGATATGAGTTATGCGGAATTTAGACATGCATGTGCTTATAGAGAGTTGTATTCTATGGTAAATCCAGGCGTCTTTCGACCATCAAGGATTATTTCACTTTAACTCTTTCGAGCTTAAAGCGTGTCTAACGTTACAAACTCTCCAAGAGGTTAATCCAGTTACGGCACTAACTTTTTAACAGGGGTTGGTGACCTATTACCTTGACATTATCTCTTTTCCAGACATATAACTTTTCTTTCGAACAAGTTAATGCTATACTGGCGTATTCTATGCGTTTGCAACCACAAGAATTTGCATTAAGATGAAGAGAATAATGATATAAGCATCATACGAGTCACGAACTCACAAACTCATAGCAATAGATAGTATCTCATAAGGCTTCCATAACCCCAACAGAGAAGTTTAGCTATTCATGAGTGCAACAGAAATCACGATAGACTTTATCATTATACCAAAATAAAGATCTCATATGTAGTAGGGTTTGGTAAGGCGTTAGGCGTGAATTTCCTTTTAGAATAGCGGTTCTCTTGTTGTGGAAATTAAGAGATGAATAGATAAAGAGAAAGTAATTAATTGAAAGAGAATTATTTTCGGAACTCCAGAATTAATTGTATGAATGGAGAGAGATGATAAAAACTTCAGCAACATAGGGTATTTATAACACCCATATCCTATTCCTACTAGGATACTGCATTACTTATCCTAGTCCTACTAGGTTACTGCATTATTATCCTAATCCTACTAAGTTACTGTTGATCCCCAAAGTCTTTAGAAATACTGTTTTTTCCCGGGACAGATATTCCATGTGTCACTTTTGGTCCTTGGCGTCCAAGCTTTCCCTTCCTTCTTTCGTGAAGCTTCCTTGGGCGTCAAGTTATCCATAATATGCTGAAATCTGCATTATTTATACCTGAAAACTTGCTAATCACGTTTGTTAGCTCACTTACAGGAAAAAGGACTAAAAGTGCATGAATTATATATTTTGTCCTCAAAACTTAGCTAAAATATGGGTCAATTATAGTACTTTAGGCGTGTAAATACGCCTATCATCAACACCCCACACTTAAAGCTTTGTTCTTCCTCGAACAAAATATCATGTCCATCTAAACATCTACTTAGGGTTTCACAGCAATAACACAAAATATTCGTCAAGACAGGCACAACAATCATTAACAAAGAGTAGTTTTCTAATCACTTCTAGAAACAATTCAGCCTCCAACATAGACTCGTGATGATGGTTAATTCGTATCCAAAAGTTAAGGCACAAAGAATCATACACAACTACCCAAAACTCATCAACCATGTGTGTCTCACAATATATCACCCATAATCACTCACAAGTATTTTCATCTATCGAAGCATGGGTATAAGATTATCCTTTCTCTCACTCTCACAAAGAATTCATATGTTGCAACTGATGACCATAGGCTTGCCCTTAGTGTAATGCTCTACTAATATCAGAATGTTAAGCTTAGGATCAAATAGGTCTTTACAGGTTGTAATGTAGGCTAAGGGACGGGTAGGACTATTTTGGCCAGAAATAGTGACTATGTTCCTAAGCGCTTTAATACATCACATTATGCCATTAACACTCTCTTTTAATCAACCCTGCTACCTTTTTTTCATCTATCACCCCTTTTCACCTATTTTGCCATTCAAGCATAACTATCTTTTTATTTAATCATAAACACAATTTATCTTTTTGTTTTTTTATTTCTTTTTCTTTTCTTTTCTCTTTTTTTTTATAACACACCTCTATGATAGCCACTCTCTTTTGTTTTTTTGTTTTTTTTCATAACAAATTCAAGTACCAATTCACTTTAAGGCATCACTCTCACCCAATTTCCTCTTATTTTGTCACATGACTTCACAACTTAAATCACTTAGGAATTTGGATCAAATTATGGTCTTGAAAAAAAATGGATTCGGCTTACATATGAGGCTGTCAAAGAAAATGGCTAAAGGCTCAAAGGGGTTGACTAGGATAATGTCCACGGGTAGGTAAAATGAAGGTAAACAAGTATCGGTTGCCAAAGAAATGCCTAAATCATCTCCTAGACTCACACTCTTTATTTCGCTTTACACACACACCAGGCAAGTTCTAGCATCAGCCACAAACACAGAATATACTATCACCTCACACACACAAGGCACATGGTCGACTTTATTGGGAGAAGTACAGACTCTTGACCCAATAGATGAAGGAATTAAACCACACACTTATCACATAATGAGTCATATTTAGAGCCTAAGTGTCTCAATAGTAATGATTCTAGCACAAACTCTTGTCATAACACCATGCCGCTTATCAGAACAATTTCATGCATCAAAATCTACGACAAACAAAAAAATATGACCATAAATATAGGCAAAGAAGTACAGCATATGAATACCAGCACCCCACACTTAGACGGGACACACTGCCCTCAGTGGAAAATAAATACGGAAAACCTGATTAGTCGGACTCCTCTTCTATGTCTGGAGTTATTCCCCCTGCGTTGGAATCATCATCAGAGTTTTCATCCTCAGAGTTTCCTCAAATTGTACCCCACTTGATCCAAAAGTGCGTTGAGGTATTTGTAGCGAGGAGGATTCAGCTTGCTCTTTTCTTCCCCTTTTCTGGCCTTTCTGTGAGGTGGTTGCTTTGTCTTTTCCTTGGCGTGCTTTTGGTGCCATTGTACCTGAGATTAAAATGATAGTCATGTTAGCTTCATCTCGGTAGATACAGTCGACAAACAAACAGTAGTGGCACCACCCCATACTTAATTTGTTGGCACAAACTAATTAAGTGAACATTGTCGATTACTCAAACTTCATCGATATACGTTTAGGCGTTATGTTCCAACAATATGTTCAGCACAGTCATACTTTCATGTCGTCTTAACTATCCTTTCCAAATCTATTTCATGTAATCTTGATCATACTTTCATGTTTGGATTAATGCACTTTTTGAACAAGACTACTACATAGAGATCGTATCAAGTTATGGCATAGAAATAATCACAACATCTCATGCTTGTATTCAATCATGATCTTTATCTCGATGAACGATGCATTCAAACATTCAAGCATTCAATTTTGAATATTATGCAATTAACTTCACCATGGCGACTCCGCAAAAGTATGACAGTGTATAACAATCAAATACAAGTCGGAACAAAATCAAGAACACCCACACGTATTCTTTCACTCAACGAGATGTATCACAACAAATCAACCACATTCAAATCACCAATACTACTTCACGTTTTAACAATTCATTATAGGCGTAGTAGTGTAGTACTTACGGAATATAAAAGAAGAACAAAGAAGTACTTACTTGGTTGATGGCCTTGGAAGATGTTCTTGTAAAGTAAAAAAGCAAAAGGAAAATTTTTGAGAGATTTTGGAGAGGTAGGCGGCACTTAGGTTGAATTTGCAATGCATTTTTGTTCTAAGACTAAGGTTCTATTTATAGGACAAGCTTGGGTCGGGTTTTGACCCATTTGGAATTGGATTTGGAGGCCAAAAGTGACCATAGGCGGCGCCTAATGCTTTGCCTATGCTTGGCATAGGCGGCGCCTAATGCTTTGCCTATGCTTGGCATAGGCGGCGCCTATGCTATGGCATTGTTGAGCATAGGTGGCGCCTATGCTATGGCATTGTTAGGCATAGGCGGCGCCTATGCCATGGCATACTAGATTCAGAGACAGAATGCTTTTGCATAGGCGGCGCCTATGCTATGGCATTGTTGAGCATAGGCGGCGCCTATGCTATGGCACTCTAGAATCCGAGATCTTAGGCCATAGCATAGGCCATGCCTTTTTCGTGGCCTAGATTGACATAGGCCTTGCCTTGTTCTTTTGCCTATATTTTCATAGGCAATGCCTAACCCATATCCTTTTGCTTCTTCATTCCTAACTTACCACCTTCAACATGCAATACTTCCAAATAAAAATTTGAAACCAATCTCCTCTTTTATACCTCTTGCACCTATATTTACTCAAAAACAACAAAAATGATTAGAACGATGGGTTGCCTCCCATCAAGCGCCTTAGTTTTGGTCGTGGCTCGACAAAATCTTAAGAAAATAAAACAATTAAAAATGATGGGTTGCCTCCCACCAAGCGCTTGATTTATTGTCGCGGCACGACATAGCTATCTCGATTACTTAGACTTCATCGAGATAGATGGGGCATCGTTTTCTGAATGGATTCAGACGACGCTGATGCTTACTTGTAGGCATGCAATCTTCTTCGATATGACTCTTGTGCATACATATCCCAGGAGGGATACCAATTATATCATCAATAGTCCAACCCATAGCTCTCTTGTATCTCTTCAGAGCAGAGATGAGAGCCTCTACGTGCTGTTCACTTAAATCATCCATCACACTCACCGGAAGTGTATTTCTACTTCCCAAGCATGCATACCTTAGATAATTGGGGATCTCTTTCGATTCTAGCACTGGGGGCTCTTCAATGGAAGTCTTCGCTATTGGTGACGGTTGATTCTTAAGATCAAGGTCTGGCTGCTTAGGAGTATGAGAATAGGACCCTATTTTTGTTAGAGCACACATAGTTTCTTTATAATCTTCATCGTCTTCATGCTCAACATTCAGCAGCGCAGCAGACAATGGCTCAACAGTAAGTTGTTTCTCTACAGATAATGCTTTCTTATCCTCATAATAAACATCAGCTATGGAGAACACATTCATATTGCTGGGCTACTTCATTTCTTTGCATACATCAAAGCGGACCACTTCGTCATTCAACCAAAATAAAAGCTCATTAGCTCTCATGTCAATAAGCATACTTTCTGTTGCGAGGAAAGGATGTCCCAAGATTATGGGAACTTCAGAATCCACCTCGCAATCCAAAATCACAAAGTCTGCAGGAAAGATAAAGGTAGACACCTTCACAAACACATCATTCAAGATACCCACAGGTCATTTTACCGACCTATCTGCCATCACGAGCCGCATATTAGTTGGTGTAGGGTCGTCCAACTCCAACTTTCTGCAGACGGATAGTGGCATCAAATTGATGCTAGCTCCCAAATCGCACAATGCCTTAGCAAAATTCATAGATCCAACCATGCAAGGAATAGTGAAAGCACCAGGGTCTGCCTTCTTCTGTACTAAGGACCTTGTGGCAATTGCACTGTAATAATGAATATTATCTGCCGGCTCATAGCTTACTGCCCACTTCTTTGTTAAAAGGTCCTTCATGAATTTAGCGTATTCAGGCATCTGCTCTAGCGCTTTCACCTAAGGAACATTAATAGTCAGCTGCTTCAACATAGTCATGAATTTACTGAACCTGGTATCATCAGCTTTCTTCTTCAGTCTCTGTGGAAAAGGTGGTGGTGGAAAGGGAATCTCCACCACTTTCTTTTTACCTTGCTTCCAACTATCAATCTTTTCAGGCTGCAAACGTCTAGGGTTGACGTCATGAACACACTCTTCAGCTTCTTCGGCCTCTTCACATTCTGCATCAATAACATTATCCGCTATATCATCAACCACTTGTTTGTCCTTGGATAGATTTTCCAACACTTTACCACTCCGGGTAGTAATAGCCATGCATGATCCGTCGTTCCTTGGGTTTTGCACTGTATCGCTGGGTAGTGTTCCAGCCTTTCTTTGGTCAAATGCCACTGATAATTGACTCAATTGTTGCTCCAGCTATTTTATTATAGTAGAATGCGAGTCAACCAATTGCTTCATTGAGGATAGATCATTTATTACCTCAGTTACTCCTATGTTGGTTGCCTCTACTCCTTTCAGTAGCTTAGCCATCATATCTTCCATGGACATATTTCCAGCACCAGATGCAGTGGCGTCACATCTTCCAGGAGGAACATACAAACCACTCTTGTCGGTATTATTTTTCTAACTACCTTGATCGCGATCCTTGTATCCAGATTTACCATAATAGATCTGACCTTGGTTTCCTTGGGCATTGCCTCGGAAACCCCCCTGATTATTCAAGTAGTTGGCTTCTTCCTCTGAATCGGATTCGTCTCTTCCTTTTGACGCAACTGCTTTGACTTTTTCGGTCTTCCCTGATAATAGATGCTTTGTAAGAAGATCCAGCTGTGTTTTCATGTGCGTCATATCTTGATCACGTTTCTCTTGTTTATGCCTCTGCTCTGCAGTTATGCCAACAGATACGGTAGAGCTTGCTACCTCAGAATCCTTAGTATGCCAAGCTCTACTCTGCTTTGTCATACGATCTAGCATATCACTTGCCTCGAGAAAAGTAAGGTCCATGAATGACCCACCTGCAACATTATCAACCACTGGCTTAGTCACTGAGTTCAAAGCCCTGTATAATATCTCCATCAAGTGGATGTTGGTCATTTGATGATTTGGGCACCGCATAAGCTTCTTCTTGAACCTCTCCCATGTTTCGTGGAGAGCTTCAGTTGAAAGCTGTCGAAAATTGCTGATCTCATCTCTCAACTGTGCTCTCTTGTATGGCGGGAAGAATCTTTCTAGGAAAGCGTCTTTCAGTTACCTCCAATTAGTAATAGAATCAAGAGTCAGCCCATTCAACCATAGAGTTGCCTCCCCAGATAGAGATAATGGAAATAAGCACAGCCGAATTGTATTCTGTCCAACGCCTGGATTGTCGAATGACTTGCATGTTGAGATGAAGTTGATCAGAAGCATATATGGATCATCGCCTGCAAGTCCACCAAATAATCCCTTAAGCTGCAATAGTTGAATCATGGTGCTGGTGATATTGAACTTTGCTCCAGGTGCCAAGGGCGGAGGAATAATAGCTCCTGTAGCACCAGCTCCATCCAGATCGCCATCATCATCATCAAAAGGAGCCTGCACAGCTCGGCGGTCAGGTCTCATTTTAGCGAGACGATCTCTCCTATGCATAGGTGCCGCCACTTCATCAGTACGCCTAGGATTCAGTAGCTCCTCATCACCCAGGTCCTCATCATCAGGATTTGTTGCACGACCTGGGTTATTAATCAATAACTGCTCCTGTTGAGCCGCCCTTCTGTCAATGTCACGTTGTGCATCTATTCTGCCAATAAGTTGCGGTTCAGGGTTTATGGGTAATAATGGTTGACCAGAACTTCGAGTATTTGGCATGCACTGAACAAAACCTGCAGAAAACTAAAACAAAACCTAAAAGTAAAGTACGAGAATCTTTGACCAAAGGGTCTAGTAACTATCACAAACTTAGTTGACAAACGTATTCCCCAGCAACGGCGCCAATTTTTGATAACGCTCAAACTACAGCTCTTGTAAGAGTGTAAGCGGTCGTTGTCAAATATAGAACCCAACTGGGTTGGGTGTCGAATCCCATAGAGAATACTTGGTCACTAAGTAAGCAAAGATTAATAGACTTTTGGTGAAAGTTTCGTAAAAGGGGGGATTGTAACGTGCAGTAATATAACAAAGTGAAAATGGAAAATAGCAAAGTAAAAAGAAAGAATGTTTAGTAAGATGTTTAACCAATGAGAATTGAGAGTTGGGGTTATATCCACCTTATGAGTTATACGTCTCTATTGGCTATGAGTTATGCGGAATTCAGACACGCATGTGCTTATAGACAGTTGTATTCTATGGTTAATCCAGGCGTCTTTCGACCATCAAGGATTATTTTACTTTAACTCTTTCGAGCTTAAAGCGTGTCTAACAGTACGAACTCTCCAAGAGGTTAATCCAGTTACGGCACTAACTTTTTAACAGGGGTTGGTGCCCTATTACCTTGACATTATCTCTTTTCCAGACATATAACTTTTCTTTCAAACAAGTTAATGCTATACTGGCGTATTCTATGCGTTTGCAACCACAAGAATTTGCATTAAGATGAAGAGAATAATGATATAAGCATCATACGAGTCACGAACTCACAAACTCATAGCAATAGATAGTATCTCATAAGTCTTCCATAACCCCAACAGAGAAGTTTAGCTATTCATGAGTGCAACGGAAATCACGATAGACTTTATCATTATACCAAAATAAAGATCTCGCGTGTATTAGGGTTTGGTATGGCGTTAGGCGTGAATTTCCTTTTAGAATAGCGGTTCTCTTGTTGTGGAAATTAAGAGATGAATAGATGAAGAGAAAGTAATTAATTGAAAGAGAATTGTTTTCGGAACTCCAGAATTAATTGTATGAATGAAGAGAGATGATAAAAACTTCAGCAACATAGGGTATTTATAACACCCATATCCTATTCCTACTAGGATACTGCATTACTTATCCTAGTCCTACTAGGTTACTGCATCATTATCCTAATCCTACTAAGTTACTATTGATTCCCAAAGTCTTTAGAAATGCTGTTTTTGCCCGGGACAGATAATCCATGCGTCACTTTTGGTCCTTGGCGTCCAAGCTTTCCCTTCCTTCTTTCGTGAAGCTTCCTTGGGCGTCAAGTTATCCATAATATATTGAAATTTGCATCATTTATACCTGAAAACTTGCTAATCACGTTTGTTAGCTCACTTACAGGAAAAAGGACTAAAATTGCATGAATTATATATTTTGTCCTCAAAACTTAGCTAAAATATGGGTCAATTATAGTACTTTAGGCATGTAAATACGCCTATCATCAGTACGTTACAGATATTTCACTTGCATATTTACGCTTTGCTAGATCCAAGAGCTTCCTTATCTTTTGTTACTCTTTATATAGCAGTTGATTTCGGAGTCAGGCCCAAAATTCTAGTAGAGCCCTTTTCAATATTTACCCCTGTGGGTATACATGAACTTCCCGATTATGATATTCAGAAATTCACCTCAGCAAACTTAGTCAAATTAGAGATGAGTGATTTTGATGTTATTCTCAGCATAGATTGGCTTCATTCCTACTATGCCATAGTCGACTGCGGAATTAGATTAGTCCAGTTCCAGTTTCCAAATGAACCTATCCTAGAGTGAAAGGGTAGTGTATCCCCTTTTAGAGGTTGGCTTATTTCCTACCTTCGAGCATGAAAAGTGATATCTAAGGGATATTTCTATAATCTTATTCATGTTAAGGATTCTAGTTCTGAGACTCCCAGTTTTGAATCACTCCCAGTCGTGAGTGAATAGTTAGATATCTTTCCCGGAGATCTTCCAGGAATTTCCCCTGAAAGGGAAATAGAATTTGGCATTGATCTTCTTCCAGATACTCAGCCTATATCTGTTTTGCAATACATAATGGCACCAGCAGATCTCAAAGAACTAAAAGAGCAGTTGAAGGATCTCTTAGATAAGGGATTCATCAGACCCAGTGTGTCCATATGGGGTGCACCAGTCTTATTAGTGTGCAAGAAAGAAGGTTCTTTTAGAATGTGCATTGATTACTTTCAGATCAATAAAGTCACAGTCAAGAACAAGTATCTACTTCCCCGAATTGACGACTTCTTTGACCAACTTCAAGGTGCCAACTACTTCTCTAAGATAGAGCTCAGATCATGCTATCATCAGCTTAGAGTCAGAGAATGTGAATTCTAAAAATAGCTTTTCAAACTCGATATGGTCACTTCGAATTCCTAGTCATGTCATTTGGTCTTACTAATGCCCCTACAACTTTCATGGACTTGATGAATCATGTGTTCAAGCAGTACTTGGACATATTGATCATAGTCTTCATAGATGATATCGTTGTCTATTCCTGTAGTGAGCATGATCATCGAGATCATCTCAGAATTATACTTCAGACTCTCAGAGATTATTAGCTATTTGACAAATTCAGTAAGTGTGAATTTTGGCTAAGGTCAGTAGAATTCCTTGGTCATATCATTTCTGGTGATGGTATTTGAGTAAATCCTCAAAAGACTGAAGTAGTAAGAAACTGGCCTCGAGTTGTCTCTCCATTAGATATCAGGAGTTTCTTGGGTCTGACTGGCTATTACAGATGGGTTGTAGAAGTATTTTCTTCTATTGCATCCCCTCTGTCCAGATTGACTCAGAAGAAAATCAAGTTTCATTGGTAAGATCCTTACGAGAAGAGTTTTAGGGGTTGAAGACTCAACTCACCTCAGCTCCAGTTCTAGCTCTTCCAGATAATTCAATTGGCTTCGTAGTGTATTGTGATACATCCAGAGTAGGTTTGGGTTATGTCCTCATGCATCATTATAAGTTCATAGCTTATGCCTCCAGACAACTTAAACCCCATGAGAAGAATTATCCTACTCATGATCTTGAGGTAGCAGCTGTAGTATTTTCCTTAAAGATTTGGAGGCATTATTTATATGGTGTTCATGTAGATGTGTTCATAGATCATAAGAGTCTCCCGTATGTATTTTCTCAGAAAAATTTCAATCTTTGTTAGAGAATATGGTTAGAGATCTTGAAAGATTATGACATGAGTGTCCTTTATCATTCGAGCAAAGCCAACGTAGTGGACGACACTCTCAGTAGATTGTCTATGGGTAGTATTGCTCATGTTGAGGGCAGTAGGAAGAATCTAGCTAAGGAAATCCATCAACTTGATAGACTAGGCATTTGCTTAGTCAATACAGATGAGGAGGATATATTGGTTCAGAGTAGTTCAGAATCATCTCTAATTTCCGAGGTGAAAGAAAAGCAAGATAAAGATCCCAATCTATTCAAGTTGAAAGAGTCACTCAAGGAATATAAAGTAGAGGTTTTCTCCCAAGGGGGAGATGGTGATTTACGTTGTTAGGGTCTTCTCTGTGTTCCAGGTGTAGAGGACTTAAGGCAGTGAATTCTTGCAGAGGTGCATGGTATGCGCTACTCTATTTATCCAGGGGCCACAAAGATGTACCATAACTTACGGGAGATCTATTGGTGGAGTGGGATGAAGAAAGATGTTGTAGAGCTTATGGATAAGTGCTCTACATGTCAGCAGGTTAAGATAGAGCATCATAAGCCTAGTGGGTCCATGCAAGAGTTCCATATTCCTACTTGGAAGTGGGAAGAAGTGAACATGGACTTCGTGACTGGTTTGCCTCGTACTCGTCATCAGCATGATGCAGTTTGGGTCATTGTAGATAGAATAACCAAATCAACTTATTTCCTTCTAGTCCATACCTCTTATTTAGCCGAGGATTATGCTAAACTCTACATCAGAGAGTTGGTCAGATTGCAAGGTGTTCTACTATCTATTAAATCAGATAGAGGTACCCAGTTCACCTCTCACTTCTGGAAAGTATTCCAAAAAGGTCTTGGTACCCAAGTTTATCTCAGTACAACCTTTTATCCTCAGATGAATGGTCAAGCAGAAAGAACCATTCAGAACTTAAAATATATGTTTAGGGTGTGTGCAATTGATTTCAAGGGTAGTTGGGATGAACACTTGCCTTTGATTGAGTTTGCATACAATAATAGCTATGATTCCAGTATTTGGATGGCTCCATTTAAAGCTTTCTATGGTAGGAGATGCATATCTCTAGTCGGTTAGTTCAAAGTTAGTGAGGCCTCAGTTATAGGGCCTGGCTTAATATTCGATGCCTTAGAAAAAGTCCAGATGATCAGATAAAGACTCTGGGCTACTCAGAGCCGACAGAAGCCTTATGCAGATGTGCGTTGAAAGGACCTCGAGTTTGAGGTTTTTGACTATGTCTATCTAAAGATCTCTCCCATTAAGGAAGTGCATAGATTCGTCAAAAATTGAAAGCCCAGTCCCCGATATATCAGTCCCTTCAAGATTCTCAATTACTTCTGCAAGGTAGATTATGAGCTCAAGTTTTCTTCAGATCTAGCCTCAATTCGTTCAGTTTTTCTTGTCTCCTTTCTCATGAAGTTCATAGATGATCCATCAGTCATAGTCCCTGTTGAGGGTGTCGACATTCAGAGCAGCCTCTCTAATGAAGATATTCCAGTCGAAATTCTAGACTATCAGACTCATAGACTGCGGAACAAAGAAGTCCCTCTAGTCAAAGTTCTTTGGTGAAATCAGTCCTTTGAGGGATCTACTTGGGAATCATAAGCAGACATGCGTGCTGAGTATCCTCACTTCTTTTCTGCTAACTCAGATCAAGAACAAGGTAACAGTTCTCCTTAAGCTCTTCAGTTTTTATGTCCAGATTTTAGTTACAACTTGGTATCAGTCTCATGTTCAGTATTCTATTTTAAACTTGGTACTAAGTACCATTGCATATTCAGTCATATGTTAATGCATCAGCTTAGTCGTGTGTTCATGCATCAAACATGCATTCTCTTTGTGAGAACCTCAGTTATCAAAAATCTCCATCATGCATTCATGTATTAACTCAATCATGTGTGAAATTCAATAAGCTTTCCATCGATATAAGATTCACCCAAATTCGATAATCGGGTAAAAAGTTATGACTATTTCAAGTTTCCGTCGTAAAACAATGCCATATTAGTCAACGGCGCGCCGTGCCACAAGAGAAAATTGCATATGTCAAATTCCAGTAGGGGTCAACGATAGTGGCGCATTGTGTCAAACTTCTAGGTCACAAATGAAGTGGCAACACGATGGCTCCACGTCGCACCATCCCCTAATTTCCCAGTTGTCAAATTCCAGTGATACGACGCTATAGCGCCGCTTCGCACCAGGGTTCCAAGTCAGGAAATTTTCACCAAATTTAAAAGATACATCCAAGGTAAATGGGGTCAATTTCCCACCCCTATTTATACCCAATAACACGTGATTTAGCCATTCTTCACCCAAAATATACAAGTTTCTCTTAATTTTCTCTCAAGAACAAACTAGGGTTTCAATTGGGGATACAATTTCAAGAAAATATTGCCATCAATCTTCGCTAAATCAAGAACTAAGGTATGCGTTGTGTTGATTTATTGATTCCTTTCATCGATAAAGCTCAAGAACCCTATTTTGAATTATGAATCATGATTATTATGTTGTGGGTTGCTCGAGTTATGTGATGGTTGTTGTTTGATTCCCATGTTGGAATCCTTATGTGAAATTATTAAAACTACATTAGCATAGAAATTAAAATCCATAAAATTGGGTGGTTTATGATTTATGAAATTTGATGATTTAACCTATGCCTTAAGTTGTGAATGTAAGGTGTCTGATAAAATTCCTAAAGGGATAGAAATTATGCACTATCACTAAATTGTGAGCTAAATGACAATGTATGCTTTAAACTTATGTTCAAAATGACTTCCATGTTATTCGTATGTATTGAAATTTCTTGTGGTATTTCTCATGAGTTAGCCTTATGAAATTATGCTATGTATACATTCTATCTTATTCACGTACCAAGCTATGATAATAAAATGCCCATGAAATATCTCCAACTATTCTATTATGGATTGTTGATGTTGGTCATGTATTCAATATTTTAATGCCTTGTCAGTTTCCTTCCATTGAGTCCTAGGGGTACGTGTACCCAAAAAATATAGTTGTGTGCCTAAAGTCAGTGACATATTTTCGAGATATCCTCAGTCAAGCCATGATCCATAGAACTGAGTCGGTCGTGTAACTCATGTAAGCTCAGTAATTCAGTAATTTCAATAGTATTCCGTCAGTTAACGGAACTCCAAGAATTCAGTGTAGTCCAGTTCAGTTAATCATGTTCAGTGTCTATTCAGATGGGAGTAGGAATTAGCACTGATTGAACCCAAGGATGGAAACACACACTTTCACATGAGGGTGTGATTCTTAGAAGTCATCCTTGCATTCCAGAACTATGTAGCCAACAGAGGTTTAGACATCAACACTGTCATATGAGGGTTGATGAAGTGGATAAACACTGTCAGATGAGGGTCCCACCATTTACATTTGGGGACACTGCCAGATGAGGGTCCCACCATTTATTTTTCGGGACACTGTTAGATGAGGGTTACCCACAACTTGTCCTTACTAGTGGTGTGGTATTGGCAACCTTCCAATCAGGGCACATATTGGACCCCAGATCAGCTATTATGGCACATATTGGGGCATGTCAGTTAGATACTACTTCCTACAATTTCATTTACAGAATTTAGGACTGTCAGATACAGTCAACTCAGAACAGTACGGAACTCAGCTAGTTCCATTAGAATCTAGAATGTTAGATATAGTCATTCAGAATCAGTTATTTTAGTTAAATAGTTAGCAGTATCTCATGTTGTCCGTAATAAGACTCAGTAATCATGTTATAACAAACTAATTTACAGTTATTATGTATTCATAAATGTATTCTCATGTTCATATTATTCAGTCAGTTAGTATAGATCATGCATGCTAACCCTTTGCATTCATCCTACCTCACATATATTCTAGTACATTCAAAGTACTGACGTATTTGCGCTATGGTGTCTTTACCATAGGTTCAGAAGTACGAGCCCTAGAGCATCAATAACACTTATGTCTCCATAGTCAGAGTTAGTAGTGAGTCCTTATCTATCGAGGACATGATCATTTCTTTATTATCTGATTAATTAGTTTATTAGTTGGAGTTAGTTGGGGACATGTACCATCATCTCCTTATTCAGACATTTATGTTTTAGAGGCTTTTCAGACTATAGTATATTTAGATAGTTTTGTTTTGGGCATTTATACCCCATCCCAGATGCTATATTTTATTGGATATTATGTTATAGTTTGAACTTTATGGCCTTTTATTTTATGTTTCAGTCATGGGTTAGCTTGTGGTCCTTTGGGATCATGAGCACCGTGTCGCATTTTAGGTACCAAATTCAGGGCGTTACATATGGACTGGAAGGAAATAAGTTGATTTGGTCATTCTCCCTACAATGACCTAAACTGAATCATGCTGGCGACGAGTACGAGGCAAACCCATCACGAAGTCCATGTTCACTTCGTCCCACTTCCAAGTAGGAATAATGAACTCCTGCATGGACCCACTAAGCTTCTGATGCTCTATCTTTACCTGCTTACATGTAGAGCACTTAGCCATAAACTCTGCAACCTCTCTCTTTATCCCACTCCACCAATAAATTTCCTACAAGTCGCGGTACATCTTTGTGGCCCCTAGATGAATAGTATAGCGCACACCATGAGATTTTGCAAGAAATTGCTGCCTTAAGTCATCTACACCTAGAACACACAGACGAACCTAACAACGTAGAACACCATCTCCCCCTTGGGATAAAACCTCTACTTTTTTATCCTTTATTGACTCTTTTAACTTGACAAGGCTGGGATCTCTATCTTCTATTTCTTTCACCTCGAAAACTAGAGATGATTCTAAACTACTCTGAACCCATATGTCACCCTCTTCTGAATTGACTAAGCGAATACCTAGTCTAGCAAGCTGATGGATTTCCTGAACTAACTTTATATTTCTTTCCTCAACATTAGCAACTGTAATACCCAAAATTTTCTTTCTAGCTAATTTTGTCGCAAGAATGCCTAGTATTAGATTCTAAAGTTAATGATGACTATTCCATGAGGAATCTTTAAGATTCACTTTTTTTCATGCGTAAAATTCAATAATATTTCCATCAATATAAAATTTCCCCAAATCCAACACCCAGGCGAAGAGTTAGAGACTTTTTAGTGAGACAGTGTATTACTTGAGCCTCCAGTGCATCGCGGAGATAGCTCAAATGGAAATTGTCAATTTCTAGTGTTGCTCTATGATTGTGGCGCGTCACTCTAAACTTCCCGGTCGTAGACAAGGTGGCAACACGATAGCTCCGCGTCGCTCCACCGTGCAATTTCCTATTTGTCTCTTTCGAGTGACTTGGCACGACAGTGGCGCGTCGCACCAAGGATGAAAATTGGAAATTTTTCTCAGAAGTTAAAGACGTGTCCTAGGGTTAAAAAGGTCATTTTCTCCACCCTATATAAGCCTTATAACACGAGATTTATCCATAATTCAGTAACTTATACTCAATTACTCTAAAAAAACTCTCAAGAACAAGCCCTAGGGTTATCATAGAAGGTTCAATTCCAAGGGAATTCATCATCAAATTTTAAGAATTTCTCAGTCAACCTTGGAAAAATCACAAACTAAGGTATGCGTAGTGATCATCCACGGATTCCTTCCATTCGTGGAGTCCAAGAATCATGTTTTAAATAACCTATTGTGATTTGCTTGTTGTGATTTGATCATGTTCATGTTCATAGTTGTTTTTTATGTTTCAAGAGGGTGTTTTGATGACTTTCCATGAAGTATGTGAGTTTGTTGATTGAAAACCTATGAGTTTTGGTAGTTTTAGATTCTTAAATTGATGATTTCACCTATGCTATAAAGTGTGCATGTAAGGTATTTGATAAAATGCCTAGAATGATAGAATCATGTTCCTTATGACTCAATAGTATATAAATGACAAGTCCATGTTAACTCTTATGATGCAACATAATTTCCAAGCTCTTGTTGTGTATTGACTTTTGTGTTATGCAACGTTCATGATATTGAAATCATGCAAGTATGTACATGTTATATGCATTCCCTTCCATGATCAAAACTATGATAACCATGTGAAGCATGAAATCCCTTATATATGACATTATGAATTATGAACTCTATTCCTATGATCAAGAAGTATTAAAGATTGTTGGTGTTGGTCATGTATTCGGGAATGTCATGCCTTGTCAGTTTCCTTCTATCGAGTCCTGGAGGTACTCGTACCCGAAAAAAATATAGTTGTGAGCCTAGAGCCATGCCATGTTTTTATGATACTCTCAGTCAACCCATGTTCCATAAAAGTCAGTCAGACAGGTGACTCAGGAAATCACAGAAATATCAAGAACTTAGTACTCAGTAAGATCAGTACTCCCATAAACTCAGTTATTTTTCAAATATCAAGAGTGTTCTGTCAGTCAATGGAATTCAGTAAAATCAGTCCATGTACAATCAGTCAATCATGTTCAGTATCTTTAGATGGTGTAGAAATTAACACCGAGTGAACCCAAGGATGGGAACACACACTGTTAGGTGAGGGTGTGACTCTTAGCAGTCATTCTTGTGTTCCAAAACTATGTAGCCAATATAGGTTGAGACATCAACACTGTCAGATGAGGGTTGATGAGGTGGATAAGCACTGTCAAATGAGGGTACCCACAGTTGTTCTTACCAGTGGCGCGTTATTGACATCCTTCCAATTAGGGCATAGATTGGACCCCAGCTCGACTGTTCTAGAGCATTCGGGGCATGTCGATTAAATAACTATTCCCATAGTTTCAGTATTAGTATCAGTAAAAGAACTCATATAGTTCTTCAAATTTTAGGACTGTCTGATATAGTCAACTAAGTCACAATATGAAACTCAGATAGTTCCAAGAGATTTAGGACTGTCAGACATAGTCACTCATGTTATTAGTTATTTCAGTTATCAGAACTCCAATATCAGTTATGCTAGATATCAGTAAATTCACGTCATCAGTATATAGGTTCAGTTATCATGTTCTCAAGATCTCAGTTACTATGTATTCATGTGTGCACTCTCACGTTCATATTAGTCAGACAATTATTATCATTCATAGATCTAAGCCACATGTGTTCAGCCCACCTCACACGTATACTAAGTACATTCTTTTGTACTGACACACTTGCGCTATGGTGTTTTCTTTTTATGTTACACCATAGGTTCAGAGACACGACTCCCAGATCAGCAGCAGTAGTAGCATTCTAGGGTTCAGAGTTTTAGCAGTGAGTTCTCATTCTCTGAGGATGTGATCTTATTTTATTATATCAATTTAGTTTTCTGTTGATGGAGTTTGTTGGCGACATGTCCCATCAACTCCTTAGTCAGATAGTTAGAGGCTTTCACATGACTACATTATTTTTCATGGTTTTCAGACTTCAGTATTTTAGTTTTGTTTTGGTATCAAGATACCACTCTATGTCAGACATTATTGTTATTATTTAGTTATTCTCAGTATTGAACCTTACGGCCTCTCAATGCATATTTCCACATTTGTATGTCATATTATGAAGTGTACAGGTACTGATATCAGTCATGGCTTAGCTTGTGGTCCTTCGGGGTCATGAGAATTGTGTAGTGTCCCGATTTAGATAATTGGGGTGCTACAAACTTAGTATCAGTACTTATTGTTCAATAGAGTCCTAGGAAGTCTGAAAGCCACATCTAGTAGAGTCTTGTACGTAGGTGTGCTGCGCGGCACATTTATGTGCATAAGGGTATGAGATGTTTTAAGAAACAGTTTCCTTTCTTTTAGTATTTATGTCATCCCAGTGAGCATAATAACAATTCAATCTCTCAGTCTAATCCGTTTCTCATCTTGATTTTAGTATATGCCTCGAAAGAGAAGAAACCAGTCAGCTTCTCAGCCCGAAGATCCTTTGGGCGAGCATATTTCTCAGGCGTAATTCAGAACCGCATTTACCACTCTTGCTCAGTCTGTAGCTTCCCATAATGAGCGGCCAATAGTTATTTCGGCTAACCCAGTGTCCAACTCAGTTGTAGCTAGGGTTTAAAACTTCACCCGAATAAATCCTCCAACTTTCCTCTGGTCTAAGGTAGATGAAGACTCTCAGGAATTCATAGATCAGGTCCATAAAGTGACAAATATTATGGGGGTGACTACTTTTGAGAGTGCTGAGTTAGCCACAAACCAATTACAAGATGTGGATCATACTTGGTACAAGCAGTGGAAGTCCAAAAAGGTAGATGGTGCAGGTCTTATACAGTGGGAGGAGTTTGTCACGACTTTCTTAGATAGATTCTTTCCCCAGGAGTTGAAGGAGGTGAAGGTTATAGAGTTCATCAACCTCAGGAAAGGCAATATTACAGTGAAAGAGTATTCTCTTAGCTTTACTCAATTAGCAAGATATGCCCCTCATGTGGTTGTACACAACAGAGCTAAGATAAGAATGTTTGCTTCAGTTGTAAATAAAAGTGTGGTTAACGAGTGCAGATCCACCATGGTAAATAGTGACATGACTTTAGATCAACTCATGAGTCATGCTCAGTAGATAGGGGAGAAGAATATTAAGCAGAGGGAAAAGCATAATAAGAAAGATAGGACGGGTAGCTTCAATGTTAGATAGCCTAAATCAGAAGGAGGAAACCGTTCCCAGTTTCTTCCTAAGTCATCAGTTCCAGTTCCTTCTACATCCAGTGCTCCAGTTCCTAAGTTCAAAGAGGGTAAAAAAGATAGAGCGCCAGGCTCTAAGTCTCAAGGCAGTGTCAGAAATGGCTGAACTAATCCCCTATGTCAGACTTATGGTAAGAACCATAAGGGTGATTTCAGAGATGGTAGTGATGTATTTTTCAATTATGGCAAGCCAGTCCACAGAGTAAGAGATTGTCCCCATTCGGGTTATCAGGGTCCGCCGAACCATTCCGTAACTTAGTCTGATCTCCCAAACCAGTAGGGTGCCAATTCCAGTGCTACTAGTGGGCAATGTCCAAATTGTCTCTATGCTCTTCAGACCCAACAGGATCAGGAAAATTCTCCTGATGTTGTTACTGGCATATTACAGATCTTTCATGTTCATGTTTATGCTTTTTTAGATCCAGGTGCATCCCTGTCTTTTGTTATTCTTTATATAGAAGGAGATTTTGGAGTCAGTCCTGAAATTCTAGTAGAACCCTTTTCAGTATCTACCTCATTGGGCAAAACCATCGTAGCTTGATGGGTATACAGGAACTGCCCGGTTATGATATTTCAGAAAGTCGCGTCAGCAGATTTAGTCGAGTTAGAGATGACTAATTTTGATGTCATTCTCAGCATGGATTGGCTTCATTCCATCTATACGAAAGTCAACTGCAAAAATAGAATAGTTTAATTTCAATTTAGAAATGAACCCATCCTAGAGTGGAAGGGTAATACTTCAGCGTTAAGAGTTCAGCTTGTTTCCTACCTTCAGGCAAGGAAAATAATATCTAAGGGGTGTGTTTATTATCTCGTGCATGTTAAGGAAACTAGTTCTAAATATCCCAGTGGTTAATTAGTATTCAGATGTCTTTCCCAAAGATCTTCCAGGCATTCCTCCCAAAAAGGAAATAGACTTCGGCATAGACCTTCTTTCAGGTACTCAGCCTATCTCTATTTCGCCAGACATAATGGCACCAGTAGAACTCCAGGAACTGAAAGAACAATTAAAGGATCTCTTAAATAAGGGATTCAAAAGATCCAGGATTTCCTCGTGGGGCGCACCAGTCTTATTCGTACGAAAGAAAGACGGTTCCCTCTGAATGTGCATAGATTACCGACAACTCAATAAAGTCACGGTTAAGAACAAGTATCCTCTTCCCAGAATCGATGACTTATTTGACCAACTTCAGGTTTCCAGTTATTTCCCTAATATAGACCATAGTTTAGGCTACCATCAGCTCAGAGTTAGAGAATGTGACATTTCAAAGACAGCTTTCCGTACTTGGTATGGTCACTTCGAATTTCTAGTCATGTCCTTTGGTCTTACCAATGCCCCAGAAGCTTTCATGGACTTGATGAGCCGTGAGTTCAAGTAGTACTTGGACATGTTCATCATAGTCTTTATAGATGATATTTTGGTCTATTCCCGCACAAAGCATGATCATGCAGACCATCTCAGAATAGTACTTTAGACTCTCAGAGATCATCAGCTATTCACCAAATTCAGTAACTATGAATTTTTTCTAAGGTTAGTAGCGTTTCTTGGTCATATCATTTCCGGTGATGGCATTATAGTAGATCCTCAGAAGACCGAAGCGGTAAGAAACTGGATTCGCCCTGTCTGTCCATCAGATATCAGGAGTTTCTTAGGCTTGGCAGGATATTACAGATGGTTTATTAAGGTATTTTATTATATTGCATCCCCTATGTCCAGATTGACTTGGAAGAAGGTCAAGTTTTAGTGGTCATATTCTTTATGAGAAGAGTTTTCAGGATTTGAAGACTCGACTCACCTTAGCTCCAGTTCTAGCTCTTCCAGATGGTTCAGATGGGTTCATAGTGTATTGTGATGCATCTATATTAGGTTTGGGTTTTTCCCTCATGCAGCATGGTAAGGTCATAACCTATGTCTCCATATAGTTAAAGCCCCATGAGAAGAATTATCCTACTCATGATCTTGAGTTAGAAGCTGTAGTATTTGCCTTAAATATTGGGAGGCATTATCTCTACAGAGTTCATGTAGATGTCTTCACATATCATAAGAATCTTCAGTATGTTTTTTCTCAGAAAGATCCCAATCTTCATCAGAGAAGGTAGTTAGAGCTCTTGAAAGATTATGATATGAACGCCCTTTATCATCCGGGCAAGTCCAATGTAGTGGCCGACGCTCTCAGTAGACTGTCCATGGGTAAAGTTTCTTATGTTGAGGACAGTAAGAAGGAGTTAGTTCATGAAGTTCATTAGCTTGCCAGACTAGGCATTCACTTAGTCGATTCTTCAGAGGGTGGTGTATGTGTTCAGAGTAGTTTAGAATCATCTCTAGTTTCCGAGGTGAAAAAAAGCAAGACAGATATCCTAGCCTTGTCAAGCTAATAGAGTTAGAGAGAGTTCATAAAGTAGAGGTTTTCTCCCAAGGGGGAGATGGTGTCCTTCGTTTTCAGGGTCGTCTGTGTGTTCCAGGTGTAGATGACTTGAGGCAGCGAATTCTTACAGAAGCGCATGGTGCGTGATACTCTATTCATCCAGGGGCCACTAAGATGTACCGCGACTTGCGGGATATCTATTGGTGGAGTGGGATAAAGAGATATGTTGTATAGTTTGTGGCCAAGTGCTCTACATGTCAGCAAGTTAAGATAAAGCATCAGAAGCCTAGTGGTTCTATGCAGGAGTTCACCATTCCTACTTGGAAGTGGGAACAAGTGAACATAGATTTCATGACGGGTTTGCCTCAAAATTATCATAAGCATGATTCAGTTTGGGTTATAGTAGACCGAATAACCAAGTCAGCTCATTTCCTTCCAGTTCATACCTCTTATTCAGCGGAGGATTACGCCAAACTCTATATCAGGGAGTTGGTCAGATTACACGGTGTTCTATTATCTATCATCTCAGATAGAGGTACCCAGTTCACCTCTCACTTCTGGAAAGCATTCCAAAAGGGTCTTGGTACCCAAGTTCATCTCAGTATAGCCTTTCATCCTCAGACAGATGGTCAAGAAGAAAGGACCATTCAGACTCTTAAAGATATGCTAAGGGCGTGTGCAATTGATTTCAAGGGTAGTTGGGATGACTACTTACCTTTGATAGAGTTTGCATACAATAATAGCTATCATTCCAGTATTTAGATGGTTCCATTTGAAGATCTCTATGGTAGGAGATGTAGATCTCTAATTAGTTGGTACGAAGTTAGTGAGGCCTCAGTCATAGGGCCTGACTTAGTGTTTGATGCATTAGAGAAAGTCCAGTTGATTAAAGAAAGACTCTGGGCTTCTCAGAGATGATAGAAGTCTTATGCAGATATGTATAGAAAATATATCGAGTTTGAAATTGGTGATCATGTCTACCTTAAGATCTTTCCCATGAAGGGAGTGAAGAAGTTCAGCAAGAAGGGAAAGCTCAGTCCCCGAAATATTGGCCCCTACAAGATTCTCAATCGCTTAGGCAAGGTAGCTTATGAGCTCAATTTTTCCTTCAGATCTAGCCTCAGTTCATCCAGGATTTCATGTCTCTTTGCTCAAGAAGTGCGCAGGTGACCCATCAATAGTAGTCCCAATTCGGAGCATTGATGTTCAGAACAACCTCTCTTATGAAGAGATTCCAATTGAAATCCTAGATTAGCATACTCGTAGACTAAGGAACAAAGAAGTCCCTTTAGTAAAAGTTCTTTGGAGAAATCAGTCTGTTGAGGGAGCTACTTGGGAAGCAGAAGCGGACATGCACACCAAGTAACCTCACCTCTTCTCCGTCAATCCAAATCAAGATCAAGGTAATAGTTCTCCTTAAGCTTATTCAGCTTCACGTTCAGTATTCAATACAACTTAGTATTCAGTTGCAGGCTCATGTTTCATCACAAATTTGGTATCAAGTACCGTTGCATATTAGGTCATGCATTCATGTACCATCTCAATTATGAAATTATGCATCAGAGATGCATTCTCATTGTGAGAAACTTAGTTCTTCAGAACACACAGTTATGCATTCATTAATCAGTTACACATGCATCAGATATGCATGTTCCATATGTTATGTTCAACTTGTTAGTCATGAGATCATGTTCTAGTTATCCATGTTCAGTTCATGTTTAGCTTTTTGTTCCCCCTCTCAGCCAGTCTCATTTGAGAACGAATGTTCCCAAGGGGGAGATATTGTAATACCCTGAATTTTCTTCCTAGGTAATTTTGTCCTAAGAATTCCTAGTATTAGCTTCTAAAATTCACCCAAATCCGACACCCGGGCGAAGAGTTAGAGCCATTTTAGTGAGATAATGTATCACTTGAGCCTCCAGCACGTCGCGGAGATAGCTCAAATAGCAATTGTCAATTTTTATTGTTGCTCCGCGATAGTGGCTTGTCGCGCCAAAATTTCAGGACGTAGACAAGATGGAAACACAATAGCTCTGCGTCGCCCCACCATCCAATATCCCATTTGTATCTTTCCAGTGACTAGGTGCGTTAGTGGAGCGTCGCACCAAGGATGAAAATCGAGAAATTTTCTCAGAAGTTAAAGACATGTCCTAGGGTTAAAAGGGTCAATTTCCCCACCCTATATAAGTCATATAACACAAGATTTGACCATAATTCAGCAACTTATACTCAATTACATTCAAAAACTCTCAAGAACAAGCCCTAGGGTTTTCATAGAAGGTTCAATTCCACGGGAATTCATCGTCAAATTTCAAGAATCTCTCCGTCAATCTTCAAAAAATCACGAACTAAGGTATATTAGTGTTCATCCATGGATCCATGTCATTCGTGGAGTCCAAGAATCATGTTTTAAATAACCTATTGTGCGTTTCTTGTTGTGATTTGATCATTTTCATGATGATAGTTGTTATTTATGTTTCAAGATGGTGTCTTGATGACTTTCCATGAAGTATGTGAGTTTGTTGATTGAAAACCTATGAGTTTGGGTAGTTTTAGATTCTTAAATTGATGATTTCACATATGCTATAAAGTGTGCATGTAAGGTATTTGATAAAATGCCTAGAATGATAGAATCATGTTCATTATGACTCAATAGCATCTAAATGATAAGTCCATGCAAACCCTTATGATGCAACATAATTTCCACGCTCTTGTTGTGTATTGACTTTTGTGTTATGCAACGTTCATGATATTGAAATCATACAAGTATGTACATGTTATATGCCTTCCCTTCCATGATCAAGACTATGATAACCATGTGAAGCATGAAATCCCTTATTTATGGCATTATGAATTATGAACTTTATTCCTATGATCAAGAAGTATTATGGATGGTTGGTGTTGGTCATATATTAAGGAATTTCATGCCTTGTCAGTTTCCTTCTATCGAGTCCTGGGGGTACATGCACCCGAAAAAATATAGTTGTGTGCCTAGATCCATGTCATGTTTTCATGATACTCTCAGTCAAGCCATGTTCCATAGAATTTAATTAGTCAGGTGACTCAAGAAATCTCAGAAATCTTATGAACTCATTACTCAGTAAGATTAGTAATCTTATGAACTCAGTCAGTTATCAGATATCAGTAGTTTTCATCAGTTGACGAAATACAGTAAATTCAGTCCATGTACAATCAGTTAATCATGTTCAGTCTCTTAAGATGGGAGTATAAATTAACACCGAGTGAACCCAAGGATGGGAACACACACTATTAGGTGGGGGTGTGATTCTTAGAAGTCATCCTTGTGTTCCAGAACTATGTAGCCAGCATAGGTTGTGACATCAACACAATCCGATGAGGTTTGATGAGTGGATAAGCACTGTCAGATGAGGGTCCCACCATTCTTTTTTGGGGACACTATCAGATTAGGGTACCCACAATTGTTCTTACCAGTGGCACGGTATTGACACCCTCCTAATCAGGGCATAGATTAGACCCCAGCTCAGCTGTTCTAGCACATTTGGGGCATGTCGGTTAAATAACTATTCCCACAGTTTTAGTATCACTCTCAGTAAAAGGACTCAGATAGTTCTTCAAATTTTAGGACTGTCTGATACAGTCAACTTAGTCACAGTACGGAACTCAGATAGTTCCATCAGATTTAGGATAGTCAGACACAATCACTCATGTAATCAGTTTTTTCAGTTATCGGAACTCTAATATCAGTTATGCTAGATATCAGTAAATTCACGTCATCAGTATATAGGTTTAGTTATCATGTTCTCACTATCTCAGTTACTATGTATTTATTTGTGCACTCTCAAGTTCATATTAGTCAATCAGTTATTATCATTCATGCATGTAACCCTTATGTATTCAGCCTACCTCACACGTATACTCAGTACATTCTTTTGTACTAATTCACTTGCGCTATGGTGTTTTATTTTTATGTTACACCATAGGTTTAGAGACACGACTCCCAGATCAGTAGCAGCAGTAGCATTCCAGGGTTCAGAGTTTTAGCAGTGAGTCCTCATTCTCCGAGGATGTGATCTTATTTTATCATATCAGCTCAGTTTTCGGTTGAAGGAGTTTGTTGGGGACATGTCCCATTAAATCCTTAGTCAGGCAGTTAGAGGCTTTCAGACGACTATATTATTTTTCATGTATTTCAGACTTCATTATTTCAGTTTTAGTTTGGTATAGAGATACCACTCTATGTCAGATGTTATTGTTATTATTCAGTTATGCTCATTATTGAACCTTACGGCCTCTCAGTGCATGTTTCCGTATTTTCATGTCATATTATGTAGTGTACAAGAAAAGATATCAGTCATGTCTTATCTTGTGATCCTTCGGGGTCATGATCACCGTGTAGCATTCCGGTTTAGATAATTGGGGCGTTACAACAACACTACCCTTAGACAGTCTACTGAGAGCGTCGTCCACAACATTGGCCTTGCCCGAATGATAAAGGACACTCATGTCATAATCTTTCAAGATTTCTATCCACCTTCTCTGATGAAAATTGAGCTCTTTCTGAGAAAATACATACTGAAGGATCTTGTGATATGTGAACACATCCACATGAACTCCGTATAGATAATGCCTCCAAATCTTTAAGGCAAATACTACGGCTGCTAACTCAGGATCATGAGTAGGATAATTCTTCTCATAGGGTTTAAGATATTTGTAAGTGTAGGCTATGACCATACTATGCTGCATGATGACACAACCCAAACCTACTCTGGATGCATCATAATACACTACGAACCCATATGGACCATCTGGAAGAGATAAGATTGGAGCTTAGGTGAGTCGAGTCTTTAACTCATGAAAACTCTTCTCACAAGGATCTGACCACTGAAACTTGAATTTTTTCTGAGTCAATCTAGACATAAGGGATGCAATAGAAGAAAATACCTTAACAAACCATTTATAATAGCCAGCCGAATCCAAGAAACTCCTGATACCTTATAGAGAGACAGGTCTGGGCCAGTTTTTTACTGCTTTGGTCTTTTGAGGATCAACCCTAATGCCATCACCAAAAACGATATGACCAAGGAATGCTACTGAACTTAGCCAAAATTCGCACTTAATGAATTTGGCGAACAACTGATGATCTATGAGATTCTTCAATACTATTCTGAGATAGTCTGCATGATTATGCTCACTGTGGGAATAGACCAGAATATCATCTATGAAGACTATGATGAATATGTCCAAGTACTGCTTGAACACATGGTTCATAAATTCCATGAAAGCTATTGGGGCTTTGTTAAGACCAATGGACATAACTAAGAATTCGAAGTGACCATAACGAGTACGAAAGGCTATATTCAGAATGTAACATTCTCTGACTCTGAGCTGATGATAGCCTGATCTCAGGTCTATCTTAGAAAAATAGTTTGAACCCTAAAGTTGGTCAAACAAGTCATCAATTCTGGGAAGAGGATACTTGTTCTTGATCATGACTTTATTGAGATGACGGTAATCAATAAATAGTCTGAGAGAACCGTCTTTCTTGCGCAGGAATAAGACTGGTGCGCCCCACATGGACACGCTGAGTATGAAGAATCCCTTATGTAGGAGATCCGTCAACCACTCTTTCAAATATTTGAGTTCTTCTGGTGTATTCTGTATGGCAAAATAGATATAGGATAAGTATCTGAATAAAAATCAATGCCATAGTCTATTTCCCTTTTGGGAGGAATTCCTGGAAGATCTTCCGGAAAGACATCTAAATATTCATTCATGACTGGGAGTGAATAAAGACTGGGAGTTTTAGAACTTGTGTCCTTAACACGAACAAGATGATAGACACATCCTTTAGATATTATTTTTCGTGCCTGAAGGTACGAAACAAGCTGACCTCTGAACGCTGAAGTACTACCCTTCAACACTAGGACAGGTTTATTCAAAAACTGAAACTAGACTATTCTATTTCAGAAGTCGACTGTGGCATAGAAGCAATAAAGTTAATCCATGTCGAGAATAACATCAAAATCAGTCATCTCTAATTCGACTAAGTCTACTGAGGTAACTTTCTGAGATCCCATAATTGGACAGTTCCTGTATACCCATCGGGCTATGATGGTTTTACCCACTGGGGTAGAGACTGGAAAGGGCTCTGCTAGAATTTTGGGACTGACTCCGAAATCAACTGCTATATAGGGAGTAACAAAAGACAAAGAAGCTCCTGGATCTAGAAAAGCGTAAACATGCATATGAAATATTTGTAATGTACCAGTAACAAGATCAGGAGAATTTTCCTAATCTTTCCAGGACTTGAGAGCATAAAGTCGATTTAGGCATTGCCTACTAGTAGTGCTAGAGGTGGCACCCTCCTGGTTTAGGCGACCAGACTGAGTTGAGGAATGATTCTGCTGGCCTTGAGGACCTGGCTGAGGAAAGTCTCTGACTCTGTGGCCTGACTTACCATATCTAAAACAAATACCACTGCCAGCTCTGCAAATACCCTTATGGTGCTTTCCACAAGTCTTGCAAAGAGGATAGGTGCGGGCACTGCTAACACTGCCCTAAGCCTTAGAGCCTGGAGCTCTATCTCTGTTACCGTCTTTGAATATAGGAGTTGGAGCACTAGATGAAGAAGGAGCTGGAACTGCTGGCTTAGGATTAAACTTAGAATAGTTTTCTCCTTCTGATTTAGGCTGAGCAAAGTTGAAACCAAAATAGCCATAATCATCCATATCTAATTTTTACGAGATGGTTCCCTCGAAATCACCACCTTGACTGAAACTAGGAGTAATTTATTCAAAACATAGATACTGGTAGGACTCACCTTGCCTATTCAACCTAATCTAAGTAGACCAAATCCCAATCCCTTAGAGTTGATCGATATTGTATTTATCACTTAGGGGCATAGGCTATGATATTTAAGAATATGTCAATCTGAAGCATAAAAGACAAGACATGATCAACCAGAAGTTCATCTCACTTTAGATAGCGCCACCAAATATTACCAATAAACCACTCTCAAATCGCGGGGTTGTCGCTAACGAGGTAACATAAACAAGTAAAGAGTGAATGGAAAACAAGTCCATGGTGCCTGCAACTTCAAAGGAAACAAATGAGATAGGAAAAGTAGTAGCTACCTTAAATGTTGTTGAAAGGACTAAGTTCACTATACTAATGGAACCATATTGAGCTTTGGCACTGACGCCAACACAGTTAAGTTTGTGGTAGAAATTATTGTCATACATGGAATGACTAGATCAGAAAGGGATTACACTCCTGAAGAGCTAGCCAATATTATCTACAAGATGAGTGTTCTAAAACAACCAATTAGTGAAGAAAGAGGTGAAGAATTTAATAGATGGATACTTTATAAACAGTATTTTGTTGAGAAATACTTGGAAAAGATCCCAACTCAGATGCCTATGATCTCTTAGTATCACATAAAGATCCTAACAAAAGTTCTCAATAGAGCTTATTTTCCCACAAAAATTCATTGCATCCGCTCTAGTAATAAAGAGTTTCCCTTTGAGAGAATTATGTATGATGGGGAATTACATAGCAATATTAGATTCCACAATAAGATCATTAATAGGGTATTGATTATTTGTTTATCAGGTCTGAATGTCTTTCTATTAACGACTTGGATTCAATTCAAATATGATGTGTGATAAATACATTAAAGAAAATCCAATATGGGAACTTTTAATGGTTAAAAAGACACCATGTACCTCTAGATACAATCATCAGAATTCTAAGTTAAATTTTAAGTGATGGATAATGTTGCAAGCTATAATATGTTCTTAGGAAGACAGTGAATCCATCTAGAAAGAATCATTCTTCAACATTGCACCAATTTCTGAAGTTTCCATAATAAAACTAAGAAATAGTCATCCACAATAAAAGGAACTACTCAAACTAGCTTTATGGGTGCATCCGAAAATTAAATATTCCTTAAGAGAAAGTTATACCTATATAGTAAAGATTGTGAACGTTGCTAAGAGTGAACAAACTTCTCAGAAGCCAATGCCTTTGGTCTATGATATTTTAGCCACCGATATGCTAACAAGGTGGTTTGCACCTAGACGCGGACTTAGAAAAATCAGACAAAATCATTCAACCTATTATGATCTTGAAAAGACTATTTAAGCATGGGTTATAGTATATTTCATGTGAAAATGTATTAAAAGAAAGTAAAGAAGAAGGATCAAGAATCATAACAAAAAACTGGTTAAACTCTACCAGCCATTTCACAAATCTATAGGCGATGGTCTCAAGGATGGAATAGAAAATTAGTTTGAAGAGTATGATTATACCATAGAAGAATTTTCTAAGTTAGTCAGGATCGAAGAAGCTAAAACAAAGAAAAAGTCATTCAACTGGTCTTTCATCCCACTTATTACACCTCAATAAAATTTTTAGATGAATATTAAAATTGATGTTCTACAAAATCGGTGGTAGTACGGGTGAAGCCCAATACCCACCCTCTAAGTCTATTTACTTATCTTTCACATTTTTTTTATTTTTCAAAAGTCATAGACCCACAATCGTGTGAGCCATGGCTAGAGTTCGTAAATATTTTCTAAATGTAATAAGGGTCTCCACCATCATGAAAATATTCTTTATTATTATTATTATTGTTATTATTATTATTATTATTATTATTATCTACTTGTTATTATCTAATATGCCTTGTTTTTTAAAAAGGTGATAAAAATCTAAAAGCTACTAATATCATGTCATGTCAAGAGCGGAATGAAAAAATAAAGGAAGATAATAACGAATGGAGGAAAATGGTATTAGAACAGTTGAAAAAAGAATCACAGAGTTCAAAATTTAATAAAGGCCCTCACCTAGAAAAAACTGAGGTGGTTAATTAGGGAGAAGACAACAAAGTAAAGAAAATCAGGGTCGATGTCTATCTATCAATAACAAGAAAGAAGAATCTTATCAATTCTCTTAAAGGAAAGTAAGAAGTTAATCCATCCTTCCGTTAAGAAAAACACGATGAAAGTGTCACATCATCCACACAGTGATATTATGAAAAGCCTTTATTCTATCCGAGTGGAATGGATAACAGTATCCCAGGCCAATTTACCCTGAAGAGATAAAATATCTAAAGTTGGTATTTTCCTTGTATGTCTTTCCTTGTAATAAAGATTTTCTTAAAGTAGTCGTTTCATGATTTAACATTGCTTAAAATTCCCTTCCCTTTTGTTTATTAGCTACGTTTTACCTGAATTCTCAAAAATGAGATTTGTAGGCGGCTTATATTGGCTTCGATCAACCCCTTAGGAAAATCTATGTTTCCCTTTTATGTACGAACACTATTTGACCTAAATTCCTAAGAAATGGATATGTAGGCAGTCTATGACGGCTTCGGTCAACCCTTTAGATTTTTCTATGTCTCTCGAAAATAGTTTCTAAACTATGTTAGACCTGATTTTCTACTTTAATGTGATATGTAGGCGCCTTAACGGATCGTTTATATCACCCCAGGAAATTGAAACTGGGGAAGAGTTTTCAAAAAAGAATCTCAAAAATTTAAAATAAACAACAACTTCTTGCAAAAATACTGAAGACCAACAAGTACTTTGGGAGAAGGTCTCGAGATCTCTTCAAGTCGAGATAATCTCAAATATTATCAACTTGGCAAAAAAATTTTGAGGAGGTCCTCATAATTTCCACTTACAACCAACAATAAATTCCAAATTCCCCAGCACTAGGATGTCAATGCCAAACATAAGAAATCAAAAATTGTGACACAATCAAGATAAACTAAATCTCTAGCTATAATAGAACTTTGACAAAATTGTGTTGTGGAATGATAACACTCAACTCACTCTCATAATTGAGGGGTGAGGCATTCGTTGTCAAGTAACCCAATCTAAATCGGGGTTAAATCTTGAGGAATGAACGTTATAGACATCAGACCTATGGGTATTCCAATTACAATAAGGTAATCTGGAATGCTAAAGAGAAAGATACGTATGATTTAGTGGGGGAATTTGTTTGGGAACTTTTTCACTACAACATTTAGCAAGAAATCAATAGACTATATCTTAGATTTGAATTCATGGTTTGGAGGAATCTTGGGATCATGTATCCTTAGAGTTGAAACGTGTGGGATAGTGCTGGTTTAGTATGGAATTTAATTGTTAATTAATGAATAGGCTAATTCAAAGATCATTGAGGTCAATCTTTCAATAAAACCCCAACGATTTCACTTATTAGCTCTTTTGAGCACCTAACAAGTGTGGAGCTATTATAATGACCCAAAACCTAAACCAAGAATCCCTATTTCTAGAATGATGCTCTTGACATGAATTACAATTCCTAAACACTTATTTCTAAGATTTCAAAGGGAAGTAATCCATAGGCTTAGTTGTTCACCATTTCCTTATCCCCCGATAACCCTCTTTTGAGGATGTTATGGATTACCTAATATTCACCTAAGTCCCTCTTTCAAGGATAATAAAGGTTTTCTAGAGCTTAGATCTTTCACCCATAAAACCCATTTGGAAATTTGAAGTTTTCACCCATCAAATCCCAACTCATAATCTCAACCAATAGTCAAACCCATACTCAACAAGTAAAATCTATGCAAACACAACAATACCCACACACAATCATACACTAATTCAACATAATCCCAAGACTAAATTATTTAGATACTCATGAAGAAATTAAAGAGAAATACCATATGGGTCATTCTAAGTATCCATTCTTCACCAAGAAACTAGGAAATTGATCGTTCAAAATTAATTACACTCCTACCCAAGATTAGGGTTTAAAGTCTTGAATTCTAAGATATCTTTTGAGTTAAGATATCCTAAAGATGATTTTTGATTAAATGTGGCTTGGGATGCGTCTAAGTGTTTTTACATATATGCCCTTTGGCCTATTCCCGCTTAACTGCAATCGTGGACATCTATCCGCGACCACAACCTCGTGACCATAGTTTTGTGCTATGACCACTTTGCTCTGACCTTCTTGACTGATCATAACTGTAGATAGAGGGCCACAATTGAGGTAACTGAGGTTGATGTAGTCCAGGTCTTCAGTTGCACTTTTCCTTGCTCCCTTTTTATCATTTTCCACACCAATTCACATCTTTTGGTCTTCACAACTTTATGCCTGCAAAGAGTGGGTATTGTTGCATCTACCCACAGATGTTGTCTCATTCATTCATTCAAAACAAGGTAATGTGCACAAAAAATGAGTGTGAATGAGTGGTGAACTCACTACTCATCAATACCCCAACTTAAGACCTTGCTTGTCCTCAAGCAATGCTACCACTTATTATGAGACAATTTTATATGTAAATTTTCTTGCTATCACTTTAATAATCATAATGACTTAAGCTTGATTGCGACCACCAAAATCTTTTCGTACATGGGCAAATAGACTTTTAACAACTCCCCTCATCATAAAATAAAATAGTGAAGGGTGTAAAAGACTTCGGGGAGAAACTATATAACAACTGCTAGCACTCTAAAAATGACTCACATGTCGACTACAATCATTCTATATTTCCACTTGGCTCATTGTACTGAAGATGAAAAAATCACCCATCTTACAAGTTCACATACCTCCTCACCAGAAAGTAGAAATTAACACTCCTAGTTACCAGTCATGTAACAATGAATTTTAAGTGAAACCACTCACTCTCTTAAAAAATTCTCCATGTTAACAAGTACCATGCCATAGGCTTACCCCTATTTTCAATCGTCACTACAATGACCACACTTGGTTGGAAATCACCCAGGGCTTTCTGAGATTGTAATGTAGGTTTAGGGTAGGGTAGGGTAGGATAACAATTTTTGATAATAAGGCTATACCCTCCTTGAACTTCTAAATCAAATTCTCATCACTTTTTTTATTGGGCTACTTCTTTTCACTTTACCACTTTGCCTACCTTTGCTTTTTTTTTGGCTTTCCCACTTTTCTCTTTTTCTCTCCTTCTACAACATTTTTATATGCACATAGATAAAGCCGTCCTTTCCTTTATAGGATGATTTCTTTATTAAAATCCAAAAAGCTTCACTTTCTCAAGATTGTAGGGACCTTCTTTAGACTTCGTGGACCAACTATACTTCTTTACCTTTCCACCACCCCAACTTTTGATTTTAGCCTCAATTTGAATTCTCAAGTTCAAGAAGGATAGGGTTCAAGAGAAGATTAATAGTTAGGTCACAACTTGTAATATGTTTGCCTTAGAAAGGTCCAAAGGCTCGAAGAGGGTGACTAAGGGTAACTCTTATGCATTGGTAGGCTCTTTAGGCTAAAGAGGATTCCAAAATCACAAGATGTCCTATGATCATTTTACCAACCAAGCATACTAAAAAATTAGCTTTGAAAGACTACGGGAGCAAGTTGTAGATAGTATAAGTACACATGAGATGGAGGCAATTAACCTCGCCCACATGGAATGTAAATGTCGTCAAAGGGATTCAATTGCTCTACCCACTCGAGAAAAAGATAGAGTATTCATTGATTTTCCAAATTCAACTTTCAGAGTCATAAGAAGAGGGAAAATTTTGTTACAAAGTTGCTTATACCCAGCCTTTGAATATTTTGTTATTTTCAGACAGAGGGGGTTATTTAGTTTTGCATATGCACCACATATTATTTGCTAATCATGGAAACCATTCAAGTTATCATCTAACATTGAAGTTCATAGTATAGGTGAACCACCATATGGTTACTCTGACTTCACTAATGGATCTTAATGCAACCCCAGATTAGCAATGCTACAGGCACTCAGACATCCTTTGCATTTTAAGGCTGTGATGCCTCGGGTACTCAAACTTACCCTACACCTATGGTTTGAAACCCAGTCATGAAGGCAAAGCTCGTCTAATGAAATTTAGGCTGAAATAGATAACTAAGAAGAAAAAAGTTAATCTATTCATATGTTAACACCATCAGAGTGCCCGAATATTACAACCCAACTAAGGATCAGGATAAGAATTGTCCAAAAGAATAGAAAAGTGTGTAGCAATTTCAATAATACAAGCCCAAATGAAATTAATAAGGAAACACCCCCAACAAAAAAAGTTGAAGTGTCCCTACTGCATGAATAATGAAAGTAAATAAAGAGATAAGGGTACTCCCTGAAACTCCATCAAAGGTCGCTATTCTTTTTAGACTTTGCACCATCACCAATTATCTTGAGATTATAACATTTCTGCATGCATGAACTTGAGCGAGAGTGTGATGAAATTAGGGAGGTAGTCGATGAATCAACTAGATTCTGTTCCCATGATCGAAGCTGACTGACTACGATCGTAGAAAAATGGGTAGCCGCGGTCACGATAACTAAGGGTATGACTGTTCTTTTGCTTTTCCGTTGTTCAACATTTCTGCTCACTTGAATCTTATTACTTCTTTGATTGCCTTTCGCCTTAAATTATGCACACTTATTTCTTTCTAAGATTATGCAAATATCTCCATAGTGTCACACATGCATGAGTTATTCATATGAAAAAACTAACCATCAAAACTATAAAAATATGATAAAAAGGATACGAGCCATCCTCATGGCATTTGTGGGTTGCCTACCACACAGTGCCTTAGTCATCATTGTGGCACGATGTTGGCATGTATCAATTTATCAAGGAGGGTCCATAGTACCCCACTTATCAAACTCTCCCTTATCAATTAACTGACCAATAATGCTTTGTACCTTTTTCTTCTCTTTGTCAATTAGAATTTGGGACAACCTCTCTTTTGATCGGGTGTTGCGAAATTTTACGCTTAAGTCCTCCGCCATGTTCTCTTCCTTTATGTTTTTACCCTCTGCACACATTGCCAAGATTTTATCATAATTTTGGAGGTTGGCAGTTGTGCCAATAGTGGTTTTCCCTTAAGGTTTACCGTCTAGACGTGTGATGACTAGACCTATTAGATTTTCCAATTCTTTAATTGAGACCAAATAGGAGACCACCATTCTAGAGAGTGAAAAGAAGTCCTCTTTTAATTCACAGACCATTTTGTCCGTTCCTTTAACTTTGTTAAAATTTTTTGCAAGGATATCCTTCGTTCTACCTTTGTCGGCATCAATGGAGCTTGACTCTTTGTTAGAATCCTGATCATGATAAGGCATGAAATAGAAATCTTCATGCTTCTATTCTCTCCAAACTCTACTACCAACCCTATTTATCCAACCTTGATTCCCACCTTGCCTATGGTAGGTTGGGTGGGACCCTCTAAGTGGTTTACTAAATACCAACTTTCTTCGTTATTCGTGACATTGCCTTTTGGTGGAGCACCCATGACATACTTGGTTAGGAGATCAAGTTGATTCAATATCTTTGCCAAGGTTTCCTTTGGCTTGTCGCCCCACCTTTTTTGTTCCCTGCTAACCATGGGCTTGAGTGAAGAGCTAGTGGAGATGTTGTAATCTCAGGTATGCCATTCTCGATTCTGATTAGTTTACCTCTCTCAACATTTTTGTAGCTTCATTGAAATGCAAGTTTAATGAATATCCTTCCGCCACATTATTTACCACCATTTGGTACAAAGGCTCAAGTGCCCGATAGAATATTTGAAGAAGTGTCTTCCCCAAAATCTCGTGGTTTAGGCATTGGGATAACTTTTGATGAAATCTCTTCACACTTTGTGAAGTTATTCCCCTCTTCATTGTCTAAAATTTACAATTTTATATTTTGGTTGATAGACCTTTGAGGGATGGGAATATTAGTCAAACAAAATCCTTGTAAGTTCACTCTATGAAGTGATTGAGCTCATAGGAAGTGAGCGGAACCACAAAAATGCTTCACCCGTTAGTGAGAATAGGAATAGACAAATTCCAAAGACCTTTTTGGTGGGTCATTAAATATTAAATAATGTGCATACCTCCAAAAAGTTCCTTAAGTGAACATATGGGTCTTCATGTGCTTGACTCTCGTATATCACTTTTATTTGCAACACATGAAGCATGGTACTATTCACATGGAATGTCCCGCCCTAGTGATGAGGTGGGATACAGTTTTCACTCGCATGACCCTAATTATTTAAGTTGCTCTCTCCCAAGTATTATCGGATAGTTCCACATGATTAGGGCCTTGGCTCATGGTTTGTGTATGCTAGAATAACCTACAAAAAATTCAAAAACAACAAGGAAAATTGAGTGTGACACTCCGGATGTTCCAAAGTAAGAATAACACCACACAAGAAAAATCTACACTTCACTCCCTGGCAACAGTGCCATTTAGATAATGCTTAAATCACTCTCATAATTAAGGGGTGAGGCGGTTGTTGTCAAGTAACCCAATGTAAAATGGGTTTATAACTAGGGGAGTGAACGCTGTAGAATTCAGACATATGGGTATTCCAATTACTATAAGGTCATTTGAAATGCTAAAAAAAAGAACATGTATAATTTAATGGAGAATTTTCTTGGGAAATTTTTCACTATAACCTTTAGCAACCAATCAGTAGATGATATCTTTGATTTAAATACAAGGATTGGAGGAATCTTGGGATCATGTATCTTTAGAGGTGAAGCATTTGGGATAGTGTTGGTTTAGTATGGAATTTAGTTATTAATTAATATATAGGCTAAGTTGAAGATCGTTGTGGTCAATCTTTCATTAAAACCCCAATGTTTTCACTCATTGGCTCTTTCGAGCATCTAACAGGTGTGGAGTTAGTATAACCAACCAAAACCTCAACCAAACATCCATATTTCTAGGATGATTCTCTTGACATGAATTATAATCCCTAAACACTTATTTCTAAGATTACAAAGAGTAGTAACCCATAGACTTAGTTGTTCACCATTTTCTTGTCTCCCGATAACCCTCTTTCTAGGATGTTATGGGTTACCTAATATTCACCTAAGTCCCACCTTTGAGGATGAAAAAGGGTTTATAGATCTTGGATCTTTCACCCATCAAATCCATTTGGAAATTTGGAGGTTTCACCCATCACATCCCAACTCATAAGCTCAAGCAGTGGTGAAACCCCTACACAATAACTAAAATCCATGCAAAGACAACAATATCGATACACAATCACACACTAATTTAACATAATCCCAAAACTAAATTATTTAGATACTTTTAAAGAAAGTAAAGTGAAATATACCATACGGGTCATTCAAAGCATCCATTCTTCACCAAGAAACTAGGAAATTGATCCTAAAAAATCAATTACACACTTGCCTTAGATTAGAGTTTCAAGTCTTGAATTCCAAGATATCTTATAAGCTAAGATATCCTAAAGAGAAAATGGTTTTTGATTAAATGTATCTTGGGATGCATATAAGTGCTTTTACAGATCTGCCACTGGGCCTATTCTTACTTATCCGCGATTACAGACATCTATCCGTGACCGCGACCTCAAGACTATATTTTTCTGCTACGACCGCATTATTCTGACCATCTTGACTGACCGTAACCACGGATAGAGGTCCTTTGTTGCGGTAACTGAGGCTGATGTAGTCCAGATCTTCAACTGCACTCGTCCTTCCTCTATTTTTACATTTTCAGCTCCAATCCATATATTTTGGTCTTCTCAGATTTATGCCCTCAAAGAGTGGATAATAGTGCATCTATCCATAGATATTGTCTTATTTATTTATTAAAAATAAGGTAATGTACAAGAAAAATGAGTTCAAATAAGTGTTAAACTCACCACTCATCATGGAACTCCCCAACAACAACAATGAGTTAACAAAAATTCTCCATTGGATGCAATATATAAATTCAGACCTCAAGCGGAGATGTTTGTTGAGCTAGCATATGACATGACTGGTAGATATTTTCTAAAAGCATTTAAATAAGTTTATCGAATCTTAATGTTTCAAAAACCAAACTATTTGAGAAAATCCATACAGGTTTTCTACTTGTCTTGTTTTTTCTTACATCCATTTTCACGGGGAGTCAGGGTGGAAGTCCAAACAATTTGGAGTGCCCAAAATATGTCAAGAATAAAATCAAAGTCCAAAGACGGTAAACACGAAGTAGTTTCACCCAAAATTAATTTTTTTGGTAGATGGAGAGATCAATTCATGAAAATTTTGGTCTTATTAAGAAATCCCCAAGCGAATTGGGAAATACAAAAAACATATAATGCTCAATAGTTGTATTTATAGGTGGCCCAAAAGATGGGTTCATCTTTGCATTGATCATGTACCCCTTTAATTTAGCTATATCTTCTTAATAGAGTATGAATGAAAAATAAAGGCGTTTTATCCTCGTTATGAATATTTTATAAACTTGTTTTCTAAAAATAGTCTCCAGCAAAAGTGACTTTGTGACTGCTAACTATTTACCTTGGCTCATGTACATTTAAAGGAGACCTCAAAATAAGGAAACTATTAAAAGGATCACTCAATAGTAGGAAGAACCAAAAAAGTACTGCAAAGATTTTCCACAAAGCAAAACAAATAAAATTTGAGTTGTTCCCAAAAAGGGATTTCACCCATTTCCATAAATCCAATGATCTTGCTTTTCAATACTCACTTGAAAAGAGAATATTAATATCATACTAAGTTGTTCAAATTATGTTGTTGAGTTTTTTTCATTTAAGCTCTCATAAAGCTTGACTGTGGTCTCCAACTAGAGCGACATTGTATCTACTAACCATCTACCTTGAGTACAGGTACAAGGAAAAAGCCAACACACCAACAAACAAACTTGGTTGAAGATTTGCCTCAAACTACTAAGAGGGATACTTTTTTCAATTGCATAGCATTGCAATGCATTTTCATTCCATTGTATTTCATTGTTTCTTATTACACTGTATTGTATTTCATTACATTTCTCTACATACCTTTGCATATCGTTACATGCCATTATTTAATTACATCCCATTACATTCCATTACATATCATTACATTCTAGTGCATCACATTGAATTCAATTGCACACTATTTAACCCATTCTATTTCATTGCATATCATTTCATTCTATTGAACTTCATTGTATTCTATCACGTTACATTGTACTTCACTATATTTTTGTACATTCATTGTATTTTTATTGTATTCCATTCCATTATATTGCACTTAACTTCATTCTATAGCATCCCAATGAAATTCATTGCATACTATTGCATTCCATTGCATACCATTGCATTTCATTTCACCTCATTCCATATTATTGCACTTCATTGCATACTTTTTTATTTCATTACATTCTATTCCATCCATTACATTCCATTGCATACCATTGCATTCAATTATATTTCATTGCATACCATTGAATCCCATCATATTCCATTACATAACATTGTATCTCATTCTATATCATTTCATATCATTTCATTACATTCCACCACAATTCCTTAAATTTCAGGAAATACCATTACTATTTAATTGTATTCCATTGCACTTCATTGCATTTCATCGAATACCATTGTATTCCATTGCCTCCTAATACATTCTAATTCATTTCATTACATCCCATTGGATTCCATTATTTTTTATTGCACTCAATTTCATACCCTTGCATTTTATTATATTTCATTATAGTTTATTGCATCCCATTACATTCAATTAAATTTTAATGTATCCCATTACGTTCATTGCATGCCATTGCATACCATTACATTTCATTATATGTCATTGCATTCCATTATATTCCATTTCACACCATTACATTCTATTTTATTTTAATGCACTTCATTGTATTTTATTACACGTCATTGCATTCATTTCATTTCATTACAATCCATTGCATAGCATTGAATTTTAATTTCATTCCATTACACGTTATTGTATTATGTTGTATCTCATTATATTCCATTACAGGATATTTTATTTCGTGTTGAGAGAGTTATTTCATTCCATTGCTAAAGAGGGTATGTTATTTCATTACTTACAGGGCCATTCCATTTCATGGCTAAGAAGGATATTTAAGTCCTGTAGAGAGTGATATTTCATTTCATTTCTAAGAAGAACGTGTCGATAGGGACATTCATTCCATTCTAAAAGGGAAATTTCATTCCATTATCAAGAGGGCCACTTTATTAAGTTATCAAGAGGGACAATTCATTCAATTGTCGAGAGGGATATTTCATTAAGTTATTAAGAGGGTCATTTTATCCCATTATTGAGAGGGAAATTTCTTTTTATTATAAGAGAATATTTTATTCCATTGCCAAAAGAGCCATTTCATTCAATTATCGAGAGGGCTATTTCAATCCATGCTGAGAGGGCCATTTAAATTCAGAGGGGGCCATATTGATAGGGCCACTTTATCCATTACCGAAAGATCAATTTTATTCCATTTGGGAGAGCTATTTAATTCCATTTCTAATAGGTCTATTTTATTTTATGACACGAGGTCTATAATACTATTTAGATAAACCTCCATAATCACTCACTATGCAAGATGACAAAGTCTAGCTTTAGAAAATGCTTTAATAAACCTATATCCATTGATCACAAAAAAGTAACTCAATCTGGCTTTGATGATATCTCAACATTTTATATCTATTGACCACATAAAAGGTGATGTATCCCAATGTCAGGGATATATTAGCATTTTATATATCAACATTTGAATAAATCAATATATTAAGTTGAAAAGGCTCGCAATCCAAAGGGCCATCTTTATGTCATTATCTAAAGGCAGATAACATATTACATATCCTAGACATTGATAATCCAAGTATAATCTATAAGATATTCATGATAAGATAGTGTGAGATATTACCTATGAGTTGATAATCCATGTTTCATTCATAATTTGCAAAAATATCCTAACCAAATAGTATGCGAGATTATCCAAAAGTTGACAGCTCGTAGGTTATCTATAAGCCACAACTAAATCCTTTCCAGTTGATGTACAAGATCACAAAAATTGACATTTCAAGGATTATGTTTAATCTATGATATATCCATGATTGATTATGATAAGTATTACATAAGGACTGGTGATTTGAGGGATATACATAAATCGCATCGCATCAAAGGTCAGATAATATGTAGTATTATCAAAAAAGCTAGTAGTTTAAGAGATATTAGTAAGACATCTCTTATCCAAGGTTTGATAGTATTAAAAATTACCCAAAAAAATTCAACTCAAAGGAATTCCATAATTTATCTTATATCCAGCATCAGACAATATGAAGGATTACCCAAATATTGAAAAAATTGGGGGATATCTATGAGTCATACAGATAAAATAGATGCACAAGACTTACCCGACGATCATGCAAAATATAATTTTTGATAATGAAAGAGGTTTTAATTCCACATATAATAGGAATTATAGTTGACCACAAGTGTTTCCACATATCATAAGATTATGCGATTACAGGGACCATTCTACACAATGTCGTCCCACTCCAAGAGGGCCACCCCACTTTAAAAAAAATTGATTGTTAAAAAAACTACTTTATCCAATAACCAAGAGGATAATTGTGTATAATATAGAAAAAATTGTAACACTCCAAAAAGGTGCATGAAATGAAAACTTCACTTTTCGAATAACAATTTATGATGAGATATGGTAAAAGACTATACACCCCTTCATGAATTATACTTATCACAAATAATATTTGTTTGAGATATTGTCAAGAGTATCCTATAGTATGAAAATATCAAAGAAAAAGAATAAGTGTGGAGTACTTTAAAATTAACTAGCACAATGTGGAACTTTTTCTAAGCATCAAATCGAGATGTAGTCTAGCGAGGGGAGTCTAACTCTTTGGACAAGAGCTAAAAGATGATCTGCACCACTATTAAACAAAACTTCTAGCAGAAGACGTATGGTTAGTTTGAGACATTCTGGTTTTAATTTAACTATTGATATATTTCTAATCTTTGGACAAGAGCTAAAAGATGATCTGCACCACTATTAAACAAAACTTCTAGCAGAAGACGTATGGTTAGTTTGAGACATTCTGGTTTTAATTTAACTATTGATATATTTCTAAACTTATACTAGAGGTAACGTTCACTGGTAATCAAATACGAGTGACAACATACTCAAATTTTTAGAAATTATGTCTAGGTAAATTCTTGCCTATGAAAGTGAATTGTAATACCCTGATCGTTCCTTAAGTCTAAATCTATCTTTTGAGTATATAGAAATGACTTACAAAGTGAATAATGATTAAAACATGTTGAATTTCCCTAATTTTGACTTTTTTCCTGTAGAGCATTGAATAAGCTTTCCATCGATACCAAATTCGCCCAAATATTATACTCGAGTGAAGAGTTAGAGTCATTTTAGTGAGACAGTGTGCCACCTAGCACTTTAGCTCATGGCGGAGCCAGCCAAAATGGAAATTGTCATTTTTCAGTAAGCCTCCGCAATATTGACGCGTCGCGCCAGGGCTCAATATTAGGATTGTCAAATTTCAGTGCACCAATGTGATTCCACCGCATCGCGGTGCCCTTCCAGGTCACAACAAAGGTGAAAACGCAATTTTATCACGTCGGGCCACTGACCAGTTTCCCAATTGTCCAAATCCAGTAAAGGACCATGATCCTAGTGCATCACGCCAGGGCCAAAAATTGGGCTCCAATTCTAGAATTTGATCAAGAGTATTTTGGTCTTTTCCACCCGTTCTTACCCTCTCTCTATATATATCTAAGTAGATAAGAGAAATTCATTTCTCTCCAATTTCTTTCCAAGAACATTCAAGAAGCTAGGGTTTTCTCTCAACCCAAAAATCCAATCTTCTCTAAGAAAATTCAAGAACCTTCCATAAATATCTTCAAGTGGTTCAAGATTTAAGATATCTAAGTTAAGGCATCAAGAAATTTAGCTTAAGGGTGCGAGAAAGAAGTTCCAATCAAGTTTCTTCATCTCAAAAATCATAATCAAGGTATGTAGGGCTTGAACAAGAATATCCTTTCATTCTTGTGCCAAAGAATTAATTTTTACTATTGGAATTTCATGATCCTTGCAAGTGGGTTTACACCCAAATTTCTTTATTGGTGATTTATGAGATTTGAGTTGAATAAGTTTGATATTTATGATCATTTTACCATCACGTTTCTTAAATTGATAATTTATGCCATGAGTTGTATATTGCCAATATGTATTGATGATTTCTAAGCGATTTAAGACAAGTGTCATGGTTTATGCTTTTCCATGAGAAGTTTTACTATTGAATATATATTGATATTGAGCTTGAGAGTCAAGAATGAGTTCTATGATATTTTCTTGAAATTTCTATTACTTGATATGATTTGATAAGCAAGTGTACTTGATGATGAGAAAGATTATTTTGAGATTGAGTCGAGTTAGGAATCCATAAGTTGATTATGATTCACAGTGAGATATATTTATGATTTTGTTCTCTATGATAGACCCTTGAGTTGATTGAGGTGGATTTCCTAACGCGTTCTAAGCTAAGTCTGAGAGGAGTATTTAGCACTGAGTGGGAAGTATGGGTTCAGCAAATCCTACTTCCCCAAAACTATGTGCCACTATAGGATTAAGATTTGAGGGACAAAGTGTTGAGATTGTGATCACAGAGATGAGTTTGAGGTTATACTCTCTGGTAAGATTATAACGCTCCTGCCAATGTGGGGTTCCATCCTTAGGAGTGAAAAATGGTTGACTCCATGCGGGTCACATGGTTTATATCTGTTATAAGAAACTCCCAAGTCCATAATAGTCTAAGTTTCTTGAGTTACCGAGTCACTCTAAGTCAGGAGTCAAAGAGTTTGAGTTGAGTCCAATGATTTATGAGATTTATGAAGCATGCGATATTATTGATGATTTATGAAAAACTATATAACCATTTAATTCAAGCGAAGAGAGTCATTATTGTCAGCATGCATGATTTTATTTTACACTTATGATATTATTTAAAAATATTGCATACACCCCCACATACTCAGTTCTTTCCCAAAGTGTTGACCCATATATATATGTCTATGTGCTACATTATCTTATAATATAGGTACAAGTGGTAGTGCACATACCATATTCACTCAGTTTACAGCTTCCAGTTAGCAGGAGATGAGTCCTTTTGATTCAAGGGCTTTAGTTAGTTATACAGTTCGAGAAGTATTGTATTTTCTTATTTTAGTCATATTGAGCTTGTATAGTTGGGATTCATGACAATGCTATCAAAAGTCAGTACTAGTAAAGGCTTCATAGAAAGTCAATAGAAGTTGATGTATTCAGTTTCAGTTTTATTTTGTAAAGGTAAAGTTGTAATCTCGAAAAGTTCATAATTGTATTGATCAAGTTCAGAGAAGTGCTATGTTTTCACTAATTTTATATAGATTTAAGCATTTTATTCAGTTGCTTATGAGTTATTCCAGCAGGAGGGTTAGATTGGGGTTACTTTTGCCCTTAAGCACCATGTGACATCTCGGGACCCAATTTTGGGGCGTTACAAACATTGTATCAGAGCATAGAGTTCAAGTGTCCTAGGGTGTCTGTGAAGTTGTGTCTAGTAGAGTCTTATAGAATGGTACGGAGATGTATGTACTTTTCTTCGAGAGGCTACAAGTCATTTAGGAAATGTCTCCATTCTTTCAAGTCTTAGATTGTGCTATAGAAAGGTTCTTTGAGAAACTTATATGTATTCTCATCTTACTCTATTCAGGGCATCCCTGCCTTATTTTCAAGGTATTAGAGACAGTCAAGCTAAACTTTTTGCAGATAGTACCTTTTTAAACAGTCTCCACAGATAGTTATGGAGTTTTAAATGAGCTAGAAAGTATCCTATCAGTGCCTTATCATGTTTTTCTTATAAATCGTGCAATAAACCTAAGTCAGTTTCTCTTCCAGATTCCTTCTCAGAATCCATAACGATAATCTATACTTCTTTATCTATGTACTATTCTTGAGGTAATATGATCAGCGAGTTATAATTTTCTCCCTCTGATAATGCTCTCAGACTTACTAGTGAGTAGGCTCAGAAGTTTCACAAAGCGGCTTGAGAGGAGCCTTCCAGCGTGTTATAAGTTCCCCCAAGCTTAATTTTATGTCCTCACCCTTATGAGTTGTTCAGTTAAGACAGAGTAGGATGTGTATTTATAAATCATCGAATATTGTATGTCAAGTTTCTACCTCTCATAATCTTGTCATTATTATATTATTAAAACTGACAGTCTAGTGAAGCCGTGTGGGGCCCTTTTAATTTAGTAGCATAATCTCTTTGTTATCCACCTCAAATTCTTTTTTAAAATGCAAAATCAAAGACTAGTGAAGCCGGGTGAGGCCTATTTTTATTCACTAGCGACTCGTTGTTCATCTTGTTTCCTCGTGCTGGTTGGAACTGAGTTTAGAGGTATAGTGGCAAGAAGGGTGGTAAGTGTAATTTATTGAAAGTATGTATAGCCGAGCCTTTTTGCATGTGATTGAGTTAATGATGAAGTGATATGTCCTTGTACATCAGCTCGTGGAAGAAAAGAGAATGAGTTACTAATTAAGGTAAATAATAGTTTGCTTGAAGTATGAAGAGAGTTTTTGATGATGTGTGTTTCACAAGACAAGTATAGGTTATGGATGAATATACTTAGTGGATGAGTGTTGTTAACTTAGGTGCTCCTGAGATTGCAAGTGAAAGTCAAGTTGAGGCTTAGAGAGCTACGAACTAAGTTAAGTTGTGTATGAAAGATAGATAGTAATGATGGGTAGAAAAAGGACATGTTGATGGATTGTAAATGAGATAGGCCATATGATTATGACCAATTATTATTGTTATGAGGTTTAAGTAGGCTAGTGTTTATTGATGTTTTGTTTTATAGTTTCCAAGTGAAAATTTTGTGTGTGAGGTGGAGTTGTAAGTTATGTTGAGCGCTAGGCATTAAACTTGAATGATTGGTGGCTATGAAGGTGGATGTTATGATTTCTTATTTAATGGCACCAGTTATAGGGAAGTAACCTAATATGCTTAAACAGTGTATGCAGGAGCTTAAGTTTGGTTGATTTGTAGTCAATTTTGAGATTGTATCTATTATAAGGAAGTTTTCCTAAGGTGATATGGGTCTGCATTATTTTTTAGGATCATTGCATGTGGTGTAGATAGTGGCACCGTGGAGCTATTAGGTGTAGAAAAGACTAGTCAGGTAATGAATGATATTCTCGATGGCTAAGTTAAGGAGTTTAGATTGAAACCGTTGAGCCTTTTGGTGTGATTTTGATTCTCATTATTTAGAAATATAAGTTTACAAGTGTGATATTAGTAGGCTATGACAGTAGTACTATGGTCCGTCAAAGGTTGGGAAGTATTCAAGTAAAGCATTAGAATCTAAGATTTGAAATTCCAAAATTGAGTTAATAGAACTAAGGGTTGAAGCATTAGATGGTGTATAATCCGACTATGGGGATGCTCATGCAAATTCAAAGTAAGTGAGCGTGCAACTGTTATATGATGACTACTGGAGGTATAGAGGGATAGGATGTAACTCAAACGGTGGTGTAAGGAAGTGGTTGTCTATTTTCAGGTGTAGTCATTCAAATTAAATTCTATTGTTCTTGTGTATTGATTATATCATGGACTCTAGAGTAAAATGATTTCAGCTTAGACTTGCATGTATGTAGTAGTTTACCTACTCAGAGTGATGGCTTAAGTATAAGGGGGAAATGATAGGACGAGTAACCAAGTTAAGCTTTTTGATTTTAGGAGATGTACCAGTAAGTTGTAAGGTAGCGGTGAGAAAGAATGATTCTCGACCCATTCTTATTTTGGTATTTTTCAGTTATCCCAATAATTACTCATGCTTTACGTTTCAGTTCTATGATCATAACTCATGCATATCATAATGAATCATGCCCTCTCTTAGTTCCCAAAATGTGGAGCTTCAGATCTTTCAGCAGTTGGAATTACATTCCGTAAGTTGTGAGTTCCAAATTTAGGTTATGCGGATCATGACTCATGTACTCAAGCCTTGTGGTGTGTTCAGTTCAAGTACTTAAGTAATGCTTCTAATGATCAACAAAAAAATTCAGATTTATATCTTGCATGTCCTCGGGCCGTATTTCTTTGATAATTTTATGATGTTAAATCCTCTATTCCTCAAGCCTCAGTTGAGTGTCAAGTTATTCATAGTATCTATTCATGTGTCAAATCCTCATGCTCTAATCTTTTAGTTATCTTTCCTTAATCAAGATAGTGGTGGTGAATAGTTGTCTAGACAGAAAAGAGAAAATATTTCCTTATCAACGATAGAGGGTGGCATGCTTACTTTGGCTAGGTGGTAATGTGAAGTGAGATTGAGGCTAAGTTTTTGATACATGTCACGGTTAGTCAAAGTTTAATGTGTTATGATTGGGGAGATTGTTATATGTTTGTTTTGTGTAATTCCATGAGTCTGAAGGAATATTGAAGTGAAGCGTTTGTATATTACTTGATTAGTTAGGAATATGTCGGGTGTGCTTGCTTAAGGTGAGTGCATGGGAGTTTCTCTTGATAAGAAGTGTGTAGGATATGAAGAAAAGGCTTAATTAGTGTTTGATTAGGAATGCATATGTGGTTATGAAGATGGGCTCGAAAGTCGTGTTTGTGTACCTGCGGATGAATGCATTGCACATTAGTAAATGGCTAGTACTAGGTGGATTGGAGTTGTCGTAGTGGTAATGAGAATTTCTCTTGAAGTTAGAAGTTGTAAAAAATTATAGATGTGTGGAAGTCCATAATCCAGAATGGTGTCATGTGGTGAATCTTGTGGTTCTAAGCTAGGCATGAAGATGATGAGAGGGTTTGGTTTGAGGAGATATGAGTAGATGGAAGTATCAGTGCCATATGAGGATTATAAGTCGTATCGATCAAGTAGATTATCAGAAGGGTATAGTATAGTCGAGAGATTGTTTGAGAAGTGTGGTTAGGTTTGAGAGTAAGGAGTTCCATTGCTTGAGGCATAATACTTTTATCCCGATTTATGATTTATAGGTTTATGTTCCAAGCTATGGGATTATGGAAATTCTATGATCTCTGATTCAGATGTCTTGTTTAGATCTTGCCTAAAGTTCCTTGCTCCTTCATACCGTTAGAATTCCTGGGAAGGGTGTAGAAGAAATCCTCCACTTAAGTATGAGTATCTAGTATGATTCAGTTTGCATAGTCAGCAGCTCAGTTTTAAAATTTGGTAGATAGGTTTCTATGGTTTTCTATTTTTTGAACTAGTTTGGTCTTACTACTCGAAGTTTCATAAGTACGATCAATCTAGTAAGTAGTTGCTCACACCATAGATCTGCGAATTCAGTTCAATTATATGTATCAGGCATCAGCTTCAGATTTGGATTTCTAATTATGATTCAGTCTGTAAGCATTCATTGAACGATCCTTAGTTTCCAAGTATTCTAGACCAGACAATGTAATACCCATTGTATAATCTTAGCCTTGTTTCTCATGAATTATGCCTACATAAATTATCACTTCGCAGTTTATGAGTACGATTGCACCCTGATCACATCAAGTGAATCCTAAACTCTCAGTATGAGTCCGCTCTTTATTATAAGCAGAAGGCAAATCAGCTCAGACTTAGTCGAGAATTACAGTTGTCCTCTATTCTATTCTTTTCCAGTCTCGGATCCAGTGGTATAGCTATTCTCATCATGATCTTATACATTCAACGAAGTACTCCAAAGTTTATAAAGATATAGATTCATATTAGCAAGTTGTTTTAGCTGTGTATCTTTAGTTTTCTTTGTATTCTTGGCCAAACTAGCAAAATTCGACGACGAATGTTTCCAAGAGGGAGATATTGTAATACCTCAATTGTTTCTTAAGTCTAAATCCATCTTTTTAGTATATGGAAATGATTTCCAAAGTGAATGATGATTGAACCATGTAGGATTTCCCTAATTTCAACTTTTTGTCCTGTAGATCTTTGAATAAGCTTTCCATCGATACGAAATTTGGCCAAATCCAACACTCGGGTGAATAGTTAGAATAAATTTAGTGAGACAGTATGCCACCTAGCACTTTAGCGCGTCGCAGAGCCAGCAAAAATGGCAATTGTCATTTTTCAGTGAGCCTCTGCAATATTGACACGTCGCGCCAAGGCTCAATATTAGGATTTTCAAATTCCACTTCACCAACACGATGCCACAGCGTCGCGGTGCCCTTCTAGGTCACAACAAAGGTGACAACGCGATTTCACCGCATCGCGCCACTGAGCAGTTTCCCAATTGTCCAAATCTAGTAAAGGACTACGATCCTGGCGCATCGCGCCAGGGCCAAAAATTGGGCTCCAGTTCAACAATTTGTTCAAGGGTATTTTGGTATTTTCCACCCGTTCTTACCCTCTATATATATATCTAAGTAGAGCAGAGAAATTCATTTCTCTCCAATTTCTTTCCAAGAACATTCAAGAAGCTAGGGTTTTCTCTCAACCCAAAAATCCAATCTTCTCCAAGAAAATTCAAGAACCTTCCATAAATACCTTCAAGTGGTTCAAGATTTAAGATATCTAAGTCAAGGCATCAAGAAATTTAGCTCAAGAGTGCAAGAAACAAGTTCTAATCAAGTTTCTTATCTCAAAAATCATAATCAAGGTATGTGGGGCTTGAACAGGAATATCATTTTATTCTTGTGCCCAAAGAATTGATTTTTACTATTGGAATTTCATGATCCTTGCAAGTGGGTTTACACCCAATTTTCTTTATTGATGATTTGTATGAATTGAGTTGAACAAGTTTGATATTTATGATTATTTTACCATCACGTTTCTTAAATTTAGAATTTATGCCATGAGTTGTATATTTCCATGAGAAGTTTAACTATTGAATATATATTGATATTGAGCTTGAGAGTCAAGAATGATTTCTATGATGTTTTCTTGAAGTTTCTGTTACTTGATATGATTTCATAAGCAAGTGTACTTGATGATAAGAAAGATTATTTTGAGATTGTGTCGAGTTAGGAATCCACAAGTTGATTATGATTTATAGATGAGATATATTTATGATTTTGGCCTCTATGATAGACCCTTGATTTGATTGAGATGGATTTCCTAACGTATTCTGAGTTAAGTCCGGGAGGAGTATTTAGCACCGAGCGGGAAGTATGGGTTCAACGCATCCTACTTCCCCAGAACTACGTGCCACCGTAGGATTGAGATTTGTGGGTCAAAGTGCCGAGGTTGTGATCACAGAGATGAGTTTGAGGTTATATTCCCTGGCAAGAGTATAACTCTCCCGCCAATATGGAGTTCCTTCTTTAAGACGGTAAAACGTTGGACTCCATGCGGCTTACATGATTTATATCAGTTATAAGAAACTCCCAAGTCCATAATAGTCTAAGTTTCTTGACTTACCGATTCACTCTAAGTCATGAGTCAAAGAGTTTGAGTTGAGTCCAACAATTTATGAGATTTATGAAGCATGTGTTACTGTTGATGATTTATGAGAAACTATATAACAGTTTAATTCAAGCGAAGAGAGTCATTATTGTCAGCATGCATGATTTTATTTTACACTTATGATATTATTTAAAAATATTGCATACACCCCCACATACTCAGTACATTCCCAAAGTACTGACCCATATATATATGTCTATGTGCAACATTGTCTCATAATGCAGGTACAAGTGGTAGCGCACATACCATATTCACTCAGTTTGCAGCTTCCAGTCAGCAGGAGATGAGTCCTTTTGATTCAAGGGCTTGAGTTATTTATATAGTTCGAGAAGTATTGTATTTTCTTATTTTAGTCGTATTGATCTTGGATAGTTGGGAGTCATGACCCTACTATGTAAAGTCAGTACTAGTAGAGGCTTCATAGACAGTTAGTAGAAGTTGATGTATTCAGTTTCAGTTTTATTTTGTAAAGGTAGAGTTGTAATCTCGTAAAGTTCATAATTGTATTGATCAAGTTCAGAGAAGTGCTATGTTTTCGCTGATTTTATATAGATTTAAGCATTTTATTCAGTTTCTTATGAGTTATGCCTGCAGGAGGGTTACCTTGGGGTCACTTTTTCCCCTAAGTACAGTGTGACGTCTCGAGACCCAAGTTCAGGGCATTACATGAATAAACCCATATTCATCGTTAAGAGGTACAATCCTATTTTGTATAACTCAAATAACTTGACACGCATCTCTAGCCAAAGATTTCCTAAAATTAAAGGTTATCTTTTTTACTAATTGAGTCAAACTATAAGCAGTCCGGTTTATTGAATCTCAGGGATATGTAGTCTAGACTATTTTTTGAAAGCTCGACTGCATTATAAGACCCAATATCATTCCCCGGCTCTCTGGACTCTTTAAATTCAAAAATGGGATAACTTATGGATTTTATAAAAATTATGCTCCAAAATTGAGTGTTATGAGCAACAAGTGGCTTGAATTTTTATGTAACCTGAGATATGTAGGAAAACTGTTATTGGGGTCCAGTCATAACACCACAAAACTAAGGAAAAAAGCAACCACTTTTGAAAAATGAATTCTCGTCGGATAAAAATGCAAACATCAAGCTCCCTTTTCCCAAGTTACCTGCATTCACCCTATCCAAAGGGATGAGCAGTTAATGACACCTAATATTTTCCCTCTCTGACTAAGTATAATTATAAGTTGCTTTATTTTAAATAAAATCAAAATATTTATATTTTAAAAATAAAAATATTTTTGAAGTATTTATTTGGGTTAATTTTTTTAATTAAATGATGATTATACATTTCGGTATTAATATATATGAGATTGTATAATATTTATTTAATGAATATTTTTTGTCAAATCTGTTTTCAATTAAAATTAACCTTGAAAATTAATCCATACAGTTAATTCTTGGTTTAAATATATAATTTGTTTTTATAAATAATTTATTCAAAAAGATGCTTGAGTTTACTAAATCAAGAAATTCACGATTATACCAGTTTATAGTTTGTATTGAATTCTGATTCAATATAGCTAATTTATTAAATTTAGCCAAAATTGATATCAAATCAATCGTAATCGAAATGTAATTGGCCAATTGATTTTTAATACGACTAAAACCTAAACAAAATGGTTTAGGTTCCAACTAATTAGGCTATTGAAATAATAGCCTAATTCTTAAACTTCCTAATTCCTAACCTTTCAAAATCCTCATAGTACCCTAACCTAAACCAAACAACAACACCAACAACACATTATCGCCGCAACCCAATACAAACGAATGAAGCCAATTTCCGTTATTTCTTTTAACCCTAATTTACTTCTTTCTCAATAAACCCAACAACAATGACAAAACAACACACCAGCAAACTAGTACTGAACTCAAGGCCCAGACAAAGTTTTTTCTAATTTCCTTATTCTCGTATGTTTATATGTGATAATCATAGGTCTCATACCTTAAGGTTTATAGAATCCTCAACATGGTGCCCTTCTATTTTTCCCCAATTACTCCATCAAAAGTTATATGAATTCATACAGGTTTCTACAGATCACCCTTTTCCTCAAAGAGGATTTAAAATTGTGCCTCGTGAATTGCCCAAAAGACCTCTAAAGTATTAGTCCAACATCAGAGAAAATCAATTTTCCAACCCAATTTCATTTCTATATGAACCCCTCTTTATTTCTTATAAAAAAAAGAAAGGTAGGAGGTGTTATCTGAGAGTAAGAAACCCTAAGTAAGGGATTTTAATTAGATTTCTAGGCTAATATCCTTATAAGTTTCTTAATAGATTAGTATCTTGGCTAAGGATTTGATTTCATTTTCTGGTGGTGATTCCAATGAAGGATCATAATCCCATTTGCTTCTCTAGAAAAGGTAAACACATCTTTCTTTTATTAACTGTTTTACTTCTTCTTCTCCTTCTTTGCGCTAATAGCAATTTTCATACATAATGCTAGTAATGGTGGAATTACGTGTTGTATAAGACTTTGAATGCTATAGAGATTCTATGTAGTGTGTTATTGTAACGACCTAAGACTACCACCTTGGACGTTATATGGTTCTTAGAACCACAAGTGATACCAAGCTAACCTATGATACCGATATAATTAGTGGGCAAATGAATAAAAAATACATGAAATGGGAAATACTAAACGAAATGCCATTAGCTGAACTTGTTCATGATACTACTATTTCAAACATTTACAATACTAGGTACACAAAAAGAAACTGAAATTGAATAAATAATCTCTGACTTAATGTTTATGATGCCTGGTACATGACCTCCACCTATCCCTAATCAATAAAAAAAATCAAAATAAAATACAAGAACTATAACTATCTTGAGTCCTAAAATAAAGAGAACTCATCACCTGCTGGATGGAAGTTGCGAACTGCTTGATCATTATTTTTTAAGCTATAACTGATACCTACATTATCAATCAATGTATACCCAAAAATATATATGTGTTTAATACTTATGAAATTTACTTACACATATGGGGATGCTTGATAAAAGTAAAACTGATATGTATCATAAACTAAAAAATATGCATACTAAGTGAATATAGACTCACTATATTCATGAATAAAACTAAAATCTAAAATATCATAAAGCATAGGTAATAAATAAAATTTTAGTAACATCGGTGAGTCATTATACTTAGTTTCTAAAATCATCATTTCTGTGGGATATTCTATTAACCGACATAAACCATGTGAGCAACATAGAGTTCAATGTAAAAGCCCCCATCGAAGGGACCAAATATACCATTCCAGGGTTTATTGGCTTATTAAGGTGATCACCTGTATATGTCCATTTGGATAAACTAAATAATGACTATACATATCTATTTGGACAAGATGAACAATGAATACCCATGGTGGTACGTAGTTCATGGAACTAGGATATGCTAGATCCTCGCTCCTAGATGATAGTAACCACTCCCAAATCTTACTATTGCTTCTGACGACATATAAAATTCATCATAAAATAAGCATATGATCTGATAAGTATGAAAAGCACAATATCCTTCTCTTTCTAGTTCACAATCATAACTGCATATGTGAATTTTTTTCCAAAACGGTAATCATTAGTCTGAATTTCTTGTAAACTGAATCAATCATGCAAAAATCATATAATTCACCAACTTATGGTATTTCATGCCAAGAACACTAAAATTTACTTCAAGAGAACAACCATATGAGTACAAATATGAGCAAAACCTGAATTTCCATGTTAAACGTATTTTAATTCATAAAGAAGCATCATAGTTTTGAAATCATGTAAAGTGGGTATGAGACCTAATCAGCAAATACATAAATTCATGTGAAAACTAATTTTTTTGAGTACAAGGATGAAAGGAAATCCTTGTTCAAATCCAATATAACTGGCGTTGTTGATTTTTTGAAGGACAACTTGAATTGGAGCCTTGAAAGTATGAATTTTAGAGAGCAAAACCCTTCTTTTGTTGTTCTTGAGAGTTTGGAAAGAGAGGAAATCGTGGATTTGTGTGATGGTATGGGGAAAACATTTTATTATTAGATATAGGATCATTTAGGACGTAAATAACTAGTTTGCCCTTGAAAAACCAAAGGAAAAATGAGATTTTAGCATCAGCTTGACCACTATCATAGTACAATTTTATCACGGAGCACAACTAGAGTTCCATACTCTTAAAATGGAGCATAAACTCTTTGTCACACCTGTATCGTATATCCTTACTAGTTCTCTCAGAAAAATGCTCATAACTTTTCAATTTGGTATCAGGTTAAGACAAAATTTGATGCGTTGGAAAAAGGAATCAAATTGATTTAGTGGGTCTTGAGCTCCAAACTATATATATATATATATATATATATATATATATATTATTTAAGTTATGCTCATATAAAGTTATCCTTGTAGGATCGAATACTAAAACTCAATCGATAACAAATGTTCTCAACTTAAATTTTCTCTAATTATTTCCTGTTACCATGAATCGCATCGAACAAATACCTTACACACTAGGTAAATTATCATGAAACTTATCAATGATTAAAAGTAATCATTTTTGGGCCTATAAACGTATTACTAATGATTAGTAGCTTAGATAGGATTTTGTGGTATGTTACACTTAATCTCATGAGTTTTTAGATTATTACTTCATATTGGTACTTATACATATGTTTATGTATCTCAGACAGGGCCATTGTATTTTAGTTCAGTTTTATCTATCAGTATAACATTTTAATATTTATCAGCATGTTTGATATGGTATGTCTCACATGATTAGTGCATTTAAAATATTAATTGCATACCTTTTCTTACATTCTATCATATCATATCATGAAATAGGCTCGAACACTCATCATTATCCTTGATTGATATGCTCCAGTACCATCGCGGCAGTTGATAGTGGTGAGTCCTCATCATCTAAGGATGAGGGTCTTGGTTCCTTTCAGTACTTCTTTCTAGTTTTTAGATAGTTTAGAGTTTGTTGAGGGCTTATCCCAGCAACTAAGTAAAGGTTTTCATACAGACAATTTGATATTTTAGCTTTGGGGTTTAACTCAAACATTTTAGTTTTCCTATTTAGTATTGGTATTGATTTTGACTATCATAATTAAGTTTCAATTATAGCTTCTGCTTAGTATATTTTTGTTATATTCAGTTTTCTTATTATAATGCTATATCATAGGTCAACTTGGGTTTTTTTTTGGCTCTAAGCACTGTGTTATGACTAGATGTAGTGTTGAGCCATGACTAGTATACTCTCAAACCCATAAAAGTAAGAACAACTTTGAAAGAAAGTATACCTAGGGTTCTTATATTTGTCATTCAATTTTAGCTTATCTTAGGCATTCAAATTAAGATCCTAGTCTAGAATTCTCACTTTATCTGGTATGTATTATTTTAGTGAGGATACCCTTTTATCCTTATGACAAGGTTTTGATAATCACTATAGTATCATATTTTTTAGTTAGGACTCTTACCCTAAATCAGTAAATATTACTTAATTTCAGTTTCAGTTGATTTCAATTTCAATGGTTCTTAACATTATATAGCTATAATAACCTTATTTGAAAGTGTTCTCTTAACCTTTAACATTTAAAGGATGATTTCAGCATATTTTAGTATGTATAAAGTTCAAATCTTTAGAATGGACTTTTAGAGGAATGATTTCAGCAAAGTCTCAGGCTTGCTTTAGATAGGCAAAACTTGGATATATTTATGAACATATGATTATAAACTAGTTTGTAAGTAACATTTAGCACTAAGGGGATGCAGGTTTAGACAACCCATTTATCATAACTATGTGCCATTGTACGATATATAATCGCAACACATATCAAGCGATTTTTCTTTGCCGAAAATGATAACTTATAGATCCATATAAAGATATGTAAACTCCACACTATGGCAAGGTTTAGATCTATATAAAGATAGATAAACTCTACACTCTGGGAAGGTTTAGATCCATAGAAAGATAGATAGACTCTAAAATCTCCCAAAGTATGAAATAGCCCTCCAAATTGGGTTAGATGTTGGATACCATGACCACATTTGATGTATTGTCTATAAGAAACTCCCCACTAACTGAATATACACTTATTTTACTATTTGAACTGATATGTTAATTTATACAGTTTTAGATATGATGATTTCAATGATTTGAAATTTTAGATATATTTTCATCTGAAATCTATTTAAATAGTTTTATATTATTAGATTATTAAAGTTCATTTTGAAGATCCTTATCTTATATTTTCAGACATGTAATTTCCTATGTCGCTTGATTATAATTGATAACTCTATTCAGTTTATAAAGGCCTGTAAGATTTTAGTTATACACTACTTAGAATTAATCGTGCATACCAATAAATTCCCACAGATTGACTGCTTACTTTTATTTTTGTTGCATTTTTTCACTAGTGTAAATTCTAGCACTCATTCTTAAGGTCATGGCTAGATAATTGCAGTTTACCATTTGAAAGTTGGTCAATCCTCTTTATTTAGGGATGTGGAGTAGTATGGTTTCTAAGTGTATTGTTCAAATATGTTTTTACTTTTATAGGTAGCTAGGAATTGTCCGGGAAAACATAATTCATGCAACTTTAAAGGCTATGTTAAGACATTGGTTTTTTAGAATTTCATGGATTTTTGATTGGCCACTCTTTTATGAATGCTATTTTCTTCATGTTTTTGTGTCTCAACTTCCATAGATCTTTCAAAATGCCCTAAAGTAGTATGCTAGTGCCAAGGTTCTACTTGGTTTCACTTGTATTATTAAGTGTCAGTCCCATCCAGGGTGTAGACACGCATTGTGACAAACTTTGTATCAAAGCTTTAGATTCAAGGGTGTTATGATGTCTAAAAAGCTTTCTTTAAAAAATTCCTTTGTATTAGTGTGAAATTCACCATACTTATAATGGGGAGGCTACAGTATATATAGGAATTGTTTCCCTTTTTCAAGATCTTGTTAGTGCAATTGAGTTTAATACTATTGATTTTAAGACTTTGTATCTATTCTAACTCATGATTTACGTATGTTTTAAATCATTCCCCTAATGAGAACCGCCACCAAAGAGCTACTTTAGGTTTTGGAACCAAATACATTTATACCCCATTCTATTGCAATATAGACCATTAATAAGCATGTCATACTAGTAAGAATGCTAACCTTCAAGTACCACCTACACCTTTTAATGCACTAATAGGACCCGATGTGCCTACTATTCATCCACCTAATTCTGATGTTACCAATGTTGAAATCCAGAATACTATTTATATGTTTACGCATGTAATAATAGCTCAAGTCAGTCAACAAGGATCAAATCCTTTCAATTATTTTGGTGCTTCAGACACTTTGAGGATTACTAATTTCTTAGAATAAGTCCTTCTAAGTTCATAGGGTCAAAGCTTAATGAGGATCCAGAAAACAATTTTGATGAGATTAAGAAGATCTTTTATGTGATGCATGTAACAAAACTAAGGGGGTCAAGCTTAACTCCTATGACCTAAAGAATGTTACAAGTGTATGGTATAATCAGTGGAAGAAAACTAGAAGAGAAAACATTGCATATTCAGAATGAATTGATTTGGATAATGAATTACTAAATCATTTTTTCATTGAGAATCAATTAAAGATAACACCTTAGAGTTTATCAATTTATAACATGGTTCTTTGAGTATGAAGGAGTATAGTCTTATGTCCACCCAGATATCTTGATACACTCTAGATATTGTAGATGATATTAGGAATAAGATGAGCATATTTATGGTAGGACTTTTTAGACTAAATAAAGAAGGGGAGGGAATCAATGTTGATTGGAGAATATACATAGTATGGCTTATGATTCATGTGCAGTAGGTTAGGGAATCTAAGTTAAGAGAGTGGGAAGAGTTTCATAAAAAGAGGTAAAGTCCACAAATAATGATTCGAGTAAGTACAGGACTAGAAATGGGAAGGGATCATCCTTCCATAAGAGGTCATCTACACCAACTTTATTATCATCCTACACACCGGCACCTAAACCTAGAAATAATCAAAAAGTTAGAACATCAAACTATTGATAAAAGGGAAATGTTGCAAGGGGATTTACAACTTACCCTACTTGCAATAAGTATGGCAAAAATCATCCCAGTAAATATCTTTGTGATAGAGAGGGTTTCAACAGATAAAGATAAGTAGCTAATATGTTAAAGTATTTCCCCTATGCTAGGAAATAAAACTCAATCAACTACATCATCAACTCTATCAGGATAAAATTCATGGAATGTCACCATTTCAGTTGCAAGCAGTAGTTAGGATCTCTTTCATGCGTTGCCTTCAATTTAGGATCAGGAGAGTTCCTTAGGTATCATTATCGTTATGTTAAAAAAATTCTTTATGACATTTATGGTCTAATAGAACTTGGGAATACCTTCTCTATTATTACCCCTTATGTTGTTGGGAAGTTTGGAATCAATATAAAACAACTCTTAGAACCCTTCTCTATTTTTTCTCTAGTTGGTATGTAAGTTATAACTAGAAAAATTGATAGAAGTTACATCACTTCAGCCCATCATAAGGATTACACAACTAATTTACTTGAGTTAGATATGGTAGAATTCAATGTTATTCTAGGCATGGATTGGTTAAATTCTAGATATTCCTTAATTAATAGTATACCTAGAGTTGTAAAGTTTTAATTTCCTAATAATCATGTCTTAGAGTGGAAGGGTAGTCCTATTGTGTCTAAGGGTTGTTTCATATCGTACCATAAGGCTAGAAAGATTATATCAAAAGGGTGCATCTACCATCTAGTAAGAGCTAAGTATTTTAACTTTGATACTCTATATCCTCAATCATTTTCTATAGTCAAAGAGTATCAAGAACTCATATAACACCCCCAGTATGTACCCCGGACGCTACACGGTGCTCATAATCCCAAAGAACCTCATGCTAACCCATGACTGGTACCTTCTGCAATAACTGAATAGTAATACTGCAATTATGTAAAAATTAGGTGGAAAACATACCGTAAGGTTCAATATTGAAATAAAACTGAATGTGGTATAACAATACAAAAACTGAAACATCTTTCTGAAAATACTATAGTCTTAAAAGCCTTTAAACTGCCTGAAATATGGATTTGATGGGACAAGTCCCCAAATAACTCTGGCTACTAAAATAAAATTGAAATGCTGAAATAATAATCTTGTCCTCGAACTATGAGGACTCACCACTAACTCTGACTGCTGAAAATATGTAACTTCTAGGGATGATCGAGAGCCCGTGCATTTGAACCTATGATATAAGACATCATAGTGCAAGAGAAAGGTATGCTTCAGTACTTTGAATGTACTGGTATGCTAAGTGAGGTAGGTTGAAATGTGTGGGTTCATATGCATGAACAATACTAACTGAATGACATGAATAGAACTAAATGGGAGTATATGTATGAATACTTATACTGTAACTGAGATCGTGATTACAGTGGATACTGAATCTAAACACTGATTAACTAACATCTGAGTATACTGACACTGAATTACTAATAATGGAATGACTGTATCTGATAGTATTTATTTTGTGGAACCATACTGAGTTTCGTACTGAACGGAGTGACTATGTCTAACAGTCCTAAAACTATAGAACTGAACTGAGTTCTGTACTGAGATTGAATCTGAAACTGAGACTGTGAGAGGTAATCATCTAATAGATATACCCCTTTTCTAAATAGATTGGGTCCAACCCATAACCCCAATTGGAAGGGTGCGAATACCGTACCAAAGGTAAAGACAAGCTTTAAGTTAACCCTATCAGACAGGAAGCTCTTTCGTCAACCCTCACTGCCAGGAAAACTCAAATGAGATATACCAAATCTCATAATATCTGGCAGGAAGATATCTCAACCTACGCTGGATACGAAGTTCTGTAACACAGGGATTGCTACTAAGGGTCAAACCCTCACTGCTAGAAGGAATACCCCCATCCCTGGGTTAGCTCAGTGCTGAATCCTACTCCCAACTGAATAAGCGCTGAACTTATTTCTAGTTTATAGTAGGCTTGACTGAACTGTTACTTATTATACTATCTAACTAAACTTGACTGAGTTCATTGAGTTCCGTTGACTGACAGAATACTACTGAATTCTATTAGCTAGCTGAATTAATTGAGGCCTGAACTGAATACTAAAATAGACTGCACTGATACCGAGTCTACTAAGTTTTTCCTGAGTTTTGTTACTGACTGAGAGTACTAGTGATCGTGAAATAACAAATAATATCCTAGGACTGACCATGGATTTAAATATTCAGCTAAATATTTGAGTATTAAATACCCCCAGGACTCGATAACATAAATTATAAGACACGACACAATCTTGAAACATAATAAATATCTACTTGATCATCATTAATTCATTGGTACATTCTAGCAAACACTTGCATGACATGAACTTGAATACATGCCATCATGACAAAATTTCATTATTTAATTCTCATGAACTACTCATCAAACACTTGGAAGGCATTGTATATGCACATTATACTAATTAACACATTAGCATCACAATTTCAAGGATTTAATATGAATTCACATGATACTACATACATGATAGTTTTTTTTACATAAATATTGCACTTAATCATGGAATAGAAATCCAATCAATATTATAATTATGAATACACTTGAATCCAAATCATGGAAAGCATGAAATCAAGCCACATGGAATTTAAAAGAGAATCTTGGACTCCAAAGGTGGAAGGAACCCTTGGATGAGCACTTGACATACCTTGGTTGTTAAATTCTTGAAGATTGATGTTGGAATCTTGAGCCTTGAATTTGAAATTCAATCACCTGGGGTTTTGGTTCTTAAGCAATTTAAGAGAAAGTAAGAATATTTTGCTCAATAAAGGTTGAATCTCGTATTTTAGGGATGAATAGGGGTGGGGAAATTACCTTAATTCCCCTGAGGATGCAACTTTTTAATGACTGAAAACCAAACTATCGAAGCGCAGGACGGTGCGCCACTTCATTGGAATCGATATGATAGACAACACACCGTATCGAGTCCACATCAGTTGACTGGAATTTCCACTGGGAGCCAAGGAAAAATATTGATCGACTCGATGGCCACCGCGCCACGCGTAGATTACCTCGATGCACTATTTTGAATTCTCAAACGTAGTTCAAATGAGGTACGACAAATATAAAAATCATCTGGGAACACCTACTGATATTCTTTATCATGTATTAACCTAAAGATTGATATTTTAAAGTAACAAGAGTCGTGAAATAGAGTTGCCAACTTACGAAGGCTAAAATAATACTAAGTCTGAATTCTTAGCTAGAATTTTCTAAGTCTGGAACCCATTAGCAAGCTTAAAAGACTGATTTGAGCTTAGGATTTTGTGGGGTCTTACAATATCTCCCCCTTAGGAACATTCGTACTCAAATATGACTGATTAAACTAACAATACTAATAGACTAGATTTAGATACTGGACATGCACAACTGAAGCATAATTTCATGACTGAAATTACTGATATACGGAATTATCATACTGAACATTGATATCTGAAGAATGTGTACATAGTTGAACAAGATTCATGAATGCATGACTAGGTTTACTGAGAATCTGGGCTTATATACTGGACATGCATTCTGATGCATGATACATTGACTGAACTGATTCGTGAATCCATGACTAAGTATGAAATATTAATTGATACCAAATTGGTAGCTATATCTGAACATGTGACTGGGTAAATTCAAAGGAAAACTATTACCTTAGGCTGAGTCTGAGTTTGTGAAGAAGAGGTGAGGATACTTGGTTTACATATCTTCTTCTTTCTCCCAAGTAGCTCCCTCAATGGAATGATTCCGCCAAAGAACTTTGACTATAGGGACTTCTTTGTTCCTCAGTATGCGAATCGAATAATCAAGGTTTTTTATTGGGATATCCTAATAAGGGAGGCTTCTATGAATATCTATGCCCTCTATAGGGACTACGACTGCTGGGTCACCTATGCATTTCTTAACCAAGGAGACATGGAACACTGGATGCACTGAAGCTAAGTCTGAAGGGAACTCAAGATCATAAGCTACCTTTTCGAAATGGCTGAGAATTCGGTAAGGACCGATATATCGGGGACTAAGTTTCCCCTTCTTGCATAACCTCTTCACTTCTTTAATAGAAGAGATTTTTTAATACACAAAGTCACCAATCTCAAACTCGAGATGCTTTCTGAGTACAATTGTATACGATTTCTGTCCGCTCTGAGCTGTAGTAAGCCTTTCCCTGATCAACTAAATTTCTCTAAGGTACCAAATACTAAGTCAGGCCCTACCATTATGGTCTCACCACTTCAAACGAACCAATGGGAGATCTAGTCCTCCTCCTATAAAGCACCTTAAATAAAGCCATCTAAATGTTGGAATGATAGCTTTTGTTATATGCAAATTCAATCAAAGGAAAGTGGTCATCCCAACTACCATTAAAGTATATCGCATACGCTCGTAGCATATCTTCTAAAGTCTGAATGGTCCTTTCTGCTTGACCATCTGTCTGAGGATGAAAGTTTGTACTGAGGTGAACTCGGGTACCAAGAACCTTTTGGAATACCTTACAGAAATAAGAGGTGAACAAGGTACCTCTATCTGAGATAATAGACAGCAAAATACCGTGCAATCTGACCAACTCCTTGATATAGAGTTTGGCATAATCCTCGGCTGAATAAAAGGTATGGACTGGTAGGAAATGAGCTGATTTGGTCATCCTATCGATGATAAAACAAATAGAATCATGTTGATGATAGGTATGAGGCAAACCCATCACAAAGTCAATGTTCACTTCTTTCCATTTCCAGTTGGGAATGTTGAACTCCTACATAGACCCACTAGTCTTGTGATGCTCAATCTTAACCTGCTGACATGTTGAGAACTTAGCCAAGAACTCTACAAGATCTCTCTTCATCCCACTCCACCAATAGATCTCCCACAAATCAGGATACATTTTAGTAGCCCTTAGATGAATACAGTAGCGCGCACTATGCGCTTCTGCAGTAATTCTTTGTCTCAAGTCATCTACACCTGGCATACGTAGTTGACCCTGGTAATGCAAGACAACATCTCCCCCTTGGGAGAAAACCTCTACTTTCTGATCTCTGGCTGATTTCTTCAACTTTGATAGACTAGGATACCTATCCCTTGTTTTCCTTCATCTCTGAAACTAGGGATGATTCTCAACTACTCTGCACCCATACACTACCTTCTGCTGAATCGACTAAGCGAACACCTACTCAGGGAAGTTGATGAACTTCCTGTACTTACATCTTCATACCATCCTCTACATGAGCTACACTTCCCATAGACATCCTATTGAGAGCATCATCTACTACATTGGCTTTACCCAGATGATACAAGACGTTTATGTCATAGTATTTCAATAACTCCAACCACCTTCTTTGATAGAGGTTTAGGTCTTTTTGCGATAAGACATACTGCAGGCTCTTATGGTCGGTGAACACATCAATGTGCACACCATACAAATAGTTCCTCCAAATCTTTAAGTCAAACACTATTTTTGCTAACTCAAGATCATGAGTAGGATAGTTCTTTTTATAGGGCTTAATCTGTCTAGAGGTGTAGGCTATGACCTTACCTTTCTTCATCAAAACACACCCCACACCGACTTTGGAGGAATTAAAATATACCACAAACCCATCTGAACCATCTGGTAGGTTCAAAACTGGAGCGGTAGTGAGTCAAGTCTTTAACTCCTAAAAACTCTTTGCACCAAAATTTGACCACTGGAATTTGACTTTCTTCTAAGTCTATATGGACATAGGGGATGCAATAGATGAAAATCCCTCAACAAACCATCAGTAATAGCTAACCAAGGACAAGAAACTCCTGATATCTGATGGAGAGATGGGTTTAGGCTAGTTTCTCACTGCTTTGGTCTTTTGGAGGTCAACTCTAGTGCCATCACCGAAAACAAAATGGCCAAGAAAGTCTACTGACCTTAGCCAGAATTTGCACTTATTGAATTTGGCGAATAGTTGATGGTTTCTGAGAGTCTACAATACTATTCTAAGATGGTCTGCATGATCTTTCTCACTGCGGGAGTAGACAAGAATGTCATCTATAAAGACTATGATGAACATATCCAAGTACTTCTTCAACACATGGCTCATCAAGTCTATGAAGGTTTCATGGGCATTGGTAATACCAAAGGACATGACTAAGAATTTGAAGTGACCATACCGAGTTATGAAAGCTATATTCAGAATGTCACATTTTCTGACTCTGAGATAATAAAAGCCGGATCTGAGGTCTATCTTAGAAAAGTACCTGGCACCCTGAGGTTGGTCCAACAATTCATCGATTCTTGGAAGTGGATACTTGTTCTTGACCATAACTTTATTTAGATGATGGTCATCAATACATATTATAAGCGAACCATCTTTCTTACGCATGAATAAAACTGGGGTACCCTACGGGGACACACTGGGTCTGATGAATCCTTTATCTAGGAGATCCATCAAATGTTTTTTTAATTATTTGAGTTTTGCAGGTGCCATTCTATATGGAAGAATAGATATGGGCTGAGTGTATTGAAGAAGATCTATTCCAAAGTCGATGTCACTTTCGGGAGGAACTCTAGAAAGATATTCGGGAAACACATCTGGGAATTTATATGCTACTGACACTGATTCAAGATTAGGGGTTTTTGAACAAGAGTCCTGGAATCAAACAAAATAGTAGACACATCACTTAGATATCATTTTACTCGCCCGAAGGTAAGAAACAAGTTGAACCCTAAGTGCTGAAGTACTACCCGTCAACTCAAAGACGGGTTCATTCGAAAACTTAGATTGGAAAATTCTATTTTTGCAGTTGAGTAAGGCATATAAGGAATAAAGATAATCTATGCTGAGAATTACATTAAAATCGGCCATCTCTAATTCGACTAGGTCTGCTGAAGTGACTTTCTGAGATACCATAACCGGACAGTTCCTGTATACCCACCGAGCTATGATAGATTTATCCATTTGGGTAGATACTGAGTAAGACTCCGGTAGGATTTTGGCACTAACTTAGATGTCAATAGATTTATAAGGAGTAACAAATGACAAAGAATCTCCTGGGTCTAGAAAAGCATAAACATATAAATAATAAACTTGTAACGTACCAGCGACCATATCAGGAGAACTTTCCTGATCCTGTCGGGACTAAAGAGCATAGAGTCTATTTGGGTGCTTCACACTGTACTACAACATTTTTGGCCTAAGGCCACACTAAATCTGGACAACACTTGTAAAGTGTTGCCTAAAATATTTTTGGACACGCTTGTAAAATGTAGCCTTAAATTTTAGCTTTAAGCCACAATAATTTTAACAACGCTTGTAAAGTGTGATCTTTAATACTATAGGCTACACTTTATAAGTGTTGTCATAATATTATATAATTGGCAACGCCTTTTACAAATATGGTCACACTTTTAGAATGTGGCTATTTTCATTATTTTAAAACAACAATTTACAAGTGTTGCCTTATAACTTTTCAAAAATTTGCAACAAAATTTGATATTCCCTCCAATATATTTTTTCCCTTCAATTTCTATTTACCAAAAAAAATAAATCATAAAACATTAGTCAAAAAACAATTCTAATAAAAAACATTTAGCTAAAAAAAGATAAACACGCGCACAATAAAACATTTTTGGGAAAAAATATCTATGGTTGAAAGAAAGCACAACTTATGAAAAATTATCTAGATTCCTCAACTCAAAGTCTCAATTGTTGCATCTAAGAGAAAGGAAGAAGATTGAAGACTGCCGCCCGTGAGGAAGAGGCATACCTACTGCCGTGAGGAGAAGGGGTTGGTGCTTATCGTCCACCAAAAGGGTTTGTTAATTCCTTTATTCATTTCCCAATTTAGTTCATAATCTTACTATGTTTTTCTATTCTTGTAACCATTTCTGTTGTAGGGTTATTTATTTAGTTCATTATCTTACTCTATTTTTGCTTCTTGTTTGTTGTTCTTGTAGCCATTTCTGTTGTAGGGTTCTTGATTTATCTCATATCTTACAATATTTTTGCTTCTTTTTTGTTGTTCTTGCAGTCATTTCTATTGTGGGGTTCTTGATTTAGTTCATATCTTACACAATTGAAAAAGGCTTTATAGCTATTGGTACTGAAGGTGATGATTTTGTGATAAATAATTTATTTTAATTTTATGCTGAATTTATCCATCTTGGATATGTTTTATTTTGTGTCAATTTCATTCGAAGTGTAATGATCCAATCTTTAATGCATTTGATGTTGTTTTAGTGCTGATTTGGTAATACATAACATTCATAAAATCCTTGTGGTACCGTAAATGCGGTTAATTCCTTAGATTCTTCTTCTAACTTTAGATGGTAAAATCCTGATTTACAATCAAATTTACAAAAATAATTATATCCTTGTATCTGTCTTATTTTTAATATCTTATTTGGTATTGGGTAATTATAAGTTATTGTTTTTGCATTTAAATTTCTATAATCAATAACCATTCTACTTTTTCCTCTTTTTTGTTCACTATGTTTATTTACTATAAATGCTGGGCTATTATGTTTACTATTACTTTTTTATATATATTGTTTTTCTAATAATTCTTCTATATGCATTTTATATTCTTTTAAATCATCAAAATTACATGTTAATGGTTTCTGGGTTATTATGCTATTTTTATCTATTAATTCAATTTTTATAATGGTTTTATGTTTTTCACATCCTTTTAATGGATCTTCACTATATAATTGTTCTAATTTTTTCTTAATTATTTCTACCTTATTTATTGAAAATATAGTTATTTCTGTTTTATTTATCGAAAATACGACTAGTTCTATTGTATCTTCAGTATTTTTTATATTTTCTAACTTTTGTGTAATTTTTTCATTTCCTTTTATCCAATCAGTTTTCTTTCTTATTTTATTATTAACTCTTTTTGCTCTTACTTTCTGTTTACATGGTGTTGTAAACCACCAATCTGTTCTAGTTATTATATGTGGGTATAATTTATCTAAAAACGGCATTCCTAAAAGTATATCTTTTGATGTTAGTTCATAATTATAAATTTCTTCTATTGTTAATATTTTATCCCATACTTGTGTTTTTACATTCTTAGCTTTATAAGTAATTAAGCTTCCTTCGTTATTAAATCCTTTAACTACTATTGGTGTTTTTAATTTATCCCATTTACTTTCTGGTAAGCAATTATATCTACATAAATTAGCTCCTACTCCTGTATCTATCATAGGCGTATAATATCTACTGTAATATCCTTCTACTACTATCTTCATTAATACATATATCTTCATTTTATGTTAAAGCTCTTCTTAAGAATAATTTCTCTCTGTTATATGTTATAGTTAATTGTGTATGTTCTATATTATATGGTTTTACTTGTTCTAACCATTTTATTCCTAATATTATGTCTATTTTTTGCATTTCTTCTTTTACTTCAAATTCTATTTTTATTTTTCTTAGTCCTATTATTATTTCTTTTTCTGCTATATTTTTAGTATTTATTAAACTTCTTGGTAGATCTGAGCATATATTATTGTCGGTTTTTATTTCCTCATTTTTTACTAGATATTTTGCTATATAATTTTCTTCTTGTCCTGTATTTAAGAGTATTAAATATTCTTTTTCATTTACCTTTCCTGTTATGTAATATTGGTTTGAATTATCCATTGAACTTGTTTCATAACTTATTCTTTTTGATGAGCTTGATGATTTCGGTTTATCATAAGCTATTCTTTTTGTTGTACTTATTTTGTCATTTATTATTTCTAGATTTTCTTCTACATCTATGTCTCTATAGCTATAATCATTATAATCTATTGTTTTTACAAATTGTTCGAATGGGCTATCTATTTGTATCTTGTTAATCTTATTTTTTCCTGTTATTTTATGTTTTGTTGTTAATACATATAAATTTTTGCATCTTGCTGTAAATATTTTACTTCCTGGGGTTAATTCTATTCCTGATATCTTCCAATATAATACTAGTGATTTATCTATATTTCTATCTGTTACTGCTACTGAATAATTCGCACTTATTATAAATTTAAATTTTTGGTATATTAAATTTCTTTTTATGGCAGTTATTATACTTTTTTCTATAGGTTTTATAATTCTATCATCTACTAAATATAATTCTATTGGTGTATCTATTCCTTCTCTAAAACATGCTTTTATTAATATTTCTGCACCTCCAAGTAAATCCAATCTAAATTCATAAACACGTAAATTTAAACATGTATACTACTTCTGTATTTTTTAAACAAATGGGCTCTGATACCATTTGGAGGGGGTGCGGACTAGGTGCGTAGATTCAACTAGATAATAAATACGTAGGTATTTATTTTTATAATGAATATTATTGATTGGAATAATTTTCATTTTTATCTTCTTGACTTAAGATGTTTTATTAATTCATATTCTAAATTAGATATTATCGTGATTAAATTATCTAGTGTTTTAGGATCCTCGTTAGTAATATGTAATCTTTTGTAATCTTTGTAATCTTCTAATTTTAATTCTTCTTTTTCTAACATTAAATATAAATGTTCGACTATTTTCTTATATCTTCTTCCTAGATTAGAAAATACTATTCTTATTTTTAATCCTTCGTGATTTTCATATATTTTTTCGTCTATTATAAATTCTTCTTTGTTCATTTTATTATAAATAGTTCATGTTCATATATATATTCTAAACTATCTATTTGTGATTCTAAATTTGATATTTCATCTTTTTGTGCATTTATTGAGTTTTTACTAACTCCGGCAAATATATTATAATTTGATCTTGTATTTATTATCTAGTTGAATCTACGCAGCTAATCCGCACCCCCCTCCAAATGGTATCAGAGCCCAGTTGTTTAAAAAATACAGAAATAGTATACATGTTTAAATTTACGTGTTTATGAATTTAGATTGGATTTACTTGACAATAATTAATCAATATTAATTATGAGAAGACCATTTAAAAACAGAGAAGCTTTTAGAAAAATAAAAGAAACTTTAATTAGTAATTATTCAGAATATATAAATCTAAATAAAACAAAAGAAAACCCACAAAGATTAGCTTACCTAATTACCTTAATATCTAGTATTGAAGCAAAATTAATAATCCATTTAAAATCTAGAAGAATGAGACATATACCACCTAATTATGATAAAATTAGATTTAGATATCCACCAAAATACTATAAATACGGTTAAAATGAATAAAATACAGAAATACAAAGAACTAAAACAAACTATTTCTGAAAAACGTAAAGAATTAAGAATAAGAATAGAAAGATTAAATTATAATATATTTGCCGGAGTTAGTAAAAACTCAATAAATGCACAAAAAGATGAAATATCAAATTTAGAATCACAAATAGATAGTTTAGAATATATATATCAACATGAACTATTTACAATAAAATGAACAAAGAAGAATTTATAATAGACGAAAAAATATATGAAAATCACGAAGGATTAAAAATAAGAATAGTATTTTCTAATCTAGGAAGAAGATATAAGAAAATAGGCGAACATTTATATTTAATGTTAGAAAAAGAAGAATTAAAATTAGAAGATAAATTGACAGTCATGGTAAGAATAGAAAGAGAAAACGAAGAAATAGATAGAAAAAAGGAAATAGAAAAAATAAAACAACAAACTACAGAAGAAATACGAAAAATAGAAGAAACTAAAAATAGTAGGATTGTTGAATTAGAAAAAGAATTACAAATGTTAAAAGATCTGTATGAAAAAAGACAGAAAGAAAAAGAAGAAAAAGATAAAGAACAAAAATTATTAAACGAGATAAATCAATTTAAAGAAAAACTAGAAATAGACAATAAAGAAATAAAAAACAAGGAATTAGAAATAAATAATATAGATGTTGAAGAAACAAATAATTATGATTCAGAAGATAGTGAAACATATACAGAAATATTAACAAATACAAAAAATTTAGAAATCAATGAAAAACAAGAAGTAATTAATGAAGAAAACTTAGAAAATATCAACACAGAAATAAATACTCTTGATAAAAAAGAAGATGAAAACATAATACCTAGAACATCAGAAATAAGGAAACCTACATATTATAAGAATAAGTTTAAAAGATATAATATAAAGAATGAATATGACAAATGGACACCAAAACAAATAGTTAATAAAAATTATAACTTTTTAGACTTAGATTGTGTAATAGATACAGAAAAAACGATACAATTATGGATAGGATATATGACAAAACAATTATTAGATAATAATATAAGTGTAACAGATGCACCAGAATATATAGAAAGAACACTAATAGGAACAGTGAAATGATGGTTTTTAAATCTAACTGAAAATAGTAAAAGAATATTAAGAACTGACAAACCTACAAAAGGAACAATATTAACAAAATTAACACCTATAGAATTATTAAAAAAATATGAAACAGCTATAAAAGACGAATTTAGTAGCATGACAATAACAGAAGAAGAACAAAATGAAGAGAAAGATATAAATAGGAATTTAATGTTAAAATTAGCAATATGTAATATGTGCTACATAGATGAATATACTTGCGCATTTAAAGAATATTATTATAAAGGAGCATATAATATAGAAGAAAGTAAAGAAATAAGAAAATTATATTTTAATAAATTACCTGAACCATTTAGTTCAAAAATAATAAAAAGTTGGGATGAAACAAAAATAGTAGATACTCTAGGAGCAAGAATAAAATTTTTACAACAATGGTATAGAAACCTATGTGAAAAATACAGAGAAGAAATAAAAATGGAAAAAACATTAATAAGAAATTTAGCATGTTGCAAAGACAAGATAGCACCTCAATTTGGATGCGAAGAAAGATATTATAAGAAAAGAAAAAGACATAAGAAATATAAGAAATACAAAAAATCAAAATATAAGTATAAGAAACCAAGAAAAAGATATTATGTAAAAAACTATAAACATAAAAGACCATATAAGAAAAAGAAATCTATAAAGGAATGTACTTGTTATAATTGCGGAAAAATAGGACAATTAGCTAGGGATTGTAAATTACCTAAAAACCCAAAAAATAAACAAATATCAGAAATAAAAATAGAAAGCACAGAATATATGCAGATAGATTACATAGATTATAAATTAGAAAGTGAAGACAGTATATATGAAATTTCAGAGAATGAAACAGATAACGAAATAGATAGTGAATTAGACGAATTAAATGACTGAAGAAGATATAAAAATATTAACAAAAGAAGAATATTTAAATGACGAAGGAACAGATCAAAAAATAATATTTGATAACAATGTATTTGATGAAATAAAAGGAAAAGAGTTAGACTTAAGTGTAGAAAAAATATTTAAAATACCAACAATAAAAAATATATTTACTAGAAAAAAGGAAGAATATTATGTAGTAAGCCAAAAGGAACATGTAATAGACTGTAGATATGCAAAAGGTAAAGCTAGTATACCACTAGTAACAAAAAGAATAATTAATAAAGAGATAAACGATATAAAAAGTAGAGACCCAATAAAATATGTACACCTTGGAGGTACAGAAATATTAATAAAAGCATGTTTTAGAGAAGGAATAGATACACCAATAGAATTATATTTAGTAGATGATAGAATTATAAAACCTATAGAAAAAAGTATAATAACTGTCATAAAAGGAAATTTAATATACCAAAAAATTAAATTTATAATAAGTGCGAATTATTCAGTAGCAGTAACAGATAGAAATATAGATAAATCACTAGTATTATATTGGAAGATATCAGGAATAGAATTAACCCCAGAAAGTAAAATATTTACAGCAAGATGCAAAAATTTATATGTATTAACAACAAAACATAAAATAACAGGAAAAAATAAGATTAACAAGATACAAATAGATAGCCCATTCGAACAATTTGTAAAAACAATAGATTATAATGATTATAGCTATAGAGACATAGATGTAGAAGAAAATCTAGAAATAATAAATGACAGAATAAGTACAACAAAAAGAACAGCTTATGATAAACCGGAATCATCAAGCTCATCAAAAAGAATAAGTTATGAAACAAGTTCAATGGATAATTCAAACCAATATTACATAACAGGAAAGGTAAATGAAAAAGAATATTTAATACTCTTAAATACAGGACAAGAAGAAAATTATATAGCAAAATATCTAGTAAAAAATGAGGAAATAAAAACCGACAATAATATATGCCCAGATCTACCAAGAAGTTTAATAAATACTAAAAATATAGCAGAAAAAAAAATAATAATAGGAATAAGAAAAATAAAAATAGAATTTGAAGTAAAAGAAGAAATGCAAAAAACAGACATAATATTAGGAATAAAATGGTTAGAACAAGTAAAACCATATAATATAGAACATAAACGATTAACTATAACATATAACAGAGAGAAATTATTCTTAAGAAGAGCTTTAACATAAAATGAAGATATATGTATTAATGAAGATAGTAGTAGAAGGATATTACAGTAGATATTATACGCCTATGATAGATACAGGAGCAGGAGCTAATTTATGTAGATATAATTGCTTACCAGAAAGTAAATGGGATAAATTAAAAACACCAATAATAGTTAAAGGATTTAATAACGAAGGAAGCTTAATTACTTATAAAGCTAAGAATGTAAAAACACAAGTATGGGATAAAATATTAACAATAGAAGAAATTTATAATTATGAACTAACATCAAAAGATATACTTTTAGGAATGCCATTTTTAGATAAATTATACCCACATATAATAACTAGAACAGATTGGTGGTTTACATCACCATGTAAACAGAAAGTAAGAGCAAAAAGAGTTAATAATAAAACAAGAAAGAAAACTGATTGGATAAAAGGAAATGAAAAAATTACACAAAAGTTAGAAAATATAAAAAATACTGAAGATACAATAGAACTAGTCGTATTTTCGATAAATAAAACAGAAATAACTATATTTTCAATAAATAAGGTAGAAATAATTAAGAAAAAATTAGAACAATTATATAGTGAAGATCCATTAAAAGGATGGGAAAAACATAAAACCATTATAAAAATTGAATTAATAGATAAAAATAGCATAATAACCCAGAAACCATTAACATATAATTTTGATGATTTAAAAGAATTTAAAATGCATAGAGAAGAATTATTAGAAAAACAATATATACAAAAAAGTAATAGTAAACATAATAGCCCAGCATTTATAGTAAATAAACATAGTGAACAAAAAAAAGAAAAAAGTAGAATGGTTATTGATTATAGAAATTTAAATGCAAAAACAATAACTTATAATTACCCAATACCAAATAAGATATTAAAAATAAGACAGATACAAGGATATAATTATTTTAGTAAATTTGATTGTAAATCAGGATTTTACCATCTAAAGTTAGAAGAAGAATCTAAGGAATTAACCGCACTTACGGTACCACAAGGATTTTATGAATGGAATGTATTACCATTTGGATATAAAAATGCACCAGGTAGATATCAACATTTTATGGATAGTTATTTTAAACAACTACCTAATTGTATAGTATATATAGACGATATACTATTATATACAAAGACCAAAGAAGAACATTTAAAATTATTGGAATAATTTACGGATATAATAGAAAAATCGGGAATAAGTTTAAGTAAAAAGAAAGCTGAAATTATGAAAAATCAGATAGAATTTTTAGGAATACAAATAGATAAAAGTGGAGTAAAAATGCAACAACATATAGTACAAAAAATAATAAATTCGAAAGAAGAATTAGATACAAAAAAAGAAATTACAATCATTTTTAGGATTAGTAAACCAAGTTAGAGAATATATACCAAAATTAGCAAAAAATCTAAAGCCCTTACAGAAAAAATTAAAAAAGGATGTAGAATATAATTATAACGAAGAAGATAAAAAACAAGTTCAAAAAATAAAAATACTTTGTAAAGAATTACCAAAGTTACAATTTCCAAATGAAAATAAAAAATTTATATATATAGTAGAAGCAGATGCTAGTGAATGTAGTTACGGAGGAGTACTTAAATATAAATATGGAGAGGAAAAATTAGAACACCACTGTAGATACTACTCAGGTACATTTAATGAAACAGAAATAAAATGGGAAATAAATAGAAAAGAATTATGCTCATTATATAAATGTTTATTAGCATTTGAGCCATATATTGTATATAACAAGTTTATTGTACGAACAGATAATACACAGGTACGTTGGTGGCTAACAAAGAAAATACAAAATTCAGTTACAACAAAAGAAATTCGGAGACTAGTATTGAATATATTAAATTTTACATTTACAATTGAAGTAATTAGTACTAACAAAAATGTTATTGCAGATTACATATCAAGACAAAGCTACACAGACTGATATCATAGAAGAAGATACTCTAGAAAAAATACTCAACACCCTAACTACGCTTTCAATAAAAGTGGACAGTATGGGTAATGAGATAGAAAAGCTAAAGACTAATGAAGATAAACTGAAGTCTATAGCTACAAATCATCTAACTCAGCAGTGTGCAGAGCTATGTCGATCGGAAGACATTACAATTTCAGATCTAGAAGGAGACGTTGGGACACTCCATAAAACCCATAATGTTAATCAATCTACAATTGCAGGTACAAGCAGAGGAGTTAGTAGACAAAGATATCAGAATATAAATATGAATAAGATATTTGAGAAACCATTTATACCAAAAACACAAAAAGACCCCTTGTTCATACCCCCACAAATTACCACATACCGAGATAGTCTGAACCAAGATAAAAAAGTTTATAACTACACAGCCCAAAAATACATAGAAAATATTTATAGAGTACAAGCTTTCCTAAACCTTAACCCCAGAGCCACAGATATCAAAGAACCAAACACAAACTATATAACCCAAAAATTACAAGGTTACAACAAGCTAATTGCACTACCCAAAACCAATCCAAGCTTAATAAAAACTTGTTTTAGCTATGGATTATTAAATACCATATATACCCAAGACGGAGAAGAACTAACAGCTATGGAAGAATTACATAAAATATTCACCACCTATAAAAGAATAACCAAAGGAAATCTATTTTATATAAAATGTTATACTGCACCGGCAGAGATATTATACGACGAAATAAAACCAGTTATACAAGTTGTAAAAATAGGATTAACCAGAGATATGATTATACCAGAAGATATTGTGCAGCAACCAGAGATACCCAGAAATGAAATACCTGATTTCTACGCAAATAAACGACTTATTGGACTAGCTACAATTATTCTAGAATTAGCAAATAATTATACCAATGGAAACCCAATATGGAGCTATTATTCAAGAGATCATCAGATAATTTATTCAAATTCAAAAGAACTACGACAAGCAGATATGGAAGATGTTAGACAATGAATAATGACATTACTTAACCCAGAAAAACAGTCTACTGCAAGAGCCATTAAGAGAGGATTTATTTCAGACGGATTACTGACAAGATATTGCAAGATAATTGGACACAAATATCCAGACCATCAATGTTCGAGATGTAATGGAGAAGATAATATTATCCCAGAAGTCCACCTAGAATAAAAGAACCAAGAAGATAAGCATGCCAGCTGGAAAGAAGATAAAAAAATCAACAGATACGACAAAAAGATAAAGGAAGATGGAGCAGCAAAAGTAGACAGAGCAATAAAGGAAGAAAGAAACATGTAAAAAGATAACTTTCAGAAAAGATATATATGTTAGGTAGACATATGTATATAGTAGCCTACTTTTTTGACTTTTGTAAAGACTTTATTAACTTTTTCTTTTCATTTATTAGCTTAAGAGAAATAGAGAAACGTGTAAAGTTTTTTGTTTCTTTTAGAATCATGTAAATGCTCTCATTATAAATAGAGGCATAGAAGGCAGCAGAGGAGGCAAGCCTTCATGCGTTGAAGCAAATACTCTCTCAAATCCATAACAAATATTTTGCTCAGTTAATTAAAAAACAGATTTGTTTCAATGGAAAAATCTATGGAGGAACAAAGCTCAGAAATATCAAACCTACCCGAACAGGTATATTTATTTATGATTATGAATAGCTAAATTCATAATTCCCAACAATCATGGTATGATAAAATAAATTCATGTTAGTTACTTTATAGTAGAATTATTCGAAGAATAATATGTTAAGAAGTTTATTAGCAAAGTGAAAAAGGAGAAAAATCCCTAAGAACTATGCCATCCTAAAGGTGAAACCAATAAAGCAAGAAGCCGTGGTGGGGAGTAACCAGAGTAAAGGCGTTGTTTAAGGAAAAATATCCAGATTACCATGCTAATAGTGACCGAAGAACATGTTATTTAAGAATAATCTAGTATATAGTAATCTAAGATGACCATATTTTGTTATGAACATGGTTGAAGGGAATATTTTGAAAAAAGCAATTTTATGAAAATGAATAATTATTTATCTGATGTGATGGTAGATAAATTTAAGATACTTATTTTGTATGTACTTAGAAATATAGATGTTGCAGATATAAGAAAAATTATATTAGAAAAAGCATTTGGAAAATATTACATGAATAGAGTAAATTATATACCATGTCTACCTAGCTACTCTTATAAATCCTTATTATGTTAAAATTACGTAGAATTTTTAAAGATATGCGAAATATACAGTTACTAGAAAAACAGATGAAAATAAATATAGACAAATACATGGAAAATAAAAAAAAATTATATAAAATCTCTTAATAAAAATATGCAAGAACTACTAAGGCTAAAACAAACAATTATAAAATATCAATTTTAGAAAATAGATCGTTTAAACTACCTTAACGTTTTAATCTTATATATACTTAAAGATATAGAAACTATAGATATTAAGAAAATAATATTAGAAGAAGTAATAAACTACGAAATTGAAATAATAAATGCGTTAGAACAGATATACGAAGACATTTACCCAGAAGGATATTATTCAGATCAAGACTGTGGATGTTAGAATATATTAGAAAAACTAGGGAAAACCAAGATAATCTAAATAATGAAATTAATTACAGAAACCGAATTAGAAAAATAATGGAAGATCTAAAAGAAAAGTTAATATGGATAGAAAAAAACTTAGAAAATTTAGAAAAAAGTACATGTGATAGTTTACATAATTTAAAAAACTCACTACGAGAAGAACAACACAAGATAATAAATGATATAGAAAATCTAGAATTAGATATATACTACAGTACAGATAGGATAAATTATTATACAGAAATTTGTAACTCTGCAGTTACTACAGGATAAAATTATAAACCAAATAAATTAATGAATACATCTCACGAAAAGAATAAATCATTAAAAGAAATAGAAACTCAACTATATAGTTTATACCTAGAATACAAAAGATTACATATTACTAACGAGGATCCTAAAACACTAGATAATTTAATCACGATAATATCTAATTTAGAATATGAATTAATAAAACATCTTAAGTCAAGAAGATAAAAATGAAAATTATTCCAATCAATAATATTCATTATAAAAATAAATACCTACGTATTTATTATCTAGTTGAATCTACGCACCTAGTCCGCACATATAATATAGAACATACACAATTAACTATAACATATAACAGAGAGAAATTATTCTTAAGAAGAGCTTTAACATAAAATGAAGATATATGTATTAATGAAGATAGTAGTAGAAGGATATTACAGTAGATATTATACGCCTATGATAGATACAGGAGCAGAAGCTAATTTATGTAGATATAATTGCTTACCAGAAAGTAAATGGGATAAATTAAAAACACCAATAATAGTTAAAGGATTTAATAACGAAGGAAGCTTAATTACTTATAAAGCTAAGAATGTAAAAACACAAGTATGGGATAAAATATTAACAATAGAAGAAATTTATAATTATGAACTAACATCAAAAGATATACTTTTAGGAATGCCGTTTTTAGATAAATTATACCCACATATAATAACTAGAACAGATTGGTGGTTTACAACACCATGTAAACAGAAGAATTACATAAAATATTCACCACCTATAAAAGAATAACCAAAGGAAATCTATTTTATATAAAATGTTATACTGCACCGGCAGAGATATTATACGACGAAATAAAACCAGTTATACAAGTTGTAAAAATAGGATTAACCAGAGATATGATTATACCAGAAGATATTGTGCAGCAACCAGAGATACCCAGAAATGAAATACCTGATTTCTACGCAAATAAACGACTTATTGGACTAGCTACAATTATTTAAGAATTAGCAAATAATTATACCAATGGAAACCCAATATGGAGCTATTATTCAAGAGATCATCAGATAATTTATTCAAATTCAAAAGAACTACGACAAGCAGATATGGAAGATGTTAGACAATGGATAATGACATTACTTAACCCAGAAAAACAGTCTACTGCAAGAGCCATTAAGAGAGGATTTATTTCAGACGGATTACTGACAAGATATTGCAAGATAATTGGACACAAATATCCAGACCATCAATGTTCGAGATGTAATGGAGAAGATAATATTATCCCAGAAGTCCACCTAGTAAGCCAAACTAAAAAAAGAGAAGAAAAAATTACATAACACCACAACTTATTTTTATTAAACTACATAAAATTACTTTCCTTTTATTAATTACCTAAGTCCCTTATCTTTTAAAAACAACCGGATACATCCACAAATTCATTAATTTTTGAATACCTAATTTTAATTATATATTTCCGTTTGGTCTAGTTAATGTATTATGTAGCTCGATCAAATAGTTTCAAATATAAATGTATCTCAGTAATCAAAATTATGTATCTCAACTTCAGAATTACGTATATGGGTGCTAAGTAAGTATCCGAGCAATAATGTAGTACTTAACTGTTACATTCTTAAGTTCAAAATTTATGTATCTCAACTTCAAAATTATGTATCCTAAAATTACAAATAAGAGATTATTTGTAATTTAGCAAAGAGTAGGGATGGGAATTAATTAGAGGTAAACTTGTTGGGATTTATGCAAATTTTATAAAAGAGAAGGCAAGTCTAATACAGCGACCCAACGAACCCGCAATCAAAATGAGTCCTTCATTTATTTAAAATATCAAAGTATGTTATGTATATTAAATAATACCAAAATAGGCTAAACTCACATATTTTGTGATTTTTAGCCTTTTTTAACAGAACGATTGACAAAAAATGTGAATTACTCATTCCTATATTATAAAGCTCGCATAATATTTGAATTTTCTATTTTTCTTGTATAAATCTCACATAATACCTGAGTTATCTATTTTTATTTTATAAAGCTTATTAATTATGTGACTATAGAAGGACTTCCCCACTCCCTAGATAGAACCCTTCCTTACATTCAAAATGCAAATATACAAGACATCCGGCATGTTTATCCGACGAATATCTATGAATCAACAACCATCAACAATTACGTAGTTGCAACAAGTGATGCATAATCACAATAATTAAAGTAAAAATCCCACAAAGGTCTATGAAAGATAGAGGGCATACAGACCTTACCTCAACTTTCTTGAAAAATTCAACAACAATAACATACTTGGAAAGTTCAATAATGAAAAAAAAACATATTCGTATATGGGCAGATGAAAATGAAATACCAACTATAGGGATGACCAAGTTAAGTAACATCATTCAAATACAAGGCATTCGCCACTCGGTGTGTTTAATCAAATATCTACGTAGCAACAATCACGTAGCTGCAACGAGTGGTCCTTAATCACAGGGAACAAAGTAAAATAAAATCAATACAACCACAATAACTACCAAAAGTTATACGGATGTATATTATGAGGGTTGTATCTAGTTTACAATAGTACCAAGTGTATGCAATGCTTTTACATGAACTCAAAAAGAACAATCATTGAAGAAAGTAATGTAATAAAATTAGTAATGAACAATCCAAACAACAATTACAACATCATTCACTAAACAAACAATTTGAACCAATAATTGTAACAAAAAATTTCCTCAATTTGAACCGTAACAATTTCTCGATTTTCAAGCACTGAACTACAATCATGTGGGACCACTGATTGAAAATTGACTAAAATTTGTATTGGGGGAAGGTAGAGAGAGATTTTCAAATCAGACTTCAAGTTGGTGTGCGTCGTGTTAAGAAGGCAGAGACTGCCCAAGGCTTCGCCCTAATTCCCATCTAAGGTTAAATAAGATTAATTAGTCTCGCTAAATTCATTCTCGAATGATTCATTGATGAAATTAGGCCTAGATGTATGAAAATTTCTTGTGATTTTCCTTCTTTCTTCGACGAAGGCATACACATATCGATAGGGAACCCAAAAAAGAACTAGGAAAAGGAAAGCGACACCAACACTTAATAGCTCCATGTCTTATTCCTGAGCGAAAAGTACGCTCAGCCCTTGATACCTTTATATTTCTTAATCTTTGTGGAGATCAATGTGGGAAATCAAAGTGAAAAATTTGTAGGGTTTTATTGTTTCTTTAAGGAGAATCGGGTAAAGAAAAATTGGGGGAGAGGACCGAGAGAGAAAAGGGCAAGAGTTTTTTATATCCAGTGCAAAGCTCACATATTTAATGTGTTTTATAAAATAAAAATAGTAACTCACATATTATGTGAGCTTTATAAAATAAAAATAGATAACTCAAATATATTTTGAGTCTTATAAAATAAAAATGGATAACTCGCAGTTTTTATGAGTGTTATACCTTTTGTAAAAGTTGACGTCGTTACCAGACGTTCCGTGAAAAAAAGACTAAAATTTTGTTAGTTTAGTTATTTTGGTATCATTTTATATACCTTACATACTTTGTTATTTTAAATTGATGAAGGGCTCATTTTGATCGCAGATTTGATTTAGGAACACTCTTAAATTTGCGAAGCAAGGACCAAAAAGAAGTCAATCAGTCCGCGTGAGATCGTGATTGAAGGACCCGAATTTATTTGTCATGAATTCTAGACAGAAAATTAATTGTTCCTCTATTATTAAAAATAGACATATAATTATTTTCTACAATTTAAACTTCTTCCTAAATGTTTTAGGTTTTAAATTTTTTATTTCTTATTAATTTATTAAGAAAAAAGGTAAAAAAATAATTTTGTCTAAAGCAAAGTATTTTAATGAAGGACAAAAAGTTCAAATAACAGTCTTTCACACTTATAATATATTAGAGATAGAGATTAGAGATAGAGATAGATATTGAAAATTAGAGATAATAAATAGAGGTTAGAGATTAGAGATAGAGATTAGAAATATTTAAAAACGTATGTTATTAATTACTTAATAAAGTTATGATGTTTATCTTCAAAATTACCTGATGATGTAGAAAATCTATTACACTAACGATACACAAAATTTAAACTCATTAACTTTAACGGTTGAATCAATTTCCATATTTTAATTTTTGGATGAAAATAAATTCTTTTTTTATGAAGTTGATTGATGAAATCCATTTGCTTCTTCGCAATATTTTGTGATAAAACCTAGGTATTATTTTTTCGAAGCGCTATTTTTTTCTTGATGAAAATTAAATCAATTGTTGCATTTCTACAGGGCGCATCTCTTTTTAGTGTGTTTTAGTAAACTAGTTTGGTGTACGTGCTTTGCACGTGTATATAACATTAATAATAATAAACGGATGAAAAAATAAATTATTATGTTCATTATATTCTTAAGTACAAAACTTCTAAAATATAATACAAATAGAAAAAAATGATTAAGTACCTTCTTTTTTTTTTTGGTAAATAAAGAATTTTATTTCACCAAGTAATAGTTACAGGCAAAGCTGACCAATTGCCTCTCAAAGAAACGTAAAAACTAACAGAAAACTCAGCAGGACTCACGCTAACAACCCTATGGAGTCGCTACTGTATGTTTTCTAACATCAGAATAGCTATTCTAAGTACCTAATAATATCAAAGCAGCAACTAATCAAGGCATAGAATTTAGTTGCGTCAAGTATGTAGTCCATTTCTTGTACTGGCTTCCAAGGATATGTATGTGCATAGTTATTTCCTTGCAGACTCTATCAGGAACGAAGCTTCCTTGCTGGAATCTAACTTGGTTTCTTTCTCTCCATACTATAGTGATGATCATAGCAAACATACAGCAAAGGATAACACCTTTTCCTGATCTTCCCTTTGCCCATCTAATAATCCAGTCTACTTCTTGTTGCCAAGTCCCTATGGCTCTATGAATTTCCATCGATGTAAGTAATCTGCACCATAAACCCCTTGTAATTGGCCAGTCAAAATACAAGTGTTCATGTGTTTCTATAGTATTATGACAAAATGCACAAGCCATATCAACATTAATCCCAAACTTTGCTAGCCGATCAACTGTAGCTAATCTTTTTAACAATGCAAGCCATAGGATGAAGTTGTGCCTCGGGTGGATGCTTGAGTGAAGTACTATACTCTTCCAGGAAACTTTTGGTATATCAGGTAGCGTGGATAGGTACAACTTTTTAATGGAAAATCCGTCCTTCACAATCAATTGACTTAGTCTTGCTTGAAGATTACCTTGCAATCCAGGTGCTAGCATGATAGCCTTCCTTGATTCGATCACTTTTCTCACAACCCAAGTAGCATTCCTTGGGATGCAATAATCCTCCACTGTAGCGTCTTTGATATAGTAGGCATATACCCACCTTATCCACATACTGTCAGCTTTTCTAGCTAGGGCTCATAGTTGTTTTGCAACAGCTGCTTTATTCCAATTGCAGATATGCAGGATATTTAGCCCTCCTACTGCCTTTGGCATACAAAGTCTCTCCCAGGAGACTAGTGCTCTCTTTGAAGGGCCTATTTTACATGTCCATAAGAAGATTCTACAATGGGAGTTTATGAGCTTCATAATCCTTTTGGGGAGAATAAAGATCTGAGCCCAATAAGTCTGAATACCAAAAATAACAGATTTAATCATCTGAAGCCTGTCTGCATAAGATAGCAGTTTTGTTGACCAATATTTCATCCTTTCAAGAATTTTATCTATTAAGGGGTAGCACTGGTCAATAGTTAGTTTCCTGGAAGATAGGGGTACTCCCAAGTATTTGAAAGGTAGGGAACCTTCAGTGTAGCCCAGAGTCTGCAATATTTGTTGTTTCTCTGTGTCCTTGACACCTGACATATAAATGGAACTCTTTTCTTGGTTGGCTTGTAGTCCTGAAGCCGTAGAGAACTTGTTAAAAACTTGTTGTAGTAGTGTTATGGATGCAGTGTTTTCTTTACAAAACATTAATAGATCATCTGCAAAACAGATATGCACAAGACCAAGCTTTTTGCACCTAGGATGAAACTGAAAGTTGGGGTGTGTGGTGGCCAAAGCTAATTCTCTATGTAAATACTCCATAGCAATCAAAAAAAGTAAGGTGACATACGGGTCACCTTGCCTTATTCCTCTTTTACCTTGAAAAGGCTTTGTAAGTCCACCATTTAACATTAAAGAGTAGGACACAGATGTAACACATTCCATAACCCAACCAATAAATTTCTGGGGGAATCCCAATTCTGCAAGCATTTTTTTAAGGAAACGTCATTCAACACTATCATAGGCTTTTCTTAAATCAACTTTCATTACACATCTAGGAGACATTCCTTTTCTTGTATACCATTTCAATAATTCATGACTGAATATCACATTATCAATGATGGATCTTCCATCTATAAAAGCTGACTGAAAGGGGCTTATAATAGTGTTCATTACTCCTTTCATCCTGTTTGTTAACACCTTGGTAATGATCTTGTAAAATGTAGTATAGCATGCTATAGGCCTGTAGTCTTTAACTAATGTGGGTGTAGGTACCTTTAGCACAAGGGTAACTGCTGTGCAGCTAAAAGTTTTAAGCATTTTACCTGTGGTAAAAAACTTTTGAACAGCCAGTAATACGTCAGCTTTCACTGTGTTTCATTGATTGGTGTAGAATTCAATAGGGATGCCATTCACTCCTGGTGATTTCTCAATTGCCATATCCTTTATAGCAGCCATAATCTCCTTCTCTATAACCTATTGTATAAGTGCCATCTTTTGTGGATTAGATAAACAAGGAGCTCTTCTGGTGACCTCTAAGCTTGGTAAGGGCACCTCAGTAGCAGCAGTTCCTAACAGGTTAGTAAAGAAAGATACAAACTCATGTTTGACTTCAACTGGATCTTCAATCTTTTGTCCTTGATCATTATAGATTGATATGATAGTATTTCTACTTGCCCTGATCCTGCATTGTGCATGAAAAAATTTAGAGTTAGAGTCTCTACATGTAATCCAAGTAGCCCTGGATTTTTTCTTAGTGCTTGCTCTTCCACTAGACTCCATTGGTGCAGTTTTTGAACAAGTATTCTCTCCTCCTCTATCAAAGTTTGATTTAACAAATCATTGGTCAAATTGTCTTGAGTAACTACTAGCTGTTGTCTGGTAGTATGCAAGTGGCTCTCATATGATGCTAGGTAAGAGTTTAGCCCCCTTAGGTTTGTCTTTAGTGTTTTCAACTTCTGAGCCAACTGATACATTTTGGTCCCAGTGAATCTTTGCCTCTAGGTATTTACAGCAATTTCTGAGAACTTATGGTGTTGTATGACTATAGTGTATAATTTGAAAGGCTTTGGTCAGCTACTCACTGTAGGATTGCATTGTAGCAAGATTGGAGAATGATCAGAAATGTCTGGTAGTAGATAGTCAGCCTCTACTACTCCATGGCTTTGTAGCCATTTATAATTTCCCATAGCCCAGTCAATTCTTAAATATACTCTCTGGTTTTGCTCCTGCTTATTGCAAAAAGAATAATAGCAGCCTCTAGATCTTAGGGGCGTAAGTTGCAGGCCATCCAAGCAAGCCCTAAAATTTTGTGTCTCAGCAATTGTAACAGGGGAGCCCAGCCTGTCATCAGAACTCAATATAGCATTAAAGTCTCCACTCAGGATCCAAGGTTCTTTGATGTTTATGCTCAATCCCCTTAAGGCAGACCATAATGTTATTCTTTCATCAGCAATATTTTTTGCATATATAACAGTAACATAAGCAGCAAAAGAATCTACTGGACTCTTCACATAACAATGTATAAACTGTTCATGCGAGCTTAGTACCTGTACCTGCACATGGTTTCTCCATAGTAACCAAATTCGACCATTTGGAGCCATCGGATAATTGCAACTAGTACTCCAACTTTGTGCAACCTTTGCCAGTATATTAAGACTTTTGTGCTACTTCACTTTCATTTCTATACATCCTATTATTTCTATCTTATGTTTTACTAAAAAGAGCCTTATCTCTTTCTGCTTGAGGGGTTGGTCCAATCCCTTCAAGTTCCAGGTTGCAAAAATCATATTACGTTGGGTGGTTTGCCAGCATTACCTGGCATTCCCTCAAGATCACCCATACTTTCCAAGGTTTAAAACCTGTTGTCACTCCTAAAAGTATTTTCCCCTCCTTTTAGTGAGGTTTCACCGGTCCCATTTGCATGCTGGATACTCTGCATTTGTGGTTCCTGGTTCCTTTCCAAGTTATGAGTCTACAGTTGGTTATCTAGTGGTGGAGGGGTGGTAGTTTTCTTCCTAATAGCATTTCTTATTTCTTTTTGTTGTCATTCTTCACGTACAGGTCTTCTCCCTCTTCTGTTCCTCCTTCTCCTTTTTGATTATTCTTGGAAATCCTTCTCCCGATCCCCTCCTTTGTCATGTAGTCGGCAATCATCAGTAAAGTTCCCAAAACGTAGACAATGGCTGCAAAATTTGGGCTTCCAATCATACTCAATAGGCTGATGGAATGTTCCTGTCGGAGTCACCATTTCAACAGATTCAATTAGAGGTTGTGTTGCATCCATTTCAACACATACACGAGCATAAGATATACGTTCCATGCTTACAGTATAATGGTCTGTGTGAAGAGGACAACCAATTCCACTCTCTATTTTACTTAATGCATCACCTGACCAGTATCCAACAGGTAGTCCTGGGAGTGTAATCCATAGTGGAATAGTTGTGATGCAGTTTAGATCAAATTCAAAGTCAATGACCCATGGTTGAACTATGAAAGGTTTGTTGTGAAACGTGTAAGGGCCACCCAGAAGTACCTTATCCTTATCCTCAGTTGAATTAAATTGGAAGATTAAATATCCAGTATCATGACCCAGAGTTTGGGGTTTTTCAACAAATTTCCATACATTTTCAACGAAATTCTCCATAGATTTTTTGTAAGGAGTATCCCCCACCACAAAACCTATTAGGGAATTTTCCCAGTAGTGAGATTGCTCTTCTAAATCACCTTCAACAATAGTGACAACAATTTTCCTTTCTCGAGTAGCCGGAGGAACGTAGTTCAGGGTCTTACCTGTACCATCTTTGCGATTTTCAGTATGTTCCTTCTTCACTGGTTGCTGAGGTGGTGGCGCTTTCTCTGAGAATTGCAACCTCCTGTTTGGGCACGTAGAACCTATGCTTCAAAGATGAATCGAAGTCGGCGAATCCGAGTATGAGTTGGGTTCCTCAATCTCCTCGGGTATAGAACGATACCTGAGGGGTAGGAAGCTTCCAAACGTTAGTGGATGCAGTGAACAGCTAGTTTCGTCTTGTGGAGTAACGAATTTCGTCGGTGACACCATAGTTTCCGGTAGAGATCTTGAGGATTTACAGATAGTGCACGTTAGCAGCCTTGCTAATGTGCTCTCTCCATAATTGGACTTTTCAATATTTTACTAACGACCTTCATGTTGTTTAACACCCCTTTTGCTCCAAGATATTGTCTTCTTTACTGAAAATAGATGATTTACAATACTTTTTCTGCTCTTTTCTAGTTCTCATGTTTATTTAAAATAGTTGTTCCCAAATACTGATCACTTTAAAAATCAAGAAAGAATTAATATGACTATTTTGTTTTCTCAAAAAAAAAATTATTATTACAATTATATAGTAAATATAATTTTATCTATTGTAGAGTGTTCAAATAATGAAAGGCAAATATATTATAAACCTACAAAGATTTCATAGTAAAAATGTTAGGTTAAGCATATTTATACATTTGTAAAATGTTAAGTTGTTGCTTTGTTCATTTTCTTTTAGTTTGTAGTATGTAAATTTCCAAATTTTTGTTGCAATGCTGAGAACTGTAAGATCATATACTCAACAATATTTAGAGAAAGTTAATTGTTAGATAACCGTTAACTTTGATGTCATGTATCTAAGTTTTTTTGCTTGAGAGATTCAAACTATAGAGGACTAAATTTTAAAATTTTATATCGTGAAAATTACGTTTTAAATATTCTATTAAGCTAGTTCAAATTTTTGGTGCATAGCAATTTCTTTATGCTATTCCACTATGCGACAAATTAATTTGATTTCAGTATTTATTCAAAAAATATAATAATTGAAACTTTGAAAAGAATAAAAATGAGTAACTAATTAGTAACTGGGAAGACTACATTGTACTTGAACTACAAATGACAATGTACCATACTTATCCCAATTGAAAAACTGAAAAATATAACAAACAATACGACAATCAAGTACATCATAACAAAGCGATTAAATCTAACTTTCACACCAAAAACAACATATATTAACAAAACAAAAACTATAATCAAATAATACGATAATCGAGATATCAGAACAACACAATTATACCTAATAATCTTTACACAAAAAATTCTTAAAGTCTGACGATTATTCATCTACCACCTGTAAACCACAACAAATAATACAAGAATTGAGGTATAAGAAAAATATGAGTGCATCTAACCTTTAAGCAAAGTTCATCAAAGCTCGATCGAACATTCATCTACCACCTGTAAACTAAAACAAAACAATACGGTAATCGAGATGTAAAAATTAATATGGTTAAACCTACCTTTTACACACCAACCCTTCACAAAATACCTAACAACTTCAACCAAACAACTTCAAACTATAAGTACTATAAGAAAAAAAATATAGTACAAATCAATACAAACACAAGAGTACATAATTACAACATATCAAGAATTAAATATTATTAAAATAATATATCAATACATAGTCTGATATTTAAAAAAAATTCATAATTGCCATCTCTATATGCTCCTAAATCAGGGCTTAAAATCATAATTTGTTGTATTTGAACGAAAATTGTACAAAAAATATCATCCCTACTATTTAGAATTACAAGAATAAAGTTATACATAAAAATACATTTATGCAGTAATCTGAGGAAAGGAATCCAAATTGGAAAAGAAATCAAAGCAATAAAAGTTAACGAACTATATAAATATTGAAAGACAAATAGAATTTTTTTACGTAACAAACCTATGCATAATTATGATGTGCAAACGTCTCTGCATCATATATTTAAAGGTTTTCTTAGGGCTCTTTATTTATTATCATATATTTTAAGACTTTTTTTAACTTACACAAAGAAAAAAGACCCACCAACACTAATTCTCCATATATTTTTTTCCTCTTACCATATAATCAATACTATAAAGTTAATTAAATCATAATTGGAGAAAAAAGGGCAACAAGACGATTTTGTCTAAAGGAGAGACTTTTAATGAAGGGAAAAAAGTTTGAATCACTTTTTTTAGAGTCTTCACACTTTTAATATATACTAGTCTTAGTATACGCGTTTCACGTGTGTAATTTGTTTCAAAGAGTTTAATTTTATAAAACCAATTCGATATGTATTTTCGGTGATAAACAATTTGTGTTTAACTAATAAATTTAGAGACAAAGCGACTATTAGTATTTTACTAACTATTAGTGTTTGACTAAGTTTTTAAAAGTGCTTTTAAATGTATTTTTCTCAAAAATACTTTTAAAACAATTTTATTTTTTTTAGATTCCAAAAATAGTAGAAGTTAAAACTCGTTTTGCTTGTTAGATTTATTTTAGTTCAATCTCTCATCCTTGGACCTAAGGTATTTTCAAACATATACTTAATTTAATGCTTATGTAACCACAATGTCTTTCATGTCACTTAATCTAGGACTTTATAATCAATTAATTTTTTATTTAGATATTTTTTATTATTTAAATTAGTTTTTTGATGTGTGCTTTAACATAGATCGCAAATTCATGTAAATGATGAATATGATTAATTGAGTAGCAACTTAAAAATTTAAACTCAAACTGACAGAAATTTGTTTCTAACCTGCAAAAAAGAAAAATCACAAATTGACCTCATAATTCTTTCCACGAGATAGTAACATACGTTATAATTTAATACATGTCCACACTCGTAAGAAAATTTTCAATCGTTCAATTAACCAAGTACAAATAAATATAAATATTTTTGTTCATTAAAAAATAAATCTGAAAATCAAAAAATTGAAGATCCATTAACAAAAATTACAACTCTAACTCATAAAGTTCTATAATAAAAAATATAATAGTAAACCTAGAAAATATTTGAAGTTGAAATTGAAATAACATGATGTTATGTGAAACTTACATTACAAACATTCACAAAATAAGATTACAAAAAACATCATAATAAAAACAACATAATATTTAATATGCTTTAGTAAAATAACCTACATATTGAAAAATTAATATTGCAAATACAAAATCTAGAGAGAATAAATCTCTCCAAATTAAAACTCTTTACTTATGAATGCTATTGTATTATTTCTAGGAAGAAAAGATCCTCAATTTATAGAAGTCCAAAAGAATTAATCAAATATGGAAGAAATATGTTAAAAAAATATTTTGTATTAAATTTTTTTAAATTATGATAGAAAATTAAAGAAAATCCTAATAAAAAAGAAAAACTCTTAAACTTGAAAAAAGAAAATGATAATTGATATTTATTTGAAGTCAAAGTCTTGTTTAACCTTTCCTTAATAGCAAGTCCTTAAACTCCAAAATTAAAAGTTTATAACCATGTACGATAATATATATATATAATTGATATTTATTTGAAGTCAAAGTCTTGTTTAACCTTTCCTTAATAGCAAGTCCTTAAACTCCAAAATTAAAAGTTTATAACCATGTACGATAATATATATATATATATATTAGGACTCTTTAGATTTTTAATAATTAATTAATAATTGAAGAAAATAAGTGAAAAAATAATTTTATCTATTCGGAAGTCTTTTAATGAAGGGCAAAAAATTCAAACCACTTTTCTAAAGGTGTTCACAATTTTAATATATTATAGATGCATATAGTTCACATCTGTCGAACAAAAGAGAATGAGATATAAGTGTTAATCATATAAGTCTTTCACCCCTATATTACGACGATTTGATAAATTATAAATTATATTTATAGTTGTTACTAAAATGATCTCTAATGAATTTTTTTTATTATTACACATAAATAATATATATATATATATATATATATATATATAATTTTCAAATATAATTTATAAAATATTGCAATAACAATAAATCAACACACTTTACACTTGGTAATCCGATTAGTCAAACCACTAGTTCAATAACCAAAATTTCATTACAGATTATTGATTTCGGTTTGATTTTGAACAGTCGTAGATAGAGTCAAGGGTGTTATGTTCAAACTTAGAAAATGCGAACTAAAGTACCGATTGTCTTTTACTTTCACAAATAAAATTCTTACTATGAAAGAATAAGCATTGACTGAGATCACGCTGAAATATTGAGATCTCTACCTAATTATTTTTTTCTTAACTTGAAAAGGTGTAAAATTATACTAACTGAAATTAAGAATGTCTTTCTAAGTAAATGTATTTGAAAATGTATTTACATAGATTTAAACTGAAATTAACAAATAATGATTATGTTTTCAAATTATGAAATCATACTGAAATTAACAAATAATGAGTATGTATAAAAATTAGCAAACTATAAACGTATTTATCACCATATGTTTTCAAATACTGAAAATACATTTCACTAAAAAAATATTTAAGTGTGGAGGAAAAATATTTAGTAAAGAATTAGAATTAAAGGAATTTTTTACTCGAGAATTAGAATTAGTAAAAAACTATATTTAAATCGGTTTGAAAATACATTTCAATTTCCACCATATGTTTTCAAATACGTTTGATTGAAAATTATAAATGTTTATACCTATGAATATGGGAATACGTTTCAATTGGCTAAGGAAAATTGAAATGAGAATACATATTTTCAAATGGCTAAGGAAAATTGGCAAACACTTTCCAATGAATATGGAAATTAATTGTAATTAAGCTCCTTCACAATAATCAATGTATTAAAAATATGATAGAAGAATATATTTAATTTGTAAGGTAAAAGGGTAAAAATGTTCAAGAAAAAACTGTTTTATAGTGTGAATAAAACATTTTATTATTATGAATAAATTGTGGCCAAATTTTATGGCCAAAAAGATTTTTCCAATACGAAATATATGAAAGACGATTTGGCCAAAGCCGAATATGGGAATATCTATATAAAAAATTCCTCAAAGCCGACCAACATTTATACAAAATAACAAACTAATACAGATATTATGATAATACAATTAAACCTAACTTTTACCTAAAAAAAATTCAAAACCGACCCACATTCATCTAGCATCTGTAAATTAAAATGAAATAATAAGATAATAAAGATATTAAAATAATACATTTAAACCTAACCTTTACACAAGAAATTCTTCAAAGTCAACCGACATTCATCTACGACCTGTAAATTATAAAAAAAAATATAATAGTAATCACAAAGCTTCGATTTTGAGCCAACTAATTCTTGTTTGAGCAAAAATTTTGATCCTAAAGAATGATTTTGAATGAAAACAAAGAAGATATATGTATATGCACACATGTTGAATTCTATTATGCTGACAAAAACAGTGAAGTAGTTGAGGGTTAGAAAACCAAGCACCCACCAATGCAATCGAATCAAGTTAGATGAGCATCAATCATATTCACCCAATAAGCAAATCTTTTGACCATAATTTACTCCTGATTAATCTAGATTAATGGGGAAAGTAAATTATTTTAATACCAAAAACTCAAAAAGAAATTGATTAAAGAAAGTTCAAGAAACAATCCAAAATCACAAATGGTGATAATTAAAAATTGAAAGCTAAAAAAAAAAGAGAAAGAAGAAACGTGTTTAACGGGAAAGGTTTAAATATTTTAGTAGAATTGCCAACAAAATAATAAAGGGAGGAGAGAACATGAATATTAATTAATTCTCCTACCATATATTTTAGGAGTCTCAGATATTTTAGAAAGACTAGTAGAAAGGAAAATATAAATTAATTTTTCTACCATATATTTTAGAAGTCCCATATATTCTAGAAAGTATAGTTAATATAATAAAAAATAATTAAATACTTAATTAAAAAAATAGTGATAATCTAGACATACAATCGAATCAAGTTAGATGAGCATCAATCATATTCACCCAATAAGCAAACCTTTTGACCATAATTTACTCCTACATGATTAATCTAGATTAATGGGGAAAGTAAATTATTTTTATATCAAAAACTCAAAAAAAAAACGGTTATAGAAAGTTCAAGAAACAACCCAAAATCACAAATGGTGATAATTAAAAAATTGAAAGCTAAAAAAAAAAAAAAAAAAAAAAAAGAAGAAACGTGTTTAACGGGAAAGGTTTAAATATTTTAATAGAAATTGCCAACAAAATAATAAAGGAAAAGATAATATGAATATTAATTAATTTTCCTACCATATATTTTAGGAAGTCTAGCAGAAAGAAAATTATTAATTAATTCTTGTACCATATATTTTAGAAGTCCCATTTATTCTAGGAAGTCTAGTTAATATAATAAAAATTAATTAAATAATAAATTAAAAAATAGTAAAAAGATAATTTTATCTAAAGAAGAGTATTTTAATGAAGGGTAAAAAGTTCAAATCACTTTTCTAAGGGACTTCACACTTTTAATATATTATATAGATATATAGATATATAATGTTTAATTATTTAAATTTAAATGATTTACCTATTGCGGAGATTTTTAATAAAGTGTAAAAGTTCAAATCACTTTTCAAAAAACTTTCGCATTTTAATATAATAATGTAAACATAAACATATACACATGTATGTTTTACCAACAGAAGTTTCAAGTAGTTGATATATCATTATTTTTGCGTTTGTCATATAGTACCTCTTTCCCTTGTTGTCACAGGCTAAGAGAGACACATCAATTTGAACCATATTTGTGTTATGATTTTTTTTATATTTAAAATATTTCCTTATTTTTAAAGTTAAATCCTTACAAAATCATTGATTGCATTCTTGTTACATACTTAAAACATTTAAAAATCAGGTACTTCTTAAATTTTTCTTATTCTAATAGTTTTATATTTATTTTTAGATTTTTCAAATCTTCTTAAAATCAAATTTAGTTGATTTAGAATTTTAAACTAATGAAAAAAAGTATCAGTTGTCATTAATTTTGATGACTTCTAATAAGAAAAGATTTTACTGTAAATATATTTAATTAATTTTTAACAATTAAATTAGGAAAAAATATTGAAATTCTGATGATTTCTAATAAGAAAAGTTTTGCCATAAATATATTTAATTAATTTTTAACTCTTAAATATTAGAAAAAAATAGTGAATTCTATATAATGCTTAATGTTTGTTTTACTTTTATCTTTTAATCATTCACTTATTTTTTTATTTAAAAATTAGCAATTTAAAATTTGAGATAGGCTTAAATCTAACATTTTCTCGTAGCAACTATCTAGCAAACAAATCTCTCATAAATCCTAATTTTCTAAAACTTTCTATTTTTTTTTAAATATAAAAATGCATCAAATTCAATAATATTAAATTTTTAAAGAACTACATGTCGAACTTTGGCCCTATTAGTTATTATGTTTAAATATAAAGGTGCACCCGTCAAGCTCAAATCTTGAATTCGCCCCTGTTCCAACTCCCTACCCCGTCTCCCACACTCCTAAGAGTGGAGCATATTGTAGATACAATTCGATAAAATTCAGGAACTTAAGTTTAGATTTTATACATATGTTTAAAATTCATAAATTAAAAATTTCACCTCCAACGTCAGCTTCCATGCGACAAGAGGGAAAAAGGATGACTTTCCTAAATTTTTAGGACCATGCGTGTATTAATTCTAGTCTAGTCTAAAATAAGGGAAAAGGCATCGTTTCCACCCCAAACTATACAAGAAAAGTCGAATCCACACCTAAACTATATAAGTGACCTATTACACACCTTAACTATAAAAAAGTGATACTTTTTACACCCTGTCAGACATTACACCCCTTGCATGTGGTGTGGTGTTTTACACGCGCTGCCACGCCAGCACCACGTCAGCATAATTCGAAAAAATAAGGAAAAAGGCATCGTTTCCACCCCAAATTATAGTTGAAAAGTCGAATCCACACCTAAACTATATAAGTGACCTATTACACACCTTAGCTATAAAAAAAAGTGATACTTTTTACACTATGTCAGGCATTACACCACTTGTGTGGTGTTTTACATGCGCTGCCACGTCAGCATAATCCGAAAAAATAATAAATTTATTATTTTTATAATTTTTTCTTTTTTCTTTTTAATTTAATTTTTTCCCTTCTTTTTCAATGTCTAAAACCTCCATTATTGTCAATGTCCAAAACCTCCATTACCACCATTACACCATATTCACCACCATAAACTTTATCCCACCAACAAAATTACCATAACAATTAATTTCTTCTAACATTGTTCTTCATCAGTAACCCATCGTCTTTTCTTAAAAGTAAAAAAAAATTCTCAGCTATAATGACCATTATTGTTTCAAAAAATGGTCACTCGACTGTTGGCCTCTGTGTTTTAAATGGTAATGACCAACACATTTCCGTACTTTTTTTATTTGTTTTTCAGCAATAATTAAAAAAAAAAACTAATATGGTAGCAAGCTACATTTTTGGATGGATTAATAATTAACAGAAAGAGAGGAGAAAGTCAACGATGAATCCGACTTTTCTGACGAGAATTCACCGAAAAACATCCTTGCTACAAAATTTTATATTTTTTTTTATAAAATTTGGTTTTGCCCGTTTAAACATCAAATACAATTTGATTTTGTTCATTGTGAAATTGGCATTGATTCGATGAAGGTGGAGGATGAATTGTGTTATTTGGGGATGGGGTTGGAATTTGGAGGTGGGGTGATGAAGAAATTGTGTTGGTTGGGGTGGGGGTGATGAAGAAGAAGATGGTTTGGGGTTGGGGTTGGAGTTTCGAGTCAGGGGTGATGAAGAAGATGATGGTTTCGGGGTGGGGGTGGGGAGATAGATGCTGGGGGTTGGGGGAGGAGTATTTTAATTTTTTTAATTTTTTTTGTATTAATTTTTAATTTAATCGCGTCAATTTTTATTTAAATAATTATGTATTTTTCACGTCAAATCTAGGAAGTAAAAAGTATCACTTTTTTATAGTTAAGATGTGTAATAGGTCACTTACATAGTTTAGGTGTGGATTTGACTTTTCAACTATAGTTTGGGGTGGAAACGATGTCTTTTCTCTTAATGTTTTTAGCCATTTACTTTTGTTATTTAATAGGTTGGACACGCCTAAAATAAGTGTAACATACGCGCCTTAAAATGGGGGTCGCAAGGAGGTAATAATATCACTTTTATATAGTTAAGGTGTGTAATAGGTCACTTATATAGTTTAGGTGTAGCTTCGACTTTTCTTGTATAGTATGGGATGGAAATGATACCTTTTCCCCTAAAATAATAAAGCAAAGTAGCTTTTTGTAGTTGACTTGACTGTTGACAATAGTAAGACATTTTTCTTTTTCTCTTCACATATTCACTTTAGTTGAATGATTCTTTGCCCCCCATTTTGGGTTTATCCCAATGACAATAGGGATAGAAAAAAACATCTTTACTTTTATATCTCAAATTCAAAAATACCATTTTTTCTTTTTGCCACAATGGATCATAACTATAAATATATACTTTAATGTTTATTGGTGCCAGACATAGTAAGAAATTACTCTATTACTCTTTGTTCCAATTTATATAATAATATTTAATTTGATACATAACTTTTAGCACATTTAACTTGTAATCTGTAATACCCCGATCGTTTCTTAACCTAAATCCATCTTTAGAGTGGATATGTATGACTTCCAAAGTGATTTATGTTTAAACCATATTGTATTTCTCTAATTTCTACATTTTCTCGTGTAGAGCATTGAATAAGCTTTCCATCAATACAAATTTTATTGGAATCCGACAACGGACGAGGGAGTTATGGCCGTTTTACTGAACGGTATCGGATCGCCCAGGTTTGACGGTCGACCTGGCGGACCGTCAGGTCCCTGGTGGCCCGTCAAGTGCCCCTTCAAGCCAAGGCAGTGACTCCTTTTTAAGGCCATCGTGCGACGGCCAAGTTGGTGGACCGCCAAAGAGTTGATGGACCGTCAAAGGGTCCGTCAGGTCAAGACAGAATGTCTCATTACTGGCCCTCGAGTGACGGACGACTTAGTGGTCCGTCAATTTCCTGATGGACTGTCACTTCGACCATCACGTCAAGGCAGAACGTTCCAATTTTGTCACTCGAGTGAAAAACGATCTGGTGGACCGTCAGGAGACTTGACGGACCGTCAGATCGACCGTCACAGGCCCCAATCAGCGAATTTCAGCTTTTTCAAAAGGGCATTTTGATCATTTCTGCCCCATAAGGTCTTATATATATATCCTAGTAAAGAATAGCCCTTTATTTTCTCCTTTCCTCTACCAAGAAACATCTAGAAATTAGGGTTTCTTCCAAAACCCAAAAATTCAATCTTCTTCCAAGAAAATTCAAGAATCTTCCATAGAGATTCAAAGTGATCCAAGAATCAAGCTTTCCTAATTAAAGGCATCAAGAAATTTAGCTCAAGAATGCTATAAAGAAGTTTATATCAAGTTTCTACATCTCCAAAATCATAATTCAAGGTATGTGGGGTTTGAACAAGAACACTCCTTTCGTTCTTGTGCCTAAAGATTTACTTTCTATTACTGATTTACATGATTTTGCAAGTGGGTTTACACCCAAATTTCTTTATTTATGATTTATGAGATTTGAGTTGAATAAGTTTGATATTTATAATTATTTCACCATCATGTTTCTTAAATTGAGAATTTATTCCATGAGTTGTATATTGTCATTACGTATTGATGATTTCTAAGCGATTTAAGACAAGTGTCATGAGTTATACCTTTCCATGAGAAATTTGACTATTGAATATATATCGATATTTGATATTGAAAGTCAAGAATGAGTCCTATGATGTTTCCTTGAAGCTTTTGATATTTGAAAATGATTCGAAAAGCAATTGTACTTAATATTGAGAAAAATTGTTTTGATTTTGAGTCGAATTAGGAATCCACAGTTGTTCATGATTTACAGATGAGATATATTTATGTTTTGGTCTCTATGATAGACCCATGAGCTGATATTGATTAAGGTGGATTTCCTAACGTGTTCTGAGCTGAGTCTGGGAGGAGTATTTAGCACCGAGCGGGAAATGTGGTATTTCCCCGAAACTACGTGCCACCGTAGGATTGATGTTGATAATTATGGGCCATAGGCCGAGTATGGGATTTTGATAACGAGATTGAGGTTGTACTTCCTAGCAAGAGTACAACACCCCTGCCAATGTGGGGTTCTCTCCTTAGGAGGGCAAAACGTTGGACTCCATGTGGCTCACATGGTGTAGTTATGTCGGTTATAAGAAACTCCCATGTCCATAATGATCTAAGTACCATGAGATACTGAGTCACTCTAAGTCATGATTCAAAGAGTTTGAGTTGAGTTAAATGATTTATGAGATTTATGAAGCATATGTTATTACTGATGACTTACGGAAATGATGTTTTAGATAATTCAAGTGAAGAGAGTTATTATTGTCTGCATGCATGATTTTCTTATACATTTATGATATTATTTAAAATGTTTCATCCACCCCCACATACTCAGTACATTCCCAAGTACTGACTCTCATACTTTTTTGTATTTTATATTTCCTCATGATATAGGTCCAGGTGCTCAGTTTCAGCAGCGACAGTGATCTTTGAGTACCTTCATCTACATTTCTGCGGTTGGTGAGTCCTCATGGTTCGAGGACCTGTGTCTCCGATTTTGTCTTGTTAATAGATGGTTTACTTTCAGTTCAGTACGAGTCATTTGGGGATCTTTCCCAATGGCTCCTCAGTCCTATGAAGTAGAGGCTTTGTCAGACTAGTGTGCTAGCATGTACAGAGATTTCAGTATTTTGTTTGTACAGAACCGTATTACTTCGTATCTCAGTATGTTCATGTCATGATGATTCTTCCCTACTTTATAATGATTCATGTCGTAGAGAGTTTTGAAGGTGATGACAGGCTTAGAGGGTTAGCTTGAGGCCACGTGTGACCTTGAGCACCATGTGATGTCTCGGGATAGGTTCTCAGGGCATTACAAGATTGGTATCAGAGCACCTAAGGTTCAAGGAGTCCTAGGGAGTCTGACAAGCCGCGTTATGTAGAGTCTTGATCATCGGTGTGTAGCGCGCCACATCTATGAGCAAGAGGCTACGGGACGTATTAGGAAAAGTTATTTCTTTCTTTCAAGAGTCTATCATGCCTATGATTGTTTCTCTCTGTTGTTAATTCATGCTTTCTTATGACAGAAAATGCCTCCTCGTAGAGCTCTCAGAAATAACAAACGACCTCAACCCGTTGATCCTTTAGGTGAGATGGTGTCCCATGCTGAATTCCGGGCAGCTTTCCAAGCGCTAGCCCAGGCGGTCACCGCCAACGCTCAAGCCAACATCCAGGCTACTGTCTACCTCCACAAGAGAATAATTCTGTTGCATCCCGGGTTCATGACTTTATGCGAATGAATCCACCTGAGTTCTATAGGTTGAAAGTAGGTGAGGACCCACAAATATATTTAGATGAAGTGAGAAAGATCACTCGGATTATGCACGTGACTGAGGAGGAGAGTGTTGAATTGGTTGCCTATCGAATGAAACATGTTGGTTATGATTGGGTGGAGATGTGGAGGAAGAGTAGAGGGGAGAATGATACTCCTGTGACTTGGCAATTATTCTAAGATGCCTTCTTAGACAGATTCTTTCCCCCGGAGCTGAGGGAAGCAAAATTAGAAGAATTTATGAACTTGAGACAGGGCCCCATGACAGTTAAGGAGTATTTCCATAAGTTTAATCAGTTATCTAAGTATGCTCCTGGTATGATGGCTGATTCTAGAACTAGTATGAGTAAGTTCTTGGCCGGTGTATCTGGTTATTGTGTGAAAGAGTGTGATTCACTATGCTTAATAGGGACATGGACCTTTCAAGACTAATGGTTCATGCTCAGCAGATTAAAGCGGACAAAGTGAAGGAGAGAGAGAGAGAGAGTGTGAGAGGGAATAAGAGAGTTAGATCAAAGAAGAAGGGGTATAGTCAGGCTAGATTTTCTGGAGGGATCCGCCCTCAGTTCCAGAGCCGTTCATTTGTGCTAGCGCCTTCATCAGCCAGTACTCCTGCATTCAGAATTAGGCCGGAGTAGGGTAATAGGCCTACGAAGTCCAGGTCCCAGGACAGTGTAAGTAACAGACCTCATCCACCCCTATGTCTAAAGTGCGGTAGAGACCATATCGGTGAGTGCTTAGTCGGTCATAGGGGTTGTTTTAGTTACGGTAAGTTGGGCCATAAGTTCAGGGATTGCCCTTCTACTAGACAAGGGAGTCGCGATGTTCGTCCTCAGAGTCAGACTATTAGTGCTCCAGCCCCTGTAGTTCGTCCTAATCCTCTTCAGGGTGCCTCGTCTATTACTGCAGGTGGTCAGCGCCAGAATCACTTTTATGCTATACCACCCCGCCAGGAGCAGGAGAATTCACCAGATGCTGTTACTGGTATGCTCCGTGTATTTCATTTTGATGTGTATATGTTGCTGGACCCTGGGTTAAGTCTTTCTTATGTGATTCCGTTGGTGGCTGTGAATTTTGAAATCAGTGCTGAAAAGATTTCCGAGCTTTTTTTAGTCTCGACACCAGTGGGTGAATCTGTTGTTGCTAAGCAAGTATATAAGAAGTGTCTTATCACTGTCCTTCACAGAGTCATGTTTGCAGATTTGATTGAGCTAAACATGGTTGATTTTGATATTATTCTAGGTATGGATTGGCTTCACTCTTATTATGCTTCTATAGACTGTCGTACCCGCGTAGTTAAGTTTCAGTTTCCCAATAAGCCAATCTTTGAGTGGTCCGAAAATTTTGTATCTCCTAAAAGTCATTTCATATCCTATCTTCAAGCTAGGAAATTGATATCCAAGGGTTGTATCTATCATTTAGTTTGAATTAAGGACACTAAGTCTAAGACTCCGACTACTCAATCTATTAGTGTTGTCAATGAGTTTCCTGATGTTTTCCCAGAAGATCTCCCAAGGGTACCTCCCGATAGAGAGATAGAATTTAGAATTGATATTCTCCCTTATACACAGCCTATTTTTATTTCTTCATATCGTATGGACCCCGCAGAACTTAAGAAGTTGAAAGAACAACTCAAATATCTTCTTGATAAGGGTTTTATAAGGCCTAGTGTGTCTCCCTGCGGTGCACCCGTTCTATTCATGCGAAAGAAAGGTGGTTCATTGCGCATGTGCATTGACTATCGTCAGCTTAACAAGGTAACAGTCAAGAACAAGTACCCTCTTCCTAGAATTGATGACCTGTTTGATCAGCTACAAGGTGCCAGTTATTTTTCGAAAATAGATTTGAGATCCAGTTATCACCAACTTAAAGTCTGAGAGTGTGATATTCCAAAGACGGTTTTCCGCACTCATTATGGTTATTTTGAATTCTTGGTCATGTCCTTCGGGCTAACGAATGCCCCGGCAGCTTTTATGGACCTCATGAATCGGGTGTTTAGACCGTACCTAGATATGTTCATTATTGTGTTTATAGATGATATCCTTGTATATTCCCAGAGTAAAAATGACCATGCAAATCATCTTCGAATTGTCTTACAGACCCTTAGGGATCAACAGTTGTTTGCCAAAGTTAGCAAGTGTGAATTCTGGCTAAGGTCAGTTGCTTTTCTAGGTCATATTGTTTCTTCTGATGGTATTCGATTTGATCCTCAAAAGGTAGAAGCTGTAAAGAATTGACCCTAGACCTATTTCCCCGTTTGATATTAGTAGTTTCTTGGGTCTAGCTGGCTACTACTATCGTTTTGTCGAAGGTTTCTCTTCCATTGTTGCTCCTTTGACCCGGTTAACCCAAAAGAAGGTTAAATTCCAGTGGTTAGATTCTTGCGAGAAGAGTTTTCAGGAGTTGAAGACTCAACTCACTTCAGCCCCTGTGATGACCCTGCCTAATGGTGTAGATGATTTTGTAGTATATTGTGATGCTTTCAGAATTGGTTTGGGTTGTGTGTTGATGCAGAAGGGTATGTTTATAGCCTATGCCTCCCGACAGTTGAAACCTCATGAGAAGAATTATCCGACCCATGACCTTGAGTTAGCTGCAGTGGTTTTTGCTTTGAAAATTTGGAGACACTATTTGTACGGATTTTATGTTGATGTCTTTATGGATCACAAGAGTTTACAATGTGTTCACTTAGAGAGAGTTGAATCTTCGGCAGAGGCGATGGTTAGAATTACTGAAGGACTATGATATGAGTATGTTGTATCACCTGGGCAAGGCCAATGTAGTGGTGGATGCCCTTAGCAGAGCGTCCATGGGTAGTGTTGCACATGTAGAGGAAGATAAGAAGGAGTTAGCTCATAAAGTGCACCGTTTAGCTAGGTTGGGTGTTAGATTGCTCGACTCATCTGAGGGTAATGTTTGGGCCCAAAGTAGTTTCGAATCTTCCCTAGTTTCTGAAGTGAAGGAGAAGCAGGATACAGATTCTCGTTTGGTCGAACTGAAAGAATCAGTTAAAGACCAAAAGGTGGAGGTTTTCTCCCAAGGGGGAAATGGTGTATTGAGATTTCAGAATAGATTATGTGTACCTGATGTTGATGATCAGTGGCAGAGAATTATGGCTGAGGCACATGGAGCGCGGTATTCTATTCATCCCGGTGCTACCAAGATGTACCACAATTTGCTGGAAATTTATTGGTGGAATGGTATGAAAAAGGATATAGCGAAGTTCGTAGAAAAGTGTGCAACTTGCCAGCAGGTAAAGATAGAGCCCCAGAGACCCGGTGGTGTGATGTAAGAATTTAACATTCCTACTTGGAAATAAGAAGTGGCAAACGTGGATTTTGTGACCAGTTTACCTCTCTCTCATCGTCATCATGATTTTATTTGGGTCGTTATAGACAGGTTGACTAAGTCATCATATTTTCTGCCAGTACATACGTCTTTCACCGCGGAGGACTATGCTAAGCTGTATATTTGAGAGTTAGTCAGGTTTCATGGAGTTTCGTTGTCTATCATCTCTGATAGAGGTACTCAGTTTACTTCTCAATTTTGGAGAGCCTTTCAGAAGGGTCTTGGCACCCAAGTTTATCTTAGCTCCATTTCTCATCCGCAGACAGATGGTCAGGCTGAGAGGACTATCCAAACTTTGGAGCATATGTTGAGGGCTTGTGTTCTTGATTTCAAAGGAAGTTGGGATGAACATTTGTCGTTGATTGAATTTGCTTACAATAATAGTTTTCATGCTAGCATTGGAATGGCTCCTTTTGAAGCTTTGTATAGGAGAAGATATAGATCACCCATAGGTTGGTTCAAAGTGGATGAAGCTGTTGTGATTGGACCTGATGTTGTATTTGAGGCTATGGAGAAAGTCAAGTTAATTCGGGAGAGGTTAAAGACATCCCAGAGTCGTCAGAAGTTATATGCAGATTTGATAAGAAGAGCTCTTGAGTTTGAAGTCGATGATTTGGTGTATTTGAAAATTTCACCCATGAAAGAGGTAAAAATATTTGGAAAGAAAGGGAACCTGAGTCCCCAATATGTTGGCCCTTATAGAGTTTTGAATCGTGTCGGGAAATCAGCTTATGAGGTTGAGTTGCCTGCAAATTGTCAGTTGTACATCCTGTGTTTCATGTTTCTATGCTCAAGAAGCACATTGGAGACTCTGTTGTTGTTGATCCGTCGAAAGGTTGTGATGTTCAGGATAGCTTTTTGTTTGATGAAATCCCGGTTGAAATCCTAGATTATCAAGTCTGTAGACTGAGGAACAAGGAAGTTCCCTTGGTTAAAGTTCTATGGCAAAATCAATCAGTAGAGGGTGCCACTTGGGAAGCAGAAGCACACATGCGAGCTAGTTACCCTCATCTTTTCTCCATGAGTTCGAATCAAGCTGAAGGTACTATTCCCTTAATTTAGTTTCCTTCTAATCTAATGTATTCAGCTATATGGTTATTCCCTCTATGTTTCGTGCATTTGGTGAAGAACTCAAAAGTTTAGAGTATAGTGAGCCCTTTAATGTGAGTAGTTCCAACTGGGAGTCCTCATTTTCTCTTGTTCTTGGCCTATTTGGAAACATTCGAGGACGAATGTGTCCAAGGGGGAGATATTGTAATACCCCGATCGTTTCTTTAGCCTAAATCATTCTTTTGAGTGGCTATGTAAGACTTCCAAAGTGATTTATGTTTAAACCATATTTTATTTCTCTAATTTCTACTTTTTTTTGTAGAGTATTGAATAAGCTTTCCATCGATACAAATTTTATTGGAATTCGACATCGGACGAGAGAGTTATGGCCATTTTACTGAACGGTATCGGGTCGCCCAGGTTTGATGGTCGACCTGGCGGACCGTCATGTCCCTGGTGGACCATCAAGTGCCCCTTCAAGCCAAGGCAGTGACTCCTTTTTCAGGCCATTGTGCGACGGCCAAGTTGGTGGACCGTCAAAGAGTTGATGGACCATCAAAGGGTCCGTCAGGTCGAGACAGAATATCTCGTTTCTGTCCCTCGAGTGACGGACGACTTGGTGGTCCGTCAGTTTCCTGATGAACCGTCACTTCGACCGTCACGTCGAGGCAGAACGTTCCAGTTTTGGCACTCGAGTGAAAAACGATCTGGTGGACCGTCAGGAGACTTGACGGACCGTCAGATCGACCGTCACAGGCCCCGATCAGCGAATTTCAGCTTTTTCAAAAAGGCATTTTGGTCATTTCCGCCCCATAAGGTCTTATATATATATCCTAGTAGAGAATAGCCCTTTATTTTCTCTTTTCCTCTACCAAGAAACATCTAGAAATTAGGGTTTCTTCCAAAACCCAAAAATTCAATCTTCTTCCAAGAAAATTCAAGAATCTTCCATAGAGATTCAAAGTGATCCAAGAATCAAGCTTTCCTAATTAAAGACATCAAGAAATTTAGCTCAAGAATGTTATAAAGAAGTTTATATCAAGTTTCTACATCTCCAAAATCATAATCCAAGGTATGTGGAGTTTGAACAAGAACATTTCTTTCGTTCTTGTGCCTAAAGATTTACTTTGTATTACTGATTTACATGATTTTGCAAGTGGGTTTACACCCAAATTTCTTTATTTATGATTTATGAGATTTGAGTTGAATAAGTTTGATATTTATAATTATTTCATCATCATGTTTCTTAAATTGAGAATTTATTCCATGAGTTGTATATTGTCATTACGTATTGATGATTTCTAAGCGATTTAAGACAAGTGTCATGAGTTATGCCTTTCCATGAGAAATTTGACTATTGAATATATATCGATATTTGAGATTGAAAGACAAGAATGAGTCCTATGATGTTTCCTTGAAGCTTTTGATATTTGAAAATGATTCGAAAAGCAAATATACTTGATGTTGAGAAAAATTGTTTTGATTCTGAGTCGAGTTACGAATCCACAGTTGTTCATGATTTACAGATGAGATATATTTATGTTTTGGTCTCTATGATAGACCCATGAGCTGATATTGATTAAGGTGGATTTCCTAACGCATTTTGCGCTGAGTTTGAGAGGAGTATTTAGCACCGAGCGAGAAATGTGGTATTTCCCCAAAACTACGTGCCACCGTAGGATTGATATTGATAATTGTGGGCCAGAGGCCGAGTATGGTATTGTGATAATGAGATTGAGGTTGTACTCCCTGGAAAGAGTACAACACCCCCGCCAATGTGGGGTTCTCTCCTTAGGAGGGCAAAATGTTAGACTCCATGCGGCTCACATGGTTTAGTTATGTCGGTTATAAGAAACTCCCACGTCCACAATGATCTAAGTACCATGAGATACCGAGTCACTCTAAGTCATGATTCAAAGAGTTTGAGTTGAGTTAAAAGATTTGTGAGATTTATGAAGCATATGCTATTACTGATGACTTACGGAAATGATGTTTTAGATAATTCAAGCAAAGAGAGTTATTATTGTCAGCATGCATGATTTTCTTATATATTTATGATATTATTTAAAATGTTGCATCCACCCCCACATACTCAGTACATTCCCAAGTTCTGACTCGCATACTCTTTTGTATTCTATATTTTCTCATGATATAGGTTCAGGTGCTCAGTTTCAGCAGCGACAGTGATCTTTGAGTACCTTCATCTACATTTCTGCGGTTGGTGAGTCCTCATGGTTCGAGGACCTGTGTCTTTGATTTTGTCTTGTTAATAGATGGTTGTTTAATTTCAGTTCAGTACGAGTCAGTTTGGGATCTGTCCCAATGGCTCCTCAGTCCTATGAAGTAGAGGCTTTGTCAGACTAGTAGGCCAACATGTACAGAGATTTCAGTATTTTGTTTGTACAAAACCGTATTACTTCTTATCTCAGTATGTTCATGTCATGATGATTCTTCCCTACTTTATAATGATTCATGTCATAGAGAGTTTTGAAGGTAATGACAGGCTTAGAGGGTTAGCTTGAGGCCACGTGTGGCCTTGAGCACCATGTGATGTCTCGGGATAGGTTCTCGGGGCGTTACATAATCGAAAATAAGTTATGTGTTTGTATGGTTATAAATAATCTAATTATGAAAAAAAGGAAAAGAATTAAAATTAAATTGTTCTTAAATAAAGAAATATGACATTCATTTTTAACCGGGATGAAAAATAATATATACCCTCCATTTTATTTTATCTGTCGTAGTTTGATCGAGCACAGAATTTATTAAATAATAAAAGACTTGATGATTTTTATCAAATTGTCCTTTATTAAAAAATGTACTACTAGTATTCTTAATTAAGAAAGACCTTATATGTGTAACTCCCCGAGATCCCATCCCGAGACGTCACACGGTGCTTATGACCCCAAAGGACCACAAGCTAACCTTTTACTAAAATCTGTACCTGTACACTGCATAATATCTGAAATAAATGCGGAAACTAGCCATAAGGTTTAACACATCTATGAATACTCATAATACAAAAAACTGAATACTAATACATCCGTCTGAAAAACCTTTAAACTATCTGGACAATGGAGTTGATGGGACAGGTCCCCAACTAACTCCGTCAACTGAAAATAAACAAAGTCTGAAGCAATAATAATAAACTGAGATTCGTTCTCAAAGGAAGAGGACTCACTGCTACTGCTGCTAACTAGGACTGAACTGCTAATGATACTCTGGATCATGTGCCTTTGAACCTATGGTGTCAAATAAAACACCATAGCATAAATACGTCAGTACAGGAATGTACCGAGTATGTAGACGATGTAGGCTAATGCAAGGGCTCATGCATGCACAATATCTAAATTGAATAATCATGAAGATGCTGCATGAGAACATATATATGATTGCACAGACCATGAACACAATCATCGCAACTCTAGATACTAAAACTCGGATACCACTTTACTGCAGACTGAACTTACTACTGATACTGAGATACTAAATCACTGACTCATCTGATATTGATAACTGAGAGTCTGGATGTACTTACATCAAGGACTGAATTCTGAGCTTACTGTTTTTGACCGACGGAATTAGAGATCAACTTTTCTAATAGATTATTCTGGGAGCGATTATCAATGATAAGAAGTATGATCATGTCCAAATCTGACAACAAAAATACTCAACAGAATCTTAGATGGAGATCAAGGCTATCTAACGGAAGATCTCTAGATATGATAATAAGAATATTCAACATAGTCTGAGACTGAGATCAAGCCTCTCTGATGGGAGATCTCTAGATATGATAATGAGAATCTATATATGAGACCAAGCCTATCTGATGGGATGGTCCATGAATCAATGGAACTATCTGAGTTCCTCACTGAGATAGATGACTGTACCACACAGTCCTGATTTGTAAAGATTGATATTGGAACTGTAACTGTGGGAAGTAGTTGCTTAATCGACATGCCCCAACCTACCAAAGGTGAGGTACAACCTGTAACCCCAACTGGAAGGGTGTCAAAACCGTTCCATGGGTAAAGACCTCTCTTGTCAAGCCTCTCTGACGGGTGACCCTCGTAGAAATTCGGCCTGAGGAAATATAATAGTCAAACCTCTCTGATGGTGATAGCCTCTACTGACGGAGACTCTTGTATCATGCGCTGGCTACGCAGTTCTAGAGTTCAGGGATTGCTCCTAATGACTTGGCCTATCTGACGGGGAGTCGTCATCCCTTTCCTTGCTCGGTGCTAGCTCCTACTCCCAACTGAAAGACTCTGAACTAAAATCTTAATTGAACACAACTGGACTGAATCTGATACTGATCATGTTTCTCAAAAGATCTGACTGAGTTACATTGAGATTACTTAGTTCCGTATCTGACGGAAAAGGTATCGAATCATGGTATCTGACTGACGATACAGAGCTTGAATAGCTTACTCGAATCGCTTCTGAAATTAGAATTGAATCACTTGAATACTATTAGATCTGAGATGATTATAGGACTGAGGCTAGATTACTAGCGATACAGAGATTACAGAGATAACTGAGATTACTGAGCTTTCTTAAGTTCTACACTTGTTTGGGGATACAGAGTTCTATAGTTCACTGAGTTCTGACAATCATGGTTCGACTGGAATTATCAAAAAACTGACATGGGCTCTAGACAACAGCTCTATTGTCGGGTATAAATACCCCCAGGACTCGATAACATAAAAGTAAAGCATAATCATTCTTGACTAGTCATCATCATCACAAGCATTCGTTCATTATCACAAGCATTAAAGCATCTTCACAAGTAATTAAGAATCATGTCATATGTTCATTCCCACAATCATTAAGACATCACCTCAAGCATTTAAGGATCACAAATGTCTATTCATCATCATAGTCGCCAAGGGGTCACTTTAGGCATCTTGGAATCATAATCATATAATAACGTAGGGGAAACATTCTACTAGATCGTACTCCATTCAATAAGGTTTTACCTCAACTATTTCATACCTATATCAGTCTTGACATGTGTTTGGATATCACATGATTTCGGATAACTTCATACTATCATGTCACAACTTACTTGCTAACCACTTGGCATGTATTAAAAGCTTAGCATATATCAAAGAGCATATAATTGGGGAATTTACTACTATCACATCCCCACTTGTTCACTAAGGTCCTTCAACAAAATACTAGACATGCACGGGTTCACACTTATTTGGGAATTTCCATACTATTGTGGCATAATTCATTTGCTAAGGCATTTTATCAAACACTAGGCATGCATGGACTAGCTCACAATTTGGGGTTTCCTATTCAACATACTATAATGGACCTTATGCTTTACCTAAGCTCTTTATCAAACCTATGGGGGACATGTTTCGCTTAGTCAACCATTTCTACACCCAAAAGTCATGAACACATCACATAGAAAACAACTTTAAGAGGGTCTATCACAAACATCACATGAGTTCCACATACTAGGGTCAAAGCTCATAAATCTTGTAGACAAACATAAATCAAAACTCAACAACACATTGAACATCAATCTCACTCATACAAATCATTAACAACTCATAAACATAAAAAATCTTTGAGTTTTAAAAAGGGTTCTGTAGCTTCTTGGATGAAAGGGACCCAAGAATCAACATCTACATACCTTAATCTTTGAAATTGGATGAATTCTAATTCTTGAGACTCTATCCGCACTTGTAATAAATGATTCTCGAAGGCCACACTATGAGGTACTTGATTCTTGAAGAAATCTTGAATATTTATGGATGAATTTTTGGAAGATTAGGGTTCTTGAATTGAAACCCTAGATATTTTCTCTTGAGAGAATTGGAAGACTAAATGATGAAATTAGGGTTTGGATGGGGTTCCTCATATTTATAGATACCTCCAAAAGATGAGAAAAGATCAAAATACCCTTGCAAAAACGTCCTTGGATTGCTGGAAAAAATAGCTGACGACATCTGTGACAAGCCGTCAAGTTGGTGATAAGTCGTCATGAAATGTCTTCACAAAAGGGTGAAATTTTGAGTTTCTAGTTATGGTTGACGACATTGGTGATAGGCCATCACGAGCATGACGGATTGTCACAAAATGTTATCACCAGAGGTAAAAATCTACCCAGGGATGACGACATTGGTGATAGGTCGTCACGCTCGTGACAGCTTATCACGAATGTCGTCACTCAGTTTCTCAGCCTGACATGCTGGAGTAAAATGGGTATAACTCTTTGCTACGATATTGGTTTTTGAAAAAATTGGTATCGTTGGAAATATAATTCAAAGATATTTTATTTGATATATAGTAGGTCCTATCATTCGATATATACAAAGAGTTATGGTCGATTGAAGTTGACAAAAGTTTTGACGCTCACTAAAACTTGAACGATAGGAAAGCTTTCAATTTGTCCTTGAGTTAAGGGACCTCTATTATCTTAATTCATGCTTAAATAGATTCCCACATAATTCAAAGTATTTCATACTTGGGAAGATATTTCTGAAATATTTAGTCTCAGATTTTTTGCTTTACCAAATCCGCTCTAAGACTCAGACTGAAAGAGGATTTTGCGGGGCATTACAATATGTGGGACCAATAAGGATAAAAATGAAATTGTCTTTAAGCAGTAACCAAATAAGAAAAGATGACTTTGTTTTTGGGACAGACAAAAACAAAATGACAGCACATAAAATGAAACGGATGGAGTATGTTAAATAAATTGGGAATAATACAATAGCTTTAAACAGTGCACGTTAATGGAAAACCATATTGAAAGGATGATCAGTTGGATTTCTCTTTCCAAAACTTAGCAATCTGTATAGGTGAATTTTCTTTTATTGTGATGTATATTTTTCGATTGTTAAATCTCATTACCACAAAGAAAACTGGTAAACATATATAATTGGCAAGATGTTTATATGCAAAAATATTTTAGATCATGAAATTTTAACATAATTAACGAGAGGATAATATTTACATATGATGTTAATACTTTAGACTTTTCTCCATGTAAGAAAAGTAACTAATTAATTACAAGGTTTGTATATGTTGATGGAAGGAATATTACTTAGCTTCTCTTACTCTACATGTACCACATTGGTGTTGTTAGGAAAGTTCCGGAAGTTAGTTAGGTTAGTTAAGAAGGTAGTTAAGAACATATAAGTTAGTTAACTATGAACTAACTACTAAGTCTAAAAATAGGAGTACTATCTCATTCATGTAAACACATCATTATGATTCAATAGTAAAACTACTCTTGTTCTTCTTCATCTTCTTCTTCTCAAAATCTGTAAGTTCATCATTGATGAACTGACTCAGTTCATGCTATCAAAGCAAGAGGAGATTCTAATCACGGAACTCGCTCATCTTATCTTTGATCTTCTGGTTCATAATCTGTTCATACTCAGAGCAGTTATCTATGAGGTTGTACTATCTCGGCTATTGATAAGCTCAAAATTCATCAAGAAGTTGTCAAGCTCTAATAATAGAAACGTAAGACAGATTTCCTGCACCAAGCAATGTTGGAACTGGTTCACAAGCAACACAGGTAATAGATTCAAACCACCGTCTCTTCCTGCATTCATCTAATGTAAATAAAGCTTCCCTCATCTCTATTTAGTTAACTGGTACTGAGAATTACTCAGTTTGGAGCCGATCCATGCGAATAGCCTTATTAGGAAGGAATAAATTAGGCTTGGTAGATGGCTCATGTAAGAAAAAAATATTTGGGGAAGAACTATAGGGGCAATGGGAGAGGGTCAATGCAATTGTGTTGTCTTGGTTAATGGAATCTATCTCAAATAGCTTATTGAGTTGTGTGGTTTATGCTTTTAATGCATCTGTTGTTTGGGACGATTTGAAAGAAAGATTTGATAAAGTAAATGGTTCAAGAACTTTTAATCTGCACAAAGAGATCAACTCTTTAACACAAAGCACTTCATTTGTGTCAATATACTTTACCAAACTCAAAAGGCTTGTGGAATGAACTACAATCTTTAGTTCCACCCCCTACTTGTGAGTGTGTTAGGTCAAGGGATTTTGTGACTTACTTACAGAGACAAAAACTCTATCAATTCTTGATGGGGCTCAATGATACCTACCAATAAGCAAGAAGTCAAATTTTGTTGATGACTCCTCTACCAACTGAGAATTAGGCCTATGCAATGATCTTGAGTGATGAAGGACAGAAGTTTATTATTAATTTCTCTACTGGATTATTAGGTATTGGACCCTCATTAATTGCATCTCATTATGAGGTTTTTGCACTCTACTCCAAGAATGTATCAGGCTTGCAGAAACTCAAGAAAGACTACAACTGCAGTGTGACTACTGTAAACTTAAGGGGCATGTAAAAAAAGATTGTTACAAACTGGGGGTGTATCCACCAAACTACAAGAAGAGAAAGTTTACAGAAGGACCAAGTAGTGGTCATATAGGTTTCAATTAGAGAGGGTTTAATACGGATAACAATAATGCAGGAGTCTTCAATGTACAGACTGATTAGGTATTTGATCCATCTTATAGTCAGGGACAAGATTCACATGTTGTGTCTAATGTTACAATTCTATATTAAAGACAATAAAGGCAAGAATATGATTTAAGAGGTCAGCATAAAGCAAGTATACAGATGCAACCTGGAGCATGTGTGTTCACCAAGGATCAATATGATCAAATTTTGTAGGTGCTACACAAGAGCTCTTCCTCTCAAGCTAGTGCTAATATGACCAATGTCGTTGACACATCAGGTAACATCAAAGGTTCAGGTATAAGTATGCCTAGTCTATAATAATAATACTGACTGGATTATAGACATTGGATCCACTAATCACATGGTGTCTAATGTAAATATGCTTCACAAAGACTCCACTACTGAACAAACTCATCCTAAAATTGTACACCTTTCAAATGGAGATATTTCACTAGTCACACACACTAGTTCAAGCACTATTTTTGATAAAAGTAGGCTAGAAAATGTTTACTTACTTCCACAGTCAAATACAACTTAATGTTTGTAGCTAAAGCCACAAGAAAGATATACTGTGGTGTTTTCTTTTATCCTGACTTTTGTATTTTTCAGGATCTCTCAAGTGGAAGGTGAAGGATATTGGTAGACTATAAAAAGTCTTATATCTACTCAATAAAAACTCTAGATCTACTACTGATGAAACCAAGCTAGCTGCTAATAACACAAAGGAGTATATCCATATGTCTGACTTGGAAATAAATCTCTGGAATAAGAGATTTGGTCAAGGAGAACCTACTGTACTTACTAAACTACTAACTAGCAAGTTTGAATATATAACTAAAATCATAGACAAATATTCAGTGTGTCCTGGTGCTAAACAAGTCAGATTTTCATTTCCCTCTAGTAGTACTAAAAGTACTAGCGCATTTGATATGATTCAGACGGATATGTAGGGTCCTTATAAAACTCCTACAATTGATGGTAACAAATATTTCTTAACTATTGTGGATGATTTTAATAGAATGACTTGGATATTTCTGTTAAAGTTAAAATCTGATGCTTGTGTGACTATGAAACATTTCCTTATATATGTTCAAATTCTATTCACTAAAACTATTAAAATTTGTAGAACAGACAATGAAACTGAATTTGTGAATGATATATGCACTAATCTCTTTAAGATCTTGGGTATAATTCACCAAAGGTTATGTGCATATTCCGCTCGACAAAATGGTGTAGCTGAGAGAAAACACAGACACATCTTAGAAGTGACAAGAGCACTTAGGTTTCAAGCTCACATTCCTATCAAATTTTGGGGATATTGTGTTTTAACTATTGTCTATATCATCAATAGACTCCAATCATCAGTAATAGAAAAGTCACCTTTTGAAAAACTATACAACAAAAAATCTTTTTTACCTCACATGAGAGTTTTAGGATGCCTAAGTCATGCAAAGATTGTCCAACAGTTTGATAAACTAGGTCCTACAACTAAACCTGCTATATTCATGGGATACTCTAAGGTTCAAAAAGGTTACCTATTATATGATATAATCACTAAGTCATTCTTTGTGAATAGAGATGTAGTATTTAAGTAATATGTTTTTCCTTTTATGACTAATAGTGCAGAATCACCTTTATTTCAATCCACAGATCCTGTCTTATACTATTACACTGATGAGTCATCTACTAACCTACCTTTTGTAGTTACTAGAAATGAGCAGGTACCTAACCAAGTTGATATAGTACCACAAAATATAAGAGCCTCAAGAATCTACTGATTATCATGCACAACAAGAGAGTATTAATCATGCTCCAATACCATCCAGTAGATCAGAAAGGACCAAACAACCACCTATTTTTCTCAAAGACTTTGTGTCTTTGACTCAAAAATAAGATACACTCTATCCTATATCTAATTACTTTCCATATGATAAATTAGCTACTCGCTATAAAGATTACTTATGTGCTTTTTTTGCTATGACAGAACCTAAATCATACTCAAAAGCTATCAAAGATCCTAAATAGATTGAGGTAATGCAAGATAAAATCTATGCACTACAAAGCAATCATACTTAGGATGTAGTCAGTCTACTTGAAGATCAAGTACAAGTCATCAAAAGATAGAAAGGTTCAAGTCCAGGCTTGTAGCCGAGGGTTATAGCCAACAAAAAGGTATTGACCATCAGGAAACCTTTTCTCATATAGTTAAGATGGTCATAGTCAGAATAGTACTATCCTTAGTTGCATCAAGTCAGTGGAACATCCACCAAATGGATATGTATAATACTTTTTTGCAAGGTGGTCTCACTTATGAGATCTACATGAAACTTCCACAGGGATTTCTGAGAAGGGGGGAGCACAAACCAGGTCACAAACCTATTTGCAGGCTCATTAAATCCTTGTATGGGATAAAACAGCTCCAAAATAATTGAATGACAAACTATCTAAAGCACTACTAAGTCTCAACTTCAAACAAAGCCAGTATGATTAATTTCTCTATATATGTATGGTCTGAGCATGGAACTGTGATGATACTCATCTATGTAGATGATATGTTGGTTACAAAAGAGAGTCTAAAGCTAATTGAAGAAACAAAGCAGGAACTGCAATAATTGTTCAATATGAAGGAGCTTGAAGAACTAAAATACTTCCTTGGAATTGAATTTGCCGGATCCAAAGAAGGAATTCTGATGAATCAGAGAAAGTACTTCTTAAACTAATGTTTGCTCTTGGACTAGTAAGATAAAAACCTATTACTACCCCTATAGACACAAATATCAAACTGACTATAAAGGAATATGATGAGCACTCAGGATGCAATACAGAAAAGGATCCACTACTAACTGATGCAAGCTCCTATCAAAAACCATCATAAGGAGGACCCCCCTTTCGAGGTACAAAAAAAGTATGGTACATAGGTCGGGGTATGAGTGCCTGATCGTGATACTGCCTATTGAATGTTCGATGGCACCTTGCTCCAACCTGATCTGTGCAACAACGAGGAAAACTCTTGTACCTAACAGTAATTAGGCCTGACATTACTTATAATGTTCAAACACTAAGTCAGTATCTACAACAACCCAAGAAATCTAATATGGAAGCATCTTTGAGAGTTATAACATACATTAAATCTAAATCTAGACAAAGTATTTTTATGTCTAGAAAACCTATTCAAAAAGTGACTGCATATTGTTGTAATACCCCATACTTCTACCTAGCTTAAATTTATCTCAAAAATGTTAAAGACTTACTTTAAAAGATGAATCCACTTTATACATGTGGAATTTTTAAGATTTTGACTTTTTTGTGTAGGAAATTGAATAAGCTTTCCATCGATACTAAATTCGTCCAAATCTGACAACCGAGCGAAGAGTTAGAGTTATTTTAGTAAGATAGTGTGCTACCTGAGCCATCAACGCGTCGCGGAGCATGCCAAAATGGCAATCGTCAAAATCCAGTGAGCCTCCGTGATTATGGCGCATCGCGACAAGGCTCAAATTTAGAATTGTCCTTTTTCCAGTATCTTAGCGTGATACCACCTCGTCGCAGTGAACTTCTAGGTCCCATCCAGTATTGCAACGTGATTTCACCACGTCGCGCCACCATAAAATTTCCCAGTTGTCATTTTCCAGAGACACGGCAAATAGCGTCGCGTCGCTCTAGCCTGACAAGTCAAAAAAAATTTACAAAAATTGAACATTTTGTCCAGGGATAAATTGGTCTTTTCCCCAAGGTTTTAACACGTCCAGGTGCAGATTTAATTCCTAAAAATATTTTAAATTATTATTTACTAACTTTTTCCCCAAATCAAGAATATTCTCTCCCAAGAAACAAAACCCTAGATCTCAAAAATCAAGGTCAAGCTCAAGAATTTCTCCAAAAACCTTTAAGGAATTATGTTTTAAGGTATGTCAAGTGTTGATTCATGGGTCCCTTTCACCCATGAAGCTCAAGAATCTCTTTTCAAAGATCCAAATATTTGTGTATTTATGAATGTTCATGATTTAGTTGAATTGAAATTCATATTCATGTTGTTGTTGGGTTTTGATTCATGTTTTAAAGTACATACTCCAATGATTGATCCTAGTACGTGATAATTTGCATAATATTCGACATAAACCCTTCAAATTGCAAATTGATTTATGCAAACATGATAATTAAATGCATTGATGATGGTATAACCAAAGTATGCTCCCCATGTGTTTGATAAAATTCCTTTGTGATGGGTTTTCCTCGTACTCGTCATCAGCATGATTCAGTTTGGGTCATTGTAGACAGAATGACCAAATTAGCTCATTTTCTTCCAATCCATACCTTCTATTAAACTAAGGATTACGCCAAACTCTATATCAAGGAGTTGGTTAGATTGCACAGTGTTCCATTAGCTATTATCTCAAATAGAGGTACCGAGTTCACCTCTTATTTCTAGAAAGTGTTCCAAAAGGGTCTTGGTACCCGAGTTTATCTTAGTACAGCCTTCTATCCTCAGATAGATGGTCAAGCAGAAAGGACCATCCAGACTTTAGAAGATATGCTGCGAGCATGTACAATTGATTTCAAGGGGAGTTGGTATAACCATTTTCCTTCGATTGAGTTTGCATACAACAACAGCTATCATTCTAGTATTTGAATGGCTCCATTCGAAGCTCTCTATGGTAAGAGATGCAGATCTTTAGACGGTTGGTTTGAAGTTAGTGAGGCCTCAGTTATAGGGCCTGACTTAGTATTCGATGCCTTAGAAAAAGTCCAGTTGATCAGAGAAAGACTTTGGGCTGCTCAGAGCCGACAAAAGTCTTACGCAAATGTATACAGGAAGGATCTCGAGTTCGAGATTGGTGATAATGCTTATCTAAAGATCTCTCCCATAAAGGGAGTGAAGAGATTTGGTAAGAAGGGAAAGCTCAATCCCCGATATGTTGGTCCCTTCAAAATTCTCGGTCACTTCGGCAAGGTAGCGTATGAGCTCGAATTGTCTTCATATCTAGATTAAGTCCATCCAGTCTTTCATGTATCCTTGATCAAGAAGTTCATAGGTGATCCAACAGTCGTAATCCCAGTTGAGGGCATCAACATTCAGACCAACCTCTCTTATGAAGAGATTCCTGTCAAAATTCTTGACTATCAGACTCATAGATTGAGGAACAAAGAAGTCCCTCTAGTCAAAGTTCTTTGGCTGAATCAGTCCGTTGAGGGAGCTACTTGGGAAGCATAAGTAGACATGCGGACCAAGTATCCTCACCTTTTCTCTGCAAACTCAGACTCAGCCCAATGTAATAGCTTTCCTTAAAGCTTATTTAGATTCATGTTCACATTCCAGTTATAAACCATTTTCATGCTCAGATTCCCATTTTAAACTTGGTATCTATTTACCATTGCATATTCAATCATATGTTCATGCATCAGGTCAGTCATGTATTCACGCATCAGATATACGTGATCATCTTATCGGTACTCTCAGTCATGCATTCATGTATCAGCTCAGTCATAAAACCATGCATCAGATATGCATGATCAACATGAATCTCAGTAATGTCAGTCATGTACTTATGTTTCATTTGTTTATTTTCAGTATCGCATCGAGAAATCGGCGCACCGCATCCCAATCACGTTGGCTTATTGCCTCTCACGGTATCGGATTAAGGCAAAATTGGTATCGTTGGAAAGATGACTCAATTATCTACAATTTGGTGGGTCTTGAACTACAAAATTCTATGTATATTTAAAGTTATACACTTTCAAAGTTGACCCTTATAGAATCGAATACCAAATTTTGGATGAATCAAAGGCTCTTAGCTCAACTTTGTTCTAAGTGATTCTTATGAACATTTTTCACCTCGAAAGTACACCAATCACGAGGATAAAGATTACAAAACTTATATTCACATTTGAATCATTTGTATTATAGTTTATACATTTAGGAACGATGGTTCAAAGACTAGCCCAAAAATACAGGGTTTTATATTATCTCACCCTTGGGAATATTCGTCCTCGAATGAGACTGGTTAGACTGAGCGTAATGTATGAAGGTAACTGAGCTTATATTTTGGAAATGCATGACTTGGAATATGACTTATTAACTTAGTCTGAGCATGATACATGAACTGAACTGATTTCATAAATACATGCAATGACATGAGAATGGTTATAAGGAAGAGATAGAATGAGAGAGTCAACTGATGAGTAACCATTACTTCAAGTTGGATCTTATTTCATGAAGAAAATATCAAATATTTAGGACATGAATACTCCGGGTATTACATCTCCTCCTTGGTATTCTTCATCCCCTGAATGATACTGACTTGGCTAAAATACTAAAGAAAGACTGAGATGATGCATGGGACACTTATGGACTGAATCATGACTGAATATCTAGAATCTAAAACTGATGCATAAGCATGAACTGAGATGAATTCAAAATTTTCATAGATGTGAATTACCTCATGAATAAGAAAGATAGAAAACCATAGGAAATTATCCGTCTGAATACTAAACTAAATCGCTGGCTATACGGACTAACTCATACTGAAATCTTGTCTCAACTATACATTCCACTTTAAAACTGCACTTCACTTGAGGCTACTTAAAATATTCTCATGGGCACTAATAACTCTATCTACTGAAGACTGAGCAGAACTGAATCCTCTCACTATGATCAAGCCTACTCGAATCTACAAGGTCCACACATAACACTATAATACTAGTCTGCATCATGAGTTTAATACACCTTGCATTTTCACAACTTCTCATCTCAAGAATAATACTCATTCCCACTTCAACAACTAACTTCAACATCTTACCATGAACTCACTAGTGCGCAATCCATTCATCCACATATACACCAACATGACATTTAAGCCTATCTTCATAACCACACACGAACTTCTAGACAAACAACCACAAAAGCATCTTTCTCACATTCTGTAATACCTCTATCAATAACAACTTTCATTCACTATCCCTAAGAAAATACACATAAAATTTTAACTAACCATGACTTATATCAAGAACTTGGCCTCAATCTTACTTCACACTTAGAACCTTAGATCAAACAAGCATACAACATTTTTTCCTAACAAGAAACATATACACTCTCTCATCTAAACAACTGATCATCATCACTATCATGACATAAGGAAAGATCACTAAAAAGTTAGAACATGAGGACCTAAAACATGAAGGGATACTATGCGTAAGTTGACACTTTACCGAGGCCTGAGAAAAAGAGTATCAATATCATAGATTCATCAAAGATATCTAAACTGGGGGCATACATGACATAAACTAAATTTCGTCGATCATTAGAAGTATAACATGAGTACCTGGAATTGAACATACTATAAAGCATGGGTACATGAGTCATGAGCTGTATGACCTGAGTATGGAGTTCATAATTACATGAAATATGATTCTTACTGTTAAGTGAACTGGAACTCCTCATATAAGGATCTGGAAGCGTACATAATTTCTCTATGATGTGCATGAGCATAAACTATGATCATGGAGCTGACACGTAAGGCATGAGTAGATGTCGTAAAGACTGAAAAACTTTGTACTGAGATAAGAATAGGCTAGGAATCAACCTCCCTTACTGATTTTCTACACATACTGATATCACTACTAGGATCTGAGAGCTTAACTTGGTTACTTGCTCTATCATCTCTCCCTAACTTAAAGCCATTATTCTAAGTTTATGGGACCCTTTTAAATAACTCTAAGGTGAACTATAACCACTTTATTCTAGAGCCTGGGATATAATAATGCACATAAATAACAAACTTACCCTGAATGATACATCTGACAGTGTAAAACCCAATGCTAGTATTACCTTCTGATATAAAACTCTTAACTTTCTATAGCCCCAATAGTCATTATATAATAACTTAAACACTTACTAACTTAGAATCTTCAGGTGTATCACCAGACACTCAGTTCATACCATTAAGAATTTCAACTCTTCTTCCTATTAGCTCAATCACCCAGAATACAAACTTAGATTCTAGCATAAAATAACTCAGGGGTACTATTTAAGCACACACACTATTAAAACTTAGAAATAATACAACCCCATATCACCTTGGGTACACCTCTAGGTCATAAACACATCATCATACTTAAATTTAGATCAACAACCTTAAATTCATGCATGGACTATTTCAAGCCTACTTAGTCGTCTTCCATACAACTAGCCCCATGGATACATAATCTACTAAATACACACAAACACAATCTCCACATTACTGCTACTAAAATTCTGGATCCACGCTTCTAACTCTAGATCACATGCAATCATAGGATTCTGAGAAGGGTCTTGAGAGCACATCTAATTTCGGCTAAGTGCATAATTTTTCAAAAATAAAAATAAACACTTTCAAAGATTATAACATAAGGGTAATGATGGGATATTTTTGAGCCTGCATGCAATCCCATAATTGTCTATGGGGACTGTCTGAGAAAACTCTATCTGTAGAAATTTGAGCTTTATTATTTCTGTTACCTCGAAAATAAGGCGGAGATGGCATGAATAGAATAAGATGAGAATCTATATAAGTTTCTTAGAGAACCTTTCTATAGCATGATCTGAGACTTAAAATAAGGGAAATATTTCCTAAATGCGTTGTAGCCTTTCGAAGAAAAGTACAGACGTCTTCGTACCATTCTGCAAGACTCTGCTAGACACGGCTTCATAGACACCCTAGGACACTTGAACTTTATGCTCTGATACCAAGTTTGTCACGACCCGATACCACCCCCTAATCATAACACGGTGCTTGGAACCACAAGTGATCCCAAGCTAACCCATGAACTGGCATATTTTTAAGCAACTGATTAATAATATATTAAATAACTGGTTCTTTTTTACAGAAAGATAATCATGACAAAATCTGGGAAGAATTATAATATTGATACAATTTACAATCTGATAAAACTGAAGAGAGAACTGAAATTACATGACTGACTCTAACTGACATCTATGAAGCCTCTACTATACTGACTATAGATAGCTGGGAGATGCCTCCAACTACCACTTATCAATACATATGGAAAATTAAAAATACAACACAGTACAAGAACTAAATCCGACTGGAGTCCCCGAAATAGAAGAACTCATCACCTGCTGACTGCTGTTTGATTATGATGCATAGGCTATAACGGGTACCTACATTATGAGACAATATAGCACATAGACATATATGTGGATCAATACTTTCTGAATGTACTAAGTAAGTGAGGGTGAATGCAATAAGTAAAACTGAGATCATGTGAAATCTTAAACATACATGCCAAGTGTGAGTAGACTTACTAAGATCCTGAATTCTGAAGTAGCTTAAATGATGAGTAACAAACAAAATCTGATAAGTTGGTGAATCACTACACTTAGTTTCTTAAAAGCTATAAGTATAACTAGAGCTGGAAAACAGCAAAACATGGATACTGTATAAATGTTGGGTCTGAAACTACATGATGGAAACTAACACAACTCAATGATCTGAACATACAAGTGCATTGAGCACAAATTCATAAACATATAAAACCAAACTTAACATATACTGAGTTGATCTAATTAACGGAATGATTGATAGTTGAATACTGAATAACTGACATCTGAATACTGAATAACTGGTATCTGGATACTGATTAACTGATAACTGTATACTTATTAACTGATAACAGTATACTGGTTATGTAAAGTTGAACTATAATTATTCTAAGTAACTGGACTGAAATTGTGGGGTACTATGCATATGAGATAAGGACTGACTGAACATCATGAGATAACTAAGCATGAATGCATAAAAACTGTGATATCTGAAAATGCAAGACCATGCATAAATCTGTAATCTAAAGTAAGTTAATAATCTTAAAGACTAAAATCTATATAACTAAATAACTGTAAATCTGTATGCTTTGGTTAAGCAAACCTGAACTGAATATATTGAATATTGTACTGAGACTGTGGGAGGTATTATCTAACCGACATAAATTATGTGAGCTATCATGGAGTCCAACTTCTGAACCATATTGAGGAGGGTTGTTCTATCCTTACCATCAGAATAGAACCTGAATTGTAGCAATCACTAAACTGATACCCCGAAGGGCGAGGGTGTCATGCCTAACTGATGGGGGATCCTTCAAAATCTATGGTGGCACTGTAGGTCTGAAATTTAGGGACTGCTACTAATATCTCATGCCTAACTTATAGGGGAGACACCATCCCTTCGTTCACTCGATGCTAAATTCTACTCCCAACTTAAAGACACTAAAATACTAACAGGTGCATGCACTGATAACTAATAACTGATAAGCTCAGGTCATGGTATTCTGAAAATAACAGTGCATACGAATTCTGAGATAATTATTAATGTATAAACTGATACTGGATTGAAAGTGAAATGAGTTTAATTGAACATGATTTCATGACTAATAGTACTCATTATGATCATAATAACTAATTAAATAGGAATAAATCATGGTTTCACTGAATAAAACTTGAAAATCTAAAAATTATGTAAAACACGTTGGTAGAGTGTTCATAATCCGCCATTACTGAATGACCATAAAGCACGATATCAAAACTTAAAACTGTAGTATGAAAATCATGGTTCAAAATCCAAAACATGGGCAATTCATCAAACACATGGAAATCATGAACTTGAACATGGGTATATGTTAAACATGGAAAATCAACATGATTATGTGGCTAAGATCATAACTTGACATTATAACATGGAATTCACTTGAATAAAGCATGAGAAACTCAAATTCATAGCATGAGGAAATCAAATCTTGCATGGGATCATACATGGGCTGAATTGAATTAAAAACACCATTCAAACGTGACATTTAATCTTCTTTGAACATACAAAATTTCATAATAAGAATAAAAATCCATTCTTTAGTTGAAAAGAGGGTTTTTGGGCTCCATGGGTGAAAGGGGACCCATGGATGAACTCCCACATACCTTAATAGGCTTTATTTGATGTAGAGAACTTGACCTTGAAACCCTTGGAGATGATCTTGAAAACTTTTCTTGGAACTCTTGAACTAGAGAACTTAAATTCTTGTATATATTGAAGAGATTGTAATGGAGTTTTGAAGTTTTGGATGGAGTTTAGGGTTTGTTCTTGAGAGAGAGGAAGGGGCAACTAATGCTCCTTGGGGGCTGAAATTATTTGTTATGGACGAATTTAGGTGAGGAAAAATGATCAAAGTGACCCTAGACCCTTAAGAAGTTGAATAAGTGTGTGAAAAAGCTCCACATTGCGTCAAACATCGTGTTGGGAGAGTAACGCGTCACGTCACGTATCAAGTTGAGAAATTGGCACGTTGTGCCCCAATCGCATTGGCTTATTGTCTCTCACGAAAAATGCCATAACTTTTTGGTTGGGTATCGGATTAAGGAAAAATTGGTATCGTTGGAAAGCTGACTCAATTATTTACAATTTGAAGGGTATTGAGATTCAAAATTCTACTTATATTAAAAGTTATATACGTTCAAAGTCGACCCTTGTAGAATCGAATACCAAATTTTGGATGAATCAAAGGCTCTTAGCTTAGCTTTATTCTAAGTGATTCTTATGAACATTTTCACCTTTGAAGCACATCAATCATGAGTAAAGATCAGGAAACTTATATTCATATGGAAATTATTTGGATTATAGTTTATACACGTAAGAACGACGGTTCAAAGGCTATCCCAAAAGTGTGGGGTGTTACATGTGCAAAGAATCAATTAGATGTGTATTAATGCTCATTGGATTGATAAAAATTGGACTTTGCATAAAAGAATTATCAATTTTTGTCCAATTTCTAGCCATAGAGGTGAAGATATAGCAAAGGTCATTATTAAGTGTTTGCATGAGTGGGGATTGCATCAGATTTTCACAGTTACTATTGATAATGCTAGTTCAAATAGTGTGTGTGGTTGAGTTGTCTAAGCAATTTCTAAGTGGGGGACCAATCTTATTAGTGGTAAACATCTTTATGTTCGATGTATGGAGCATATCATAAACCTTGTCGTTCAGGATGGTATAAAAGAAACAATTATTTCTATTGAACGAATTAGGCAAGCAGTGAGATACATTAACCAATCTCCTACTAGATGGAAGAACTTTCAAAAATGTTGTGAAGATGAAAATCTTACAAATAAGTCTTTATTCTTAGATGTTCCCACAAGGTGGAATTCCACCTACTTGTTGTTGAACAGGGCTATTGAATATGAGGCGCAATTTTGAATTATGCTGATCGTGATATTGATTTGGCACATCATCTCGAGTTTGGCCATATCTCTGTGCGTGATGGTGATGGTGATACTGTGGATGAACAACCTGCAGCTATACTTTTAAGTAATGATTGGGATAGTGTGAATTTTTTTTTAAAATTTCTTACACTATTTTTTAAGCTTACTTTGAAGGTACCTGGATCATTGTATATTACATTAAATATTCATTTTCTTGAAATTTGTCAAGTTGGTTTTTGCTTGACAAAATTAATATCAAGTGATGATAGTGTATTGGCTCAAATGGCAACAACCATGAAGAAGAAATTTAAAAAAAAAATGGAAAATCCAACAAAAATGAATAAGATGTTTTTTATACCTTGTGTTTTGAATCCTCATCACAAATTTACCACTCTTGATTTTGTACTTAAGAAGATGTTTGAGGATAACGTTCCAACTAGAGAAAAAGATATGTGAGAGTACATGAAATCATTATTTAAGAGAATTTACTATCTGCTAAGATGGTAAACTACCTTCAAAAGTAGAGACTTCTAGTTCAAGCTCTATGGTTGATATAGGTGTCTTTTATGAAGAGTTGAGTAGACACACGTCTGGGAGTGGAGCTGGAAATTCTAAGTCGAAATTTGATAAATATCTTGCATAAGATATTGAAGTTGGAACATCTGATTTTAGTGTATTGCTTTCGTGGAAATATAATTAGGCTAGATTTCCCTTTCTTTCTGAGATGGCTCAAGATATATCGGGTGGTGTATTCTTGATTCATTTAGGAGTTCATTAACTCCTAAATTGGTATAAGCTCTAGTGTATCTACAAGATTGGCTTCTAAGTGAATCATAACCTATAAGTATCGAGGAGGATTTAAATTCTCTCAAATAACTTGAACAAGTTAAAAAAAGAATCTTTTAGTGAATTATTTATTTAATATTTTTGTTGCTTGAGCCTTGCCCTATTCTTTTAATTTATTTAGATTTGATCAAAGTTGGAAAAGAACCTAACATTTATGACATATAGCAACTTGAACAAGGTAAGAAAAAAATCTTGTATTTGGTGATTGTGTTGATCAGATTTGTTGAGGTGGGTTGAATTATTACATTGCTATTTTGTGGTAAAATGTATTTCCCAGATTTCATTTTTTCTAATATCAACATGATTGTGGCATGATATGCATGTATGTGAAAAAGAATTAGTTTCTAGTTTATGGAATTTGCACACTGAATTTTTTATTTCTGGTTTCTAGAATTTGCACACTGAATTTCCGATTTTTGATTTCTGGAATGTGGACACTGAATTTCTGGTTTTTGGTTCCTGAGATTTGCATACTAAATTTCTGATTTCTGAAATTTGCACAATGCATGTATGTATGTTGAATGCATATACGTTGAATTCGCACACCGTCTAAGCTGTATTATCAATGAAAAGGAATTGTGTGTATGACATGCCCCATTTCCCTCACGGAACGCGAGATTCGACGTGACCACTTTTTTGGAAATTGTTTTGAAGGTAAAGTGTGAAGAGTCGTTACCTAACGTATTAAGGTGTGTTAGAACACCGGTCTAGGCTACTAAGGTTTATTGTTTAGTCTTAGTTCACCAGAGTTCGAGTAAGAGTTCAAGTTACCTCAAAAGGAAGATGTTAGGCACCTTTCGAGGTCCACAAAGATGATTCCCAGCCGAATTCGTACTTTGCGTGGAGATTTTATGTGATCAAATAAAGCCTCTTATTTTATTAGTAATAAAACATTTAGCAAAGTGATAAAGCAACTAACAAACATTTATTTTAGCTATTAATCGTCTAAGTGATAAAATATATAAACAAGACAAGCGAAAAGAAAGAAGAAAAATAATTATAATAATGGAGACTGCTTATGTAATAACTAATTACCCCAAATAAACATGAAAAGTAAATAAAAAGACTAAAAGAAATCGTTCGAGTCAAACAAAGAAATGTTTTGATTTCATTCGGATCAAAACCCAACTTGTTTAATCACCGACTCACCAGTCAAACTCTTAGACAAGTAAGAATGTCATTAATCTTACTGTCAATTATCCATTGGGATCATCACTTCCGAATGACTACCCATCCAACCCTACCTAGGCTGAAGTCAAGTCTAAGAGCGTTCTACGACAAGGATATAACTAACGTCTTATAGCAATACTTATCATCCCACTTATCGTCCAAGAGGCATTGGACTTCGCTTTTTCAGATGTGTGTTCTAGACGAAAAGAAAGTTACGTTGCCTAGGACTCGAAGCGCGCAACACATTGGACAACAAGTAGCACATAATAATCCCAAGTTAGACTCTTGTTTAGTTAATGTTAATTAATGTGACAGCATGCAAAGACAAGTAATTATTATTATATTGTTACCCTATAGGTATGATACTATGTGTCCAACATTCATTTGTGTGACAAAAAATAACTGTGATTCGTGCGTATGCAACAATGTATCGTGAGTGATAAAAATTGAATGACAAAGTGCGGTAAATGTTCAAGAGATTGTACTCACAAATTGAGTGTTATGAACTAATGCATGATGCAATGATGTACTTGAACTAGTGTTTAACATGTTGGGAATGCCTCAAATCTACATTTAACGTGCCAAAAGTAGTGCAGGAAATTATGTCAACATGCTGAAGATAATGCAGGAAATTATGCTAACATGCTGAAAGTTATTAACATGCTGAAAATATTATTAAGCATGCTGAAAATTAGAGAATGAGTATTTTAACATGCTGGACATTAATGTATATGTTGAAATTCAATGTTAACATTCAAAATGCGTTTAAAAATACATGTTTAATGTTAACACATGCTGAAAGTATGTCAAAACTATCATGTTAACATGTTGAAGTGTATTGGCATGCTAAAAATGCAACAATTTACTTGACCCTTATTTGACGGGCTAAAAGTGTAGAAAATTATTATTTAAAACATGCTGAAACGTGTGTTAATGCATGGGAATTTCAAGTGAGCATGCCCTACGCATTAACGTGCTCGCAATTCGTACTAACATACTTAGATTCAAGTCAATATGCTTAACATGCTAAAATACGTTAACATGCCTCATGTTAAATTAATATGCTTAATATCAATTAATATGGTGTGTGGATTTTAGTTAGACCGAGAATAATTAATAAACGGTAGAAAATGATTCATACTTTAATAAATTCTCATTTTGTGCCTAAATGATTCACGTAACACGTATTGCACATAACCCTAAGTTGTGCCTACCTATACCGTTCATAGAGCACGTAAATCCCCACCCCCCAAGGCAGTCCCCCAAAATTATTATACAATAATAATAGTGTTTATACAGAAATATTACAAACCCAAATAAATAAGTAAATAAAAAGAAAAGCCATAAATTAATAACTATTGATTCTAAAGAATGACATTGCCCATTTAAACATCCCAGCGACTCTTCAAGTCCAAAACCTGTTGAACATAACAAAGTAGCATGGCAAGCACAAAGAGATATACCAACATATTGTCCAAACAAAGGCACAAAGAAAGCACAGGCATCGGAGCAAAGGTATAGTAAGCAAGTGCAGCGTTATCGTTTCTAATTATCCCTATAGATATGCTTTCTATGTTTTCCATGGCATGATATAATCAACTCACATAATGAAAAATACTACATCGATTTGAAACTCACCGATGAGCAGCAATAACAGGTGATAATAAGAATAAAAGAAAGCCGAGCACAGCGAAATATGCAAGATATTTCTGTAAGCCTCGAAGAAAAGTCGAATGAACCTCAAAGTATATAATTGCTTTTGTATAAAATAGCCAATGATTTTTTGTTTTAAGAGAGTAGTAGAATTGTAGTGTTGTAGAACTTGTGAACTGCCTTGCTAATGAAAAGAAGAGTTGTTTATATAGTGTGTAATACCGTGACATAAAAGGAAAGACATATTGAGAATATCAATTCCACCAATCAAGAATCAATTAAAAGAGGAAAAATAAAACTAGTGCTATATTTACCATAAAAGAACAACGTAAAATATGGTAACCATATAATCAAGGCAGGCGGTATTTAATAAAAGTTTACAGTAAATAAACAGTTGACTCAATCAATTATCTGTTTACCATAAATAGATGAGTAAAAAAAATACTGATTTAAAAGAGAATAAATAATAACAGAAATACGTATTAACATTAGTATTTGCCGTATATATTACGTTGATTGACAAATCACAAGGCAATTAATCACAAAAACAATCAGGCTAAATCAATTCCACCAATCTGCTAAATTAACATAGTCAGTATTTTACCATGAACCCCAATTCACATTCTGTCAACATCAATTAGACCATGCATAATCCAAGTAAAACATCTTCCAAGAACAGGCAAAAAGTCAGTAATCATATTGAATGTCAAAAGAATGGGAGATTTTCGCACATAGCAGTCTAAAAGTATTCTCATAATAGTCTAAAAATAGACACGTAATTAATTAAATGAATAGAATCAACACTCAAAGTTAGATATCATAAACCTTAGATCTAAGAAATTAATTTAGGCCGTTTGCACCCAAAAGAAGAAAAAGAACCTGCAAATCAAACCCAAGAGACCAACATGCAATTAACGAGATGAGGAATCAAACCGTAGGGTAATCGAATTCATCAAAAGGGAACCCATCGGCCTTAATTCCGATGGGAACCTGGACGAAAGGAGGGAGGCAGTGGCGCGGCTGGTGGCGGCGCCGGTGGTGGCGTTGATGGGAGGCGATCTGGCGGCGCAGGGGGGAGACGATAGAGTGGCGGAGGAAGAGCGGGGGATGGTTCGCGGCTGCTGTTGTCGGAGGCAGCAGATCTGGGGGTCTACCGTTGGTGTTGGCTTGTCGGTGGAGAGAGTGGAGCAGCGGCGGCGCCGCTTTGCCGGCTGATATCGGCGACTGGAGCGGCATTTGGTGGCTGGTTTCGCTGGTGGAGGACGAGAGGGGAGGGAGTTTAGAGAGAGACGAGAAGGAGAGCAAGGGGAAAGGGTTTCCCCGGCGTTGGGGTGGCCGGCGGTAGCCATGGATGTCGATGATGATGATAAGAGAGAAGGGGAGGAAGAGAGAGAAGGGGAGGAAGAGATGGGGGAGGCGGATGAAAATGAGGGCTTAGGGTTAGGGTTTCTCATTTTAGGTTTTAAAAGGAAATGAGGAGATCCTTTGATCTCAGCCGTCGGATCAGTTTTGATCGACGGTTGAGATTTAAAGGTTGAGAAATTGGTCCATAAATTAAAATTAAATTCTTAATTGGCCATAATTGTAATAAGATGGTTGAAATTGTAAGAGATTGAATAAATTGAGTTACAAGATGAGTAAATTAGGCAAAGATTTTAAATTAGGCCGTTATTTAAATTTTAGTAGTATAATATAATAATAAATAATAATAATGATAGCAATGTTAATAAATAATAATAATATAAATAAATAAATAGTACTAAATAATGAAAAATGTATTTGCAAAAATGGGAGTGTGCACAATTACGTGAAAAATAATTTAATAAATAAAATCACATAAAAATGTCGTAAAATATTATAAAAATGATGCTAAAAGATAATGAAATAATTTATGCATTTTTTCTAAATTATGAATGTGACACGTTAGCATGCATTTAATATAAGAATAGTGTGTAATAATTAAAATTAAATAATTTTAATAAAATAGCAGCCTAAAATTAGTATTGGGAGGTCAAAATTGAGTGTCACTAGTGTAGTGTGTTGTACTGTGTAAGCTGAACTTTTGTATCCCCTGCAAATTCAGTTTTATCCCCCGTAAATAAGAGGTTACATTATGGTATCCAATGTCAACCCTGCTACTTAAACTTGAGTTGTCACTTTCTTTTCCTGGGTGTTTATGGCACTATCCGGCGATGAAGCTGTGGTGAGAAGGAATTAATGGTGTTTCATGTTTAGTCTATCTGAAGCAGAGTAAAGAATTTGGGGATTTAGAAGTGTTTCACTAAGGCAAACAATGGTTAAAGAAGGCGATCAACAGAGCTAGTTCTAGTAAAAATTATCTAAATATTCTTTTATATCGATTAAAATTTGAATGTGAGACTTCAGTATTGCTTCAACTTCTCATTCGTGACTTGCAACTTATCTGCCAACTATTTAGACTATTGTAAGTAGTTAAATAAAATAGTTGGAGATGATTAGCAGCTAGTATTATTTTACACATTTTCTTGAGAAGACAAAAATAAGTAGGTGGAGATCTCTGTGTTTTCGGTAAAAATAATTATTTCAATACACGAATTTCATTTCTGATGATGAAAGACACAAACTTGAATGTACTTGTCAGTATTTTCATTCAAAAGATGCTTTCAATGTAAACAATATGTTTCACCTTTAAGCATAATTCTACAAATACAGTCTTTACTGTAAAATTTGAGAGACCATAAAGAAATAAAGATATCTAAACATAGTACTGTAGGTTTGTTTCTTTTATTTATCTTATATAGTTAAAGTTGTTTGGGGTATTTCTAATATCTTTGTTTCTCTATTAATTAGGTTTTGCCATGTCTCAACGTCGTGGTCTTAAAGTTCGATCACCTATTTGGAATCACTATCAAAAACTTGAAGAAGATGATGATGGAGGGTGCAACATGGAGTGTATTCATTGTGGCAATGTTTATAATTACCATCCACGACGTACTGGGACTTTCTGCTTGAGGGCTCATGTTGATCGTTGTTTGGAGAGGATGAAGTATCGTGCTCGTAGTATAAAACTTGAGTAGTAATTAGTATTATTACTATGTTTGAAATTTGAATTTAATTTTCAAATTGAGTGACTGTTACTTTGGATTTTTCTTATTCTATTTGTGCTTGACCAGTAGACAATTTTAAATTTGTGACTTTAGTTTGAATGTTTTATATTCTATTTGTGCTAGACAGTTTTGAATTTGCGACTACTGCAGCTATGAGACAATTTCAAAGTGCAGACTATTGCAACCATGAGCCATGTGCTCGCTTATGTGCTTTTTATTTTGTTTGTGCTAGCCTACTTTTTGGTGGTATTATTTGTGATTTCATATTTTATACTTGTGCAGTTAGTGTAGAAAATTAACCGCATGAAATATAGTTTGTGGCTTTGTAGCTTGTGCACAGAAAGAGCAATAAGTGCAGATTGTGGCTTTGTTCATAGAAAGAGAAATAAGCACTAAGCAGTAGGTAGTCGGCAGTAGCTTTGGACTTTAAATTATATATGTTCAATGTTAACGCTTAACCCGATAACTAAATCAATAACTATTAAAAATCGATAAATCGATAACCGATAAACCGATAACCGATTAACCGATATCTTAAAGGTTCTTTAACGGTTTAGCATATATACAAACCAATAATGAATTAAAAAAATCGATAATTTTCAAAATCGAACTGAACCGACCGATATGCAGCCCTAACTGGTGGTGTAATCTATCAACTACTCAATCATATATGGGCCAAAAATAATTACGACAGCAACACCAAATGCCTTCAAAGAATTAAGTAAGTGGGCCACCCTCTTTTTATACAGTGACATATATATTTATAAATTCCACCACTTTAGTAGTAATTACTTCTTATTTCACTTTTTTCAATATTATTACAAGTTTTGGAATACTTTAATTTATACGGATATATCATTGTCGTCTGAATATATTATAATACTCTGATATTATCATATCTCCTTTTACATATAACATGTGATGACATATAGTTTTAAAGTATCATGATACATGAGAAGTTATTAGTTTGATTGATATGTATCGTGTTACAGATACATACAAGTACTATGAAATTTCATTATAATGTATCATAATTAATATCATCTCACACATAATATAACATGTACAAGCTTTGTTTGTGTATCAGTAACATTAACATCAGTTTGATATATAATTTTAGTCAGATACATTAGTTTATGTATCAACAATATGAAATCCGTTAGATACGTGGATTTCGTGAAATTTTTCAAAAGGAGAAAATAAACGTTCCCGACAACTCGACCAGATATCCACCTGTAGCGTCAAAATTTTTGACTTTCTGTCAAAAAATGAAGCTTTGGAAGGTTTTCATTTTGGCGATGGTTCACCGTCAAATACTTAAATTTCGTAAAATTTTCTGAATGGAGAAAACAAATACTTTTGATTAGATCTGGCCAGATCTCCACTTGTATCATCAAAATTCTCTGACATTCGTCGGAAAAGATGAAGCTTTGAGAGATTTTTATTTTGGTGGTGGTTCACCAATGATCCTTTTTTATTGGAGATGATCGGAGGGGAGATATGAAGGTGAAAAGAAGGAGACGAGAGAAGAGTGAAGGAAAGAGAGAAGTGGGAGAGAGCAACGGGTTTGGTGGTGGTTGGACAGTGGGAGTCACAGAGATGAAAGTTTTTCACCGCCGTGGTAATGCTTTTCCGATGAGAGAAAGTGAGAAAAGGAGAAGTTGAGAGAAAGGTGGAGATGCAGAGATGCAATAGAAAAATAGTTGAAATTTGAAAAAATTGAGAATAATGGAGAGAAAAATCTGAGGAGATAAAAATAACAAATGTGATGTCAAGTACAATGAAGAAAGAAAATTTAAAATATGGGATGAATGTGATTAAATAAAAGAGTAGGGATTTTAAGTAGATCGATATCGTATCTTAAGTAGTTCTATCATATAATTTTTCTTAATTTTTTTATGTTAGGACAATAATATCATAATATATTAAGTACAATCTCGCAAGTAAAGACTGAGAAGAGTGACATCTATATGGCCTTATTCCGATTTTTGATAGACGGATCTTCGCTCTTATTTCTGTATGCTAGTATATATTTAGGTTAATCTTAGAGGATAACTTAATTTTCACTTTATTGCCTCACAATACTAAATTATTTTTGTAATAAGAAAATTATTTAATTTAATCCAAAGTGTCAAGAAAGCATACACTATTGCTTTAGTATCCAAACATTACTCAACTATATATGTTTCAAGTATCACAAAACCTTACTCGAAAAAAACAAATAAAAATATTTTCTATGATATATATTATTTAATTGAGTGATTTTTTTAATTTTATTTTACAGAAGTCACTTTCTTTTGTTTATATGTATGAAAGGGAAAAAAAAATAACTCATTTGGACTTGATTTTAGTTGATGAGATCTGAAAAAGGAGAATATAATCTTAATACAACTTAGCTCTTAAATCATGAGTGCACCATCATTAATGAGGAAAAGGAGAAAAAATATAACAAAAAGGAGAACAACAAAAGAACGTAAATTAGCCAATGTACTTTATCAAGTCCTCAATTCAAATATCCCCAAAAAAAGTGGAGTGGCAGATAACTAGGAGAAAAAGCTTTTAATTTTTTACCACTTGTTCTTGCGTTTTTATTTTTAATTAATAAAAAGATCTTACGTGAATAAGTAATTTTTTTTTAATTTGGTATTTGATATTTTTATTGAAATCTGATTAAATATGAATTTGTGTCGAAAAATCTTGTATTGAGATAAAACGTTCTCTATCAAAGGCAACTACGTACTAAGAAAGACTCAAACTTGAGATCTCTAATTAAGAAAGAAAGAGATACTTTCCACTCTTTCGGTCTTTCCCTTTTAAATTGTTTGTCTTTTTTTTTTTTTTAAGTGTATTTGGAAAAAAAAAAAAAATCTTTTTTGACAACTTTTTAAAACTAACTTTTGAGGCAACATATTTAAGTCCATAAAAATGAGAAAAACATTTTACAACACTCTATCTTTATTTTAAGAATTTAAGATCCAAAAATCTCTTTAATCTCTTAAACTCCATTCCAAATTAAGACTAGATAAATTATTACTCATTCTTTATTTCTATTTCTTTATGTAAAGTATTACTTTTCATCGTTGTCTCTTGGTCTAGGCATCAGCAAACAAAACATTTTTGTTCCTCATCATTCACTAAATATTTAATTATATAATTAATGGCTATAGCTACCCAAACAAAGTAGGATTTAGGAACAGTATTGTCTATATAATGCAATTAAACCTCATTAGTTTGCGAATTTTGACATTAAAGTTATATCCGTGTAGTATTATATTTGGTCGAGGTTAAGTTTTATGGACTAACAAATATAATTCTTTTTTACATCATATCATCAAATTACTTAAAAGTAATAATAATTATACCTTGATTTAGTAGGTTTAATTGATAACTTAAAACAAAAATAGACACTTTATAAAGGATGTCATAATACATATCGTGACTTTAACTTGGGCTCATCTAGCATCTTTGTTCTCCAACTTTAGGTATGCATATGTGGACACTTAAACTCGTACAAAAAATTGAACAAGAAGACACACGCGTTCTATGTAGCGTCTCACGTGAATCGCGACATAAAACACCACATAAGAGACATGTGTGTCTACACTTGTTCAACTTTATTTAAGTCTAAGGAGTCATCTGGTGTAAGTTATAAGATAGAATAATACTAGAATAAAATTCAGGATTATTTTATCCTGTATTTTATTGGAGGTATTAGTTAGTCCAGGAATTATTTATCCCACCATTTATATCATAGTGATGGGATAAGTTATTCTATATACATATTGATGAAACTTATTTCGAGATAGCTAATTTTGAGATAACTTGTTTTCAACCAAATAATTCCTAAGTATCTAGCTATTCACACTCAAAGTAGGATGTTGAGAAAGGGGTCACGTAGTTGTTAGCTAACTGTCAACTATCTGTATACATGCTCTAGTAGAGAATAACTTAATTATTCCAAGTTAGTTAACAAGCTGTGAAGGGTACTTAGTTCACGTGGCAGTGGTGGTTAGCACTAACTGACTCTAACTTCTATATATATTCACTGAAGTACTGTTACATTGAGGAATAAGATCATATCTTACACATTTCATTCCACTTTTTCCCTCTTCTCTTCTTACTTCTAGAATATTTTTTCCCAAATTTCATTGTTGTGATCTCTATAGTGTATCAACTAACATGGTATCAGGGCCATTGAGCTTGAAACTCCGTTCATAGATCGATCTTCTATTCTTTGTTTCTCTTTTATCTGTTCATCTCACCCTGCTCAATTTCAGCTGTCTGAATTGTATCAATGGCTTTCACTACAATTTAGCTAGGAGCCACAGTTGAAGCCAATCAACCTCTGTACTTGGCCCCAATTGATACCAGTGGTATATCCCTCATTTCATTCCAACTGACAGGCTCAAACCACTATGCATTGTGGAATCGATCGATATGCATTGCATTATTAGGTCGAAACAAACTTGGAATTTTCGATGGAGCGTGGAAGAAGGGAAAATTCAATAAGTAATATTGGCATTAGTGGGAGCGATTTAATGCAATCATTTTGTCCTGATTGATGAATTCAGTAGCTTCAAATTTAATCAGTGGCATTGCATATAGTTTGAGTGCTCACATGGGAATATCTTCGTGAAAAGTTTGACAAAATTGATGGTTGTAGATCTTTGAATCTACACAGAGAAATTGGAACTCTCAGTCAAGATATTTCTTCTATCTCCACATATTATTCTAAATTGAAGGACTTATGGGATGAACTTGAAGCCCTAACACTAGTACCTGGATGTGATTGTGACAAATCTAAAGATTTTATTGCTCACATGCGACAATAAAAACTTTATCAATTCTTAGTGGGGCTTAATAAGTCATATATGCAAGCTAGAAGTCAGATACTCATGATGATACCTCTACCAAATGTTAATCAAGCCTATGCTATGTTTATTAGTGATGAAAGCCACATGGTTGTCTCTGCTAGTTCTAGTGTCCCGGGACCTACTCCTGAGACCGCTGCCTTATCTACTGCTTTGTACTCGAATAAGAGTTTAGGATCTCATAGGGGTTATCAGAAGTATAGGAAGTATTTTCCACTACAGTGTGATGTTTGCAAGGGTAGAGGTCATACTAAGGAAACTTACTATAGAGTTGTTGGTTATCCTGCAGATTACAAGTTCAAGAAGAAAAGGGGAACTGGTATAGTTTTGCCTCAGGTGGTTAGGCTTTCACTGCTAAATCTGAGACTGAAAATCCCAACTTTCAACTCATTCTGCATCCACAGAAAAAAAATATGGCTTCGGGATGTCCTGCTTCTATGAATATTAATCCAACTAACAACTGACTTGCACATTTACTAAAGACCAATATGACCAAATCATACACATGTTGAACATATCCACTCCTTCACTAGCAACATCTGCCAATTTGACAGGTATTATCAATGCATTCCTATCAAATTCTACTAAGCCAGACTGGATTATTAACACAGGGACAACAAATCATATGGTGTCTGACCTTATCATATTGAAAAATATTATTAAAGTACCACCATCTACAGCTAGGCAAGTGTATTTTCCAAATGGTAATATTTCCCCAGTCTCTTATATTGGTTCCACTCCAATCTCCTCTAGGTGCATTATCACCAATGTTCTTCATGTCCTTCAATTCAAGCATAATCTGATGTTAGTTGCTCAATTAACTAGAGATTTGGGTTGTTATGTGTTATTTTTCCCTGATTTCTGCCTCTTTTAGGATCTCTTCATTGGAAAGGTGAGGGAGATTGGTAGATTGAGGGATGACTTATATCATCTTATATCAGAAGAGAGTGGGGATGTTAATAAAGCAATAATGGTGCAACTGTGATAAATGAGAATGTGCATCTGCATACCCCAAGTCAAGGCACTACTGATATTAGGCTATGTCACTAAAGGCTTGGTCATGTGTCCTCCTATGTTCTTAGACAATTATTTTCAGCTTCCCATGATAAGCGTGTCACTTCTATAAATCAATATGTTGTGTGTCCTCTACCTAGATAGACAAAATTACCTTTCCCCTTTAGTACTACCACAACTAGTTCTTGTTTTGGCATGATTCATACTGATGTTTGGGGTCCATATAACACTGCAACATATGATGGTAATAAATACTTTTTGACCCTTGTTGATGATTTCTCAAGAATGACTTAGATTTTTTTGTTGAAATTGAAATTAGTTGTTTGTGTAGTCCTTAAATAGTTTCTTGCTTATGTTAGAACCCAGTTTAACTCAGACCAGGAGTGAAGATACTTAAATTTGATAATGAGATATGGTTTATAAATACAGTTTGGATCTCTTTATTCACTAAGTTAGGCATTATGCATCAAACTTCTTGTCCCTATACCCCTCAACAGAATGGTGTGGCTGAAAGAAAACATAGACACTTGATGGAGGTATCAAGGGCTATAAGATTTCTAGCTCATATTTTTATTAAATTCTGGGGTCACTGTGTTCTTATAGCTGCTTACATTATCAGCAGAATGCCTTCTTCTAGCCTAGGAAACCAATCACCTTTTGAGCTCTTACATAACAAAAAGCCTTATATTCATCACTTGAAGGTTCTGGGGTGCTTGTGTTATGCCAAGGTTCCCTCTCCAAAAGACAAGTTTGCTACCAGATCTCAACCTTCTATACTGATGGGATACTCAAATACATAAAAGTTCTATATTCTTTATCACTTGACTGATCATGTCTTCTTTGTTAGTAGGGATGTTTCCTTTTGAGTAAATGTAACGCCCCAAAATCTCCTCCCAGAATGTCACACGGTGCTTAAGACTACAAGTAGCCCCAAACTAACCCTTTGAGCCTATTACTACATATAATAACTCAATTCGAGATGAAATAAACAAAACACTGGTACTTTTATCAAATGATAGAAAATACAAAGAAAATACTCGGTCCAAATGACTACAAAACTGGAAATCTCAACATACTAACAATATGATAACTAGTCTGACAAAGCCTCTACTACTCAAGTCTACTAGAGAGCCATTGGGGCAGGTCCCCAACTTACTCAAACTGAACTGAAAGCAATAATATGTCTACTAACAATACTGGAATGTCTGAAGATAGGTCCTCAAACCATGAGGACTAACCACTGTAGAGATGTAGACAAAGATACTCGAAAATCACTGACGAGGCTGGGACTAAGCACCTGAACCTACATTATAAGACAATGTAGCACATAGACGTATATGTGGATCAGAACTTGGGAATGTACTGAGTATATGGGGGTGTACGTATGTACATAAAACAATATCCATGCTCTTTAATCAAATCATACATGCAAATATGAATGACTCACATAACTTGAATAAGTCTAATATAATAAGCTCATAAATTATGTAGAATGAAGCATGTAACACAAATCTCGTGAGTCATTATACTTTAGCTTTAAAATTTGAACTCTTCTTTTATTGTCATTCCTCGAAGACTAAAAAAAGCTTTAAACAATACTTTCCAACTCATGCATATATCTCATAGAGAGTAAAACTTCTTAAATGCTCAAGAACTTAGAACTCTTTTAAACTCAATACACTTGGAACTCGGAATTCTATAACTCTTACTAGTAGAGAAAACTTCTTTCTTCTTGGGAAAATTTTACTTCAAGAAACTATTTTGAAATCTTACTATTAGGGAAAATCACTTATCTCAAAGCTTTAGGGAAAATATTCTATCTCAAGGGAAAATACTTTAGGAAGGTTCTCTCAACTGACATAAACCATGCGAGCTATATGGAGTCCAACATCTTGTCCTCCTAAGAAAGAAACCTCATATTGGGGAGAGGCGTCATACTCTTTCCAGGGAGTATAACCTCAACTCAGTGATCACTTATCTCGGCCTCGGGCCCATAAATCTCAATTCTACGATGACACATAGTTCTTGAGCATGAAACCATAGTAACTTACCCAACTCGGTGCTAAATACTACTCCCTTTAGTTAGCTACACTCATCTCATGGAAATCCACTTTAAAATAATCTCATGGTTCATAAGAACCCAACTATAAAATCTGTAGTCTCATTTGGTAAAGTGGATTTCAAAGCTACTATGATCATTAAGGTCAAAACTTTTTTAATGATCTCAAAATACTCAAATCATGGGTGCTTATAGCACAAAAATTCATAAAAATTGAAATCTCAAGTAGGGTTTAATGACCCATAATCAAATCTCAAGTTAAGACTCATCAAAATACATACTAGATGTCATAAGGATACACAAATCATATAGAAATCTGAAATGTTCAGCAATTTGTATTATAACATCAACATACTTATATAATTTAATTTCTAAAACATGGGAAATATCATAATCTCAAGAAATAATAACATAGGGTATAAACCCATACTTCAATTTCATAAGAAAACATGTAAAACCATATAGCTTTATAATTAAAACAACTTTTGGGCACAAGAACGAAAGGAGTGTCCTTGTTCAAACCCCGCATACCTTAGATTGTGAAACTAGATGAACAAGCTTGCTTGAAACTCTTCTTCTTACTCTTTGAGAGAGGGTTCTTGAAGCCTTGGACTTGGGGAACTCGAATCTCAACTCAATTTGTAGAATCTATGATGAGTTCTTGAATTTCTTGGAGAAGGGTTTTAGGTTTGTTCTTGAGGAAAAAACCCTAGCCTTTGGATGTTTTGGGAGATAATGAAGTCATATGCTTCATTTTGAATTTATCTAAGTGTTAAAAGGGGAAAAAGGCCAAAAAGTCCTTTTAAAATGACTTAAAAATAATGAACGGGATTTGCGACAATCGGAGTGATGGTCCGTCGCTAGTCTGACGCTCCGACGGATCGTCCATCGCATGTTGGTCAGAAAAAGGCCACACTGCCTTAGTTGTGACGGTGTCCGTCGCTAGCTTGACGGTCCGTCATCTTGGCCGTCGCACTTGTGCCAGAAGAGGGAGTCACTACCTTAGTTGCGACAGTCGGGGCGACGGTCCTTCGCAAACTCGACGGTCCGTCAACCTGTCCGTCGCACCTGGGCGGTTCAGACAACTCTCAGTAAAATGGCCATAACTTCTTACCCTGATACCGAATTTGGATGAAATTGGTATCGTTGGAAAGCTAATTCAATTCTCTACATGAAAATAGTCAATATTAAGGAAATTATACATGGTTTAAAATATTTCTTACTTGAGAAGTCAGCCCTTACTCTTCTTAAAGATGAAACTTGACTTAAAGAAAATCCGGGGTATTACAGTAAATGTTTTCCCTTTTCAATAGTTACACTCCCATAATCCTCTTATATTATCTGAAACTGATATTTTTTCCGATGATGTGTTGCATCATACTCATGTAACCTCTACTTCACCTAATAATACTGCTTCACCTACTGCACTTAGTGATTTACCTGACCATACACCTATATCTACTCTTTTACTTGATGATACTACCTCACTTGATCCTACTAGTACTTTGATCCTTATTGTATCATCTTCTGCAATACCTACCCATGTGGTTTTTTTCTCTTCTACTATAATGCCTACTACTAATAGAAGATCCACTAGGGATAGAAATGCACCCTTGTGGATGAAGGACTTTATTTCTTTCGTTGATCACAAGACAGTCACTTATTCTTTAGATATTGTGCTCTCTTATGATCATTTGTCCAGCTATTATTAGGATTTTCTTGCTGGAACTTCTATTGTTGAACCATCTATATTTGTTGAAGCTTGTACATACCCTAGGTGGGTTACAGCTATGTAGCAAGAAATTATTGCTTTGGAGGCTAACAACACATGGAAGATAGTTCCTCTTCCTGATAACAAACATCCTATTGGTTGCAAATAGATCTACAAAGAAAAATACCATGCCAATAGTGACATTGAGAGATTCAAAGCTAGTCTTGTAGCCAAAGGCTTTAGTCAACAAGAGGGAATTGATTACCAAGGAATATTTTCCCCAGTAGTAAAAATAGTCACTGCCAGGACTATCTTGTCTATAGTTGTTGCTCAGTATTGGCACTTCTATCAAATGTATGTGTACAATGTATTCTTGCAAGGAGACTTGTTTGATGAGATTTACATGAAGCTGTCTCAGGGCTTCTAGATTTAGGGGGAAAATAGACATGTCTACAGATTACTCAAGTCCTTGAATAGACTAAAGCAAGCCCCAAGGTAGTGGAATTCTAAACTTACCGATGCACTAATGACTATGGGTTTCAAACAAAGCCCCTATGACTACTCACTCTTCATAAAGAAGGTAAACAATGATATTGTGATGATATTGGTATATGTTGATGAGCTACTGATCACAGGCAGCAATCTAGAGCTGATTAAGGGAACAAAGCCTGAATTACCAAGGACTTTCAAGATGAAAGACTTGGGAGACTTGAGATATTTCTTGGGCATTGAATTTGTCAAATCAAATAAAGGGATATTAATGCACCAAAGAAAGTACAATTTGGAACTGATCTCTAAACTTGAAATGGGTGTAGCTAAACCTATTGGTACACCTCTTGAAGTGAATAGCAAATTAATAACTCATGTCAAAGTGGCAGGAACTACAGATGATGAGTTATTGCCAGATGTAGGGGAATATCAGAGACTTATTGGCAAACTATTATACCGAACAATAACCAAAACCTAATATAGCTTATAGGGTTCAAACACTGAGTTGGTTTTTGACTCAACCAAAAAGGTTACTTATGGAAGCAGCCTTAAGAATAGTAAGGTATGTTAAGAATCATCCTGGTCAGGGAGTGTTGTTATCCAGCAACAAAAAAAAGGTTTTAACTACCTATTATGATGTTGATTGGGTTGCTTGCCCAAATTCTAGAAAGTCAATAACAAGCTTTTGTGTCAAGTTGGGAGATTCATAAATATCATGGAAGTAAAAGAAGCAAAGTACAGTGTCCAGAAGCTCTGCAAAAGCTGAATATAAAAGTATGGCTTTCAACATTGCAGAAATTATATGGATAGAAGGACTATTGAAGGAGGTTGATTATGAAGTAAGTTTACCGGTTACACTCTATAGTGACAGTAAAGCAACAACTCAAATAGTTGCAAATCCAATGTTTCATAAGAGAACAAAAAAAATAGATATAGATTGTCACTTTATCAGGTAAAAAGTTACTCAAGGACTGGTTAAAAATAAATATGTACATTCTTCTGAACAGTTGGCTAACCTTCTAACTAAAGGCTTGGGAAAAGTTCAACATGACTACTTAAACTTTAATTTAGGAGTGTTAGATGTCTTTGCACCACCTAGCTTGAGGGGGAGTGTTGAGAAAAGGGATCACATAGTTGTTAGTTGACTGTCAATTATTTGTATACATGCTCTAGTAGAGAATAGCTTAATTATTCCAAGTTAGTTAACAAGCTGTGAGGAGTAGTTAGTTCACGTGGCAGTGATGGTTAGCACTAACTGACTCTCACTTATATATATATTCACTGTCGTACTGTTACATTGAGGAATAAGATCATATCTTACACATTTTATTCTACTCTTTTCCTCTTCTCTTGTCACTTCTAGAATCTTCTTTCCCAAATTCCATTGGTGTGATCTCTGTATTGTATCAACTAATATAGAAGAACATAAAAATCAATGAAAGTCGAGTTAGAGGACATGTATCATGTAGTAAATTTGAATCCTATTTGGTTACCAAAGTTTATCAACAACTTAGGCCTTTTGATCCACTCGTGTGATATTTGTTACTTTCTGCAAATTGATCATATATACTATATAATTGATGACTAAATACTACATTAAAAAGGGATGAGAAACACAAATGAAAGTTGTTTACTTTATTTTCTATTCCCAATGATGAGGAATGGCGTAAAAAAATCATATTACCGTTTGAAAAGGTGATCTCTTGCAAATACGGGCTAGGGGTGTCTAACGGGCCGGGCCGGGCCAACCCGGAACCGGCCCTCCCATTTTACCCGGGTTTCGGGCCGGGTTTGGCGTTAACTGGGCCGGGCCAAACAGTAAAAAAATTAAAACCCACCCGGACCCGGCCCACTAAACCCAATCCGGTCAAACCCACCAAGACCCGGTCAAACCCGGTTAAAAACCGATCAAACCCGTTTAAAAAATAAATAAATAATCCAATATACACTATATACACTCCAATATACAACATATATTTTTAAAAAAATATATAAAGTATAAACAATTACACATATATACGTACCATTCAATATATAATTATATATGACTATACGTACTACTTTAAATAAAACATTTGTTATAATAGTATAATATATATATATATACACTACAATATATATATATACTAATTTATAAAACATATACACATGTATACGTTAAATATATACTACTTTAGAAGATATATACACATATATATGCACCATTCAATATATATGTACTACTTTAAATAAAATATATACTACAATATAGTGATATACATATATATATATACAATAATATGTATATATATATAGTTACATACTAATTTATAAAACATATACACTTGTATACTTTAAAGATATACGTCTATAGAAGATATATACACATATATACGCACCATTCAAAAGATATGTACTACTTTAAAAAAAGTATATACTACAATATATATACTAATTTATAAAACATAAAGTAATGTATACGTTAAATATACACGTCTATAGAAGATCTATTCACATATATACACTCTATTCTATGTATATGTAATACTTTAAATGAGATATATGCAATATATATACATTACAATATATATTTGTATAGTTATATACTAATTTATAAAATATATACACATGTATACGTTAAATATACACGTCTATAGAAGATCCATTCACATATATACACTCTATTCTATGTATATGTAATACTTTAAACGAAATATACTATAATGTATATACATTACAATATATATTTGTATAGTTATATACTAATTTATAAAACATATACGCATGTATACATTAAATATACACTTCTATAGAAGATATATACACGTGTATACGCACCATTAAATGTATATATACTACTACTTATAAAATATACTACATTATATATACATTACAATATGTATAGATATACTTATATACTATGATAAAACATATACACATGTATACGTTAAATATACACTTCTATAGAAGATATATGCACATATATACGTACCATTCAATATATAATTATATATGACTATACGTACTACTTTAAATAAAACATTTGCTATAATAGTATAATATATATATATACACACTACAATATATATATATACTAATTTATAAAACATATACACATGTATACGTTAAATATATACTACTTTAGAAGATATATACACATATATATGCACCATTCAATATATATGTACTACTTTAAATAAAATATATACTACAATATAGTGATATACATATATATATATATACAATAATATGTATATATATATAGTTACATACTAATTTATAAAACATATACACTTGTATACTTTAAAGATATACGTCTATAGAAGATATATACACATATATACGCACCATTCAATATATATGTACTACTTTAAAAAAGTATATACTACAATATATATACTAATTTATAAAACATAAAGTAATGTATACGTTAAATATACACGTCTATAGAAGATCTATTCACATATATACACTCTATTCTATGTATATGTAATACTTTAAATGAGATATATGCAATATATATACATTACAATATATATTTGTATAGTTATATACTAATTTATAAAATATATACACATGTATACGTTAAATATACACGTCTATAGAAGATCCATTCACATATATACACTCTATTCTATGTATATGTAATACTTTAAATGAAATATACTATAATGTATATACATTACAATATATATTTGTATAGTTATATACTAATTTATAAAACATATACACATGTATACATTAAATATACACTTCTATAGAAGATATATACACGTGTATACGCACCATTAAATGTATATATACTACTACTTATAAAATATACTACATTATATATACATTACAATATGTATAGATATACTTATATACTAATTTATAAAACATATACACATGTATACGTTAAATATACACTTCTATAGAAGATATATGCACAAATATTCAAAATTTATTCAAAAAAAAATAAGAAACAACGACTAAGGACTGAATGAATTTGGGGAATTTTATTGATTGCAAAATGATCCAAGATTTATAATTTGCATGAATGAAAAATCTATAAATTATGCATCATTTTTTCCAACTCATTCATGTTAATATTAATGGGAACTTGCATAGGATAATCAAAGTCAACGGGGGCAAAACCATGCATTGGACTTGATTCTGCTGAGTTCTCCCGTGAAGTCATAATTTCTTCTAGTTTCAGCTCGTCGCTCGGCTCCGGTTCCATTCCTTGGTTTCTTCTTTCCGCTCTAATCCAATCTCTGAGGCAAACTAGAACATTCATTGCATTGCTTCCCAATGAGTGTCGGTTGTCTCCAAGCTGTTGTCGTCCCTGACTGAAGGCGCTCTCTGATGCAACGGTTGACATTGGAACATTCAAGATATCTCTAGCTAATCTTGAAAGCACAGGATATTGTGATTCATTATTCCTCCACCAATCCAGCGTGTTGATCCGTCGTCTGCGATCCTCTGGTGCCGTCCGAAGATAATATTTCAGCTCTTCCCGATAAGTTGATGTGTAAGTTCTCTCATCAACACTGTTCCAATAATTTAAATCATAAAACGAATCAGAAAAACCACTATGTGCCGGCCTTTTAGAAGATGATGGCTCCTCGGGAGGATGAGGAGCGACAGTTGGAGTGATATTTGTAGGTACGGCTGAATCAAATAAATCAGCATAGTGATTATATAATTTTTCTATATAATCTTTTGCATCAGCCGTAGCCGTCCATAAATCAGGCTGTACTTGTTCAGAATCATGGTTAGTATTTATTTCTAAGTTAGTATAAATAAGAGTACTAAAGTGACACATATTATTATATTTCATGCACGGATTTAGCATAGCACCAACCAAGTAAATAGGGGGAATCGGGAAAAAATATTTTTTAAATTTTGTAAACATGGCGCCAACAGCTTCTTTATAACCTTCTTTATTTTTATATTGTTGGAGCAAACCAGAAATATCGACTATATATGCCAAAATATTACAAACAGTAGGATAGTAAGCACCGGAAAATTCAACCGTAGCTACATAAAATTTTTCTAAAAACATAACAAGATCATTAATTACAACCCAATCAGAATTATGTAGCATGCAATCAGCAGAATCAGCAAATGAACCGCAATGTTGGTTAAAAGCTAGTGTAATAGGAATTCTATATTTATAACAAGTTTTTAAAAATTCATACGTAGAATTCCATCTAGTATCAATTTCCTCAGGCATTAAAATCGGTGTAAGTCCATTTTCTTGACATTTAACTTTAAATTCTCTAATTCTCGATCTACGATTATTTCCTTGAATAAAACCAACGGCAAGACGAATTTTTTCAATATAAAGCTCAAAAAACTCAAGACCATCTTTTACAATTAAATTATATATATGACATGCACACTTAATATGAAAAATTTCAGGCAAGGACGGAGATAGCGTAGATTTTATTTTTGTTATAGCAGTCTTGTTGTTAGAAGCATTATCAAAAGCAATACATAAAATTTTATTTTCTATACCATAGTATCCGGCAATTTTAACAATAGAATCAGCAATAAATTGTCCAGTATGTTTACGATCTTCATCATATAAAAAAGCAAGAATACGTTTTTGCATCACGAAATTACTATCCATCCAATGACAAGTAACGGTTAAATAATCATTTTTATTTACAGCACGACCAAGATCAGAAGTTAGGGACAATCTACATTGAATATTTTTTAACAATGTTGATAAATAAAAACAATATTGTGAATGGAGTCTAAAAATATCAGACCGACAAGTAGTTCTAGGAATACCATTAAACATAGGATTATAAATTGCTTGTATATAACGAATAAAAGCATCAGAAGAAGGAAAACTAAAAGGCAAACAACCCACAGCTACCATTTTAGCTATTTCTTCCCTGTCCCTCAATTTATTATACTTTTTCGCTACTTGACCGGTTGTTGGGTCCATTCTAGTTTGCGTTGACCCACCAACATCTCCACCACCTTTTGCAATATTTAACTCTCTTTTGTGATCTTCATCTATATGTCTCATTAACGTACCCGTACCCCCTTGCTTGCCTCCACTTCTATGCTTATATATTTGTTGACAAATATTGCACTGCACCTCAATATCTGATATACGTTCAAAAAATTGCCATGCAATACTAGTTCTTTTACGAGGTTTTGGGGCACTGGGAGGACGGGAAGGGAGATTAACTGATTCAGATCTAACGTTAGCATCTCCTACTACGGGTGTTTCAGCAATATTTTCATTATCTTCGTCTAAATTAACTGCATCTGCTTTATTTTCTTCTTCTATACCATAATTTTCCTGAGCTTCTACATAATCCATATCGTGAGCACCTACACTTATTTCTTCCTCAAAAGGTGTACTAAGCGGTACCGGAGGCGAAGGCACACGGGTATATCTATTACTTGAACTACCTCTACCACTAGTAATTCGCTTTTTACTACCACTACCGCTTCCGGGACAAAAAATTTTAACACCTTTAGCAGCGAGGTTTTTTAATTTATCCATAATATAAATTAAATTAAACTAAAAATATTCAAAATACACAAATATAATAAAATTAAATAATAAACAATTAATACAATAAATAAAAATTAAACGTAAGAGATGGAACGACAATACCAAATTTTGGAAGTATCCGAAGATTGCGACTTTGGAAACTTCCGCTCGTACTTTGTAAACGAAAATTAAAAAATTAAAGTGAACACTTTAAGAAATTAAATATATTGAATATTAGAGAATTGAGAATTGAGATTTGAGAGAGAATGAGATTTGAGAGAGTGAAAAATGATTTGAAGTTGTAGGGTATTTATAGATTTTTTTTGGGGATTAAAAAATATTTTTTAAAGTTTTTTTTTTTTTTTTAATTAAATGGGCCCAAACTAGCCGTTTGGACCCAAAAACGGCTATATAGCCGTTGGGCCAACGGCTAGTTGGCCCAAAATTAATTTTTTTTTTTTTATATTCCGGGCCGGGCCGGGCAGGTTAACCGGCGGGCCTGGACCGGGCTTGGTCCGGGCCGGGTTAACCGGGCCCATTTAAAAAAAAAAAACAGCCCGGGACCCGGAACCCTTAAGCCCTAGGGCTTACCGGGCCGGGTCAAACCGGGCCGGGTTAGCTAATAGGGCCGGGTCGGGCCGGGTCGAGCCGGGTCAGCCCGGCCCGTTTGACACCCTTAATACGGGCGATCAAAATAGGTCATCTACTTAAAATAAGTAACAAAACACATTACATATTTAAAATAGTATCAAAATAAACGTAACTCACAGAAAAGTGAGTTATATCTTTCTCTATTAACAAAAAATTGAATGACAGGGTTACGTTTTATAAAAAGTATAAAACTCACTTTTTTGTGAGTTATCCTTCTTATTTATATATAACTCAGAAAAAAGGTGAGTTATATTTATGAAAAGTATAAGACTAACAAAAATAGTGAGTTATATATTGAATATAAAATTTTCCCTTTCATGGATCCTTTACCTTTATCCATCCGATTCACCTCCAAAATCCTACAAAATCCACATCGATTTCCCACAGGTCTCCTCCCTCTCCCTTCTCCCACAACATAAATTTTATTGATTCCTAATTGTTGGTCCTACATTATTGTTGTTCCGTGCTAGAAAAATTAAAAAATTATTACGGTTCAATTGAGGTATTTTTTTTATTTTAATTTTTTTAAGAATTGTTGATTTATGGCTTATAATACTCAAATTTCATGTTATGAGCTCATTTGGCCAATTCTTCGTAACTGTGTGGCTTGATTCTTTGATTCCTAGTGATCTACCTTATAAGAAATCCTAATTATTAGTGTGTACGCCTAATATGCGTAGTTTCCCCTACCTTATAACGTACCAAAAATTATCTACAAAATTTATTTTATATTTTGATTTGCATTAAGAATTTTTTTTATATGTATCAGAAAGAAATACATGATATACAATTACCTAACCTAATGAGATCGACATTAGTACATCAAGTATAAGTTAACAATTAAGTTTCATAATTTTAATTTATCATACATGTGACATGAGTAGGATTGCCAACAAAATAAAATTCTTAATGCAAGTCAAAATATAAAATAAATTTTGTAGACAATTGGTACATTATAAGGTAGGGGATACTACGCATATTAGGTGTACACACTAATAATTGAGATTTCTTATAAGGTAGATCACTAAGAATCAAGGAATCAAGCCACACAATTACGGAGAATTGACCAACTGAGCTCGTAATAGAAAATTTGAGTATTATAGCCATAAATCAATAATTTTTTTTTAAAAAATGAAAAATCCAAAAAATGCCTCAATTGTATCGTAATAATTTTTTGATTTTCAAGCACGGAACAACAACAATGTAGGACCAACGATTAGGAATCAACAAAATTTGTGTTGGGGATGGGAGATCAGTTGGGAATCGATGTGGATTTTGTATGGTTTTGGAGGTAAATCGGGTGGATAAAAGTAAAGGATCCATGAAAGGTAAAGCTTTTACATTCAATATATAACTGACTGTTTTTGTGAGTCTTATACTTTTCATAAATATAACTCACTTTTTTGTGAGTTATATATAAATAAGAAAGATAACTCAAAAAAAAGTGAGTTTTACACTTTTTATAAAACTAAACTCCGTCATTCAACTTTTCATTAACAGAAAAAGATATAACTCATTTTTTTGTGAGTTAAGCCTATTTTGGTATTACTTTAAATACATGACATATTTTGATACTTATTTTAAGTAGGTGGCTTATTTTGGTTGCCACTTGTTAATAGAAGGGGGATTTTTATAGAATTAATTTCAAATGGGATAAAAGAATGGGGTGGTTTAATTTTGATGACAGTATTGCAAAATTATTCATGTTTTTTGTTAAGAAATAATGGTACAAATAAACTTTTGTTGAATAACTGATATAAATGAACTCAACTTTTAACAAATGACATAGATGAGCTTTGTATGATTGAATGCATTAATTTTTCATGAAATTCTTAATCTTGAATATCCCATTTAATTTGGCATTATTATTTTATTCCACCTCCTAGGTGAGGTGATAAATTAGGATAAGAATTATAATCTCAAAATATTTTAGTTTGGGAACCAATCGATCCTTAAGGAGGCGTTTGGTAGATAATTTGAAGGTGAGCTATGACAGTGTTAAATCTTGCATAAACAATATCGTGTTAGGGAGTTGGTTAGAAAGTAAGTTATTCATAAATAAAATTAATACGGTGTTTGATATGTAATATAAAAATATACATAACTAATATATATACATAAATTATGAGAAAATCTGTAATATTATTTTATGTAAGATAGAAGGTGAAATAAACATACATACATAACTAATAGATGAATAAGTAAATCTTACATAACAAATACCTCAATAATATAACACATAAATTTCATGATGACGAATCTATGCATTACCAGGCATGCATAACTCATCTAAATCTATGCATTACTAGACATGCATAACTATCTATGAGTGCTAAATGTACATAAGACTACGGTCAAACCCATCGGTAGCCCCCTAAACTTGGCACGAATTTTCACTTAGGCACCTCAAGTGAACGTTGTTCACTATTAACACCTCAAGTATCCACAAAGTGTGTCACTTTGACACATTTTGCTGAATCAGCAAAGAGAGTGTGTTGCACTCGCTTCCAGACGTGTTTTAGGGTATATAACATATAAATGAACCAATTATAAAAGGACATTTGGCATTTTTATAAAAATAATTTTTATATAATTAATTTAAAATAAAAAAAGAATTAATAACCCCGCTCCACCCTTATATCATCTTCCTAACCACCCCACCCCACCCCATATCATCTTTCTCAGTCCACCCCACCCCCAAATCACTGCTTCCACCCCCACCCCCAAATCACTGCTGCCACCCCCACCCCAAAATCGTCTTCTCCTACCCTCCCCCACCCCCATTCATTAGTTTTCCACCATTTTTTTTCTTAATACAATTAATTTTTAATAATTTGGAAGAATGCAAGTTGGTGCAGATTGTAGATTTCTTCTTCTTCTTTTTCTACTCTTTCTTCTTCTCTCTTTCAACCATTAATTTTCCATCATTTTTTTTCTTTTCTTAACACATCTGTCTCCCTTAATTTTCTTGTCTGATTTTTAAAAAAATGGCAAAAATGATCCATATGTTGGGATTTAATGAGACTATCATGGTGTTTTTGAGAAAGTGGCAAAAATGGTCCATATGTTGAGAAAATGGCAAAAATGATTTTCGTCGATGGAACAACGGTGTTTACTGTTGTTGGCTTGGTGAATTTGTGCTATATGCTTTGAATTTGTTGAGAAGTGAATTTGTTGTTGGCAAAAATTATTGTTGAGAAGTGAATTTATCTTGGCAGAGGTGCAGTTGTTGGCTTGGTTGGCGGTTTGGGGGGAATGGAGAAGAAGACTTTGGGGTTTGGGGAGTGGGGGTGGGGGTGAGGGAGGACAAATAGAGAAGATGATGGGCGGGGGGGGGGGGGTCTGTCATGTAGAGAAGATGACTTTGGGGGGGTGCTGGGGGGATGGGTGGTGGTGGAGAAGATGACTTTGGAATTTGGGGGTGGTAGGTGGGGTGGGATGGGGGTTGGGTTGATAATTTTATAATTATTTTTTAAAATGTCACGTGTCAGTAATTAATTGGTTCCTTTAATTTAATTGTGTGTATATATATTAATAAGTTGGATAATTATTAATAATCATGTATTTTGGCCTTTAGTTTTTTTTTAAAAAAATAATTGTGAATATAAATAATGATGTGGCAATTTAAATGAGTTGGCACAAATTAATTGATCGTTTTGTCCACGTTGGTAGCGAGTGCAACACACTCTCTTTGTTGATTCAGCAAAAGTATCAAAGTGACACACTTTGTGGCTACTTGAGATAATAAAAGTGAACAACGTTCACTTGAGGTGCCTAAGTGAAAGTTTGTGCCAAGTTTAGGGGGCCATCGATGGGTTTGGCCTAAGACTAAATCAGAATAATCCAACCACCAGATTACACATTCCGCCTCAACTCACATGTCATTTCCCTTTCTTTTTCATTCATGTCCAGTCTATGGCATTAAAGTTGGTGTCCCAATTGAACATTATCCACATTATTTTAAAGATTGCATATACCCCCCTTAAGGGAGGGGCGATTAAAGTAGGCCACCTACTTATTTAAAATATTAAAATATATTATATATTCAAAAAGATATTAAAATAAATTTAATGAACTTTTTTTTTGTGAGTTTTACCTTTTTTGTTAAAGGAAAGTTGACTGACGAAGTTAACGCTTATAAAAAGCTTAAAACTCATTTTTTTTGTGAGTTATTCTTTTTATTTCTATATAATTCATATATTATGTGAGTTATATTTTATTTTTTGAAAAGTATAAAATTCACAAAAAAAAAATGAGTTATCCTTCTTATTTCTATAAAACTCACATATTATGTGAATTATATGTAGTATAAAGTTTAGCGTAAAACACAAAAAAAAAGTTGTCCTTATTTTTATAAAACTCACATAAATTGTGAGTTATATATTTATTTTTATAATTTTACTATTTTTATTTTACAAAACTCACATATTATGTGAGTTATGTATTTTATATTTTATAAAATTCACATATTATGTGAGTTTTTAATTTTTCTTTAATAATTTTTATTTTATAAAACTCACATATCTATTTTTCTTGTTTTAATCTATTTTTATTTTATAAAACTCACTAATTATGAAGTGAGCTACATATTTTATATTTGAATAATTCACATAATTAGTGAGTTTTATATAATAAAAATAGAAATTGGATAACTTAAGTAAGTTACTTATTTTATAGACTCGCATAATTATTGTGAAGCTTGTTTCAAGAATCTATTTAATAAAACCCACTAATTCGGTGAGTTATTCAAATACAAACTAAAGGCTTGGTTGAACAAATAAATTATTGTATAAACTGCTAATTATTCAAAGATAAAAATGGAAACCCTCTTTTCTCTCTCCTCTTGGCGTATGAGTTGCTATCATATGCCGGAGTGAGTATGGTGGGTCAGAGACGAAGAGGGAGACCACGAAAGGAACTAATTACTCACTTTGGGAACTCAGGAAGCTCAAAGCATGCTGGATCTCAGCTGATGGACCTTTGTTTGCAGGCTAGCGAAGCATCAATGAATAGCAATTAGTTGAGGAAAGTGAATTCTGGTTCGCGGAGCAATGACCAAGCAGGTACCTCGAATTCCAGCCATCAAAATTTACATAGGAGTCCAAAAATTGTTCAAGTCAACGTCCACTCATCTACAATAGAGAGTGTTAGCTCAACACCTATTGTTCTGTCAAACACTGTTCCATTGAATGCTGATCTAGCGAGTGTACGAAGTGTAGATTTAGAAAATAAGGGGGAAATATTAGGATAACATCCCCTCCCGAGGTTTACACTAAGGTGAATCCATGGGTGAATCTATTTTCTGGTAATCGAGTTGCAACAAATGGTATGACGTTAAATTACATCCCCTCTGAACTGGTTAATTGAAGCCCGGTTGTGAAGATAGAAAAGCTGGAATAAGAACAAGAGGAAACAAAATGGAGGTATTCGTTGGTTTTATATGTTATTGGGGATATGCCAGGCTATAACTACATGAAACAGTATATATCACAAACTTAGACCAATGTTGTTGCACCAGATTTATACTATCATGATGAAGGGTATCTAGTGAAATTTCAATCGAAAGTTGATATGAAAGAGATTCTTTTTACAGAACCATATAGTATCAATAGTAACCTCTGATATTGAAATAATGGATGCCCCAACTTGACTTTAAATCTAAATTCCTTACAGAAATATATTTGTGGGTAACACTACCCAAATTGCCTTTGAACTGCTAGAGTTGTGATTCGCTTAGTCGGATTACAAGTGTTATTGGGATACCTTTGTTCGTTGATGAATGTACATCTAAGCAAACTAGGATCTCTTATTCAAGGATGTTAATTGAGGTTGACATCACTAAATCGATCCTTAATGATATTACAGTTATGAATGCACAAGGTCAAACTTTCAAACAACCCATCATGTTTTATTGAAAACCAGAGTATTGAGAAGATTGTATAGTGGTAGGGTACTCGTGTTTGAAGGAGAAACCCCAGCAACCCACTTTACCTAAAGCAAAACCACCTCAACCTCCTAAAACCCAACCAAAAATGATACCTACCTGGTTGTCTAAAGAAGTTGCAAAACCGGCTATTCATCAGCCTCGGGAAAAAGAGGTGATGCAACAAGCACCTATGAACACAACTAACTCAACTGAAGTTTTTATACCTGTCATAGGTAAGAGTAAATAGAGCAACAAGAGTAAAAATATGGCTGAAAGTAGTGGCCCTAAAGGATATGCTCAAGTTTTATGGGTGATCACAAAAATGGTTTCGAGGTTTTACAAACTAATCAGGCTGTGTTGGCTCATAATTCACCACAAAATAAAGGTGGTGGGCCTTTATCTTCTCTCTAATATCCTGGTTAGCATGGAATGTTTGAGGTATTAATAAGAAGTATAAGCAGAGGGAGCTGAATAAATACATTAAAGATAATCATATAAAGCTTGCAGGCTTAGTAGAAACCAGAGTTAAAAAAAATAAGGTAGAGGTAGTAGCAAATGAAGTAATACCTGGCTGGTGTTTTTTTCACAATTATGCTAGTGTTGGCAATGGTCAAATATGGGTTGGATGGGATGCAATAGTATATGAGGTCAATTGATTAAGAAAAATTCTCAATACATTCATTGTGAATTCTTAAGCAACGACAAGGAAGTAGCATGTTGTATGACTATAGTGCATGGTTTTAATTCCATCAAATTGAGAAAGGAATTATGGGTCGAATTGAGGAATCTTGCTACTTCAATCACGATGAAATGGCTTATATGGGGTGATTTTAATGTCATACTACAATGCCAAGATCGACTTGGTGGTGCAACAGTTACCACAGCAGAGATTCAAGATTTTGGAGATTATGTTCGGGATCTAATGCTAAGTGTAATTCTCTAGAAGGGTCTCTATTACTCATGGAATAACAAATAATTTGGGATGGCTAGGATTTCTAGTAAGCTTGATAAAGCCCTAGGAAATGATGAGTGGATGCTTATGGACACTTAGTCCTTGGTATCAGGATGCCATACATATACGACCATTCCCCTCTTGTGATGGACATTCAGCTCCAACTTACCAACGTTAAAACCTCATTCAGGTTCTTTAATATATGAATGCAACATGATGGTTTTATCACCATAGTTCAAAGAATTTGGAAAAGTAGATGGAAAGGTGATGCTCTTAAATGTTTCGGGCAAACTTTGAAGAATTTAAAGTTGCCGTTAAGACAGCTGAACAACAAAGAATATAGAAGAGTCATGGAGAAGATTGAATTCGTTAGATATGCCTTGACTAACATTCAACAACAACTGAGCAGTAGTTGCTCTGGTGATAGTGTAGAAGATAAGAAAAAATTACTGCTCCAGCTTGAAAAATGATATGGCATAGGGGAAAGCATCCAATGTCAAAAGTCAAGAGCCTTGTGGATAAAATTAGGTGATTCAAGTACAAAATACTTCACTTTTGTAATTAAAGAGAGACGGCACAAAAAACAAATTGTTGAACTCACTATTGATGGTGGGGCAAAATTGGTGGAACCTACAGCTATTAGTGAAGAAATAATCTCCTTCTACAAATACCTCATGGGTACAGCAACTGTTCACACTACTGCAGTTAATAAAAATGTTATGAAGAGAGGTCCAACTTTAAGTCATGCCCAACAGTTAGCCTTATGTATCGAAGTAACAGATGAAGATATTTATAATGGTTTACACTCAATTGGAGACGACAAGGCACCCGGAGTAGATGGATATAATGCAAAAAAAAAAATTAAAAGCTTAGCAAGTGATCCAATGTGATGTGAATAAAGCTGGGAAAGAATTTTTTTCCACTAGAACATTATATAAGCCAGTAAATTGTACCATAGTAACCTTATTGTCTAAGGTTCCCAATCCTACAAGTGTTAAACAATACCGGCCCATATCATGTTGCTCTACTGTGTATAAGCTAATAGCTAAGGTGCTTGATAATAGAATCCATCATGTGGTAGCATCTGTGGTCTCAGAAACTCAAGCTGGCTTCATACCAGGTAGAAAGGTCACTGACAATGTCATAATTTCTCATGAGTTAGTGAAGTCTTATAGCAGGAAACATATATCACCAAGGTGTATAATCAAGATGAACATCCAAAAAGCTTATGATCTGTGGATTGGAACTTCCTGGAGCAAGTAATGTTGGGATTAGGCTTTCCTACAAAGTTTATTGGTTGGGTGATGCAATGTGTAACCACAGTGACTTATTCTATCATGATTAATGGAGAACTTACAAGGCCTTTTAAAGCGGCAAGAGGTCTTTAGCAAGGGGATCCTTATTCCATTTCCTCTTTACAATGATAATGGATTATTTAAGTAGGAATTTGATCATATTAAAGCTTAATAAACAATTTAAATATCATCCTATGTGTGGCAGACTAAAGATCACACATTTGAGCTTTGCGGACGATTTACTCTTGTTCTCTAAAGGTGATCTCGCATCAGTTATATTGCTACATGAAAAATTATCACCTTCACTGCTGCTTTAGGGATACAAGCTAACTTATCCAAGAGTGCATTGTATTTTGGAGATATTTCAGAAGCAAAAATGACTCAAATCCAATTGCAGTTAGGATATAGCAATGGATAACTTCCCTTTAAATTTCTTGGAGTTTCTCTCTTTACTGAGAAACTCACTATCATGCAATGGCAGCCTCTGATTGATCAAATTATTGCTAAAGTATATTCATGGACAGCCAAGAAGTTGTACACTGTGAGAGTACAATTTGTTAGATCAGTGCTTTTTGGAGTTCAAGCTTACTGGGCACAACTGTTTGTGATACTTGCTAAGGTGATAAAAGCAATTCAAGTTTATTGTAGGAGTTATATCTCGTTAGGGACAAATACCATCACTAAGAGAGACCTTGTTGCTTGGGATAAAATGAGCACCCAAAAAGTAGCGTAAGGGCACGTTTGAGTGCCCAAAATAGAAGCCTCGAGCGATTAGGCCGCGCAGCCTGCTAACTCCAGTGCTTGCCCAGTTTGTTTTCAGCATTTCAGGGTCAACTTCAAACGATCATAACTCCCTGTATATAATGAACTGTGAGAGCTTCTATGTATCAAAGGAAATCTATGAGAGAATTCTTTACAATGCAATTGGTTTCATCCAATTTGGGCATATGAGTAAAAAGTTATGATCATTTTACTTCAGCCTATCAGACAGTCAACAGAGGGACAGCTGTGTCTTTTTCTCTTTTTTTAAGGGCATTTTGGTCATCTCCCACCCCATATATACCCATAAACACGGAATTAACCCCATTTTCAATCAAAATACACTCTTTTCTTACATTTTCTCTCAAGAACAAGAAGATGGTTTTCAATTGGGGATTTTAATTTCAAGAATCTTTCCATCAATCCTCCAAGAATCACGAACTAAGGTATGCGTGTGTTGATTTATGGATTTCTTTCATCCATAAAGCTCAGAAAAATCATCTTCTAAATTATGTATTATGATATTTATGATGTTGATGGTTGGTGATCATGTTGTTGAAATTTGATGATGCCCAAGATGGGATCTTAGTATGTTTGTATGCAACTATGGTGGTATATGATGTATAAACATGTGAAATTGGTGGTTGAATACTTGTAATCTTAATGAATCCACCTATGCTAAAGATTTGCATGTAAGGTGTTTGTGAAAATACCTAAGAGACTAGAAATCATGCTTTTATGACATAATAGGTCCTAAATGACAAGTCCATGTTCTATGCTTATGTTCAACATGATTTCCATGCAAATTGTTACGCATTGTTGTTGTAATATGGAATGCTCATGAAATTGAATTTATGCAAGTATTTACATGTTATATGCATTCCCTTTTCATGACCAAGAATATGATAGCCATGTGTAGTATGAGATCCCCTACTTATGATATTGTGAATTGTGGACTCTATTCTTATGATCAAGTCTGTCAAGTGTGTCAGTTTCCTTCCATTGAGTCCTGGGGGTACTTGTACCCGAAAAATATAGTTGTGTGCCTAGAGCCATGTCATGTTGTCACAATATCCTCAGTCAAGCCATGCTCAGTAGAATTCAGTCAGTCATATGACTCAGGAAATCTCAGTAATCTCATGAACTCAGTCAATTACCAGACATCAGTAGTAATTCCGTCAGTCAATGAAAATTCAGTAAACTCAGTACCAGTCCAGTTCTACTCAGTACTCAGTAACTTCAGTTCTCTCAGTCAGTCCTCAGATCTCAGTAGTATTCCATCAGTCAACGGAACTCATTAAATTTAGCTTAGCTCAGCTAAGCAATACTATCAGTCAAGTTAATCAGTTCAGTTAATCAGTTCAGTTAGTCATGCTCAGTGTCTATTCAGATGGGAGTAGAAGTTAGCACCGAGTGAACCCAAGGATGGGAACACATACTGTCAGATGAGGGTGTGATTCTTAGCAGTCATCCTTGCGTTCCAGAACTATGTATACAGCAAAGGTTGAGACATCAACACTGCCAGCTTAAGGGTTGATGAGGCGGACATCCGTCGTTCTCTTTGGGAGACACTGCCTGATTTGAGGGTCACTCACAGCTTGTCTTTACCCGTGGCACGGTATTGACACCCTTCCAATCAGGGCAAGGATTGGACCCGAGTTCAGCTATATTAGCATACATGGGGCATGTCGGTTAAACTACTACCTCCCATAGTTTCAGTCATTCAGTCTCAGTAAAAGAAATAAGATAGTTCTTTAGAATGTCAGGACTTTCAGATACAGTCAACTCAGATATAGTACAAAACTCAGATAGTTTCGTCAGATTTAGGGTTGTCAGCTACAGTCACCCATGTTATCAGTATCCAGTATCAAGGCTATCAGATATAGTCACTCATGTTATCAGCTATCAGAAATCATTTTCTAGTCATATTAGATTTCAGTAAACTCATGCTATCAGTACTCAGTTTTAGGATTGTCAGATACAGTCAATTAGACCAGTCCTTCATAATCAGGACTGCCAGAAACAATCATTCCGTTATCAGTAATAAAGTATCAGTCTACTAGTATTCAGTAATACAGTATCAGTTCCTCACTTATTAGTGATTCACAGATCAATATCAGTAAATGCGGTTATTTAGTATCTCGAAACCGGTATACTCATGTTGTCAGTATTCAGACTCAGTAGTCAGTATCATCACGATTTCAGTAGCAGGTACTTATGTATGTGTGTGTTCTCACATTTATATCAGTCAGCATTGTTCATGCATACAAACCCTTTGCATTTAGCCTACCTCACTCGTATACTCAGTACTCTCAGTTGTACTGACGCATTTGCGCTATAGTGTTTTCTTTCATGTTACACCATAGGTTCAGATACACGATTTCCAGACCAGCAGTAGCAGTAGCATCTCAGCTGTCATAGTTCTAGCAGTGAGTCCTCGTCTCTCGAGGGCATGATCATTACTTATGTTATGGTTTATTTCAGTTCAATTTTGCTAGTCGGAGTTAGTTGGGGACATGTCCCATCAACTCCCTATTCAAACAGTCATGTTAGAGGCTTTTCAGACTAGTATGTTTAGACTTCAGATAGTATTACAGTTGTTTTGGGTATTTTATACCTCACTCTCATGTTATGATTATTCCATTTTGAACCTTATAGCCTTATAGTATTACGTATTCTGCATTTATATTCTATATTATGCAGTGTATAGGTACAGATATCATCCATGGGTTAGCTTGTGGTCCCTCGGGGTCATGGACATCGTGTAGCATTCCAGTTTAAAAAATTGGGGTGTTACAAACTTGGTATCAGAGCCTAAGGTTCAACAGTGTCCTAGGAAGTCTGAAAGTCGCATCTAGTAGAGTCTTATATATGCGTGTATTGTGCACCACACTTATGTGCATGAGTCTATGAGGTGTTTAAGAAATAGTTTCTTTTTTTTCATGTCTTGGATCGTGCTAAAGAAAGATTTTCTAAGAAAACTCATGTAGATTCTCATCATGATCCACGCATGTCAACTCCACCTTACTTTCAAGGTAACAAAAACTGTGAACTCAAGGTCCTAAAGATAGGGCTTTCTCAGACAGTCCCTACCGTTAGTTATGGGATTGGCTACAGACTCGGCAATGCCCTATCAGTCCAGTTCTGTTCCAAAGTTATACAAATTTTCTTCATGATTATGAGAACTCTTTCTCGCACCCAAATCTAGATATGTCATCAGATCCCTTCTTAGAATTCTATGATAGCATAGACCTAGAGCTAGAAGCTTGAACTCAGAAGCTTAGCAGTAGTAGAGTTGGGATAGTATTATTTAGATTTATCAGATCATGTATTAATAGGGATAGTTATACCAATCATTAGGCTTGAACAGTGCAAGCAAGAATGTAACTCTATTGACTTGGAATTAGGTATGAAAGTGTGGATGTGATGTTAGTAGTATATGAGGAAACTGCATCAGATGATGTGTTTAATTAGACAGGCAGGTGTTGAACAGAATGTAAGTATGTGATAGTAGATCAAGTAACCAAGTTAGGCTCTCAAATTCCAGTGATAGTGCCAGTATGAATAGAAAGTAGTAAGGGCAGATGATTCCCGACCCATTCTCATCTCAGTGCAGAGTTTTGCACCTCAGCTATCACGAAACCCACTCAGGAGTTGCATGTCAACTCTATGGTCACGAACCATGCTTATTTATTTTTTTCCCCATAAATCATGTATGATTTCCGTTCCCAGCATAAGGAGTCCCAGTTTACTCCGTAGTACGAATCATGTTTCATGAACACAACTTACTTTTATGCACTTTCCACGGGATTATATGCGCCTTTAGTTCACAGTATAAGGGGTTCAGTTACAGCTCCCTCAGTGTTACGAATCATGTCCCACGAATGCAGAAACTCCAAACTCAGGTCATGCAGCTCATGACTCATGTACACATGTCACGCTTTACAGTATACTCAATTTCCATGACCCATGCTTTGCCCCTATAGAGCAGATAAATTCAGATTATATCATGTATACTCTCAGTTCATACCTTCTTGGTAAAAAAAACATGTTATTGATATTCTATTTCTCAAAGTTTCATCCATGTTTCAAGATCATCTAGTATCCATTCATACTTTAGGTCCTCCTGATTTAATCTTTCAGAAACCTCTCCTTGTGAAATAGTGTAGTGGTGAGCAGTTGCTTAGATGAAAGAGAGTAAATATTTTATGTTAAGAAAAGATTTTTGCATGCTTGTTTTACACGAGGGTGTAGTTATGTAGATAGGCTTGAACGTCAGTTTAGTATGCAAAAAATTGGCTAACAAGGGGTTGTACTTAGAAGTTGTGAAAGTGCAGAGTGTGATTGTACGTTCAGATCCTTGACTTATGTCAGGACCCCTCACGTAACTATCAACAATTCAGTTACCAGTTACTCAGCTATCAGTGCTTCAGTATCTCAGTCTATAGAATGCTTAGTCCCCGTGATCCATGTTACGCTCCTAACGATCACATAAATTCATAATATATCATGCATAATCTCAGTTTAGATTCTTCGGTGAATCCATGGGGTCGATGTTCCGTCTCCCAGTCCTCAGATACATCGTCAGCTCAGTAATCAATATTCAGTAAAGGACTCAGATGGTCCTACAAGACTATGACTATCAGTAATCATTTACTAAGCCATCAAGATTCAGTATCAGTCTAAACTTCAGTTATCAGTATTCAATTATTCGAACCCAACACTAGTATGGGTTCCAGTTATAGCATTAGTTAGGATGTCAGCTTCAGATCAGTGCTCAGCTCAGAAACTCAGTTTGATTTCAAACTTGCTTGACCACAGCGTACAGTTATCAGCTACTCAGTTATAGGTATTTCCATACCTCAGTCTATGGAATATTTCCAACTCATGTAATGCGCTTGGGCTTGCATTTTCAAACAATATAGCTTTCAAGAAATCTATGTTCAGTTACCTCATGTTACTCCGTCAGTCCCTTCTTATACCTATGATACTCTATGGCCTCAGCCTAGCTATTCAGATTAAGTACAATTCAATCTTCCATACCCAGTATTCAGCTATCATTCCTTTAGTTAATTAGATAAGTTAGTGTATTTATGCACTCGTGTTCAGCTCAGTTCATGCATCATGTCTTAGTTTCAGATCTCAGATATTCAGTCATGATTCAATTCGTAAGTGCCTTGTGCATCACCTCAGTTTTCCCCAGTATCTCAGTCAAGTCAGCATTCTTCAAAGGACATAGTGTCCCAAGGAGGAGATACACTATAGCCCCCGAGCTTTCATGATTTAAACATGTCGTTTTTTTTTATGAATCTATCCTGGAGAAAAGGTTACTTATAAGCCGTCCTTCTAACTCCAAAACTCAGCAGTAATCCAAATGGCTCAGTTTAATCCACGATATGATACTCCATCCATGTCATGTATTACACACTCAGTTCAGTTCATGTATCATGTTCCAGGATCAGTAACATCCTCATGTTCTTGCTCTTGCATATTAAGTAATTGATCTCAGATTCATCGGTATTTTCAGTTCAAGGTAACAATCTTTCTTGAACTTACTCGTTTTCATGTTCAGATTTTAGTACCAAACTTGGTATTTAGTTCCTTGCCCAGTTTTTAGTTCAAACTTGGTATCTTTTACCATTGCATGTTCAGTCGCATATTCACGAGCCAGTTCAGTCATATATTCACATATCAGATATGCGTGATCAACTTATCAGTGCTTTTAGTCATGCATTGACGTATCATGTCGGACATATAATTATGCATCAGATATGTATGGATTCAGCTTGTCAGTTATGCATCAGATATGCATTCATATTTTGAGAAACTCAGTTCATCAGAGCACGCAGTCCTTCATTCATAAACCAGTATAATATGCTCAGTTTTCAGTCATGTCAGTCATGAACTCATGTCTTAGTAGTGAATGTTTTGTACATACTCCAGTTTATCATTTTTCCCCTCTCAGTCAGTCTCATTCGAGGAAGAATGTTCCCAAGGGGGAGATATTGTAATACCTCACAAAATCGCATGCCAAATTCAGCTCGTAAAGCTCCATGAAAGATCCCAAGACTTAGAAAAATTTTGCTAAGTGTTCAAGATTAAACACTTAGTCTTATTTTAGACCTCCAAACTTTGGGGATTTATTTGGCGACTTTTCCGACATTCGTTTTTTAATTTTCAAGTTGCGTTACGATCGGGAAAGTTCGTAGTATATCCCGGGTGAGTTTTGAAATTTTTTTAGTAGCGTAAGGGCACATTTGAGTGTCCAAAACAAAAGCCTCGGGCGATTAGCCCGCGTCGCCTGCTAACTCTAGTGCTTGCCCAGTTTGTTTTCAGCATTTCAGGGTCAACTTCAAACGATCATAACTCCCTGTATATAATGAACTGTGAGAGCTGCTATATATCGAAGGAAATATATGAGTGAATTATTTATAATGCAATTGGTTTCATCCAATTTGGGCATATGAGGAAAAAGTTATGATCAATTTACTTCAGCCTGTCAGACAGTCAATAGAGGGACAATTGTGTCTTTTTCTCTTTTCTTAAGGGCATTTTGGTCATCTTCCACCGCATATATACCCATAAACACGGAATTAACCCCATTTTCAATCAAAATACACTCTTTTCTTCCATTTTCTCTCAAGAACAAGAAGATGGTTTTCAATTGGGGATTTAATTTCAAGAATCTTTTCATCAATCTTTCAAGAATCACGAACTAAGGTATGCGTGTGTTGATTTATGGATTCCTTTCATCCATAAAGCTCAAAAAATCATCTTCTAAATTATGTATTATGATATTTATGATGTTGATGGTTGATGATCATGTTGTTGAAACTTGATGATGCCCAAGATGGGATCTTAGTATGTTTGTATGAAACTATGGTGGTATATGATGTATAAACATGTGAAATTGATGGTTGAATACTTGTAATCTTGATGAATCCACCTATGCTAAAGATTTGCATGTAAGGTGTTTGTGAAAATACCTAAGAGACTAGAAATCATGTTTTTATGACATAATAGGTCCTAAATGACTAGTCCATATTTTATGCTTATGCTCAATATGATTTCCATGCAAATTGTTACGTATTGTTGTTGAAATATGAAATGCTCATGAAATTAAATTTATGCAAGTATTTACATGTTATATGCATTCCCTTTTCATGACCAAGAATATGATAGCCATGTGTAGTATGAAATCCCCTACTTATGATATTGTGAATTATGGACTCTATTCTTATGATCAAGTCAGTCAAGTGTGTCAGTTTCCTTCCATTGAGTCCTGGGGGTACTTGTACCCGAAAAATATAGTTGTGTGCCTAGAGCCATGTTATGTTGTCACGATATCCTCAGTCAAGCCATGCTCAGTAGAATTCAGTCAGTCATGTGACTCAGGAAATCTCAGTAATCTCATGAACTCAGTCAATTACCAGACATCAGTAGTAATTCCGCCAGTCAATGGAAATTCAGTAAACTCAGTACTAGTCCAGTTCTACTCAGCACTCAGTAACTTCAGTTCTCTCAGTCAGTACTCAGATCTCAGTAGTATTCCGTCAGTCAACGAAACTCATTAAATTTAGCTTAGCTCAGCTAAGCAATACTATCAGTCCAGTTAATAAGTTCAGTTAATCAGTTCAGTCAGTCATGCTCAGTGTCTATTCAGATGAGGTGGACATCTGTCGTTCTCTTTTGGGGACACTGCCAGATTTGAGGGTAACTCACAACTTGTCTTTACCTGTGGCACGGTATTGACACCCTTCCAATTATGGCAAGGATTGGACCCCAGTTCAGCTGCATTAGCATACATAGGGTATGTCGGTTAAACTACTACCTCCTACAGTTTTAGTCATTCAGTCTCAGTAAAAGAAATCAGATAGTTTTTTAGAATATCAGGACTGTCAGATACAGTCAACTCAGATATAGTACGAAACTCAAATAGTTCCATCAGATTTAGGGTTGTCAGCTACAGTCACCCATGTTATCAGTATCCAGTATCAAGGCTATCAGATATAGTCACTCATGTTATCAACTATATCAGCTATCAAAAATCATTTACCAGTCATATTAGATTTCAGTAAACTCATGCTATCAGTACTCAGTTTCAAGACTGTCAGATACAGTCAATTAGACCAGTCCTTCATAATCAGGATTGCCAGAAACAATCATTCCTTTATTAGTAATAAAGTATCATTCTCCTAGTATTCAGTAATACATTATCAGTTCCTCACTTATTAGTGATTCACAGATCAATATCAATAAATACAATCATTTAGTATCTTGGAACCGATATACTAATGTTGTCAGTATTCAGACTCAGTAGTCAGTATCGTCACAATTTCAGTAGCAGTTACTTATGTATGTGTGTGTTCTCACGTTCATATAAGTCAGCATTGTTCATGCATACAAACTCTTTGCTTTAGCCTACCTCACTCGTATACTCAGTACTCTCAATTGTACTGATACATTCGCACTATGGTGCTTTCTTTTATGTTACACCATAGGTTCAGATACACGATTTTCAGACCAGCAATAGCAGTAGCATCTCAGCTGTCAGAGTTCCAGCAGTGAGTCCTCGTCTCTCGAGGGCATGATCATTACTTATGTTATGGTTTATTTCAGTTCAGTTTTGCTAGTCAGAGTTAGTTGGGGACATATCCCATCAACTCCCTATTCAAACAGTCATGTTAGAAGCTTTTCATACAAGTATGTTCAGACTTCAGATAGTATTACAGTTTTTTTGGGTATTCTATACCCCACTCTCATGTTATGATTATTCCGTTTTGAACCTTATGGCCTTATAGTATTACGTATTCCGCATTTATGTTCTATATTATGCAATGTACAGGTACAAATATCATCCATGGGTTAGCTTGTGGTCCCTCGGGGTCATGGGCATCGTGTAGCATTCCGGTTCAGCAAATTGAGGCATTACAAACTTGGTATCAGAGCCTAAGATTCAACAGTGTCCTAGGAAGTCTGAAAGACGCATCTAGTAGAGTCTTGTACAAGCGTGTGTTGTGCACCACACTTATGTGCAGGAGGCTATGAGGTGTTTAAGAAATAGTTTCCCTTCTTTCATGTCTCAGATCGTGCTAAAGAAAGGTTTTCTAAGAAAACTCATGTAGATTATCATCATGCTCCACGTATGTCAACTCCACCTTACTTTCAAGGTAACAGAAACTGTGAACTCAAGGTCCTAAAGATAGGGCTTTCTCAGATGGTCCCTACTGTCAGTTATGGGATTGGCTACAGACTCAGCAATTCCCTACCAGTCCAGTTCTGTTCCAAAGTTATACAAATTTCCTTTATGATCATGAGAACTCTTTCTCACACCCAAATCTAGATATGCCATCAGATCCCTTCTCAGAATTCTATGATAGCATAGACCTAGAGTTAGAAGTTTGAACTCAGAAGCTTAGCAGTAGTCGAGTTGGGATAGTATTATTCAGATTTATCAAATCATGTATTCATGGGGATAGTTATACCAATCAGTAGGCTTGAATAGTGCAAGCAAGAATGTAAGTCTATTGACTTGGAATTAGGTATGAAAGTGTGGATGTGATGTTAGTAGTATATGAGGAAACCACAGCAGATGATGTGCTTAGTTAGACAGGCAGGTGTCGAACAGAATGTAAGTATGTGATAGTAGATCAAGTAACCAAGTTAGGCTATCAAATTCCAGTGATAGTGCCAGTATGAATAGAAAGCAGTAAGGGCAGACGATTCCAGACCCATTCTCATCTCAGTGCAGAGTTTTGCACCTCAGCTATCACGAAACCCACTCAGGAGTTGCATGTCAACTCTATGGTCACGAACCATGCTCATTCATTTTTTCCCATAAATCATGTATGATTTCCGTTCCCAGCATAAGGAGTCCCAGTTTACTTCGCAGTACGAATCATGTTTCATGAACACAACTTACTTTCACGCACTTTCCACGGGATCATGTGCGCCTTTAGTTCCCAGCATAAGGGGTTCAATTCCAGCTCCCTCAGTGTTACGAATCATGTCCCACGAATGCATAAACTCCAAACTCAGGTCATGCAACTCATGACTCATGTACACATGTCATGCTTTACAGTATACTCAATTTCCATGACTCATGCTTTGCCCCTATAGATAAGATAAATTCGGATTACGTCATGTATACTCTCAGTTTATACCTTCTTGGTAACAAAAAACATGTTGTTGATATTCTATTTCTCAAAGTTTCAGTGATGTTTCAAGATCAGCTAGTATCCATTCATACTTTAGGTCCTACTGATTTAATCCTTTAGAAACCTCTTCTTGTGAAACAGTGTAGTGATGAGAAGTTGCTTAGATGAAGAAGACTAAATGTTTCGTGTTAAAAAAAGATTGTTGCATGCTTGTTTTACACGAGGGTGTAGTTATGCAGATAGGCTTGAACGTCATGTTAGTATGCAAGAAATTGGAAAACAAGGGGTTGTACTTAGAAGTTGTGAAAGTGCAGAGTATGATTGTATGTTCAGATCCTTGACTTATGTCAGGACCCCTCACATAACTATCAACAATTCAGTTACTAGTTACTCAGCTATTAGTGCTTCAGTATCTCAGTCTATAGAATGCTTAGTCCTCGTGATCCATGTTACGCTCCTAACGATCACATAAATTCATAATGTGTCATGCATACTCTTAGTTTAGATTCCTCGGTGAATCCATGGGGTCTATGTTCCGTCCCCCAGTCCTCAGATACTGCGTCATCTTAGTAATCAATATTCAGTAAAGGACTCAGACAATCCTACAAGACTGTGACTATCAGTTACTCAGCCATCAAGATTCAGTACATCAGTGTCAGTCAAAACTTTAGTTATCAGTATTCAATTATTCGAACCCAACACCAGTATGGGTTCCAGTTATAGCATTAGTTAGGATGTCAGCTTCAGATCAGTGCTCATCTCAGAAACTCAGTTTGGTTTCAAACTTGCTTGACCACAACGTACAATTATCAGCTACTCAGTTATAGGTATTTCCATACCTCAGTCTATGGAATGTTTCCAACTCATGTAATGCGCTTGGTCCTGCATTTCAAACAATATAGCTTTTAAGAAATCTATGTTCAGTTACCTCATGTTACTCCGTCAGTCCCTTCTTATACCTATGATACTCTATAGCCTCAGCCTAGCTATTCAGATTAAGTACAATTTAGTCTTCCATACCCAGTATTCAGCTATCAGTCCAATATATACACACACTATATATATATAGTTATATACTAATTTATAAAACATATACACATGTATACGTTAAATATATTCATCTATAGAAGATATATACATATATATATGCACCATTCAATATATATGTATACTTTAAATAAAATATATACTACAATATATATATATACACTACAATATATAATTGTATATATAGTTATATATTAATTTATAAAACATATACACATGTATACGTTAAATATATACGTTTATAGAAGATATATACACATATATACATACCATTCAATATATATGTACTACTTTAAATAAAACGTATACTACAATATATATAAACTACAATATATAATTATATATATAGTTATATACTAATTTATAAAACATATACACATGTATACGTTAAATATATACGTCTATAGAAGATATATACACATATATACGAACCATTCAATATATATGTACTACTTTAAATAAAACATATACTGCAATATATATATACTACAATATATATATATATATAGTTATATACTAATTTATAAAACATATACTCATGTATATGTTAGATATATACATCTATAGAAGACATATACACGTATATACGTTCCATTCAATATATACGTACTACTTTAAATTAAATATACTACAATATATATACACTACAATAGATACACACACACTATATATAGTTATATACTAATTTATAAAACATACACACATGTATACGTAAATATATACTACTTTAGAAGATATACACACATATATACGTACCATTCAATATATGTACTACTTTAAATAAAATATACTACAATATATATACACTACAATATACACACACGCTATATATATAGTTATATTCTAATTTATAAAACATATACACATGTATACATTAAATATATACGTCTATAGAAGATATATACACATATATACATACCATTCAATATATATGTACTACTTTAAATAAAACATATACTACAATATATAATTATATATATATTTATATATTAATTTATAAAACATATACACACGTATACGTTAAATATATACGTCTATAGAAGATATATATACACATTTATAAATTAATAATACTTGATAGTAAATTAATAATATATTAAAACTAAGTTTTAATTAAATCCAATTTTAAAAAAAAATAACCGGGCCGAGCTGATTAAGCGGCGGGCTTGGGCCAGTTTTGGTCTGGGCCGGGTTAACCGGTCCCAAAACAAAAAATAACCCAATCCGGGACTCGGTACCCTACAGCTCGTGGGATGATCAGACCGGGTCATACCAGGCCGGGTTTGATTAGTGGACCGGGTCGGGTCGGGTTGGGTCAGCCCGACCTGTTTGACAGGCTTATGTAGGAGGTATATATATATTATTCTCTTCGTTCGATTTTACTTGTCACACTTTGAATAGACACACCTATTAAAAAAATTAATTAATCATGTGGTTATTTTATCATAATACCTCTATTAAATGATGTTCACATTGTATATTGAAATTAATTTGAAAAAAGTAATTAATGTAAAGAATAAAATAGGAAAAGAAAAGTTATTTTCTTTTGATATGTCAAAAATAATAAATAAAAATAAAAAAAATAATTAAGAAATTAGTGACAAGTAAAAGCGATCGGGGAAAGTAGTGTATTGACCTAAGGAGTCGTTTGGTGTAAGGTATCTAAACATATAGTCTAGGGATAAAATTTTTGGTGGTATGTTTGGTTGCCAAATTCGGGATAACTTATTCCGAAATTAACAAATAGTATCACGATAAGTTATCCCATCCCACCATAATTTACCTTGAGATAAAGTCATAAAATGATAAAATTACCCTCCAAATTTTTTAATTATCATTTTTCAAATATATATATATATATTAGAAAACATGAGATTTTGATAGTCCTCACATCAATTTATTTTTTCAATTTTATCTCTCATTTAAATTTTAATTACTCTATTCATCCATTTTGATAAATTTGAACAATTATATGAGATTATTAAATGCTACAAAAGTGAAGAGTCGTGAAAATGATTGTGACACTATAAAAATCATTTATACAATCAAATTCAAAATTGATCCAAGGACTTATTGTTTTTCTATTTTGTAGTTATTAATATTACTTCAAATTTTTATTTTTCCTAATAAATTTATCATGGGCAAGTAATTAAAGTATCTTGACATTCCCTTTCTAACTTAGTACATGCTTAATTATTAAATAAAAAAATATTTTTTTACATATAGTTAAACATGTTTGAAAATTTAATTTTTTAAAAAATACAATTCAACTTTCCAAATATTAATGATACTAAATAGTGCAAAATGAAAGTAATTCTTTTTCACATTTTTTGATGATGAATTTTTTTTTTTAAAATGAGATTATCAATATTTTATAAAATTTAGGACAAAATAATTAATTTAACATGAAATATAAAGCTAAATAAGGTGAAGGGTATTTTCATAAATAAACTATCTATTCTTTGAAAGAATGCAATGCATATCATTTTTAGTACCACAAACCAAACAATTACTAAAGAATAATATCAAGACAACTAATCTCAATATAATTAATCTCAACATAACTAATCTAATCATAACTTGTTTTCCAACCAACCAAACCCTAAAAGTTAAGTCTCTTTCTACGGGTAGTAAATATTACTTCAGACAACGATGCATCCACATAAATAAGTCCACACAATTAACTGCGCCTCAATTCGCTGGAATGTTTCATTTCTCTTGAAACTATAGGAGCATGGACCGTGTCAGCACGGGCCCAACATTACAATATTTATTTATCTTTTCAATCTTGATATATTTAAATAAAAATTTTTAATAAAAGGATTGCATATGTTTTCTAGGATTCATCCGAAATCTAGCATGAGTTCAACATATGTTATTTTAATATGTATTTAGAGAATTTAAGTTGTTAACTATTGTCATTTATAATATTTTTTTATGTAAGTTTCAAATTAATATACGTTACTTTTCTTGTCCAAATTTTTGTGGCATTGATAGTCAATTATATTTTAAAAATAATTTAAGTTTTTAATTATTGTGATTTATAATAATTTTCTTCAATTCCAATTTTAGTGACACTAATATAATTTTAAGTGTCGATCAAATATTTTATATCTTTTAAATTTTTTAAGTTGTTAATTATTGTGATTTCTAGTATTTTTCATGTAATTTTTTTGAAATATATAACATATTAAATTATTTTTAGATATTTTAAGTTGTTAACTATTATAATTTGTAATACTTTTTATGTAATTTTTGAATAATATATGTTACTCTCTTTGTCCAGAGTTTTGTGTCGACGATAGCCAATTATATTTTTTAAAATAATTTAAATTTTTTATCATTGTGATTTATAATATTTTTTTTCTATTTCAACTTATGTGGCACAATGCTTAAATGACCATAATAATTAATTAGGGGTGATATAGTAAAATATAATTATTATTATTTATTATTTTTATTATGTGTATGTGTTGATTCAAGAAGAACTTGGAAACATTTAGAAATGTGTTGAATGTTACAAATGTTAATAATATATTTGGTGCTTCTTGATTTCTCTACATTTATCTCTTGTGTGTTTTTACTCTTTTGCCCTTTGAGTATATGTAGTAATTTTTATTTTTTAAAAAAAATATCATGAAAATTTTTATTCATAGTATATATATATATATATATATATATATATATATATATATATACTATATATACTATATATATTATATATATATATACTATATATAATATATATATTATATATTATATATATTATATATATAGTAAAATTGTGGATTCAATATTATTAATTTTTCAATAAACAAGTGACTTATAATAATCAATTGCGGGTGATACATTAAAATCACGATTGAAGCAGCAGAAATCAGTCAATTTTTAATTTTTTTTTGTTAATTATTGTTATTTACAGTACTTTTTATTTCATTTTCAAATAATATATGTTGTTTTATATCTACTTCTGTCTCGTCCCAATTTATGTGGCACTAATATAATTTTTATAGTCAATCAAATATTTTATGTTAACATATCCATTTGCTATTCTTATTTTTCTAATACATAAATGACTTATAATAAGGAGTGATATAGTAAAATCATCGTTCGTAAGACGAAAATTTAATTTAAAACATTAAGAGTTAATTTCGCATTTTATGTCTATTTTATTTTTCATTAAATATTATTTATTTTCTTAATACCTAGATGACTCATAATAATTAATTAAGAGCGATTGATTATGTTATTACTATAAAAATTAATATAATTTTATCATATCTAATAGTAATCATCGATAATTCACCGAAATAGTATATTAATTAAATATGGGATGCTATATTTGCATATGCAAAATATGATATTATTAAATATTATTGGATAGTGCATTATATTTATCTTTCACAATAATAAAATTTTACTATATATATTTCTTTATTTCTTTTTAACTTGATAAATATTGACCCAACACAAATTCTAAGAAAATATTCATTAGAAATTTATTTTATTAAATTAAATTTATTAATTTTGTACTTTAAAAATTTTAAGTTAAGTTTAAATATTAGTATTTCTATATAAGAAAAAAATAATTTTAAAATTTAAATTTACTAAAATAAATAAATAAATAAAAACATTAATTTTATATATAAAAGTCAATTAAAATAATAAAATTAATTTACTTTAAATATTTAGTTGCAATTAATTAGGATAATTTTTTATTTTGTCATGATTTATGGTGCACCGATAAAATTTTGATAGTTGAATAGAACTTTTATCTATTTTTAAAAAAGTATTTTAACTTGTTAATTATTGTGATTTATAATAATTTTTACATAATTATCAAATAATATATTTACTCCTTGTGTCCCAATTTATGTGGCTTCGATACAATTTTAAGAATCAACTAAAATTTTTATATATCTTTTAAATATTTTAAGTTGTTAATTATTATGATTTGCAGAACTTTTTATTTTATCTCAAATTTATGTGGTATTGCTAAAATAATGAGAGTCAATAAATTTTTTATATGTTTTTAAAATATTTTAAGTTATTAATTATTGTGATTTGTGATAACAAATTAGTTTTGAACATGATAGCCAATTAAATAAATATTTTTTTTTTACTTCCAATATATAGTTATAGTTAATTAATATAAGTTAATAGAATATATTAAATATTTAAACCATTATGATGAAATAATGAAATTTTTATATATTGGGGCATGATATGTAATTAAGTGGGAATGGAGGGATTTTTTGGTAATTGCATGAGAGGTGGTCGAAACCACCTCTTCTATATAATAGAAAAGAAAAGCATGAGTGACATGACTCTTGAAGAAGCAAATAATAAAGTGAATTAGATTCTTGAAACTAGTTTGACAATAATTATGTGAGTTATTCAAATATAAAATAGTGAGTTACTTATTTTTTATTGCAATAATTTATATAATTAGTGAATTTTATATAATAAAAATAGAAGTTGAATAACTCACATAATTAATGAATTTATAAAATAAAAATAAATTTAAAAAATAGATATGTGAATTTTATAAAATAAAAATTTTAAAAATAGAAAGCTCACATAATATGTGAGTTTTGTAAAATAAAAATAAAGAACTCATGTAATATGCGGGTTTTGTAAAATAAAAATAGTAAGATTATAAAAATAAATATATAACTCATATTATATGTGAGTTTTACAGAAATAAGAAGGATAACTCGCTTTTTTTGTTAGTTTTACGCTAAACTTTATATAAATATATAACTTACATAATATGTGAGTTTTATAGACATAAGAAGGATGACTCACTTTTTTTGTGAATTTTATACTTTTCATTATATATATATATATATATATATATATATATATATATAACTCACATAATATGTGAGTTATATAGAAATAAGAAGGATAACTCACAAAAAAAATGAGTTTTACATTTTTTATAAACGTTAGCTTCGTCATCTAACTTTCCGTTAACAGAAAAAATAAAACTCACAAAAAAGCGAGTTAAGCCTATTTTGATGTCCTTTTAAACACATGATATATTTTGATATTTTAAATAAATAGGTGGCCTATTTTCATTACACAATTCAAATACATACTAGACAACATTCAATAAAATATAATACAAAATTTAGAGCAGAGAAAAAAGTGAAAATATCTAAAATAGTGGAGTTGTTCGTCTCATCTTGCAAATATCTATACTAGGTACCGAAGGCCCGTGCCAGCACGGGCCCAATATATGCTATTTTTAAGCTGTTAGCTATTGTAATTTATAATATTTTTTTGACATTATAATTTTCTATTTTAAGTTGTTTGCTATTGTAATTTATAATATATTGTTTTGTTCAAACTTTTGTGATGTTGATTGTCAATTTATATTTTAAAAATAATTTATTTTTTAAATTATTGTGATTTGTAATTTTTTTTCTATTTCAATTTAAGAGACACTGATATAATTTCGAGAGTCAATGAAATATCACGATTAAAGTAGCGAAATCGGCATGTCTTGAATGACTCATAATAATTCATTAGAAGTGATATGACAAAATTCTTATAAAAAATACTTGTGAATTTTTTTAAAGTGGTCCTTATATAAGATGTCAAATTAATTTAAAACATCAAGAGTTAATTTATCATTTTATGTTTATTTTACTTTTTTATTAAATATTATTAATTTTTTAATACTTAGATGACTTATAATAATTACTTAGGGGTGATATAGTAAAATTACGATTGAAGCAACTGAAGCATAAATGTCATATAATAATTAATTAGAGGTAATATAGTAAAATTACAGAGCAAGCATGGCAATCGTCAGTTGTCTGCTTCCAGCAACTGCTACTCACACTTACATATAGTAACACGATTGAAGTAGTGAAACTGACACGTCTTGAATGGTTCATAATAACTAATTAGAAGTGATATAGCAAAATTGCTATAAAAAATACTTGTGAAATTTTTTTAAGTGAGCCTCATATAAGATGTCAAATTAATTTAAAATCTCAAAAGTTAATTTATCATTTTATGTTTATTTTACTTTTTTAATTAAATATTATTAATTTTTTAATACTTAGATGACCTTTAATAATTACTTAGGGTCGATAATGAAAAATTACGATTGAAGAAGTTGAAGCGGATATGTCATAAATATCAATTTTATTTTTTTAAAATTAAATTTTATTAATTTTCTAATACGAAAATGTCAATTAATAATTAATTAGGGAAATATAGAAAAATCACGAAACAAGCAGGCAGCTGGAAGCAGACATGTCGACTGTCAGCTGCCTTCTTCAAGAGTTGCTACTCGCTCTTATATATAGTAGTAATATATCGAAAAGGATATGAAGTGAATTAAACTAACTAGTATGTGTACCTGTGCGATGCGCGGATAGTATTAAAAAATTTAATATTTCATGTTGGAATCTCTTATTCGAGTATGTGAAATTCTATTATCTTAAAAAAGATTCAACTATAATATTATTTCTTAATGAAATGTAAAAATAAAATAATTTTTTTCTCTATCTTCACCTACTTTCCATCCCTGCCACCACCTCCACCCTCACCCCTCAATTTGTTTTTAAAAAAACATTCCGCCCTCCCCCACCTCTAACCAAGTCTTTATGAAAAAAATCATGTAATTATTAAAAAAAATTATGTTTCATATTCTTTTTTATTATACTATTCACAATTTAAAAATATTATATTGTATATATTTCCCCCATCCACTTCCCCGCTTTTAATTCTCATATCAATCAATAAAATATATATAGTAATTAGTAAGTTTTTTCTTTAAAAAATAGAGAGTATTATTAACTAAAAATACTTTCTTTAAAAATATATAGAGTATTATTAACTAAAAATACTTATCCATATAAAAATTTCTTTGTAACTTTTTTTATAAATTCTTTGTCACGATCTAAAACTGGGCTCGTAATGGCGCCTGTCACACTCATCATCAGAAAAGCCTATCTCATCCCAAACACAATAATCCAAATAAAAATTTGATAGAAGGTTCAAATTAAGCAAAAAAAAAAAAAGGAAGAAGAAGAAGAAAGAAAGAAACTCATAAAAAAAGGATTAAATTGCTTGATGCTTACATGATTTGTATTGGTGTTTATTACTAATATATATAAGTGGCTTGGGAAGCAGATGGACATTGTCCTACCAACTTGCCGATTAAGTCCACTTTTTATATACTTTTGTTTTTTTCCATTTTTTTAAGTCTTTAAAATTTATCTGTATCATATAAATTAAAATAAAAAATAATATATATTAAGTTTGTGCTTTAACGGGCTCTTGTAATATATACTTCTACAGTTCTATGTCAGTTTTCATATAGTCAGGGATGCCTAAAAGGTTAAAACTAACAAATTTTATTTGTTCAAAAAGAAAATTTTACTTTATCAAGTTATTAGTATACCAAAACAAAAAAGCTACTATACAAAGTATAGCAACTTTTATGATAGTTTTTATTTTTGCAAATTATTATTACTATTATTGTGCCATGGTTAATTATAAAACTTAAAAGTTGATAAAATTTAGTCAACTTTAAAAAAAAATGGAAAAGGCTCAAAAATACCCCTGAACTATCTGAAATAACTCAAAAATGCCCCTCGTTAGATTTTTGACTCAAAAATATTCCGCCGTTAAATATTTGGCTCAAAAATACCCCTCCCTCTAACGAAATTCAGAAAAGGATCAAAAATACCCCTAAACTATCTGAAATGACTCAAAAATACCCCTCTGTTAAATATTTGGCTCAAAAATACCCCTCCCCTTAACGAAACTCCACCAAGCATGCCACCTAGATAAAAAGAAAATCACGTGACTATGCCATATTACCATCCACATGTAAAATGTTAGTATTTTTTAATTATATGATATTCCTTTCTTCTTTATTTTTATTTTTTTGCAAAGCAGTGAAACAGAAAAACCAAAAAACCAATCTTTTGCTAATTACTTCATTAGCATTTTAAAAGTTCTAGATTTCACCTTTTCATTAGCGTTTTAAAAGTTCTAAATTTCATCTTGTTATTGTCGTTTGGGATGAGGGACATCTTGATCTTGATCTGATGTTGACTCGGAGGAAGAGCTAGAATTTTAACTTTTAAGCTAGCAAATGTTGATTTACTAATAATTGAGTTGAATTTACTACATTAAATTCTTTTTCAAAATAAATGAATTCCTTTTAACACTTGTTTAATCATTCAAAATGAATTTATTTTTCTAAATTCAGTTTTGATGAATAATCTTATTATTTTTAGGACAAGTTTGAAAAGAAGTAAAATGATACTTAATATTGATAAATTATTATTTAATTATGTCATTCATTAACTTTTTAAAGATGTGTGCCACATTCAAAGGTTCATTAATTTTAGATTAGAGGGGGTATTTATTAAATCATTTTAACATAAACATTTTGAGTAAAAGCTAGCAAAGCCAAACACATCTTTTGAGTAACTAATTTGAAGTTTAGTTTGAAATTTGTTACTTTTACGAGTAAATCTTAATTTTAACTTTTATACTGGCCTAATAATTAATGGGTTTATCAGTTTAATAAGACTCTTTTGTTGGGTTTCACACTTTTAAACCTATTAATAGGAAAAAACTTATTTTTTAGATGATCAAAGGAATTTGATAATAGAGATGTTACATTTAATAAATTTTTTCAAAAAAAAATATTATGTAACCACCGTTTGTCTACTTTGATTAAAAATTAAAAAGCCATGTAAGTTTTGTCCGTTTCACTGATGTTTTTAAATAAAAATAAAAATAAAAATAAAGAAGAAAGGAATGTCATGTAATTAAAAAATACTAACATTTTACATGTGAATGGTAATGTGGCATGGTCACATAGTTTTTTTTTTTATCTAGGTGGCATGCTTGGTGGAATTTCGTTAAGGAGGGGTATTTTTTAGCCAAATATTTAACAGAGGGGTATTTTTGATCCTTTTCCGAATTTCGTAAGAGGGAGGAGTATTTTTTAGCCAAATATTTAATGGAGGGGTATTTTTGAGCCAAAAATCTAACGAGAGGCATTTTCGAGCTATTTCAGATAGTTCAGGAGTATTTTTGAGCCTTTTAAAAAAAAAGAAGAGAACAGGACTCCAAATTCCTACATGTCAGGAGAAGTTCTAAATATATGACAATTTTACGGAATATAAGTTATCTTTTTGAAGAGTTAATTTTGTTTTTGAAGAATAAAAATCAATTTAAGTTCTTATTGAATTCAATGGGTAAACTCTTAATATCCTTATAGAAACATTTTATCATTAAAACGATGGAATTTAGGCGATATTATCGAAATAATTTTCGTCCATAGATATTATACGCTCATATTTCTAAAATAAATAAATTTTATGATAGAAGATGGTAACATATAATACACATATATCAAAAAGGCTTTTCGAGCACCAAGTTATAAAAATCTAATACAATTATGAGATGAAAAGAGTAATTACCTATAACATTATCATAAATCTCCTTGATGATAAGGAGGATCAACTTATTCGTTTGTGCACTCTCCTATGTATTAAATTCTCCAATCATCGAAAGATCCTTGTAAAGTCGTTATCAATTGTATGTATGTCTATCGCTTGAGAATTTGTGTAGGATCGGAACCTTCTCCTCTCTTGGATCTAGAGGGGGAGTTGAATATTGATTATGAAGTTGATTTCCGCCACCAAGATGCAATCCCTCGTAATCATACTTCACCGACCACCCATGAATCATGATTGACGCTAAAATCTTAGCTTGCTTCAAGACTATAACCTCAAGAAGAGGAAAAAGAAAAAGAAAAAGAAAGCATTAAGGGAAAGAAGTATATATATCCTTTCAACAATGCACAAATCAGTTCATACTAGAGAGAAATCAAGAACCAAAAATTGAAAGATAAGAATTAAGCAAAACTAAAACTACATTAGAATAATATTATGCTACAACCCAGTAGAAAATCGATTAGAAACACCAAAGGACGCAAACTTTAGATAACCAACATAAGATGACTTTGGTCGAAATTGTGAACATTACACAATATAATGCCAAAGCACGCTAAAAAGAGCACGCACTAAGGTTATAACCGAATCTTAAATCTATTAAGATTGTCAGACTGAATGAACAATTTCCAGTGTCACACAACATAACTTCTTGTCTATCATCACTGTATATTTACCATTATTACTTGAGAAAAATCAAAAACATCTAAACCAAATTCTGATCATGAACTAAAACTTAATTAAGCGACTTATTACGTAGAGACTTGGTAATTGACCAACGATAAATGTTAGAACATGATCAATTGCAAAAAACTTTCATACAGTTACCTCTTTGATGTTATCCTTATTATGTGATTGACTCCAAAAATAAGATACTTTTGTTGCTCAAAGTATTTCAGCCAATTCTGCAGGAAAAAAGATATAAATACATATAAACGGCAGTAAGCAAAAAGGATATATGACATAAAATATGCCTAATAAAATAAAAACTATCATGTATGCGGCCCGTGATCATACTAAGGTGTGGCCAGTATAGTGAGGATCGCGGAATCGGCTAGATGAATAATTGTCAAGTGAAATAACAGCCCTTAGCAAACTAAAAAATTGAAGGCCAACACATCACCTTTATTTAAATATGATTTGCTAAATCTGTTTTGTTCAGGATTAGGGGTGGAAATTTGGCCCAAGCCCAAATGACCCGCCCAACCCGCCTAGCTTATAATGGGTTGGGCATGACTCATTATTAAGTTGGGTTAGATTTGGGCAAACCCAATTTACCTCATTTATTTTGACAACCCAAATAGCCCCATAATTCTAACCCAAATTGACCTACTTCAAACTAAATTAGATGCGTTATTTCGCATATTCTGTGACTGCCGACTTTCAACACCAACTCTTGTTTTTCTGTGAAGTGCAAGTGCCCAATTTTTCAACAAATTTCTCTTTGTACGTTTACATTTATTACTCATATTTTAATTTTTTGTTAAAGATTAACTTGAGATTTTATTGTAACTTGAGATTTTGAATTTCAAATCCTAATAGTTTTGAAATTATTAGGCAGACTTGTTGCCTATAAGGTGTTTGCTCAATGCTTAAATGAGTACCTTTTGTTGTGAATATTAATTTTGTACTCTAATTATGATTGAGAGCTATTTGTTTACATTTTTGTTGCTTTTCTCTCTTTTGTCGATTCAATACTAAAGATTAACTTTTTTGAATATTCTACTATAGTGAAGATGTAGATAGATCCTGATGAAGTTCAGTTCAATAAAATAATTATTGCAAGTTCATCAAAATGACGTAGGACCATTTCTAAATGTTGGGACTTCTACAATGAGTTGCCATTGAATTATGATCCTGATAATAGACTTCGGGCGGAATGTAAGAAGTGCAAGAAAGTATTTTTGGATGACTCAGTAGCAAGAGTTACAAATTTAAAATGTCATTTAGAAAAACACAAGTATAAAGAACAAGATAAAGATATGTCTATTGACCATAAAGAATTTCGTGAAGTTATCGCGAAGGCTATAGTTAGACATAACCTGTCATTTAGCTATGTAGAATTTGAATGTGTTAGAAAAGTATATACTTTCTTGAATCCTTCCGTCAAAATCATCTCAAGAAATACCACAAAGATTGAGGTGCTTAGAATATAGGATAACCAAAAGGAGATAGTCAATAATGAGCTTCAAGTTATTCCAAATAGAATAAGTTTGACATCTGATTTCTGTTCATCAATCTTAACAAATGAATATCTTCGTCTTACTGCATACTATGTTGATTTGAATTGGATTTTACAAAAGAAAGTTCTCATTTTTCATCATATACCTCCTCCTCATAATGGTGTTGTTTTGGGTCCAAAGTTGATTCATCTGTTGAAGGAGTGGGGAATTGAAAAAAAAATATTTTCAATAACTTTGGATAATGTGCGTTATAATGATGGTGTTGTGAGTCGCTTGATTGAACATTTTAATTTGATATTTGTGATGAAAACTTTGTTCATATCAAGTGTGCAAATTATATTTTGAATTTGATTGTCAAAGTAGGTTTGAAAACAATTAAGAGTGATATTTTTAACGTTAGAGAAAGCATAAAGTATATTAGAGGTTCTGAGTCAAGGATTATAAAATTTATAGAGTGTGTTATGAATCTTGGTTTAAAGCTGAATGAAAAACTACATCAAGATGTGTCTACTAGATGAAACTCTACATATTTGATGCTTGATAGTGCTTTTCCCTATTGTTGGGCATTTTCAAACTTCAAAATACTTGACAAAGATTTTCAATGTTATCCCTCAAATAAAGATTGGGTCAAAGTTGAAACAATTGCTAAGTTTTTAAAGTCTTTTTATGAAATCACTACATTATTTTTGGGGAATCATTATCCTACTGCGAATTTATATTTTCATAAAATTTAAAAAATTCATATGTTGATACGGGAAGAAGGAGATAATGAAAATTCGAATATTAAGGAAATGGCTATTGAAATGAAAAGTAAGTTCGCAAAATATTGGCAGGATGACTATAATCCGATTGCTTCGATGGCCATTGTTCTTGATCCCCGATATAAGTTAAAGTTGTTGAAGTTTTACTTTATAAAACTTGATCCTTTGACTTGCAATGAAAAGGTACAAGTTGAAAAAAATTTGCATAGGTTGTTCAAAGAATACATGACAAAATCTGATATTGAAGTGATTGAAAGTAGTAGTCATGGGTGTGATGATGAGGTAGTCGATGAAATGAAAGAATTTGATATGTTTGATAGTCCATCTTTTTATGATTCAAAAAAGACTCAACTGCATTTGTATTTGGAAGAGCCAGTACTAGTTCGAAAAGGAAATGAAAATTTAGACGTTCTTACATTTTGAAAAGATAATAGAATTAAATATCCCGAACTCTCATTAATGGCTCATGATTTGTTGAGCATACCAATCAGTACAATTGCATTCGAATCAGCTTTTAGTGTTTGTGGGAGAATCATTGGCAAATACCAAAGTTTTATTTTACTGAAAAATGCCGAGGCTAAATTACGTTCTCGAGATTGAATTTATGGGCATCAAGGTACAACATATCAATATGCTTATCTCATTTTTCTTATGAACTTTATAGTAGTTTGATAATTTTAATTTTTTTTAGCTTCTGGTGATTTCGATGAAGAGGATATTGCTATAGATATGGAGAAATTTACCGCAAAACTTTTAAGTTAGAGAGAAAGGAGCATCATTTGGTACCTTCCCAAACTTTGTTCTATTTTTTTATCTTTGATGTTGAATAGTTATTCCAACTTTGTTGTTAAAGTTGTAGGAGCTACTGCTGCTATGAGTGTTGCAGTAACTGCTGCCTTTTCTGGACAATTTATTTCATAACAGCTAAAAAGATAATTTATATCATTGTTTGTGTCCTTTTTCTTCCAAAATAAAAAGATGTATTTGGATAGTTTTTGTTCTGTTAATACTTTTATCCATTTGTCTTGAGCTTTTCATGTCTTTCACAAACTCTGAAGGTAGTCAGTATCCTCAAATTACCTAATTATGCATAATTGATCCATGACTTTCCCCCCTGCCTAGTCAAGTAATCATGTGTCTTTTGGACTTTGGAGTATCATATCCTCCTTCATACTGCCTAGTCAACTTTATAGGGTTGATGGTGTTGAATCTGTCTATATTGCAAGTAGATCATTAGTTGCTATAATACTTGTTATAAGACAGTATAATGCAAAGAATGCAGTTTGATCACCAAGTTGTAAAACATACAACAAGATTGTTGCATGTAATATGTTATGCCTTTTAATTGGTTCAGCTATTTTGAAATTATTTGAGACTGATAAAGAAAAAGAAAGGCAACTTTTGCACCTTGATCTTTTTTTGGTTATTCTGGTCTTAGACTTTCTTTTGTCACCATTTCTGGCTATTTAAGCTGACATTTTGGCTATTTTAATAATCTATTGAGGAGTAGAAGTTTTTCTATTGACAATTCTATAGAAAATGCCATTGCCAATCTTTGATGGATTTCGACATCAGAACATGGGAGCTAGTAACTTGCTAGTTGGTTTTGGATGGATGAATATGGCAGAGATTCACAGGTGAATGATCAAAATGTCTCGTCTATAGAAACATAATATGACTTGTGCATTTTCAGTAACCCCGCAGTTTTAGATGAGATTTTTCATCTGTTAATTATACCTTGTAGCAATATCTAGTTTGAGGGGTATTCATAAGACTAATGAGTTCTCCTTAATCTGGAGTTATAAATGAATTATTAGGATTTTTCTATTCTTTAAAGTGAACCATTTCATCTCTTCTGATTGTCCTGTAGGAATGTAAAATTGCATCTTGCTAACTATATTCACTATTAAGAAAAAGAAAAATCTTGAATCGACTGTTTATTGTGAATTCCCTTATATGTTCATAGAATTATCCACCTGCATTAATACTTGATAATATAATGGATGGACAACTGTAGATATTGAAATTTTGTGGACTCTACAAAAAGAGTTCAATTTTGGTTAGAGTTCTTGGGGTTACTTTATCCTAAATCTAGCTTGGTGACTACTCTACCTAAACCCTAAATTACACATATATAAAGGGGGGAAATATCCCTTTAGAGAGGAGATCTCCAATATCCCACAAATTCATGGAATATTCATAAAGAGATCAACGATCTCCAAATCTCTGAAACTCATGGTATATATTCATAAAGAGATCAAAACCCTCTCTTCTTGATAATCAAATACATCAAGAAGATTCACAAATCCTTCTTTCATGGAGATCAAATTCAAAATTCCTACGTTCGAGAAATTAAGGAGAAAATCAAGAGAGAAGAATCAAGAATCCTCCTTTCATGGAGATCAAATTAAAAAATTCCTACATTAAAAAAATACGCTACTAACGGCCCTCGAATTACAGAGAAAATCAAGAGAGAAGAATCAAGGGAGGAACAGATTTGTACCCACATCATTTATCAATAAAATTATTGTCTCTTCATCTTTTTATTTGTGGTTTAAGTTTATTTTTCATGAATTAAATTATGTTGCAAACAACAACATTTTTTGCGTTGGCTAAGATTTTTTGAATTGCTACAAGATATTTGGTTAAACTTGCATTTGGGCGGTTTGGGTTATAACCCATGATCCATAGTTAGCCCATCTTGACCCGAATGTATTTGGGAATGATTGGACATCATCCCGATTATTTGTTCAGCCTATCTTAATCCGCCCAACTTCAGCCCACCCCGCCCATTTGCCACCCCTATTCAGGATTATAATGCGTCTCAAGGAAGGTGAAAGATGCTTAATTAGCTAACATATTGATGATAAGAGAATCTGAGGAAAGCCAAAGGGGACAGGTAAGAATTATAAATTAGATGATAGATAAACAAGCATGTCCTCGTAAACAAAGGAACTGGAACATGATTGAACATATGCCAAATTATAACTGGGTCCTTAACAAAATACCCAATATGAATGTCATTGACAATTTTGCCCAAAAAAATTTATTTATGATGTTGGTGTCTGAAGCAACTTGCGCAACCTTGACTAATATACCAAGCAGTCTGCTAAAACCCCCAAGCACAAGTGTTGAGTTATCCTATCCATCAAGGATGGAATAATTAGTCTCACCACGAGTGTTGTAGATGAGACTTGAGCCTTGAGCCTTCAGGTTATTACTCATATGCCTTAACCACTCAGTCAGCTCTTTAGGGACTTAACAATTATGTGAATATGTCAAAGCAATGTTGTTGCTTTTCCTTTTTATCTCTATATGATCATGCTATATACACCTGTGTAATCACTCTTGTATGTTCAAAATAGAAAAGGCTCTAAAAAATCGAGTGAATAACTGGTTAAAACACATTATCTACCCAAAGAGCCCAAAAATAATGGTTGATTCATCGGCAACAAATGTTCATGCACATAGGAGTATGTATAAAGATTCTTAATATTTATAGGAGTATTTTTTCAATTGAGTTTTATTCTAATTCTCTTATTCCAGGAGTTTTTTCCTAATAAAACATATAAATGAATTGATAGCAAAAAGTTCAAATGATATTTCTAAGGCCCTTCACACTTTTAATACATTTAATATTAATATTAATGTTAATATAATATTAATATTAATATTAATATTATATAGATTTAAATGAGTAAAAATCAACCATTCACAATTTAAAGATATTAAATTGTTAATATTTTTCTCCTCCCATACTTCTAATCAAATTTATATGGGATTATAATTACTTGGTATACAGAATTTAAGACTTTAAAAAATACTTTCTCAAAATATATTCCAAAAATCTGATTGTTGAGACATGAAGCACAGAGCAGTCCAATTTATCAATTAATCAAAACTCAATTATCAATTAGTCAAAACTCAACTATCGGACATTAACATATACTATAAAATAAATATAAATTTGTGATATCAAAAAATAATTGTTAATATCATAAATAATTTTTATACATATTTATGTAATCTGTGAAATTATCAATTAATCAAAACTCAATTATCAATTAGTCAAAACTCAATTATCAATTAGTCAAAACTCAACTATCAGACATTAACATACTATAAAATAAATATAAATTTACGATATCAAAAAATAATTGTTAATATCATAAATAATTTCTATACATATTTATGTAACTTGTGAAAATATATTTTCTATTTTTTTATTTTAAAATTTATAATAATCTTTGATTTGAATTTTTTAAAAATTCAATTTAATTAGATTATAATGAATTAACAATGTCAAAAATTATTATTTAATGTTGGAATAATCTAAAAGACAATACTAGTATCTTTTAATTTGCTTCAGAATCACAATATTTCTCAATAATATGTTATCTTTCTTATTTTAGTTTATTTCAAAATTAAAGAATTTAAATAATAAGATAACCAAATTATTGAATTTTAAGTTTATCTCATAAAGAGTTAATATGTGTTGAAATTTTGAATTTGAAAATTAATATGTTATCTAATGGATAGACAGATAAAATTAAATTTGATTGAATTTAGACTTTTATATTTTTACGATACGAACTAAAATTTTATCTTTTTTCTTTTCTTTTGTGGTTCTTCAAGTTCAAAAACCTTGTAATAAAGAAAATTAAAAAATGTATTTGAAATATCAGTTAAACTTTATCTTTCAATTATAACGTTATTATATTTTTTTAAAACATGATTTCATAGAATATTACGTGATACTTAACATTTTAGTATCGTATACAATAAAAAAATATGAAAATTTATTTTAATAAAACAATAGAATAAAAATGTTAACAAAAGTTAGCATTTAAAAGGCTAAATATGTGACTCAAAATCTTAACAAAAGGTGATTTTATTTTTCATTTATATAATCAAATATTTTACTTTTCTCAAAAGCCAAACGAATAATATTAAAATGTAAAATTACTTATTTGAATTCAGGCCCGTATATAATGAAAAAAATAGTCTATCATATGACCATTAGTCATCTGCATATAAAAATGAAGATTTTAAATAAAAAATATTTCAAGAAAATGAATAATATGATGAACCCAACAAATAAAAGCTAATGATCAGTAAAAAGAAAGACAGAGAGCAGGAAGCTTAGTATTATATATCATTGCATAAGCATAGATAGATAGGTTAGGAAGTTAGAACTCCACCCCAATTCAAATTTCATTTGGATTTAAAATTCAATTATCATATCAATTTAGGTGATTAAATTTAAAAGATACTATTATCCTACTTCTTCCTTATTCATATTTTTTCAAATACAATGCATACTTATCATATAATGTATATATTTGAATTAAGAAAAATATTTAAAATCAATAAGATTAATCCACATATTTAAAAAAAAAAATAATTCCACATTTTCTTTTCTTTTTCCTTCTATCACTGCAACTAGGTACTACCCACTACTACAATTTGTTTTAATTATTATTATTACTATTATTATTATTATTATTCTTATTATTCTTCTTCTTCTTCTTCTTCTTATTATTATTATTATTATTATTATTATTATTATTATTATTATTATTATTATTATTATTATTATTATTATTATTATTATTATTATTATTATCATCATCATCATCATCATCATCACTGCAATTATGTACTTTCAGTATTATTATTATTAAATGAAAGATTAATAATAATTTTTAATCTTTCATTTAATATATAAATGAAATGAATTAAACTATATTTTATATTATTATTTATTTATAAATTATTATTGTTATGAAATAGGTGATTGTAGTGGTGGTGGTAATAATAATTTTGAATCTTTCATTTAATGTATAAATGAAATCCATTAAACTATATTTTATATTATTATTATTATGAAATAGTCAGAGTTCAAATTCAAAACTGAATGTGATGTCAATTTGTTAGAAAAATAAAATTTTAAAATATCAAGATTATCTTATATTTTAAATTCAAAATTCTACTATACTACTATTATTATTTTAATTTAAAATTAATAACTAAAACACTCCTAATAATTCTCTAAGACAACGTGATGCATTTTCTCTTTTAAAATTCTAAAACTAATAACTACCCTCAAATCTTACATAACAATTTAAAATTTACCCTATTAGATATTTTAATAGTATATACTTAATGTGTTTTTTTAAAATGCAATTTATATTTATCCTATAATACATAAATTTGAATTCAAAGAAATTTTTGACGTCAGTTACTACCAATACTACTAAGTAATATTGTATACTACTTTTCATTTATTATTATTATTATTATTATTATTATTATTATTATTATATTTTTATCTTTCATTAATATTTAAATCAAATAAATTTAAAATATATTTATAGTATGGAAGAGATAAGTTTATGAAATATAAGAATTGATCGAGAACTCTTATGCAGAAGATTTTTATTTTTAGGCTAATGATTTTTTTTAAAAGATAATGTATTTTAAGCTAATGTTTTTTATTAAAAAGCTAATGTATTTTCCTTTAACAGAAAAGGTAAAACTTATAGAAAAGTGAGTTAAACTTATTTCGATGTCCTTTTAAATACATGACATATTTTAATATTTTAAATAAATAGGTGACCTATTTTCATTACACACTTCAAATACATATTAGACAACATTCCAAAAAATATAATACAAAATTTAGAGCAGAGAAAAAAATAAAATATCTAAAAATAGTGGAGTTGTTCGTCGTATCTTGCAAATATATATACTATATATAAGATTACACACACATATATATATATATATATATATATATATATAAAGGATATGAAAATGAATTAAACTAATTAAATGACCAACTCCAAAATGGGGAAGTCGATCTCTTTTGTCATTAAAAAAGATATGTATATTGTCTTGATGTTGTTGATTTTAGTAATAATGGGTACTGCCATTTTTGCTGGATGTCTTTTTCCAAAATTCAGGCAAATTCGTACGTAACGACTAACGACGGAGTCAATCTTTAATTTAGGGTGTGATTGGTAGGAAAAGAAACATTTTCAGCAAAAAATGTTGTCTAATACTTCATTAATTTTATTTTATGTGTCATTATTTTTATTTTTGTCCATTTTAAAAAAATATCATCTTTTTTTTATTTGGTAAATACTTAAAGATACAATTTCACTTTTATCCTTATTGGTCTCATTTAATTAAAAATAGTGGTAGTACATTTTTTAATAAAAAATAATTAAGGATCTTTAAAAAATAACAGTATTTTGCTATAAAATCCACCTTTCATAGCCACATTTTATATAATTACCATTTATAACCGTTGTATTCGATTTACCCCCGTTGTATTCAATTTTACAGATAGTATGTATTCATATAAAATATGAATACAGTCCCTATTTAGCTGTTGTATTTGATTCACAACTGTTGTATTCACTTTTACTTAGTGGTTTGTATTCATAAAAATATGAATACACTACATATTTAGTCTTGCCAAAAACACTATCATTTTTCTTCTTTTTCATTTGCTTATATTTTTTCTTTTATCGTGTTTTCCTCGTTTTTTCTTCTTCTTTTTCTATTTTTCCAATTTTTATTTTTTTCTTTTTATTTTTTTCTCTCTTCTATCTCTAATTCCATTTCTCTCTCTCTTTTTTTTTTGTACTTATTTTCTTTATTATTTTTTTGTTCTATTTTATATTTTTGTATTTTCAAAAAATATGACTACTCGAGCACAAGTTATGGATGATAACGTAAATACCACAATTATTTATCATATTTGTAGTCACACCGTTATTTATATTTTTGTATTCGTTGATACAACTGCATTTGTATTTATATTTTAAAGTTTACGTTTGTATTTGTATTTTGTAGTTCGCATTATATTTGTATTTTATAGTTCGCACTTGTATTTGTATTTGTTAGTTCGCACCATCATTTATATTTTATATAATTCGCACTTGTATTTTAAAATTATTTTGTATTTGTATTTTATAATTAACTGTATATTATATTGAATTATATTTGTATTGTGATTTTATCGTGTTTGCATATTTAGATTATATTTGTATTTGTATTCTATTTTCGGCGATGTCTTTTTATTTCTAAAGAATTATTTTGTATTTGTATTTGTATTTGTAAGTTTATTGCATATTGTATTTAGCCGTGACTATGTACAATTTGTATTCTGTTTTCGTTGATGTATTTGTATTTTTAAAGAGTTATTTTATATTTATATTTATAAGTTGATCGTATATTGTATTTGTATTTGTAATTTCATTTGTTTGTATTTGAATTTGTTGTTGACAACATCATTTGTATCTTTAAACATTAGAAAAAATTATTATTTTTCTTTCTATGAAGACTTGTATTTACATTTATTGATACAATTTACAAAATAATAAAAATAAAAATAATAAATTATACAAATACAAATATTACATCTGTATCAATGACACATGTTTATACAAATTGAACCATATGCATATAAAATGATACTTGTTTATATACAAATATAAATGATAAATTTGAAATACGAAACACAATGATATATTTGTATTGAAAGACAAATTGCATATTTATGTATTTTAGTCTCAAGCAAATACAATTAATCAATATACTTATTTATATACAAATACGAATGATAAATTATACATATTCACAACTAAACTATTCAACTATAAATAATAAATTTATTTAAAATACATAGTATGATACAAATAAATATAAAATATAAAATACAACAATGAACGAAAAATATAAAAAAATAAAAAAGGAGAAAAATGACCAAAAGAATAAAAAAGAACGAAAATAGAATCAAAGAAAATGCAAAAAAACAAAAAGCGACTGCAATATATATATATATATATATATAGAGAGAGAGAGAGAGAGGGAGAGAGAGAGAGATAGATAGATAGATGAAAAAATAGAAAGAAAATATGATTTAGGCTACAATTATGATTGTACTAGCATGTAATTGTAAGGCTACAAAACGTAATTAATGTAAAGTATAGCAAGTGTTTAGGCTACAATAAGTAATTATGGTAAAATATAGTTGTAAGTGGTAATTACAGTTCACTAGAGGCTATTACGGATAATTTTTTCAAAATAATTTGGTAAAAATAATCAAGTCTTTATTTATTTTCTAAACTTCGTATCCAGTCAAATTATGACACATGAAATGGAACGCTTAGATCTCGTTTGACAGGACAGATTAAAACTCAAAATTTTAAATTTGAGTTTTTTTAAGTTGTGATTTTTGAAATTTAAAGTTGTATTTGAACATGTCTTTTGTTTGATTTTTTTTAAAATTTTCTGATTGGAAAGTCTGAAAGTTTTATACGGTCTAAAGTAGTTTTTGAAAACTTGAAAATATTTGAAGATAAAATTTTAAATTTTTATCAAATTTAATAGACAAAAGTCAAAATAAATATTTGAAGACAAAACTTTTAAAAACTACTCCCAAAAAATATGGCTAGATGCTAGTTTATTTTTTTGGCGATTGATAATTAACTAAGTGGGCCTTTGACAAGAAAACTAAAATTTTTGAAGTTGGAGGGGGAGTTTGAGTTGAAATTGAAGTTGAAGTTGAAGTTAAAATTAAAGTTGGAGTTGTGTTTCTTCATGAATATAATTAAAGTTGTTTTTAAACTTTTGTGAGAGAAGGAGAATGAAAAAATGTTAAAACAACTTTTCTTTTTCCACTTTTCAAGAAAAATGAAATAGAGTGAAAACTTTTTTTTTTTTTACTTTTTCAAATATAATTTCAAATTATATTTGAATTTTTATGTTCAAATATCAACTTAGAGTTGTATTTAAAATAAAGTGAATTTTATTCTTAGAAAAAAAAAAAATCTCATTATCAAATGGACCTAAATAACAAATACTATCTCAAAAATATAATTTAAGCAGATATCGGGCTATGCATAGGAATGGAGGCTTTTGGAATGGGGGTAGGGGTGAGATCGTTGGATGGTGAGAAGCCTCAAAATAATGTACTATTTCACTATAAAATTTGGTTTAGCTACTTTACTAGAGAAGTTATTTTTTTATTAAGTAACTTATTTTTTTAGAGAAAATAATTATCAAAAATTTTCATTAATCAAATATGAAAAACTCTCGTACCAAACACACCCTAGATTGAACATCAAGTCAAGTCTAGTGGAATTGAACCTAATTAAACGTCTACAATAGTACCACTACTACTTAGTCCAACTACTGGACATAGCTGTCTGACTCAAAAGAGGTAGGAATAAATATGATTCATAATGAAAATACACTATTCCTTTTAGTCATTTTAAATTATTTACGGTGTATAAGTCATTTTAGAAAATCACAGTGGCATAATTATTTTTTCCTCACATGAGAAAAGAAAAGAAAAAAGTAGAATTAACGCAACTCCGTAAATTCAGAATTAGTTCCATAATGCTAAATGTACCGAAAAAGTACAGTTTGACCTCCGGTATGTTTCCTAGAAAAAAAGTTGTTTTCTTATATTTGATTGGTGAGTGAAAAATATTTTTCAGAAAATATTTTCTAGTATTTGGTTGGTGAATAAAAAATATTTTTCAAAAAATATATTTTAGTATTTACCTAAAGAGTAAAAATACATTTAATTTTTTTTTTTTTTGATAAAAAAAATACTTCTTAGGGTGTGTTCGATAAGAAGGAGGAAAAACATTTTTCGAAAAAATAAATTGTTTCTTACTTATAATCTTATGTTCGTTATGCAAATTGGGTAAGTATATATTTTCTAAAAGTATTTTTATATGCTTTACAAAAATAATGAGAACGAATAGGACAAGAAGGGTGGAATAAGAAGAAAGTTTTGAATTTTTTTCTTTTAAAATAAATGGAAATTTTTTCCCTAGGGGGGAGGGGGTTGGTAGGTGGGGGTTGGGGTTGTCATAGATAGTAGGGGTAGGCTAAGAATTTTTTTTTTGATCTTTTTTAAAAATAAATTAACTTTTTTGGGTGGAAAAGGGGGACGGCTAGTAGGGCGTGGAGGTCGGAGTAAGGGAGTGAGGGTGGGGTAAGAGAAAATTTTTAATTTTTTTTTATTTGGAAAGGGGTGAGGGGTGGAGGTTGGTTGGGGTGGGAGGTCAGGTACGAGGGTGTAAGAAAAAAATTTAAAATTTTTCAAAAAAATTAAATATATTTTTTGGAGGGGGGGAGGGGGTAGGCATTTGGGTTTTGGATAGGTGATGAGGTAAGAAAAAAATTTGAAATATTTTTTTTGGATGAGGTGGGGTTGGGGGTGGGGATTGAGGGTCGGAGTAGGGATGAATGATTTTGAGAGTTGTGTGAACATTTTAATTTAAGAGTGAGGTTGAAAGAAAGTTTTGAAAAATGTTTTCCTTACTTTTTGAAGAGAAGTAATTTTTCTTACATTTGGAGAAAATAAGTTAATTTAAAAAATATTTTTTAAAACATTTAAGCCAGCCAAACATGAGAAAATTTAAAAATATTTTTTTAAAAATATTCTTTCTTCATACCAAACACACTCTTCTTTTTTCTTTAACTTGCGCTAGAAAAAGAGGAAACGAGAAAAAATTTATAATATTAGAAATCAAATTTTCGCTAATAAGATGAGAATCTAAAAAATCAAACAATTAAATTATTAAGATTTCCATGTTGACTCTTTTGTTTATCTGTTTGCATTTACATTTATCTCTAGCCGCCATTATTATCATCTTCACCTCCACCGTCACCTTCTCTTCCCCTTTCCTTTCTTTTGTGAATTTTTCTTAACCGTTTGTAATGAATTTTCAACTGCCATCAGATTTGACCTTACATAAAATAAGGCCAGACGATACTTTTACCGTATTAACCGTACGCACTATTTAACCATACAAAGACTGTCAAAGATGATTGTCGAAAAAATTGGAAGATTAATAATAAAAAAAAAGCAAATAGAAATTAATGCATCTTCTAAAAATGTGTTTGGTATAAAATATGATAAACAATCATAAACACGTCTTCCATATCACTTTCACGTCTTCATCACGTTCCTTCAAGAGTGACAATTTGTGTTCAAAACTAAAATTTGTATTCGACCTAGTAAAAAACCCTCCACTTGGATCTATAGTACTATTATTAAATACTTCCCTTTATATTAATGGTTTGTGTTACTTTCTTTTTTCGGTCTATTTTAGAATGGACGTTTCTTCTGATAAGATGTAGTTGATTGGATGTTGCATACCTAACTTTCAATTTAAAATTGTCAGTTCATGACACTAAGAAAAATGTTGAAAGCTTCTCGGGAGGGGTTAGAAAAAAAATATTTCTTTCTATCACAATATTAAAGAAAATTTTGGTACACTATATATTTTTAGTTTAAGATCACAACATTCAAAATATCTTTTTGTATTTTTTTAAATTTTATGTCAAATTAAAATACGACAAACGAATTAAAACGAAGTAATAATACCAATTTTAACAAAAATACTTTCTTTCCATGCCTAACCTTTCGTTCTTAGAAATTAAACATAAATGTTAAAAAATAAGGAACGTTAATTATAGCTTAGGACAACTCAATAGAGCAAGTAAAAAAACACAATTTTTTTTTTTTTTAAAACTTCAGGAAAATTCGCAGCCGCTACAACTTCTGCCACAGCCTCTGCCCTTCTGGTGAGCACTCTGTGGTGAACATTTTGTGCGCACTGGGTAAACCCCTCACTGTGCAATCGCTCGTAAACCACACAGGAGATGTAAACCGCACTACGTAAACCCTGTACGACGAGCTAGATTGAGGAGGCATTAAAGGGGGATCGATACCGCGACCTCCGCTTTGGAAGTCACCCCTCAAACCAACTCAACCACACCCGAAGGTGCTAAACACATTTTTACCATTCCACTTTTTTTAATATCGATAATATTACAAGGAATGAGATTGTTCACCCTTCTCTTGAAGTTGTTCTTTTTAGATAACTTAGAGCACGAAGTATTCCAAGTTCGTGCTAAGTATTAAGAATAACTTTTCGTTTGTTTCAGATAATCTTAAAGTCATCTTGAACAAACTTTTTATATTCTCTCACGATCTACATAGGATACAACCAAATCAGTAAGTACAAAAAAATTTCAAACAAAAACAAATTATTTGATGGATATAGAAACCTAATAATATAGGATATGAAAGGGTACTTAACCTACTAAGGTGTTAGAAAGACTATTTTTCGCGAAGTGTTATTAAAAAAAGAAAAAGAAGAGATAATTTGTTGTCTCATGTTTTGATGATGACTAGATGATACTCAGAGGACCAGGTCCATTGCTTACTTTGTACAGGCACAACTGTCATACTCTACACAGTTTTGTCTGCCAGTGCAACAACTGTGTAGGTGCACAGCGTACCAGAATGGGCACCTGGTCCAATCAAAATTCGATCATAAAATTCTACACTACTATAAATACACAAGGATGCTCATTCCTCAATAGTTTTTGCAATTTAAGGATTCTACTGTGGCGACAAAAATCCTCTATAAGATCAAGTTCTAATATTCATATTGCTCATAGTGTTGATGTTCTTGAGTCGAGTCCTGTAACTGATTTACTCCAAAGATAGAGAGTAAAGTTTTCATTTTTGATTTTAAGCTTCTTAGGTAGAGTTAACTAAGGTTGTACTAAGTAGAGTTAGTCAGTTTTGAGAAAGGTTTTGACAGAGTTGTCTACAGGAGATTGTGGTAGAGTTATTGCAATTTAGTGGAACTTAGAGCTAAGTTCTAATGGAGTCTGTAATCATGATTGATTCTGATTATAGTGAAGCTTGAGAAAGCCCGTGATCACAGGTCGTGGTTTTCCTCCCTTGAGTAAGGAGGTTTCCACGAAAAATCATTGTGTTGATTTATTTACTGGCGTAGATATCATCTCTCTTTTACACACGTGGACAAAGCCAAATCCCCGACAGTTTGCTACCGTCACCGTCGTTCCACCTCCTTCGCGGCGTCTTGTGCCACCAGTTACTATTCAAGATAATTATTTCTCTGCTGGCGACACATTCTTGCACCGCCGCCGACGTCGATGCAGTTCTGGCACCTCATTTCTGGTGACCCATCTCCAGCGATCTCTTTCTTTTTATTTTTTCCTTATAACCCCTTGCAGGTACTATAAGTGTAGATTACGACAACACGATTCCGATGACCAATTTCTATCGTATATTGTCAAAATCTGGCGACTCGACCAAGTAAATCGATCCATCTTCGATCAGGTGCAGTCGCTCCATTATTTCTAGTCGTGTGTATACCTTTTTTGATTCTAGTGGCTGCTACTGCCTGTCTTGGTTATTACTCTTATTTTGATCCTTTTTTTCTTGGTTGACTATCTTGTTTGTGGGTGACAGTTTACTTGTTCAATTGTATATTTATTAGTACTGATTTACTTGTTAATTCTTCTTATGTTTTAGTCGTTTTTGTTTTTCTTACTACTCCTATTTCGATCCTTCCTTTCTTGACTGACTATTTGATTTGTGGGTGGCAATTTACTTGTTCAATTGTATATTTCTTAGTACTGGTTTGCTTGTTAATTCTACTTGTATTTTAGTCGTTTATGTTGTTCTTAGTTGTTCTGTAGTGAGGGCTTGATAGTACCTTTTTTGGTTTGCTGTGTGTCTAGGTTGTGTGCTCTTGGTGTTATTGGTTGGTGGTGGCTGTGGTAGATGGTATTGGCTTAGGGTCATGTATTTGGAGGGGGGGCTTGGGTCGGGGTCAGGGTCGGGGCCGGGGAGTAGGGCGGAGACAGGGGCAGAAAGGGTAAAGGGGCTAAGGGTGACTTTAGGTTGAGAGTAGGGTCGTGAAATGTAGGTTATTTATCGGAGAAGCCAATAAAGTGTGTGAAAATTCTTAGGAAAAGGCGAATTAATATAGCTTGTCTCCAAGAAACCGTATGGGTAGGTACTAAGGAGAGGGTAGTAGATGGTTATAAGTTGTGGTATTCAAGAAGCGTGCGGAACAAGAATGATGTAGGTATCTGTAATACCCTGTACTTTTCTTAGTCCTGTTTAGCTACTAGTGTGTCAAGGATCAACTTGAAAAATATATAACTCTTGATACATATAGAATTTTATAGCTCTAGACCCACCAAATTGTAGATAATTGAATCAGCTTTCTAACGATACCAATTTTGCTTAAATCCAATACTCGATTGAGAAGTTATGACACTTTTAGTGAGAAACAGTAGGCCAACGTGATAGCACCGCGTCACGGTGGAGGAAAGATTCGCAATTGCCTATTTTCCAGCGAAGCACCGTGATTACGCCGCATCACAGTAAAGTTTAAAATTCCACTCGTCCCTTTCCAGTAGCTTACTGCGATTTGCCAGTATCGCGTCAAAATTCTCGATGGAATGAGAATGTATCCCATACTGAATTTTGGGCCGCCTTTCAGGGGTTATCCTAAGCTATGATTGCCAATGTTCAGGGCAACCATCAGGGGCAGTCCCACTTCAGCAGAATGGGGATTTAGCAGCAGCCAGAATTTGTGACTTTATAAGAATAAATTCGCCTGAGTTCTTTAGGTCAAAAGCAGGTGAGGACCCACAACTTAACTTAGATGAGATAAGAAAGATCACCCAGATTGTGCATATAACTGAAGATGAGAGTATAGAGTTGGCATCTTATAGGCTGAAAGATATGGTGTATGATTGGGTGGTTATGTGGAAGAATGGTAGAGGTGAGAATGCAACTCCTATGAGTTGGCAGGTGTTTCAGGACACGTTTCTAGATAGGTTCTTTTTACGTGAAAAGAGAAAAATTAAGGTAGAGGAGTTTGCGAACTTGAGGCAGGGCTCGATGACAGTGAAGGAGTACTGCCTTAAGTTCAACCATTTGTCTAAGTATGCCCCTGATACGATGGCTGACCCTAGGTTGAGTATGAGTAAGTTTGTTATTAGAGTATCTGGTTTAGTAGTCAAGGAGTGTAGGACTACCATGCTTATAGGGGATATGGATCTTGCTAGGCTGATGATTCATGCTCAACAGATTGAGGAAGAAAAGTTAAAGGGGGAAAGAGAGGGGAAATAAGAAGGCTAGAATCGGGCAGTTTAACTATGGCCAAACAAAGTTTGAAGGGGGAAATCATTGGCAATTTTAGAGTTGCTCGTCTATGCCAGTGCCATCTTCATCCAGTGCTCCCTCCCTCATAGCTAGGCAGGAGCAGTAGGGTAATACTTCTATCTCCAAATCTCAGAATAGTGTGACTGGAAAACCCAGTTATCCTCCATGTGCTAAGTATGGTAAGAATCATCTTGGTGTGTGTTTATTGGGGCAGAAAGGTTGTTATGGTTATGGTAAGTTGGGACATAGAATCAAAGAGTGTCCTCATACTAAGCAGGGAAACAGGGATGTTCGTCCCTAGACTTAGGCTACTAGCGCACCAGCTTCTCTAGGTCGCCTAGTCCCTCCTCAGGGTGCATCATCCAGCACCGGTGACGGTCAGCGCTAGAATCGATTTTATGCTTTACCATCCCGTCAGGAGTAGGAGAGTTCACCAGATGTTATTACTGATATGCTTCGTGTCTTTTATCTTGATGTTTATGTGTTGTTAGATCCAGGGTCAAATCTCTCTTGTATGACCCCGTTAGTTGCAATAAATTTTAAAGTAGGTCTTGAAAAGCTTCCTAAGCCCTTCTTAGTTTCTACCCCAGTGGGTGAGTCAGTTGTTGTCGAACGAGTCTATAGAAAGGGTCCTATCACTGTCCTTCATAGGATCATATTAGGAGACCTAATAGAGCTAGATATGGTCAACTTTGACATTATTTTGGGTATGGATTAGCTCCATTCCTGTTACACATCTATAGATTGTCGCACCCGAGTGGTGAAATTTTAGTTTCGAGATGAGCCAGTCTTTGAGTGAGAAGGTAATTCAGTGTCTCCCAAGAGTCATTTCATATCCTATCTTAAAGACAAAAAGTTGATATCAAAAGGGTGTATCTATCATCTAGTTCGAGTCAAAGAAACTAAGTCTAAGGCTCTTACAGTTCAGTCAGTCTGAGTAGTCAATGATTTTCCTCATGTTTTCTCGAAGATTTTCCAGGGGTACCTCCCGATAGGGAAATAGAATTTAGTATTGACCTTCTTCCAGATACTCAGCCCATCTCTATTCCTATATATTGTATGGCTCCAGATAAGCTTAAGGAGTTAAAAGAACAACTTAAAGACCTCTTAGATAAAGGTTTCATAAGGAACAATGTCTCTTAATGGGGCGCACCCGTCCTATTCGTGCGAAAGAAAGACGGTTCTTTGCAAATATGCATTGACTATCGTTAGCTGAATAAAGTCACAATCAAAAACTAATATCCTCTTTCTAGGATTGATGACTTATTCGACTAACTCCAGGGTACAATTTATTTCTCCAAGATAGACCTTAGATCCAGCTATCATCAGCTCAGAGTAAGGGAATGTGATGTTCCAAAGACAGCTTTCAGAACCCGTTATGGTCATTTCATGTTTCTAGTCATGTCCTTCGGGTTGACAAATGCCATAGCAGCCTTCATGGACTTGATGAACCGAGTGTTCAAATAGTATTTAGACATATTTGTCATAGTCTTTATTGATGATATTCTTGTCTATTCTCGTAATGAGGATGACCATGCAGACCATCTTAGAATTGCGTTGCAAATTCTTAGAGATCACCAGTTGTTTGCCAAATTCAGCAAATGTGAATTTTGGCTAAGATCAGTAGCTTTCCTCGGTCATATTGTTTCCAGTGATGGCATTAAAGTTGATCCCTAAAAGACAGAAGCAGTAAGAAACTGGCCTAGACCTATCTCTCCGTCAGACATCAAAAGTTTCTTGGGTTTAGCTGGCTATTAAAGACGTTTTGTTGAGGGGTTTTCATCTATTGCATCCCTTATACCTAGATTAACTCAAAATAAAGTTAAGTTTCAGTGGTTAGATTCCTGTGAGAAGAGTTTTCAGGAGTTGAAGAATCGACTTACTTCAGTCCCAGTTTTAGCGTTACCTGATGGTACAGATAGATTCATTGTCTATTGGGATGCTTTTAGAATCTGTCTAGGTTGTGTTTTGATGTAGAGAGGTAAGATTATAGCCTATGCCTCTAGACAACTTAAGCCCCACGAAAAGAACTATCCTACCTATGATCTTGAGTTATTGTTGTATTTGCATTAAAAATTTAGAGGCACTATCTTTATGAGGTGCATGTTGATGTATTTACAAATCACTAAATCTTGCACTATGTGTTCACTCAGAGAGAGTTAAATCTTCATCAGAGAAGGTGGTTAGAATTGTTGAAGGATTATGATATGAGAGTGTTGTATCATCCGGGCAAGGCCAATGTAGTAGCAGATGCCCTTAGTAGACTGTCTATGGGCAGTATTGCTTATGTGGAGAGTGATAAGAGAGAATTAGTTTAGGAAGTTCACCGGTTAGCTAGATTAGGTGTGAGGTTGGTTGACTCAGCTGAAGGGAATGTTTAGGTCTAGAGTAGTTCAGAATCTTCTCTAGTTTCTGAAGTGAAAGAAAAACAGGATAAGGATTCTAGTTTGGTTAAACTGAAGGGTTCAGTTAAAGATCAAAAGATACAGGTTTTCTCCCAAGGGGGAAATGGTGTGTTGAGATACCAAAATAGATTGTGTGTGCCATGTGTTGACGATTTGAGGAAGCGGATTATGTCAGAAGTGCATGGTGCTCATTACTCCATTCACCCAGGAGCCACCAAGATGTACCACAATTTGCGGGAAGTCTATTGGTGGAGTGGTATGAAGAAATATATCACAAAATTTGTGGCTAAGTGTGCAACGTGCAAATATGTTAAGGTAGAGCCCCAAAGACCTGGTGGCACATTGCAGGAATTTGGTATTCCCACTTGGAAGTGGGAAGAGGTGAACATGGACTTTATTACACGATTACCCCATTCGTATCAACAACATAATTCGATATAGGTTATTGTAGACAAATTGACCAAATCAGCCCATTTTTTGCTAGTTCACATGTCCTACATAGCTGAAGATTATGCTAAGTTATATATCAGAGATTTGGTTAGATTGCATGGAGTTCCCTTGTCCATTATCTCATATAGGGGTACTCAGTTTACCTCTCAATTTTGGAAAGCCTTTCAGAAGGGTCTTAGTACCCAAGTTTATCTTAGTTCAACTTTTCATCCACAGATAGATGGTTAGGCAGAGAGGACCATTCAGACTCTAGAGGATATGTTGAGAGCATGTGTTCTTGATTTCAAAGGTAGTTGGGATAACCACTTTCCGTTGATCAAGTTCGCCTACAATAACAGTTACCATTCTAGTATTCAGATGGCCCCGTTTGAGGCTCTGTATAGACGGAGATGTAGATCACCAGTCAGTTGGTTTGAAGTGGGTGAGGCCACTTTGATTGGTCCAGATATTGTGTTTGAAGCCATGGAGAAAGTTCAATTAATTTGAGAGAGATTGAAAACAACTTAGAGTCGTCAGAAATCTTATGCAGACGTAAGAAGAAGAGATTTTGAGTTTGAAGTAGATGATCTTGTGTATTTGAAAGTTTCACCCATGAAGGGGGTAAAATTTGGCAAACAGGGGAATCTTAGTCCCCGATATGTAGGTTCCTATAGGATATTGAGTCGTGTGGGGAAGGTAGCGTATGAGCTTGAGCTACCTGTATATTTGTCATCAGTTCACCCAGTGTTCCATCTACCCTTATTGAAGAAGTGTATGGATGATTTAGCTGTTGTAGTCCCTCTAGAAAACACAGATATTCAGAATAGGCTTTCATACAAAGAACTTCCAATAGAGATTCTTGATCATCAGATCCATAGACTAAAGAATAAAGAAGTTCCCATGGTCAAAGTTCAGTGGCAAAATCAGACTGTTAAGGGTGATACTTGGGAAGCAGAAGAAGACATGCATACCAAGTATCCTCGCCTCTTCTCCATAAACTCAGATTCAGCCTAAGGTAATAGTCTTCCTTAATTCAGTTCTTTTCCAGTCTCATTTCATCCATTTGATTATCTTCATGTCAATTCATGTATTTACAGATTAGATCAGTCGCTCAGTATGCTTTAGATTAAGTCATGCAATTTTGTTTCAGTTGTTCATGCCAGTAAATAGTCTCAGTTCCTCAGTATTCTAAATTTAACTAGTCTCATTCGAGGATGAATGTTCCCAAGGGGGAGATATTATAATATCCCATACTTTTCTTAGTCCCGTTTCGCTCCTAGTGTGTTAAGGGTCAACTTTAAAAATGTATAACTCTTGATACATGTAGAATTTTCTATCTTTAAACCCATAAAATTATAGATAATTGAATCAGCGTTCCAACGATACCAATTTTGCTTAAATCCGATACTCGGTTGAGAAGTTATGATACTTTTAGTGAGAAATAGTAGGCCAACACGATAGCACTACATCACGGTGGAGGGCAGATTCGCAATTGTACATTTTCTAGTGAAGCACCACGATTATATTGCATCACGGTGAAGTCCAAAATCCCACTCGTCCCTTTCCAGTAGCTCACCGTGATTTGCCAGTATCACGCTAAAATTCTCGATGGAACAAATACCGCATCGCAGTGGAGTGCAAAGTGGCACTCGTCCTTTTCCAGTGACATAACGTGATAGCACCGCGTCGCTCCAGAGCCGAAAATAGTACTCGTCTCTTTTCTAGTAAGCCACCGCAATGCCGCCGCATCGCGGTGGAGTGCAAAATCGAGATTTCCAGTTTTGAATTAAATTTCTCAAAGGGTAATCTAGTCATTTTCCAAGCCCCCAAATCATGAAAAACACAAGATTAAACCCATTCTAAGCATTATACGCTCACTTTTCATCAAATTACTCTCCAAGAAACCCTAGAGCTTCAAATTTCAAACCTAAAGAAATCCCAATTTCACCATTCTTTTTCCAAGATAACCCAAAATTCAAGATTTCCAATTCAAGATCTTCAAGAAACAATCTTCAAGAGCACAAATAGAAACTCAAAGTTCAAGCTTCTTCGTTTATTCGCCAATTAAGTATGTGGTGTTATGAACAAGGATAATCCTTCCATCCTTGTGCCCAAAATTAGTTTTAAAGTTAATTTTTACATGAAATTTTATGAAATTCAGTTTAGGGTTTATACCCACTCATCACTATTTGAAGATTATGACATTACAAGTGATTTAGATGTTGAATTACATGTCTACTTTCGTATTTTATGCGTATGACATTAATTTCTAGGTTTAGAATTGAATTATCAATCCTATCATTATTAAGCATGAACTTTATGATGATTTGACATGAATTTGATGCATGGGTTACTAAGCCCTAGTTGAATATTGATATTTCAAGAAGATTATACTTTAAGCACTCTATGATTAGTTATTTTCAGATTTTGATCAAGATTTGATTTTTTGATCTCAACTTAGATATTAGTCTCGTTGTCTCATGATTCGTTCTTGCATAAGTTATCACTTTGCATTTCTGTATGATTGTATCATGAACACTACTCAGCGTGAATCAGTTCCTTATAGTAAGTAAAGGCAAGTCTGCTCAGAAATCAGTTTCCTGAAAAAAGTTCTTAATATTTCAGCTCAGTTATATCCTTTCTTAAAAAAAATATCATGTACACGTTATACCATATATCTAAGGCTTTAACAAGTTCCTATTCATCATTTGAGGACGAATGATTCTAAGGGGGAGATAATGTAACACCCCGTATTTTTGCGCTATAATTCGAACCGTCGTTCCTATGTGTATAAAAATTAATCTCATTATTTGTATGTTAATAAATTCATTATGATCATTATCCTAGTTTATGAAGTTCTCTCGCAGTGAAAAATGTTCATAGAATTTCCTTAGAACAAAGTTGAGCTAAGAACCTTAGATTCGTCCTAAGTTTGGTGTTAGATTCTACAAGGGTCAAATTTGAAAGTGTATTACTTTTAATGTATGTAGAATTTTCCAGCTAAAGATCCACCAAATTGTAGGTAATTGAATCAGCTTTCCAACGATACCAATTTTACCTTAATCCGATACCCAAGTGAAAAGTTATAGCATTTTTTATGTGAGGCAGTAAGCTGCCGCGATTACACCGCTCGGCGGTGCCTATAGCGGTGGAACCAATAGCGCTCAGTGGTAAGCCTCAAAGTTGGGATTGTCCAAAATAGTAGGTCACCGCAATTATATCGCTTAGCTGTGCCTATAGCAGTGGCACCAATAGTGCTCAGCAGTGAGCCTCTAAATTGGAATTTCTGTTGAAACTTTAATTTTGAGGAGCAGTCTTGTCTTTTCTCTATAGCCTCAGGTCGTAAAAGCAACAGATTAGACATCATTCTAATCAAAATATATTCATTATTCACCAAATTTCTCTCCAAGAAACCCTAAAAATTTAACTCCAAGAAATCCAAAGTTTCACCATTCCTTTTCAAGATAATAAAAAATTCAAGTTTTTGGGTTCAAAAACTTCAAGAAGAAGCTTCAAGAACATCATTAGGATTTCAAGGTTCAAGATTCTACATACAATTAATCAAATAAGGTATGTAGGGTTATAACACAAATACTCCTTTAATCCTTATGCCCAAAACTAGCTTTTAAAGTTGAATTTACATGATTTACAATTAGGGTTCATACCCAAAGTATCTTGCTTTGAGTTTATAGATTTATAAAGTGATTGAAGTATGAAAGTGTATAGTTTTCTTGATTTAAATAATTCTCTTTCATGATTTGAATACGATGAGTATGGTTTGAGACATTGATTAAAGATTTCCAAATGAGTTTTAAGCATGACATTGTGATTTTGATTTCATTACCTTGATATTGTTGAAGTATTTCAAGAAGTATATTGAGCTTGAATTTTGTTGTGAATTGATGAGTTTAAAGCATGGGGTTTTAAGCCCTAAGTTTAACTATTGATATTTCAAGAAGATTTTTCCTTGAAGAACCCTATGACTAATTTATATCCAGATTTTGAACAAGCTTTTGATCTTTTGATCCTCAGCTAAGATATGGAATCCACATAGTTAGTTTTAATTACAGTTTAAAACAGACAGACGCATAACTGGTTTTCATTACAAACCCTTATGCTAGTTTAAAGGTGGATTTCCTACAGAATGAGCATACAAATTAAAGGGAGTAGTATTTATCACCGAGTTGGGTATGATTCCAAGGTCTCATGCCTTAGAACTACATGCCACCGTATGTTTTAATACCCCTAGGTGGTTCAGTACAGTGATCACTCTAGCTAGGTTTAATTTTGATGGCTAGGGTAGAACAACTCTACCAACGTGGGTAAGATACGTTGGACTCCATGATAGCTTATATGGTTTATGTCGGTTAGAAGAAAATCCCACTAGAAAGAGTAAAAATACAGATTTTTGAAACTTAGTGTAAAGGCTCTCAAATTTACTCAGATATTGTCTTACATAAGACATCAGTTATCAAATTTTAGCTTTCCGTTTTTATATGATAAATGTGAGTCCTTTTTCGCTTAGCCTACATTATTTGAAAACATAACAAGAGTACAACTTTTAGAACTAAGTATGGTGGCTTACAGGAATTACTCTTATGCTTTACTACTCATGATTTATGATTAGAAAATTTTGATTATTCAAGCCAAGGTGAGTTACTTATATTTAGCATGCAGTTTTTAAAAGTGTGTTTGAATATTGCATTATTGTTTTACTTATGCATTCACCCTATATTCTCAGTACATTCTAAAAGTACTGATCCACATATATGTCTATGTGCTATATTGTTTAATAATGTAGGTACCAGTTCAGTTATATTCCATATATCACGATCAGACAGTTGCAGATTCCAGCCAACAGATGATGAGTCCTCCTACTTTGGGGACTTTAGTTAGATGTTATTTATGTACTTTATTTTCTTACACATGTGTATTGATTAGGGGTAGTAGGAGTCGCGTCCCAGCTACCTATAGTCAGTATAGTAGAGGCTTCATAGACTGTGAGTAGAACTAATGTATTTGATTCCAGTTTTGTTTTGTATAAGCAGATTTGTAATCATTTTTATATAGCTTTGTGTTGATCAGATTTAGAAAAGATGTATCTTCTGCTTATTTCATTCATATTTATGTATTTTATTCAGTTGATCATGCTTTATGCCAGTACAAGAGTTAGCTTGGGATAACGTGTGGTCCTAAGCACTGTATGACGACTAGGGGGTAGTCTTGGGTCATTACAGCTTGAGAGGATCTGAAGTCTTCGCGGGTATTTGTTCTCTTTGTTGGATGACGATATTCGTCTTATGAATTTTTGAGATTCCTTCTAAAAAATTCTACCCCAGTTTCCATTTCCTAGAGTTATATGATCGAGCCGTTGGGGAGCCTACATATCCTGTTGAAGCAGGAATTAGGTCAAACATAGTTCAGGATACTCTAGGAATAGAAAAATCTAATGAGTTGACCGAACCCGAAATAGACCGCATACATATTCCTTTCTTAGAAATTCAGGTCATCACGTAGTTCATATATAAAAAGAATGGATAAAATCTCCTAAAGGGTTGACCGAAGCCGACATAGGCTGCCTACCTATCCCTTTCTTGGGAATTCAGGTCAAACATAGTTTGTACATAAAAGAAATGGACAAATTCTCCTAAGGGGTTGACTAAAGCCAACATAGGCCACCTACGTATCCCTTTCTTGGGAATTCAGGTCAAACGTAGTTCGTAAACACTTGAAAAATAATTCTTTGCCAAATGCTGAATTTTCTTTTTCTGATTGTTGATGGCCTCTTTAGGCTACGTTCCAGATTCTAAATATCTTTTAAGATCATAGTACCGTAGCTTTCCATCAGGCTCCCCTTCGATGTGCGCACAATGTACAGGTTGTTCCTTCAAGCTTATTTTCAAAAAATCAATGTAACTTTTTTCTGGGTGCTGAATCATAGAGGATATAGTAGCCAAAGCATAAAAAAACTCATTTTGTATCCTCGCGATATGTCTGAAATCACTTCCTTGAATATTCCTCACAAATCCTACACCATCTCTACGTAAGGAGTAATATTGGAGTTCTTTACCACCCATTTCCCCCGTACCCGGTGAATCAACAAATCTGAGTCTCCGATAACTAGGAATTCACAAACACCTATATCAAGTTCCAACTCGAGACCTAAGATGCAAGCCTTATATTCAACCATGTTATTGCTACATGGGAAGTGCAACTTAGCAGTTGCTGGATAGTGCTGGCCTGTTTCTGACACCAAAACCTCTCTAATTCTTGAGCCATTTAAGTTGACCACTCCATTAAAGAACAATCTCTATCCGGGGGAGATCTCTGCAATGCCTTCTCCTACGAATAGAATCTACTCATCTAGAAAGTAAGTTTGAAGTGACTCGTACTTATTATAAACTAGATTCTCAGCTAAATAATTTGCTAAGGATTTCCCCTTGATTGTATTTTGAGTCGCATACACGATGTCGAACTTACTCAGTAACATTTGCCACTTGTCTAACTTTCACGTAGGCATGGCTTTATGGAATATACTTTAATGTATTCATTCTGGAAATTAGATATGTTGTGTACGAGGATAGATAATGCCTCAACTTTCGTGCGACCCAGGTCAAAACACAACACGTCCTTTCTACAAGAGGGTAGCGATCCTCATATGGCATAAACCTTTTACTCAAGTAGTAGATGGATTTCTCTTTCTTACTGGTCTTATCATGTTTCCTAAGGACACACCCAAAAGCCTTGTCTGAGATGATAGGTAATGAGATAATGGACTTCTTTCCCTTGGTGGAACCAAAACAGGCGGAGCAGACAGGTATTCCTTGATTCTGTCAAAAGCTTTTTGACATTCTATAGTCCACTCATTCAATGCATCTTTCTCCAACATCTTGAGAATTAGCTCACTTATGACTATTGATTGGGCAATAAACTTGCTAATATAATTTAAATGACCCAGGAAACTCATAACCTCTTTCTTGGTCCTTGGCGGCGGTAAATCCTAAATTGTCATGATCTTGGAAGGGTCTAGCTCAATACCCCTTGTGCTGACTATGAACCCCAGTAATTTCCCAGCTGGCACACCGAAAGCACACTTATCAGGATTCACCTTCAAGTTGTACTTTCTTAGTCTATTGAAGAACTTTTATAGATGCGTCAGATGATTTGAACTCTTGTGGGATTCTATAATTACATCATACACATACACCTCAATTTCCTTATGAATAATGTTATGAAAAATCATTGTCATTGCCCTCAAGTATGTCGCACCAACATTCTTAAGACAAAACGACATTACCCTTTAATGATAAACACCCCAGGGTGTAATGAAAGTCGTCCTTTCTGTATCTTCCTCATCCTATTAATATTCGATGATACCCGATGAAATAATCTATGAAAGACTATATTTCATACTTTGCACAATTATCAATGAGGATGTTGATGTTGGGTAGTGGAAAATTATCTTTGGGACTAGCTCTATTCATATCCCTGTAGTCAACACAGATTCTGATCTTGTCATTCTTTTTTTTGGAACTGGAATAATATTGGCTAGCCATATTGGATGTATTGTGACCTCCACAACCTTTAATTTGTCATTTATTCCTTGATTTTACTAGATAGACATCGAACTTGGTCATTGTCCCCCTGGTCTACCTCCTCGATTTTCTTTAGGTTAGGTCTTCTTGATTCTCAAACTCTTTGGCTCCTCTAATGATTGTTCTGGGGCTATTGTCTCCCATTCATCATTATCTTTTTTCACTTTTCTCTTGATATGACATGGCATTGATAGGTTTAAAATTATCGTTACTCATCTGTGCTACCACTAATTTGTGGAGGGTTAAATTTTATTTTTTCGTTTATCCTATTGATCGGGGAGTAATAAGTGAAGTGAAAGTCCAATCCAATAACATTTCCTCCAATTCTTCTTTCTTGATCCCAGTTGTCTTGGGAAATTTTTCTCATGTTACCATCACACTTGTTCCTATTCCATCCTCGAGACCATCGCTTATAGGTTTTGAAAAATGGCTGGTAGAATTCAGTTTTACTACTAGTCATTTTTTCTTTCCTGTAACAAAGCTATAGTCAAGAGAAAAATCTTTATTCACTTTGATTTAGTGAAGTAGGGACATTTTATGCCAACACATAGTAGTTTCTTTACCTGCAAAGTAAAAACAACTCAAAGGCTAATATGTTAGATTTTGTTAGTAATAAGCAAAATGATAAGGCAGGAAGTAAACACATAAGGTTGTTTCTCATCTCTTGCGAATTGATCCATGGAGTAATGATGACTCGAGAATTTCAATGAACAAGATTTTGCTCATTGATATAAACAAATTAAAGTTATCAGGAAGGTTTAACTCTTCTTCTTTTCGACCTTATCTCTTCTTTTAATAAAGTGGAGGACAATAGAGTTTTTAAAGATAGGGGTTGGGCCGAAAGGCTGCCTATATATATCACGGAGGAGAAATCAGGACCTACATAGTTCGAATATATGATGGATTCTTCTGAGTCCATAGTCAACCTTTCTAAAATGGTAGCGATCTTTTAGGAATTTTTAAGAATGATTGCAGATTTTTCTGAGAGACTTGAGAGACCTAGAGTATGTTTGGATGGACTTTTGTATAATGGGTATATTTCTGCTTAGGGTGTTCTTTGAAAAATGGGATTGGATCAATTCGACTTTGATTCAAATCAACATAACATGTATAAGCACATAATGCAGTTATATTACATGAGATATTGTAATAAACGTTCATCCTAATTGGGTGACCCTTTTGAGCCAAGGATTGGGATAACGTATTTGAAGGAAGCATATGTTTTTTAAAACAATCCATTATCCCCCCAAAACCTCCATAGGTATACACGAAGGGCATAAATGCTTACAAAAGTTGCACAAAAAGGATACAATCTTTAGGGAAAAGGAAAATAACATAAGAAAAAGAACAATGTCCCGCGCAAGAAATAGTAGCTCCTGGACATTCCTTCATCGGCCTTCACCCTCTTAGCTTTGTCCACTTCTTGTCATATGAGATATCTATTGATGATCAAGTGATTCCTATATAACTATGCTCTATACTCATAGGACATTAGTCTGGGAAATCATGCAATTGTCCAAATCGATCAATCATCAACTTCTTGCTTGACTCATTTTAATTCCTCCATCAATTAGTGTATGATTGAGGCATCCTTAAACAAAAGTAAGCAAAACAAGCCTTACCTCTATCCCAAAGGATAATGGATTAGATTAAATAATATATATTTCTTTAACACATAAATATGATTCATCATTAATTGACTCGTGGTCAATAGACTCAACATAATTTTTAGTGGGCCCAACACCCTCTCGGGCATTGGGTCATCCAAGGCTCATACCTAAATGAGGGTTTTAGTTTAGCTCTATCCTGGGTGTCTAGAGTGGGTTTGTACATAGGTTTTAAAGCGAAAAACTTGGGTTTGGAAATATAAACAGCCTCCGACCGCCTAACGTGCTGGTAAACCATCGTAGTCCCAAAACTTGATTTAGAGTTGATCAACAGGGTACGGGACATCCACGAAACCCCAAATTAGTTTAATAATTATCATGCAAGATTATGCAATGAAATGCAACAGTTAAATTTCGCAGAATTTAAACATATGAGCACATAAACAGTTTAATAATTAGTCAAGAAGCTAATTCAAATATTTGGTTAGAACCTAGTTAAAATTCTCCAGTGGAGTCGCCATTTCTGTTTTGCCCTTTTTTTGATTTTGAAGGGTTGAAAAATATTGATTTTGACTTTTTAAACTATTTCAAAACTTTAAAGAAAATTTTGAAACAATCTAAGAAATTACAGAGTCGCCACTTAATTTATTTGAAAAGAAATTAAGAAAACTTTTTAGGAAAATCCTAAGTCTTAAAACAGAAAAAGACTTAGGCTTTTAAGAAAATCCCAGATAAAAGGTTCTTATTAACATCTTATGAAGGTTTATAAGACACCTAAAATATCCGCTAACTTGCGGTTATTCGAACTATTTGAAAACCACCTTTGACTAACTTTGAAATAGAGAAGTTGGTTTTTGAAAAGAAAGTGATTTTAGGAAAAGACTTGTATAAAATAAATTTTGACGACTTAGTAGGGAATTTAACTAAGTGTAAGAAAACTAATAACAATTTGCATATAAAGGGGAATGGGGAGACTAAAAGACTTAAACCATTAGGCCCAAATCCAAACCCTGTCATAAGCTAATTTGGGCTTTTGACCCATCTTCACCTGTCCTAATCTAAATACTTGGACTTTTGGCCCATAACCCGCTTCACCTATATTAATTTACAACTTTGGCTTCGAGGCCCAAATCAATGAACAAATAGATAAATAAATAAATAATTAAAAAAATAAGATAATAATAAAAAATCGAGACTTTTCAAGTCTCTTAGCGACCTCATCAATAGGTTTTGACCCATTTTCCTTCTTCCATCTTCTTGCACCCACACGCCATATAATCAACATTGAACTTAAACGTCGGACTTGAATAAAAAAGGTAGGACTCATTGGTCCATTATAAAATGCAAGAAGAGAGGAGTCCATCTAGTCTCGAGATATTTTTTGCATGTAAAGAAAAGATAAAAAAATTAATATACATTCAAGGCATAAAAGTTACATATTTCAAAGCAAAAGAAAATATTAAGAACCAATTTTTGAATGACAATGATAAGTACACTTGCACACGTATAACAAGAATGAGATTCAACAGATAAAATGCAAAGCAAAGACCCCTACTTACATGCTTCATGATTTATATTTATATTAAGAATGGACTAAGGTAAAAGGAAGAAGGTCATATTCAATCAGTTAATGCGAGAACAAACAACGTAATCTTGCGAAAGTAAAGGTATGAGGCAATAAGAAAAATATCCACGACTTCTAAAATTGAAAAAACATAGACACTAATCCATATAACAAAATAAATGAAAGGCTAACTTTTCAAGAAAGGGAATATTTAAATTTCAATTAAGGCGACATTAACGAATATTCATACATCTAAATTACAACAAACATTTTAGGAAAAAATGTGTAATGACCTATGGTTTATATTTTTAAGACATCGTTGATTCTCGTTTGATATTATGAATCAAAGAGAGACATGAATCAAGTCTTTATACACACAAAGAGCACATATAACAATTTGAAGTAAGAAAATTAGAATAAACGTTTAGCATCTCTAAAGTGAAATATCGTTCAACAATCATTCTATGCATGACAAAAATATCTAAATAATTCTATTTAGCCACAAAAGTCCGAACTTTCTCATCATTTTGACAAGATAATATGTGAACAAAAGAGGAATAAACATCTTGGATGGAAAATAAAGCTAGCACTTCATCTCTTATATGAGAATTTTGAAATCCTTTAAAATAATTAGCTAGCAAATGACAAATTCTTGACTTAACCAATTACTATTTTTATTAAGGCGAAACAAACAATAGTAACTATTTTTCAAACATAAAAGAAACAACTTTAAATGCTATAAAAAAACATATTTATCAACAATGAATGTAAAGAAGGCATGGGTACGTCTTTTGAGCAAAGATCAAAATTTTATACATAATAATCAAAGAATAAAGCGAAAAGGCAAAACAGTCAATATTAACTATTATTTTAACATAAAGGAAATAACTTTACATGCTAAAAACAAACATATCCACCAACAGTGAGTTTAAACAAGACATAAGTATGTTTTTTAAGCAAAGATCAAAAATTTATCCATAGTAATCAAAGAATAAGGTCAAAAGGCGAAACAATCAATATTAACTATTCTTTTCAACATAAAGGAAATAACTTTACATGCTAAAAATAAACATATCCACCAACAATGAGTTTAAACAAGAAATGGGTATATTTTTTAAGCAAAGATCAAAACTTTATCCATAATAATCAAAGAATAAGGTCAAAAGGCGAAACAATCAATTTTAACTATTCTTTTCAACATAAAGGAAATAACTTTACATGCTAAAAATAAAAATATCCATCAAAAATTAGTTTAAAAAGGCATGAACACCTTTTTTAAGCAAAGACTAAAACTTTATCCATAATAATCAAAGAATAAAGCCAAAGAAACACGTTCAATGATTGCTAGATAATTTTTACACCATGAACGTGAAAATAATCATAATATCAATACCACAACATTCTATGGACTTCAAGGCTGTCTACAATAAACAATCCCTACAAACACAATTACAACTATGAACTATGAAGAAGAAGGAAAAGAAGAAGAAAACGATAATAAAACTAAATAGGAAAAAATGTGTTTACCTTTTTTGGGGCAGCCAAATGGAACTTCAAGCTTTCTTTGGAGTCTTGATCACCACTGGATAACAATCTTTTGAGAACCCCGATTAGACTACCGCTTGAAAATTTCTACTAAAGAAAAGAAATTTATCTATTTGCTCAAAAGTTTTTTCCACTCTTTGAGACTTTTTCCTTTTCAGAATTCATTTTTTTCTTCCCTTTAGAACTTGGACTTTCTACCACAATAGTGGTAGTATTTATAGGAAAGGATAGGGATCCAATAATATTAATCCACCAATGTGGGAGAAAGTATTTAAGGGTATATTTGGAATTTCAAAAATTAAAGATAAGGTGAGATGGAAGATAAGGTGGGGGAAATTGTACAATGTATTTCAATTTTTGAATTTTAAAATTGAAAAAAGTACAAGGTTGAGGGAAAAGTGTACAATTGTAATGCCCCGATTTTTCTGAATCGGAATGCTTCACGGTGCTTATGACCCCAAAGGATCACAAACTAACCCATGACTGATATATGTACCTGTACACTGCAATATATAACGTAATAATGCAGAAAACATAAACATGTTGGCCATAAGGTTCAACTGAATAAAGAATCTGTCAAAATATAATATCCATATGGGTGAAAGATACCCAAAACAGCTGAAAACTGAATCAAATCTGAACTTAAGTCTGAATACTGAATCTGAAAGCCTCTAAGTACTGTCTGAATAAGGAGTTGAAGGAACATGTCTCCAACTAACTCCATAAACTGATAACTGGCTAAAATAATAATGAATAAATCAAATCATATTATCCTCGAATGAAGAGGACTCACTGAATCTTTGCGACTGGAAATGCTACTGCTACTGCTGCTGCTATCTGGAGCTCGTGTCTCTGAACCTATGGTGTAATATGAAAAGAAATCACCATAGCACAAATACGTTAGTGCGAGGGAATGCACTGAGTATACGAGTAAGGTGGGCTAAATATAAACAGGGTTTACATGCATGAACAATGCTAACTGTCTGACTGATATGAACGTAAGAGTACAAACATGTATACATAGTAACTGAAATCGTGGGTGGATGATAGCTAGTTCTGTATGCTAATACATGGTTTACTGATGGCTAACATGACATATACTGAAATTTTAATAACATGGGTGACTGTATCTGACAATCCTAAATCTGATGGAACTATTTGATTTCCATACTGTAACTGAGTCTGACTGTATCTGACAGTCCTGATATACTAAAATCTGAAGACCAATCTGAGTTCATTTACGGAGACTGATTCTGAAACTGTGGGAGGTAGTTTTTTAACCGACATGCCCCAATAACGCATATAGTTAAGTTGGGGTCCAATCTCTGCCCCGACTGGAGAGTTGTCAATACCGCACCACTGGTAAGGACAGTTGTGGGTGACTCTTAACTGGAAGGTATTCAAAAGGAGAATGGTGGGAACCCTAAACTGACAAGTTAAGCCACATCATCAAACCTAATCTGATAGGCTAAGATGTCTCAACCTACGCTGGCTATGTAGTTCTGGAACACAAGGATGACTGCTAAGAATCACACCCTAAACTGGTAGGTGAGTTCCCATCCTTGGGTTCACTCAGTGCTAACTTCTACTAAACATGATTCAACTGACTGTACATGGACAGATTAACTGACTTTCGTTGACTGACGGAGTAGTACTATTATCCGAGAGTTAACTGAGATCATGAGATTTCTGAGGTTTCCTGAGTCACATAACTGACTGAGTTCTATAGATTATAGCTTGACCGAGATTATCGTGACAACATGACATGGCTCTAGGCACACAACTATGTTTTTTGGGTACGAATACCCCCAGGACTCGATAGAAGGAAACTGACACACATGACATGACTTGATCACAAGATTTGAGTCCACAATTCATAATATCATAAGTAGGGGATATCATATTTCATATAGTTATTCAACATCTTAAACATTGTAGGGAATGCATGGATATATTTTGTGTACATAATGTATATCTCCATTATCTTACATACTTCATACCACCACAATAGCAACACATGAAAAGCATGGAATTCATATTGAAGTATATAGCTAACATGGACTTGTCATTTAGACATGATAGAACCATACAAACATGAATTTCTAGCATCCTAAGCATTTTATCAAACACCTTGCATGCATTTAAGGCATAGGTGGGTTTCATACTTGCACCATATTAAACCACCTAAATTTTATGGTTTTCAATTAACAAACATATATATTCCATGAAAACACCTTTAGACATCACATTGAAATTTAAACAACAATTGTCAACATGTACATACTCATATCACCATAAAAAGTTTACAAAATAATATTTAAAACATGGTTCTTGAGATCTATGAATGGATTGGATCCATATATGAACACTACACATACCTTAGAAAGGAAACCTTGATGATTTGCTGGAGAGTTCTTCGATTGGGAAACTTAATTCTCAATTATCTTGGAAAAAGGCTTGAATCTTGCTTTTGAGAGATGAGTTTGATGGAAACCCTAATATTGTGGTTGAGACCATAAGAGAGGGTTTTTGAGATGCTTAACTGAAGAAAAATGGGAAAAATTATGCCTCTTTAGGGTTATAAGTCGTGGAAGGTGAAGAAAATGACCAAAATACCCTTATGAAATAAATTCCCAGTTGCTGAAAAATCATAGCCGACGACCTTCGTGATAGGGCGTCACAAATGTGACAAGCTATCACGAATGTCATCACTTAGGAGCTGGTTTTTACCTAAGGCTGACGACCTTCGTGATAGGGCGTCACAAATGTGATAAGCTATCACGAATGTCGTCACACTGTTTCCAGCCTGACATGCTGGAGTAAAATAGGAATAACTCTTTGCTACGATATTGGATTTAGGCAAAATTGGTATCGTTGGAAACATAATTAAATTATCTATCTATTGATAGGTCATGAGATAAAAAATTCCAAGTATAATTAGAGATATGCTAGTTTGAAGTTGACTATACCAATATCCTTCTCAAGAATTTAATTGGTAAGGAATGTTTTGATTCGTCTGATAGCTGGGAGTTATTTGAAGCCTTAATATACATCTAATTTAATCATAAAACTATAAAAGAACCATGATGTACTATGCATGAGATTGGTACATGGATCTAATATTGGTTTGGATTTTTCGTGGTATTACAGTATCTCCTCCTTGGAAACATTCATCCTCGAATGCTGACTGGTTGAGAGGGGAGAAAAGATAAAATGATGCATAAACTAATCATGCTCAACTGGCACATTATTTTAGGACTGAATTGAATTCTAAACTGAATATAGCCCAACTAAACATGCATATCTGATGCATGACTGATAAGCTGAACTCATGAATGCATGACTGATGTTCGGATGAACTAAAATTTCTCGCAATGAGAATGCATATCTGATGCGTGATCGCTTGACTAAACTGAAACATGATTGCATGATAAGCTATGCACTGATACTTGATACCAATTTTATACTGGAATTTTGAACATGTAACTGAATAGGCTTAAGGAAAATGGTTACCTCGAGCTAAGTATGAATTAGCGGAGAAAATATGAGGGTACTTGGTTCGCTTGACTGCTTCTGCTTCCCATGTAGCTCCCTTCATGGAATGATTCCACCAAAGAACCTTGACTAGAGGGACTTCTTTGTTCCTCAGCCTACGAGTCTGATAGTCAAGGATTTCGACTGGAATCTTTTCATAAGAGAGGCTATTCTGAATGTCAACGCTCTGAATAGGGACTACAACTGCTGGGTCACCTATGCACTTCTTGAGCAAAGAGACATGGAAGACTGGATAAACTGAGGCTCGATCTAAAGGTAATTCGAGATCATAGGCTACCTTGCCGAAGCGACTTAGAATCCTGAAGGGACCGACATATCGGGGACTGAGCTTTCCCTTATTTTAGAATCTCTTAATTCCCTTCATGGGAGAGATCTTGAGATAGACATAGTCATCGACCTTGAATTCAAGATCCTTTCTATGAATATCCGCATAAGACTTCTGTCGGATCTAAGCAACCCGGAGTCTTTCTCTGATCAATTAAACTTTCTCTAAGGCATCGAATACTAAGTCAGGCTCTATGACTGTGGCCTCACTAACTTTGAACCTACCGATCGAAGACTTACATATCCTACCATAGAGAGCTTCGAATGGAGACATCTGAATACTGGATTGATAGCTATTGTTGTATGCGAACTCAATCAAAGACAAGTGGTCATCCCAGCTTCCCTTGTAATCAATTGCACATGCCCTTAGCATATCTTCTAGAGTCTGAATGGTCCTTTCTGCTTGACCATCTATCTGAGGATTAAACGCTGTACTGAGATAAACTTGGGTACTAAGACCCTTTTGGAGTGATTTCCAGAAGTGAGAGGTGAACTGGGTACCTCTATCTGAGATGATAGATAGTGGAACATCGTGTAATTTGACCAACTCCCTAATATAGAGTTTGGCATAATCCTCTGCTGAGTAAGAGTTATGAACTGGAAAAAAATAGCTGACTTGGTCTTCTATCTACAATGACCCAAACTGAATCACGTTGATGACGTGTTCTAGGCAAACCCATCACAAAGTCCATGTTCACTTCTTCCCACTTCCAAGTAGGAATAGTGAACTCCTACATGGAACCACTAGGTTTCTGATGCTCTATCTTAACCTGCTGACATATAGAGCACTTAGCCACAAACTCTGCAACGTCTCTCTTCATCCCACTCCACTAATAGATCTCTTTCAAGTCGCAGTACATCTTAGTGGCCCCTGGATAAATAGAGTATCGCGCACCATACGCTTCTGCAAGAATTCACTGCCTCAAGTCATCTACACTGGGAACACACAGACGACCTTGACAACGAAGAACAGCATCTCCCCCTTGGGAGAAAACCTCTACTTCCTGACTTTGAACTGACTCTTTTATCTTGATAAGGCTAGGATCCCTATCTTATTTCTCTTTCACCTCGTAAACTAGAGATGACTCTGAACTACTCTGAATACATACACCACCCTCTGAAGAGTCGACTAAGCGAGCGCCTAGTCTTGCAAGCTGATGAATCTCCTGAGCTAATTTCTTCTTACTATCCTCAACATGGGAAACACTACCCATGGACAATCTACTAAGTGTGTCGGCCACTATATTGGCCTTGTCAGGATGATAAATGACACTCATATCATAATCCTTCAAGAGCTCTAACCACCTTCTCTACTTCCTGACTCTGAACTGACTCTTTTAGCTTGACAAGGCTAGGATCCCTGTCTTGCTTCTCTTTCACCTCGGAAACTAGAGATGACTCTGAACACATACACCACCCTCTGAAGAGTCAACTAAGCAAATGCCTAGTCTGGCAAGCTGATGAATCTCCTGAGCTAATTTCTTCTTACTATCCTCAACATGGGAAACACTACCCATGGACAGTCTACTGAGTGCGTCGGCCACTACATTGTCCTTTCCAGGATGATAAAGGACACTCATATCATAATCCTTTAAGAGCTCTAACCACCTTCTCTGACAAATATTGAGATATTTTTGGGGAAAGACATGATGAAGGCTCTTATGATCTGTGAAGACGTCTACATGAACACCGTATAGATAATGCCTCCAAATCTTTAAGGCAAAGATAACTGCTGCTAACTCAAGGTAATGAGTAGGATAATTCTTCTCAGGGGGCTTGAACTGTCTAGAGGCATAGGCTATGACTCTACCATGCTACATAAGGAAATAACCTAAACCTACTCTGGATGCATCACAATATACTACGAATCCATCGGAACCATCGAGAAATGCTAAAACTGGAGCTGAGGTGAGTAGAGTCTTCAACTCCTGAAAACTCTTCTAGTAAGGTTTTGACCACTGAAACTTGACCTTCTTCTGAGTCAATCTGGACATAGGAGATACAATAGAATAAAATCCCTCGACAAACCGTCTGTAATAACCAGCCAAACCCAAGAAACTCCTGATATCTAATGGAGAGAAAGGGCGAGGCTAGTTTCTTACCGCTTTAGTTTTCTGAGGATCTACCCAAATGCCATCACTGGAAACAATGTGTCCAAGGAATGCTACTTATCTTAGCAAAAATTCGCACTTACTGAACTTGTCGAACAATTGGTGATCCCTGAGAGTCTGAAGAACAATTATGAGATGGTCTGAATGATCACGCTCTGTGTGAGTAAAGACCAGAATATCATCTATGAAGACTATGATGAATGTGTCCAAGTACTGCTTTAACACCCAGTTCATCAAGTCCATGAAAGCAGCAGGGGCATTGGTAAGACCAAATGACATAACTAGAAATTCAAAGTGACCATACCGAGTATGAAAAGCTGTCTTCGGGATGTCACATTATCTAACTCTGAGCTGATGATAGCCTGATCTGAGGTCTATCTTGGAGAAATAACTAGCACCCTGAAGTTAGTCAAACAAGTCGTCTATTCTAGGCAGCGGATACCTATTTTTGATCATGACTTTGTTGAGCTGACGGTAATCAATACACATTCTGAGAGAATTGTCTTTCTTGTGCATGAATAAGACTGGAGCACCCCATGAGGATACACTGGGCCTGATAAATCCCTTATCTAAGAGATCCTTTAACTAATCTTTCAGTTCCTTGAGTTCTGCTGGTACTATTCTGTAAGGTGGAATAGAAATAGGCTGAGTATCTGGGAGAAGGTCTATGCCAAAGTCTATTTCCCTTTCGGGAGGAATGCCTGGAAGATCTTCGGGAAAGACATCTGAATATTCATTAACCACTGGGACTGATTTGATACTGGGAGATTTATAACTGGAATCCTTATCATGCACGAGATGATACATACACCCCTTAGAAATCATTTTCCTTTCCCGAAGGTAGGAAACAAGATGACCCCTGAAAGATGAAGTGCTACCCTTCCACTCTAGGACGGGCTCATTTGGGAACTGAAATTGAACCATCTTGTTTCTGCAGTCGACTATGGCATAGAAGAAATGAAGCCAATCCATGTCGAGAATAACATCAAAATCAGTCATCTCTAACTCGACTAAATCTGCTGACGTGGATTTCTGAAATATCATAATCAGGTAGTTCCTGTATACTCGCCGAGCTATGATGGTTTTACCCACTGGGGTAGAGACTGAAAAGGGCTCTGCTGAAATTTCAGGACTGATTCCAAAATCACCTGCTATGTATGGAGTGACAAAAGACAAGGATGCACCTGGGTCTAGCAAAGCATAAACATGAACATGGAAAATCTGTAACGTACCAGTAATGACATCAGGAGAATTTTCTTGTTCCTGTTGGTTCTGAAGAGCATAGAATCTATTTGGGCGTTGCCCACTAGTAGCACTGGAAGTGGCATCCTACTGGTTCGGGCGATCAGACTGAGCTGTGGAACAATTCTGCTAACACTGAGGGCCTAGATGAGGACACTCCCTAATCTTGTGGCCTGGTTTACCACAACCAAAACAAATATAACTATCGGCTCTACAAATACCCTTGTGGTTCTTACCACAAGTCTGACAAAGGGGATTTGTTTGGGCACTGCTAACACTGCCCTGAGATTTAGAGCCTGGTGCTCTGTCTCTATTACTGTCCCTGAACATTGGCACTGGGGCACTAGTGGAGGAAGGGGTTGTAATTACTGACTTAGGAAAAAACTACGAACGATTTCCTCCGTCTGATTTGGGCTGAGCAAAACAAAAACTGCCTGATCTTTCTCTCTTGTTATGCCTATCCCTCGTCTTAACCTTCTGCTCCTCTATCTGTTGAGCTTGGGTCATGAGCCTGGCTAAAGTCATATCACTATTCAGTATCGCAAACCTACACTCATTTACCACGCTATCATTCACCCCTGACACGAACTTGCTCACCTTAGCCCTGTTGTCTGCAACCACATGAGGGACATATCTGGCTAGCTGAGTAAATCTAAGAGAATACTCTCTAACCGTCATATTTCCCTTCCTGAGATTAATGAACTCAAGAACTTTGGCCTCTCTCAGCTCTTAGGGAAAGAATCTGTCTAAGAAAGCCGTGACAAATTCTTTCCAGTCAATAGGACCTACATCCTCTAACTTTTTTGCTAACCACTGCTTGTACCAACTATGAGCGACATACTGCAATTGGTATACGGCTAACTTGACACTCTAAGAAGATGTGACTTCCATGATATAAATGACCTTCTGGACTTGGTCAATGAATTCCTGAGGATCCTCGTCTGGCTTAGACCCAAAGAAGGACGGAGGGTTCATTCGGGTGAAGTTTTGAATCCTAGATGCTACTGAATTGGCCACTAGGTTGGCTAGAACGACTGTTGGTCGTTCATTCTGGGCAGCTACAGACTGAATAAAAGTGGTAAATGCGGTCCTGAACTCCGCATGAGAAATATGTTTGCCTAAAGGATCTTCGGGCTGAGGAGCTGGCTGATTTCTTCTCTTTGGAGGCATGTTTCTAAAATAAGAGAAGAGTGGATTAGACTGAGAGACAGACTTGAAATTATGTTTACTAGCACAACATGAATACTGAAGAAAACAAACTATTCCTAAAACATCTCATAACCTCCTGTACATAAATGTGGCGCGCAACACACCCATGTACAAGACTTTACTAGATGCGGCTTTCAGACTTCCTAGGACTCTATTGAACCTTAGGCTCTGATACTAAGTTTGTAACGCCCCGATGTTTTTGAACTGGAATGCTACACGATGCTTATGACCCCAAAGGATCACAAGCTAACCTATGACTGATATCTGTACCTGTACACCGCAATATATAACGTAATAATGTGGAAAACATTAACATGTAGGCTGTAAGGTTTAACTAAATAAAGAATCTGTCAAAACATAATATCCATATGGGTGAAAGAAACCCCAAAAAGATAAAAACTGAATCAAATCTGAACATAAGTCTGAATACTGAATCTGAAAGCCTCTAAGTACTGTCTGAATAAGGATTTGAAGGAACATGTTTCCAACTAACTCCGTAAAATGATAACTGGCTAAAATAATAATGAATAAATCAAATCATATTGTCCTCGAATGAAGATGACTCACTGAATCTCTGCGACTGGAAATGCTACTGCTACTGCTGATCTGGAGCTCGTGTGTTTGAACCTATGGTGTAACATGAAAATAAAGCACCATAGCACAAATGCGTCAGTACGAGGGAATGTACTGAGTATACGAGTGAGGTAGGCTAAATATAAATAGGGTTTATATGCATGAACAATGCTAACTGTCTGACTGATATAAACGTAAGAGTACAAATATATATACATAGTAACTAAAATCGTGGGTGCATGATAGCTAGTCCTGTATGCTAATACATGGTTTACTAATGGCTAACATGACTAATACTAAAATTTTGATAACATGGGAGACTGCATCTGACAATCCTGAATCTGATGGAACTATCTGAGTTCCGTACTATAATTGAGTCTGACTGTATCTGACAGTCCTGATATACTAAAATCTAAAGACCTATTTGAGTTCATTTACTGAGACTAATTCTGAAACTGTGGGAGGTAGATGTTTAACCGACATGCCCCAATAACACATATAGCTAAGTTGGGGTCCAATCTCTGCACTGACTGGAGGGGTGTCAATACTACACCACTGGTAAGGACAGTTGTGGGTCACCCTTAGCTGGCAAGTATTCAAAAGGAGAACGGTGGGAACCCTAAACTAATAGGTTAAGCCACCTCATCAACCCTAATCTGATAGGCTAAGATGTCTCAACCTACGCTGGCTACGTAGTTCTGGAACACAAGGATGACTGCTAAGAATCATACCCTAAACTGGTAGGTGAGTTCCCATCCTTGGGTTCACTCGGTGCTAACTTCTACTCCCATCTGAAGAGACTAAACATGATTCAACTGACTGTTCATGGATAGATTAACTGACTTCCATTGACTGACGAAGTAGTACTATTATCTGAGATTTAACTGAGATCATGAGATATTTGAGGTTTCCTGAGTCACATGACTGACTGAGTTCTATAGATTATAGCTTGACTGAGATTATCATGACAACATGACATGGCTCTAGGCACACATCTATGTTTTTCGGGTACGAATACCCCCAAGACTCGATAGAAGGAAACTGACACACATGACATGACTTGATCACAAGATTTGAGTCCATAATTCATAATATCATAAGTAGGGGATATCATATTTCATATAGTTATTCAACATCTTAAACATTGTAGGAAATGCATAGCTATATTTTGTGTACATATTGTATATCTCCATTATCTTACATTCTTCATACCACCTCAATAGCAACACATGAAAAACATGAAATTCATATTGAAGTATATAGCTAACTTGGACTTGTCATTTAGACATGATAGAACCATACAAACATGAATTTCTAGCATCCTAAGCATTTTATCAAACACCTTGCATGCATTCTTTAAGGAATAAGTGGGTTTCATATTTGCACCATATTAAACCACCTAAAGTTCATGGTTTTCAATTAACAAACATATATATTCCATGAAAAACCTTTAGACATCACATTAAAACTTAAACAACAATCGTCAACATGTACATACTCATATCACCATAAAAAGTTTACAAAATAATATTTAAAACATGGTTCTTGAGCTCTATGAATGGATTGGATCCATAGATGAACACTACGCATACCTTAGAAAGGAAACCTTGATGATTTGCTGGAGAGTTCTTAGACTGGGAAACTTAATTCTCGATTATCTTAGGAAAAGTCTTGAATCTTGCTTTTGAGAGATGAGTTTGATGGAAATCCTAATCTTGTGGTTGAGAGCGTAAGAGAGGGTTTTTTAGATGCTTAAATGAAGAAAAATGAGAAAAATTATGCCTCTTTAGGGTTATAAGTCATGGAAGGTGAAGGAAATGACCAAAATACCCTTATGAAATAAATTCCCAGTTGCTGAAAAATCATAGCTGATGACCTTCGTGATAGGGCGTCACAAATTTGATAAGCTATCACGAATGTCGTCACTTAGGAGCTAATTTCTGCCTAAGGCTGACGACCTTCGTTATAGGGCGTCACAAATGTGATAAGCTATCACAAATGTCGTCACACTATTTCTAGCCTGACACGCTGGAGGAAAATAGGAATAACTCTTTGATCCGATATCGGATTTAGGAAAAATTAGTATAGTTGGAAAGATGATTCAATTATCTATCTGTTTATAGTCCATGATCTAAAAAATTCCAAGTATAATGAGAGATATTATCGTTTGAAGTTGATGATACCAATATCCTTCTCAAGAATTCTATCGGTAAGGAATGTTTTGATTCGTCTGATAGCTGGGAGTTATTTGAAGCCTTAATATATATCTAAATTACTTATAAAACTATAAAAGATCCATGATGTACTATGCATGAGCTTGGTACGTGTTTCTAATATTGGTTTGGAGTTTTCGGGGTATTACAATAATTTAGTACAATTTTTGAATTTTAAAATTGAAAAAAGAACAAGGTTGAGAGGGAATTGTACAATGTAGTACAATTTTTGAGTTTCAAAATTTAAATTTGGAAAAAAGACATGGTTGAGGAGGAATTGTACAATGTAGTATAATTTTGAATTTTAAAATTGGAAAAAGGATAAGGATGTAGGGGAATTGTACAATGTAGTACAATTTTTGAATTTCAAAATTGAAAAAGGACAAGATTGAGGGGGAATTGTAAAATGTAGTATAATTTTTGAATTTTAAAATTGGAAAAAAGGACAAGGTTCAGGGGGAAATTGTACAATGTAGTACAATTTTTGAATTTCAAAATTGAAAAACGGACAAGGTTGAGGGGGAATTTTACAATATAGTATAATTTTTGAATTTCAAAATTGAAAAAAGAACAAGGTTGAGGGGGGAATTGTACAATGTAGTACAATTTTTGAATTTCAAAATTTGAATTTTGGTATTTGAATTTGATTTGGTGGGAATTTGGTAGAAATTATGAGTCTTTTTGAGAATTTAGGGTTATTTAAAATATAACCTCAGTTAGGATTTAAAATTTAGCCAAATTTATTTAATTTTGACCAAATTGAAAATCAATTGGCCGATTGCATAGCAATTATGGCCAATTTGTTTACAATTATGGCCAAATCTAATAGATTGGCTAAATTAAATTAAAATTCAATACGAATTAATACTTTCTTTAATCCCGAGTTTCTTGATTTAATAAAATTAAATAAATATTTCTCCAAATAAATTAATTTTGAGAACAAATTTTATTTAAATCATGACTTTATTCGTTTAGATTAATTTTCAAGATTAATTAGTAAAAGTCCAATTTTGATAAAAATGTTCATTTAAGTAACAAAATTTATACAAATTTGCATATGTAAATACGAAAATGTAAAATCATTACTTAAATTATAAAATTAACCCAAATAAATATTTTAGAGCACATTTATCCGGATGAAATAAATATTTTAATTTTATTAAAAATTGAAGAAATCCAGGGTTAAATTTAGTCGTGGAGGGCAAAAATTAGGTGTCAACAAATACTCTTTAAAATTTAAATATGAAAATAAGGACATGGTGAAAAAACTGAGAGTGTTAGCTGAATCAGATGCTAAAGGGAAAAAAAAGAAGCTATCAAGTTAAAAATTGAACTTGAAGAAAAGTTGAAAAACTCTTAGAAGCTCCTTATGACTTCTCTTGAGAACAATGGTATAGGTCTTGAGTATTAGAACAACACTCATTCTCTTAAGCCCTAAGGCAAGTATGTTTCTATTGCTAGCAAAAGTCCCAACAATTCTCTTTGCACTCACTGTGGTAGATATGGTCACAAAATGGAGCACTGCCAGGGATGACTTAGAGTTAAAATAAATTCAGCTAGGCATTATAGATAAAATAAAGTCACCTAGGCATATTCATCAGATGTATTCATTTTCCAAGAGATCTATTTCCTCGACAAACTTTAAGAAGAATAAACTATCTAGGTTGACCAAGAAAGCTATGATCACTTATTTATCTTCCTTTTAGGAACTCAGACTCAAGTGGGTTACTAAACATAACAAATGACCTTTATATGCAGGTGGGAGTAAGTAAAAACAGTCAAAGTTGGTTCATGGATGGTTGATACTCTAAGCATATGACTGGAAGAATTGATTGTTTTCTCTCACTCAAGGCACTTCAAGGTGGAGGTGTCTCTTTTGGAAATGGATAGAAAGTCTATATCCATGGTGTTGGAAAGATAGGAAAATCCTTAAATTATTCTATTGAGGATGTTTATTATGTAAATGGGGTGAAGTACAATCTTCTAAGTGTGTCCCAAATCTGTGACAAAGGAAATGAAATAAAGTTTTTATCTGATCGGTGCACTGTGTCGAACTTGAAGATTGGGAAAGTTATACTCAAAGCTAAAAGATGCAAGAACATTTATGTGTTTGATTTAGACACATCGGCTGACTATGAATTAACTTTTTTAAGTGCTCAAAGTGAAAATGCTGATCTGCAGCACAAAAGGTTGGGACATATAAGTTCTTCTCTACTCAACAAACTGATCTCAAAGGACCTGGTTCGTGGTGTTCCAAAGCTACAGTTTTCAAATAATAGGGTTCGTGATGCTTGTGTCAAAGAAAAACAAACCAGATCATCCTTTAAGTAGAAAAAACATGTAAACACTGTAAGACCTCTTGAATTGTTGCACATGGACTTATGGAAGAGACATGCGTTTATTATTTTGGATGACTATTCCAGATTCACTTGGACCATGTTCGTAATAACCAAGGATGAAACTTATGAAGTTCTGGTGATCTTTGCCAAGCAAATTCAGGTAAAACTGAGAAAACAAGATTGCAGGATTCAGATCTGATCATAGAACTGAGTTTGAGAATATCAAAGTTGAAGAATTCTATACTGAAAATGGCATATTATCAAAAATTTTGCTCTAAGAACTCCCATTAAAATGGAGTGGTTGAAATAAAGAATAAGACATTAATAGAAATTGACAAGACCATGCTGATTGATAGTGGTCTTCCAAAACGTTTTTGGGCTGAAGCTGTCGATACTGCTTGTTATGTGACCACCAAATGTCTGATCAGATCTATCTTAAACAAAACTCTATATGAACTTATTTTCAGTAAAAAGTCAAAACTTGATTATTTCAGACCATTTGGTTGCAAGTGCTTTGTTCTAAACAATGGGAAGAACGAGCTTGGGAAGTTTGACTCCAAAAGTGATGAAGCTGTATTTTTAGGTTACTCCTCAACATGTAAAGAATATAGAGTCTTCAATAAAAGGACCCTGTGTGTGGAAAAAAGTATACATATAGTCTTTGATAAATCAGGAAAGCTTAAAAATCCTGCTGGTGGTGAAGATTCTAATAAGGAAACACTCATTTCTATTTAAAGGAATGGTATAACTGAAGATGAGGTTCAAGAACAGAATGATACAGTTTCTGATGAAGAAGGAGGTAGTGAATCAGGTCCTCAATTTTTGAATCCAAAATTAGAAGAAGAACATCAAGAAGAACCTTTTCAAAATTCTCAAGGACCTAGTCCTAGCAGAACTTAATCAAGAAGATCAAATTAGAAGCACAAGTCTTTCCCCCCTTGAAAATTTGACCTCTCCATTAGAGTCTAGAATGGAAACAAGGGCTCAAGCCATGAATTTTATGACATACTTATCTTTTTATCCTAAGTTGAGCCTAAAAATGTAAAAGAAGCCCTTAAAGATGCTGATTGGATTAATTCTATGCAGGAAGAACTTCAGTAATTTGAAAGAAGCAAAGTTTGGCACCTGGTCCACAAGCCTATTGACAGAACTATCATTTGGAGAAAATGGATGTATAGAAACAAGTTGGATGAACATAGCATTATCAACAGAAATAAAGCAAGGCTTGTTGTACAAAGATACAATCAGGAGAAAGGAACTGACTATAATAAGACCTTTATTCCTGTTGCAAGGATGGAAACAATTAGGATTCTTATTGCTTTTGCATCCTATATGGGTTTCAAACTCTTTTAAATAAATGTACAGAGTTCCTTATTAATGGTAATCTAAAGGAAGAAGTTTATGTCAAACAACCTGTAGGTTTTGAGGATGTTAATTTCCTACATTATATGCTTAAGCTGGATAAAGGTCTCTATGGGATGAAGCAAGAACATAGAGCTTGGTATGAGAGGCTGTCAAAGTTTCTTTTGTATAATATATTTAAAAGAGGAAAAATTGACAATACCCTCTTTCTAAAGTCTAGAGCAAACAACTTGCTGATTGTGCAGATTTATGTTGATGACATAATCTTTTGAGCAACCTTTGAATCCCTGTGTGAAAAATTTGCTGAATTAATGGGAAGTGAGTTTGAAATGAGCATGATGGGTGAATTGTGAGTCTTCCAGGACTACAAATTTAACAAACATCCTAAGGTAAAATAATTTGTCAAGAAAAATACATCAAAAACCTACTGAAATACAATATGCGGGATGCCAAGCCAATTGATACTCCCATTGGAACTAGCTCAAAGATGGATAATGATGAACCTGGTCCCTCAGTAAAGAATACTATGTATAGAGAAATTATTAAATCCTTGTTATATCTCACTGTAAGCAAGCCTAATATTATGCTTAGTATAGGTATGTGTTCTAGATTTCAGGCATGTCCAAAAGAGTCCCATCTGAAAGCAGCCAAGAGAATTCTCACATATCAGAAAGGAACAAGGGACCTAGTCCTGTTCTATCTATGTAGAGATAGTTTTGACCTAATAGAGTATGCTAATGCTGACTATGCTAGGTGCTTGGTTGATTGAAAAAGTATCTTAGGAATGGTTCATTTTCTAGGTTCATCTCTAATTTCCTGGGGTTCTAAGAAGCAAAATTCAGTTTCCTTATCAATTGCTGAAGCTGAATATGTGGTAGCAACTTCTTATTGTGCTTAATTATTATGGATAAGATAGTAGTTGAAGGACTTTGGGGTTGTCTCTGACACTATTCTATTGATGTGTGACAATACTATGCTCTAAATATGTCTAAGAATCCTGTACAGTGTAAATGGACAAAACATATTTATGTAAGGCATTATTTCTTGAGAGACAATATTGAAAAAAAGGTAATTTGCATGAAGTTCTCTAAGACTAAAGAGAAGGTAGTTGATATCTTTATAAAGACTCTTCATAAGAAGAAGTTTGTGAGGAATAGGTTTAGGTTGGGATGATCAAGATGAATTGATCTGATGGTTGATCGATTTCCTTAATCTTTGGATATGCTTAGGAGATAGGTATCTTTATTGCAATCTGCATAATTTATTCTACCTCGGTACTATAACTTTGCAGGTATACACACATGGTGAGCTATCTTGAAGGAGAACAGATAAAACCGAAACTAATTAGAAGTTCCTTCAAGAAAAGGAGGGACCTGGTCCTATCCCATAGGTTAGTACCATTCATATGTGTTTTAAAAATTGCATAAAATTCCTATCTGAAAAAGCCACGTTCTTTCCCACATGTCTGAAAACTATCAAATCCCTATAAATTTGAATAGTCGCACCTATTGGGACCAAACACATCTCACACCTTTTAATTCCAAACACTGCAATTTTTTCTTACTTTAAAACTAAAATCAAAATCTCTCATCTTATTCACTTTTTCAAATTTAGTCCAAAATCTCTCTCAAAAGAAATCTAAAATTGTCTTTCCTTATGTAAAAATAGTCCTTCAAAATATCAAATGATAGATAATACTTCATCCTTAAGCTCCATAAAACAAAGTTAAATTGTTCAATCTCCTTTACCCCAATCTGAAAAATCCATCTATTGTATCTTCTTCTTCACCAATCTTCATGGCTGAGTCCACAATGAAAGAAACCCTCAAAATTATTAAATCTAATAGTGAGAAAGCCATAATTGTTTACCATAGTAAAGGGTTTGGGTCAATAATAGAGGTTGAATTTCCTCAAGCCTTCACTCAATCAGAAAACCCTAAAATGGATTCCCTTTTCAAACTCAGTAAACCTGGTTCTCCCACCCCTTTTGGCTTATACCCCATTCTTACACAACTCTTTGATGAAGATCTTTCAGTGAAAAATTGAACCCCTTTAGTAGTGTGTTGGCAGGGGAGGATTGGGTCACTGAGAATCTGAGTTTACTAGCAAAACATCCCTGGGAGAGTCCTGTAAGGAAGGAACAAAATATTATTGGTGATGAAAATGTCTCTTTTTTATTTGACTCAACTCCCAATTCTGATAAGCATACTACTCCCTTTATTCAACCTTTTGTGGAGGATTAGCAGATTAATGAGAACGACTTTCCTCTAAGGTGGTCTGCTCTTAGACGAAGAGGAGGTAAAGAGAAGAAGAAAGTGGAAGAGACTTGCTCTCGATGATGTCCAAGCAACACCTCCTTTTAGGTGATAATACAGTCGCTGTCAAGATATAGTAACCCAACTAACATTGGGGTCGAATCCCAAAGGAACACGTGGTTTGACATATCTCAGTGGTTATAGTCTATGGGCAAAATAGAAAAGTAAATGACGGGATTTGCTTGTAGTATTCTCGAACACATAACAATATTAACTTGGTTCAAAATTTGTTATAAGTGAACACTAGAATTGTGTGTTCCCCTGGAATCTCATCTCCGTAGGTTTATGTACGTTGTTGAAACAACTCAATACCCTATATGCAGAACCGATAAGTTTTGTACCTCTTATAGTCTTTTGGACGAGTAAGAGGATTTCACCTTTTACCTATTGAGTCTCAAGATGTCGTGTTGCTAAACCTTACCCTGGTCCCAGTTAACTATCATCTTTTGTATCTCAAGTTATTATATGAAGGATAATAGTCATTTGCATATACCGTTGTGATACAATGGGTCGGCTATTAACTCCCCAAAATACTGTTGTCTTTATTTTTTCCTAGTTACTACCCCTTTGTTAAAGCAAGTAGTTATATCTAGGTGGGATCCTAATGTGTGCACCCATCAAGAAATCAATCATATCAAATATAAAGCAATGTATACCATAACTATCGATTTCCCATCAACAATCACACTTCCCCTACTTCGTTAATCTGTCAGGGTTTCCACAACCCTAGCTATGGGTTTTAGCCGCTCATGATTGTAAAGAAATCAATAACATTCAGGTTGGAAATTAAAGACGAAATCACAATGATAAGATGAAAGAAACCCACGATTGTAAACTGAATAATCAAGCAAAGTTAATACAAAGAAATCCCAAGGTCAAAGATCGACCTTGAAATCAATTTTTTTTTCTAAATGTTAAAAGTGGCGAACCTCTAATAAAAGTACATAAAGGGTATTTATAGAACAAGAGAAAACCCTAAAAACTATGCCCAAACAGAATAGGAGAAATCAGGGTCGGTGGCCACCCACTCCCTGTACCTGCAGTTTTGTCCTGACAGTGGGTTGTACCTGCGTCTTCCTGGGCACAGGTACCAACAGCAGGTATCGGATGGGAATTTTCCTACAAGTTAACTCTCGGGATTTTGGACTTTTTGGTACCTGCTTTGTCTACCTGTGGTCCGTAGCTTGACTTAGTAGGTGCCGGGAGTTAGTTTTTCAGCTCTACTTCAAATCTCAAACATGTATTGATCACGATCAAGCCAAAAAACATCCCAATCATCCATAATCTCTCCAAAAGTGGCCAAAAGCACCTTTTTTCAATATTTTCACAAACTTATTATTCAAATCATGGTTTCCTACAAAACATACCCAAAACGGATCATATCTAACAAAAAGGCCTCAAAAACTTGCATATTTTCTTCGTTTTAAGTGTTGAAAGTGCTATATTTCTATAGCAAATCAACACCCTCAACTTAAAATGTTTGTATGTCAATAGGCAACAAAAATACAACAAAAAAATAATGCTTAACTTAGAGAATCTAAGATGTTCAAGGCAGTCAGTCATCACATCTAGTTCAAATCACAACCCCCCATATCTCTTTTTGAAACAAACTGTGTATAAATATGAAACACAACAATGTGACATAAAGGAATCAAGGTACGACAACTACATTAGCAATAGACAACCACTCATATGTACAAATTACACTACCAAACACAACCAGATAACTAGCAACATGACTCAAGTGCCCTCACAACAAAAATGTCCCACTCACTCATATAAAATCATGCATGTCAATGCAGGGACTATCAAGAGACACTCATACTCAATGAAGAAGTTCCAGTTAATGCATGACAAATACCATAGGCTTGCCGTTATTTTCTTTACCGTAGTATTCAGATAGTCAAGTTAGGATCACTATAGGACTTTACTCGCCTTGTAATGTAGGCTTGGGGGCTGGTATGATAGATATGGACATTTAGAGTGACTAAGCCTCTTTGGAACTACACTAAATTTGGGGTCTCACTTACTAGCCAATTTGCTTTTTATTCCACCCTTATTTCTCCCTTTTTATTCTGTTATTGCATATTTAGGTTGAGTGGTATTTTTTTCTATGTTCTTTTTTTTTCTACCACACCCAACCCTATTAATTTTTTTCTCTTATTTTACCCTTATTTGTACCCATTTTACACTATGCACCCCTATGATAGCCACCCTCAACTTAACCTTTTTACTTGTATTAAGATACACAATGTCCAAGGAGGACCAAGGCCAAAATAGGTTCATTGTAATACAAATGAGAAGGTGAATAGGTGAAACAAGAAAAATAGGCTATAAGGCTTAAAAATAGGGATCAAGGGATATAATACTCACATGGAAGGTCATTTAGGCTAAAAGTGGACTAAAATTAAAAACAAAGGCCTATGATCCTTTCCTTACCAACTATCATTCAACCTAGGCAAGACTAACGATACAAGTTCTGAATTTAACATACAAAGGGAACTAGGTGGCATCTCACACTCACATACACAGAGTCAATGTCACTAAGTACTACCTATTCAGTTCATGCAATTTTCAGTAAATAGTTATCATGTCCCTAATACTAGTACCATAACAAGATCTACAGAGTTCACATATATATAGATCAACACACAGTTCTAGATCACAAAATTTTAGAGGGTTATCAAAAAATAGTTAAAATCTGACTACTGCCCTAAATACTCAAAATCTCCTAATTATACAAAAACAACACAATACAAAGAAAAATGTAATACGACACAAAATTAACCTAGACATGCAGATTCTACATCATGACGCGGCCGACAAAAAAAACACGACAACAAACCCATGGAGGCATGGCATATCCATCTTCAGCTAAGAATTGTGCACTATCCTCAATACGCTAAAACAAAATAAAACATAAGGAAGTGAGGACATACCTGAGACGCACTAAGCGCCTGAGTTAGAAGCCTTCTCAGATGGGGGCATGAAGGCTGGTGGAGGCGGTAGTGATGGCGGTGCATTACTAAATGATACACCCACAACTATAGAATCATGCCTCTACCTATTTGCAGATGTAGTCTCCAACAAATCTTGTTTGTTATTCTTAAGGGCCTCTTCCTCAGTCATAATAGGATCCTACAAATCATACAAGTGACCTCTCTTGGTCCCAACTACTGGGACCTCCTCCTTATTTTCTGTGAAAAATTCAAAATATCTCAGCACACGTGGAGACGATATCTAGACTATAAGGGGTATCATAGAGAGAGTAGATGCTATATAGCTCTCTGCAAAAGCGTGTACCTCTACACATAGGATATCAAAATCCTCCCTCATCTGAATCTAATTTGGTGCACCTATCTCTATATATTGGGATATAGTCCGTCTTTCTTACTCATCAATTCATGTCTAAAAGTTGACATACAGATTTGACAGTGCATCTCTCTGAGAACCTTCCCATCTAGCCTAGGCCTACTCAAATCTAGTCCTAACCCCTAATCACATCTACCCAAGGAGTGTAATCAGCTTGGTCTCGACAACCTTCAATCGAGAGGCTGTAGCTCTTTGTCTATCCACTAGGCTCTATAAAAACTCACTGGATACAAAAATCATACCTACCGCTGAAGCTGTAGTAGATGGGCGAACAAGCCCTGTAGATGCACCAACTAGATCTGAGGTTGAAGTCGGGGTTGAAGAAGAAGTGGCCTATGTCCCCTCACCCTGAGTACTAAAATCTAAGCACCTTTATTCTCCCGTATCTCCATATTTATAACAATACCTGTATCATCTCTATGTGCCTCATCAGGTGCTGTGGAAACTATCGGGCCCTCAGTATGGGCCTGTGGTGCTGCTGTCTATTGTCTAGATCTTCTAGAAGTTCCTGAACCTATCAGATTCTTTAGGTTCCTTGTCTGTGTAGTAGCAGTAATAATCACCCTCTCATTAATACTTAGTAACTCAGGTACACCTACCTCATCACATATCTTCTGGATCATACTGGGAAATGAAAGGTTAGTTAGCTCTCTAAAAACTCTCTCATATAGCTCATCCGGAGTATGACAACAAAATCAATATCATAACCATCCATCAAGCAGGAAACCAATGCAACTCCTTCCCATATTAATGCATTATCTGAAGCAGTAGGAATCAAGTGATATCAATTCAACAACCACAAAAATATAACCTCTAGTGTCAACAGACCCTTCTTAATTACAGTTGGCCCCTCAGCCCTATGATCGGCTATCCACCTAGACATCTCGAGCCTCTCAGCCCTATGATCAATATCCCGCATAATATGACGATCCCATGCAATCCTCAGTCTATGGTCTTAGTCTGTTATAGATACAAGTGTAATATAATCTGGGTTGAACATGACTCTACAGATAGTCTCCTGTATGACATCACTCTGACCCCTCTGACTAGTGTGTGATCAAGTTGCATCTATTATAAATATCTGTTAAATACTTGATGATGGCGTATAAGAAGGACTACAGTGGCTCTGAAAGATGCATAAAACTGATGCACCATAGCCGATCTATAAAAACCGAGTGGCCTAGTCATCCACCTAAGATGATGCCTGTTGAATACTGCCCTCAGTTGTGGTAACCTCTGCAGCCTCGATAATTCAATCCTACGCTCATCATAGATATATTATGTAGGACTGCCTAGCCCCCAGATAATGCGATTAAGCTAAAAAAAATATTGCATCCCTTACACACACAACCTCGTCTGTCCTTTCTCGGGAGGTACATCTGCGACATATGCAGGTGTGGGTGCCTACTGTGAAACATGGGATGCCTATTCTATACCCTCTTCAGACTAGGGTAACTCTGTCTGCTGTATATGAGTAGAGTCCCCTCCTCAGACTGGGGCACCACTGATGACTGCTCTTGCTTAACCTCCTCAGAAGAATCATGGGACCCTTTCTCCTCCTCATCATTATAATTAGGTAGAGGAGTGTGTGGTGGTGAGTTCCTTGTTGACTTCATTGTCGATCGGGATGCAGCTGTCTGATCAGCTTAATGAGTCTGTCCTTGTATGACTCAGCTTGTCACTACAACTATAGCATCAACATAATATCGTCTTAGATACTCCTCTACCGAACCGCTATGCTTAGGAGACTCTTCCCATATCGTAAAAGTACCAACTAATTTTTTATCTGCTTCTTTAGGTTCCATGTATTCCTGAGAAACCAAACATTAGTTTCCAACAAAAGTGAGGGATAGTGAAAGCTGAAGAAAAACTCAAAATTTAAAAAATTCAATTTTTTCCTCACTTTTTACAACCCTATAACCTATTTGAAACCCCAAGAGGTCGAATGTATATACACTGATAATAAATCATGACTTTCAAACCAAACAAACAAGTTCAACTCATGGCATTACTTTCATTCATTCATGTTCAACTTTCGGTTAGGGCCTAAACTTAGAATTTTAACTTGAAACAAGGCCCTACATTGTGATTTTAGATTGTTTCAAGGCTCCATCATACAAGAATAATAGTTTTCAATATATTTAGAAATGCATTACACATATCAACTTGTTTCAACAATAGATAAAACATTATATTACTATTAAGAGCCAAGAAAGTTACCTCTTATATGAAAATCCTAAAGAGAATAATAAAGAACTCAAGAAAAACCGAGGTTGAAACTTGTTTCTAGCATGTTGGTACAAGTTGGTATCTCAAACAAGTGTAAATCTCGCCTTTTCTTAAGTGTGGCGTTGGTTTATGTTTAAGGTGGGAAGTTTGAATTTAAAGAGAAAATTGAAGTTTCTGAGGATTAGGGTGAGTTAGTATGAGGGTTAGGATGTTTTTATATAGGTGAGGGGCTGTAATAGGTCATATTTAAATGTTGGTGGTCTCTAAATTTTAATTAAAAAGTGGGCCAAATTTTTGACCTAGCCGAGGCACCTACCCGCGCCCTGTACCCGCGGTCGGGTCCTGGGTGCAGGTAGCACCAGCGACCAACAAGTGTTGGGCCAAAATTTTTGGCCTGCTTTTGTGCAACCCGGACTTGTCTAGGTGACAATTTTACAGATACTAATGGTCCAGCAACCTATGTTTTAGGTCCCAAAAGTAAAATTAAGTGCCAAAGTCCACAACATACCATTTTTCATCCTCAAAATTTCAACTTTTAAATTTTTTTCTCAACTTACCGTGTGGAACTTGTGACCATGGTGGGCTAATCACACAATCCCCTTGCATGGAAATCAATGAATGTAGCAATGTTTATCGTATTCCATGTTAGGTCCAAAAGTTAAATACCTACAAAAACAAAACAAAAACAACCAAAATGTAAAGACTAAAATATAGTGGGTTGCCTTTCACTCAGCACTTGATTTAACATCACGGCACAACGTAGCTATGTTGGTTACTCAGATTTTACCAACAAACCCATGGGTTGCCTCCCATGCAAGCTTAATTTAACATCGCGGCACGATGCGGGTATCTTAACTATTCAAAATTCATCAAGATACCCATAGGAATATCCTCCAGGGTCATCAATACAATCAATCACCGATACTATCCTTATGTCAGTTGGATGCTTCATAGACTTTTGGATGTTGAATATTGTCTCCTCAACATTGACTCAAAATTTCAGCACACCCTTTTTTATGTCAACCATAGCTCTGCCAGTGGACGTGAATGGTCTTTCCAAAATGATGGGCATTTCCGTGTCAACCTCACAGTCCAAGATGATGAAGTCAACCAAGAAAATAAATTTGTTCACCCTGATGATCACATCACAAGATATTCTCACAGGCTTCTTCGCTATGCGTCCAACCATCAATAACCGTATCGAAGTCAATTTTGGAGGGTTCAAGACTAGTTGCTTGAAGATGGCTATCAACATCAAATTAATGCTGGCCCATAAATCACATAAGGCTCGGGCAAACCTGGATGAATACATGGTATAGTGAATGCTCTGGGGTCACCCTTTTTCTATGCCAAGGACCTAATCATGACTGCACTGCAGTAGTGCACACCCTCAACATCCTCAAAATTTGCTCCTTTCTTTCTTGTGACTAACTGTTTCATAAACCTGGTGTAACTAGGCATCTACTCTAATGCCTTAATAAGAGGTATGTTTAGGCTCAACTATTTCAGCATCTCAATAAATCGCTTGAACTTGCCTTTCTCTTTCTTGTGCATTAATTGCCTAGAAAAAGGTGGGGGTGGTCTCAAAATTTGTTTCACTACTAGATAAATGACTGAACCCTTACCTTTATCTTTAGCAATTATATCTCTTTCATCTACTACCCACTCTAACTCAGCAATATGTGTTTCAGCATCAACAACTTCTGTAGCCGGCATTGGGGGATCCATAGTAATGATACCACTCCTAGTGGTGATAGCAAGTACGTGCCCATCATTTTTATTTTTTTGCACAGTGTTGCTCGAAAAGGTACCTGGATGCCTCTTGTTTAGAGTTGTTGACATTAGCCCAAACTAGTGCTCCAGCTGCTTGATAGCAGTGGCATGTGACTCGACCTTCTGGGTAAGTCCTAAAATATTAGCCTTAATATCTTTAAGGCTTCTCTCTTGATTTTCCTTACCCTTCACTAATTTAGCAAGCATCACTTATTTTCTAGATTGTGCATCGCATCTACTAGGTGGAATGGATCTATCTCCCTTCTCTCTATAGTTATCCTTTTTCTTCCAGTCACCATCTCGCTCTGTGCTATGGTCTCTATACCTTATCATAATAGTTTTGACCTTGGTTCCCTCGCCCTTGGGATAAAAAACCCACCATATAAAGATCCATGTAGTTAGCTTCCTCTTCTAATTCAGACCCATATTCTTTGGAAGATGACCCCAATACTACTACTGATGTTGGGTGTATTTATGCATTCTAGTGTCACTATTCTAGTCGTTTTAAACTTTTTTGAGAATGATTCTATGCTATATGGGTTAATAATTAGATAGATATGTATCAAAGTCATGTTTTTATAAGGCTCAAAATGAATTCCAAGCTAGTTGGTACTTCAAAGAGTCAATTAGAGTTCAATAGAGAAAACTAGTTATTCTAGCTTGAGCTAGTTGCTTGTCTAGTCTATCTTGTTGAATTCTATTATGTTATATATGTTCCTTATGGTTTTAAATATGTCCTTATATGTGGAACAAGTTTTTATGAGTGTAAAAATTTCGAATGAGTCAAGGAAAGTGTTGAAACTTGAAGTGAAAGATCATGGAAATCAACCTAGTCTAAGCTCTTGTGTTTGATTCATCGTGATGGATATTGTGTGTTTGAAATTCTAATTCGTGCGGTGTTTTCATGTAGGATCCTTTGTGATCTGAATATTATTATATATGGATGATATAAAGGCTGTAAAATTATTGGAAAGATACCACAAGAAAAGGTATGAAATGAGGAAGGACCAACACTTAACAAAAATTCAGAGGACAGCTTCCGGTAGCACCATACGATTATCATACGTCACATGCTCTATTCCTATGGAATAGAGGGTGCGTCTCATGAAAAATTCCATAGGAATAGATGGTGTGACACCTGGTCTACTCTACCCCTAGACATTTCAAGTTAAATCGACTTCAACATGGACTTGGCTTACCCCTATGCTATAAATACATGTTGTATCACGTTTTTACATATCTTTTGACATATTTTGGAGATCAAGAGGCTGTTACAAACTCATAATTAGGTTTTTATTATTTTAATTTAGTTTATTCATATTTTTAGTTATTAATTACAACCTTGTGATTTTGATTATGATCATGCATGGCTAAACGCCCTTTTTCGGGGTTGAAGCTAAAAACATGAGTACTTTAGTTTTGAATTGAATTCGTATAACTTTGTTTATCATTATTGGTTGTGTGTTCATATATGATTTAACTATTTTAAGCATTCATGACCGTTAGAATAATCAATTGTCTAACTTTTAATCTCGGGAGAGGGAATAGGGGATATAATAAGGAGATGAACAAAGTTTGAGTTTTTATTATTTTATGAAACAAAGAATTGAACTTAGCACCTAGGACAGGGATGTACTTAGGAGCCAAACTTGATTCAAACGTAGGATGATATCTTAAATAACCTAGTTGGATGATTATATCCCCGCTCAATGATGTAGTTGTAAGGTCAACTTAGGTAAAGGATTAGAGGTTGGAAAACCATAATTACACAATTAACCCTAGGAATCTACAACCAAGATAAGAAAGTTAACGAATGAAATTCAATAACATAGTACGAATGTTCAAAGTGCTTCAACCCTGAGTTTTCTCCTATTGATTGTTTTACGATCTTTAATTTTCATATTGTTTCCTTTTCTACAATTTACAAATTCTAAACTCTCTTTTTATTTACGCTCGCACTAAATTAATCTAAATTGTAAACTGAAATTGAATCGTTGCTGAATCAAGTTTCCGTGGGATCAATACTTGGCTTATTGAAGGCCACTATATTACTTGATAAGACCACGTACACTTGCGTGTGCGCTTGGGTGCTATCATTCTTCTTCCCCCAGTCACCATCTTACTTTGTGCTATGGTTTCTATACCTATCATAATAGTTCCGACCTTGGTTCCCTTACCCTTGGGATTGAAAAACCACTATCTTAGGATCTAGGTAGTTAGCCTCATCTTCTAATTCATACCTATATGCTTTGGATGATGACCTCTGTGCTGCTACTGCATTCACTTTCTCAGAATTAGCCGCTGCAAACTGCTTCATTAGCACACCTAAATTAGTTCTTAGCAATGCAATTTCTTGCACTACTGTATCATTAGCTGCTCTCTGGTCGCAGGAAACACTAATAACATAAGTACCAGATCCCCTCTCAGCCTTTCAAGTTTTCTACCCTCGATTAGTGAGTAAGATCCAATCTAACATCTCTGAAGCTGGCTTCCAGCGTAGTCTTATAAAAGCTCCTCTAGAGATGGTGTCTGCGATGGCTCTGGAGATGATGTTTAGGGCTTTGTAAATTATGTCAGATAGGATTTTCCCTGGATATTGATGATTAGGCACCATATTCAGCTTCTTTTTAAACCTAAACCAAGCCTTCTACATTCACTCTGACTGCAACTACCTAAAATAATAAATCTCATCCTTAAGATGCAACATCCTTGATGGAGGGAAGAACCTATTTATGAATTGCCTGTGCAACTCATTCCAAGTCATAATAAAGCCTTTTAGCAATTTACCTAACCATAAAGATGCTTCTCCTGTAAGTAAGAAGGGGAAAAGCCTTAGTCCAAGTGCTTCTTGATTTACCCCTAGATTGGTATATGTGTTACAGATCCTAAGGAAATTTGCAAGGTGCAAATTTATATCATCGGTAGGCAATCCTGCAAACACACCTTTAAAATTTAGAAGTTGGATCATGGCAGTCGTAATGTCAATTTTTTATGCTTTGGGGCAAAATAGGAGGTACTATGGATCCATTTTCTGTTGGCTCAACATATCCCAATCGTCCTCATCATCTATATATGGTTGTACGTACTAATATGCTGGGATAAATTGAACACGATCACCTCTAGATCTATTCTAATTCCCACCGAGTGCTGCTCGGTGGTATGCTTCTTGTCTCTGCTCAGCTAGATCTGCATCCCTAGCTATCTTTCGAGCTTCTTTCTCTACACTCTTTTTGGCTTTCACTTTAGCTAAAAGCTTAACTCTTTTTGGCTCAAACATCCTACCATGTGTTTGTAGGATTGTCTCTGGATTTTAATTCACTGGGAGTAAGGGATTGTCTCTACTTCGTATACTAGGCATACACCAACATATGCCCAACTAAGAATGACAAGAAAAATTAAAAACCAAAAAACTGCAATAACGTTAATCCACAAATCTACACTATTTTCCCTGACAACGGTGCCAATTTTCTATTGATGACGTCTAAGAAACACATTTGTTTAGGTGATGATATGATCACTATCAAGATATAGTAACCCAACTAAGGTTGGGGTTGAATTCTAATGGAACACATGGTTTGACAGATCTTAGTAGTTACAGTCTATGGGAAAATCAGGAAAGTAAATGAGTGGATTTATTTGTAGTATTCTCGAACACATAATAGTATTAACTTGGTTAAAAATCAATCGTAAGTGAACACTAGGATTGTGTGTTCCCCTGATATCTCAATTTGTAGGTTTATGTGTGTTGTTGAACCAACTCAATACCCTACATGAAGAACCGATAAGTTATGTACCTCCTACAATCTATTAGACAAGCAGGAGGATTTCAACCTTTACCTATTGAGTCTCAGGATTCCGCGCTACTAACCCTTACCCTGGTCCTAATTAACTATCACCTTTTGGGTCTCAAGTTATTAGATAAAGGGTAATAGTCATTCACATATACTTTTGTGCTGCAATGGATCGGCTATTAACTCCCCAAATTACTGTTGTCTTTATCTTTTCCTTGTTACTACCCATTTGTTGAGCAAGTAGTAATATCTAGGAGAGATTCTATTGTGTGCATCCTTCCAAAAATCAATCATATCAAAGATAAAGTAATGCTTTCCATAGGTATTGGATTCCCATCAACAATCACACTTCCCCTACTTCGTTAATCTGCCAGGTTTCCACAACCCTAGCTATGGCTTTTAGCCACTCATGATTGTGAAGAAATCAATAACATTCATGTTGGAAATTAAAGTGAAAGAAACCCACAACCATAAACTGAATAATCAAGCAAAGTCAATACAAAGAAATCAAAGATCATAGATGGATCTTGAAATCAAAATATGTTTCTAAGTGTTAAAAGTGGCGAACCTTTAATAAAAAGTATATAAAGGGTATTTATAGTAAAAGAGAAATCCCTAAAAGCTAATCCCGAATGAAATAGGAGAAATTAGGGTCGGTGGTCACCCGCTTCCTGTACTTGCAGTTTGGTCCTGACCGCGCATTGTACCTATGGTTTTCCCTAGGTGCAGGTACCAACCGCAGGTACCAGATGGGAATTTTCTTGCAAGTTGACTCTTGGTATTTTGGACTTTTTGGTACCCGCTTTGTTTACCTGTGGTCCGTAGGTCAACATGTAGTCCTTAGGTTGACTCATTAGGTGCCAAGAGTCAGTTTTTCAGCTCTACCTCAAATCTCAAACATGCATTGATCACGATCAAGACGAAAAACATCCCAATCATCCATAATAGCTCCAAAAGTGGCCAAAAACATTTTTTTTTACCATTTCACGAACTTATCATTCAAATTATAGTTTTCTGCAAAACATACCCAAAACAGATCCTATCTAACAAAAAAGCTTTAGAAACATGCATATTTTCTTCGTTTTAAGCATCAAAAGTTCTATATTTCTATAGTACATCAAGACCATGAAATTAACTAAGAATTATACAACAAAGAGTGTGGAAAGAAAGTTCATGGGATATGCCATGGAGGCAAATAAGACTACAACTGCTAAAAAATGGTTGACGAAAGGGCGCAGCCTTATATTCTAGCACCAATTCTCGGGATAAACCAGAACTTCCTCATTTTGGACCATATATTAGACACCAACTCTGGACCATAATGGGATAGCTACTAGAACTTTAGAGCATAATCCTTAACACTCATCTTACCCTACTTCAAGTTCACAAACATTTCGGCCTTAGCCTCCCTCAAATTTTGAGGTAAGAAGTAATAATAAAACACCTGAAAACTTACCCCACTCTGCCGATTCAACATCATTACCCCTCATCGATTCCTACTCCTCATACCACTAGTAAGCCACATCTTTTAATTGATTAAATACAAAATTTACACTCTCTAAATCAGTAGCATGCATCATCCTAAAGATCTTTTCCATCTCATCAATAAACCTCTAAGGATCCTCATCAACCGTAGATATTGTGAAGGATGGGGGATTCAACCTTATAAAATGGCCAACCCGAGTGACCTCAGATGAACTAACAACAAAACCAACATGATTAAACCGACAAGACTGTGATGCCACCAGTTGAGCAAGCATATGAATAGGTTGACAGAATTTTTCAATAGAGATATCTCCCTGAGGTGATTGAGCATGAGTATCACCATCACAGAAAAGACAAGAGAGGCTAGTAGGGATCAGTGGAACCCCACGTAGAGCGGTATAGTAAGGAGAAGGGACCCTAGGTCCTATACTCTATAAATAAGGGGAGTTACCTCTACATTTTCCCCAGCTAGGACAAAGGTTCCAGTATAGTTTCTATGATCATCAAATCTTCGGGGAGGCATGCTCTAAAATGTGAGTAAGCCAGGAGTTAGAAAAGTTTGATGATAACTAGACTCTGCAGCCCGAATATAGAATAGAAGAAAGGAAAATATTCCTATATGCCTCATAGACTCCCCCATATAAGAGTGGCACACTACACAATCATAAAAGGGACACTTGATAACGCCTAAACTACAGCTCTCGTAAGAGTGTAAGTGGTCGCTGTCAAATATAGAACCCAACTGGGTTAGGTGTCGAATCCCACAGGGAATACTTGGTCACTAAGTGTTGCAATTATTAGTAGACTGTTGATCGAAAATTCCACGGAAAATGGGGGATTGGATTGTGGCGTGAATTAATGCTATCAAAGTAACAACAGAATGCTTTGTTTAGTAAGATTTAATCACAGAGAAAAATAAGTTAGGGTTATGTCCACCTTATGAGTTCTACGTATCTATTAACTATGAGTAATGCGGAATTCAGACATGCATGCACTTATAGAGATTCGTATTCTAATGGTAAATCCTAGTGTTTCTCAACCATCAAGGATTATTTCACTTTAACTCTCTCGAGCTTAAAGCGTATGACTAATGGTACGAACTCTCCAAGAAGTTAACCCAGTTACGGAACTAACGTGTAAATAGGGGTTGGTAGCCCTATTTCCTTGTCACACTCTCTTTTCCAAACACGTAACTTTTCTATCGAACAACTTAATGCTATAATGGCGTATTCTATATGTTTGCAACCACAAGAATTTAATAAAAACAAAGAGAGTAATGATATAAGTAGCATACACATCAAGAATTCACAAACTCTTAGTAATAGATAATATATCAAAAGGCTTCCATAACCCTAACAGAGAAGTTTAGCTACTCATGATTGTAAAGGAAAACAACGAAGACATCATCATCATCATACCAAAACGATAACAATCTCACGATGGGTATCTATTGGCGTCACTATGAGAATTACGTGATTTCCTCTCTAGCCGTTCTTGTAGCGTTTTTCTCTGTCTAAAATTACAGAATCTGTAAACTGAATAATACTCAAAGTGTCTATCGAATTCTGAAAAGCAATCGTAAATCAATGCATGAATGCTGAAAAATTCAGCAAATAGGATTTTTATAACATCCTTGTCCTAGTCCTATTAAGTTACTGCTGCACCCCTAAGTATTTAAAAATACTGCTTTTACCCGGGATAATTTCTCCATGCATCACATTCAGTCCATAAGCTTCCAAAAGCTGCCTTCCCTCGTCTGTGAAGTTTTCCTTTGCTGCCCAAAGGTCCACAAAGTGCTGAAATCTTCATCATTAATTCCTGAAAACATGCTAATCACGTAGGTTAGCTCACTTACAGGAAAATGGACTAAAAGTGCAGGAATTATATATTTTATCCTCAAAACTTAGCTATAACATGGGTAAATTATGGTGTTTAGGCGTGTAAATACACCCAACATCAACACCCCACACTTAAAGCTTTGTTCGTCCTCGAACAAAATATTACGTCCATGCAAACATCTAACTAGGATTTCACAGCAGTAACACAAAATGTTCAACAAGACATGCACGACAATTATTAACAAAGAGTAGTTTTCTGGATCACTACTAGAAACAATTCAACCTCCAACCTAGACTCGTGAGGATGGTTAATGCGTATCCAGTTGTTAAGTCATAAAGAATCGTATAACACTACCCAATAATCATCAACCATGTGTGTCTCACACAAGATATCACCCATAATTACTCATAAGTTTTGCATTTTTTGAAACATGGGTACAAGATTCTCCTTGCTCTCACTCTCACAAAGAATTCTTATGTTGCAACTGATGACCATAGGCTTGCCCTTAGTGTAATGCTCCACTAATATCAGAATGCTAAGCTTAAGATCAAGTAGGTCTTTACAGGTTGTAATGTAGGCTAAGGGACAGGTAGGACTATTTTGGCCAGAAGTAGTGACTATGTTCCCTAAGCGCTTTAATACACTACTTTATGTCATTAACACTCTCATTTTAACAACCCTTCTACCTTTGTTTTCATCTAACACCCCTTTTTCACCTATTTTGTTATTCAATTATAAACACAAAGATGAGAATATACAACTTATTTTTTATTTTTTATCTTTTTATTTCTTTTTTTTTCTTTTTTTTTATAAAACACCTCTATGATAGCCACTCATTTTCACAACAATTTCAAGTACCAATACACTCTGAGACATCACTCTCACCTAATTTCCTCTTATTTTGTCACATGACTCTACAATTTAAAGCGCTTAGGAATTTGGATCAAATTATGGTCTTGAAAAAAATGGATTAGGCTACATATGAGGCTGTCAAAGAAAATAGCTAAAGGCTCAAAGGGGGTTAACTAGGATAATGTCCACGGGTAGGTAAAAAGAAGGTAAACAATCACAGGCTGCCAACGAAATGCCTAAATCATCTCCTAAACTCACACTCTTTATTTTGCTTTACACACACACCAGGCAAGTTCTAGCATCAGTCAAAACACAGAATATACTATAACCTCACACACACAAGGCACATGGTCAACTTTATTGGGAGCAGTATAGACTCTTGACCCAACAGGTGAATGAATTAAACCATACAATTATCACACAGTGAGTCACACTTAGAGCCTAAATATGTCAATAGTAATGATTTTGGCACAAACTCTTATCATAATACCATGCCGTCTATCAGAACAATTTCATGCAAAATCTAAAAAATCTAAAATAAAACTAACTAATTACGACTAATTAAAACAAACAAGAACTAGAATAAATGTAGGCAAAGAAGTACAAGAAGCATACAAATACCAGCACCCCACACTTAGACGGGACACACTGCCCTCAGTGGAAAATAAATAAGGAAAACCTGATTAGTCGGACTCTTCCTCTATGTCTGGGGTCATGCCCCCTGTATCGGAATCATCATCAGAGTCGTTGTCATCAGAGTTATCCTCCACATCTGAGTCTGGCTGTCGGTGATCATCGTCAGTCGGTACGTCATCATCGAGAGATTCCTTAAAATTTACACCTACTCCACACATAGCCTACGCATGCTCATTCATCGGGTAGTCATAATCCAACTACTGGAGCTCTGCATCAGTTAGAACACATCCCCCACTCATCATGGTAAACCTCGTCATGCCATATAAATGGCGGAAGAAGCTTCCATCGTGAGCATGTCTTTCTGCAGTGGTCAGGTTGACGCCATGCATAGTTTCAGGATCTTTCACCTTCGTAAGATCAACCTACTTCGGGTTGTGTGGAAGCTTATGATCTGCAGGTTCCTCTTCAATGTCCTCCTTCCTCAACATTGCGGTCAACAAATTGCCAAAGCTGAAGTGGGACCTCTTGTGCAGCCTAGCCTTACGCATTGACGACCGTATAACCGCACCAACGTGGATGGGAATATTAGTCATCAGAGCGTACACCAAACATACTCTATCACATGTGATCTTTGTGTACTGTGTCCCTAGAATCAGGCAAGAGTTGACTATCCACAACCATATCCGAGCTTCTCTGTTCAAGGAAGCATACGGGAAGGTATTTTGCCGACCGGTATCTTTATGACGACTCCAACGTGCCATTGATCTTTTTCCGCACAGTGTGTGTCTGATTGCCCTATATGGAGGTCTGTGATAAAGCTCCTTGAGCGGTGATGGATCCACAGATGGAAGACCCAGAAAAGAGTTGAGAAACTCTGCATTCAGTTGCAAGACTTGGCCCCGAATCTTCACTTCACTTCCAGTAGTCTTTGGGGACCAATTGGCATAGAATTCTCGCGTTAGATCAAGATTTCATTCTCCCATATCTTGGAAAATGAAATCAAGATGTAGCGCCATGATTTTAGCTAAAATGCGAGGTTCTCTCTTCGCTAGACTCTCCTTTTGTATCAACTCTATGTGAATATTTTTTATCACTTTGTTGTTCTTATACCACTCCTTTCCTTCCTCCTCTAGGACCCATTTTATCCCGAACATGCGGCGAGGTATTTGCAGTGAGGAGGATTCAGCTTCCTCTTTTCTTCCCTTTTTCTGACCTTTCTGTGAGGTGGACGCTTTTTCTTTTCCTGGTCGGCCTTTTGGTGCCATTTTACCTGAGATTAAAATAAAGTCATGTTAGCTTATCTCGGAAGATTTGATCGACAAACAAACAATAATGGCACCACCCCACACTTAATTTGTTGGCACCAACTAATTAAGTGAATGATTATCAATTACTCAGACTTCATCGGCATACATGTAGGCGATATGTTCCAACAATATGTTAAGCACAGTCATATTTTCATGTCAACTTAACTATCCTTTTCAGCTCTATGTCATGTAATCTTGACCATACTTTATGGTTTGGATTAATGCACTTTTTGAACAAGACTACAACGTAGAGATCGAATCAAGTTATGGCATAGAAATTATCACAACATCTCATGCTTGTATTCAGTCATGATCTTTATCTCATTGAACGAGTCATTCAAACATTCCAACTTTCAACTTACAAAATTATGTAATTAACTGTACCATTTCGATTCCGCAAAAAGATGACAGTGTATAACAATCAAATACAAATCGGAACAAAGTCAAGAACACCCATACGTATTCTTTCACTCAACTAGATGTATCATAGTAAACCAACCTCAACCAAATCACCAACACTACTTCAAGCTTTAACAAATCATTATAGGCGTAGTATTGTAATAACTACGGAATATAAAAGAAGAACTTACTTGGTGATGGACTTGGAAGATGATCTTGCAAGGTTAGATGAGCAAAAAGAAAAGTTTTGAGAGATTTGGGAAGGTTAGGCGGCGCCTAGGTTGAGCAAACAATGTGATTTTGTGTCAAGGTTGAAGTTCTATTTATAGACCAAGTCTTGGGTCGGGTTTGACCCATGAAAAATCGGGTTAGGAGACCAAAAAGCATAAGTAGGTGGCGCCTAATGCTTTGCCTATGCTTAGCATAGGCGGCGCCTATGGTATCGCCTAGTTGGGCATAGGCGACGCCTTTAGCTTTGCCTAGTTGAGCATAGGCGGCGCCTATGCTATAGCATTGTCTATTCAGAGAGCAAAGGCAATAGCATAGGCCTTGCCTTGTCTGTTGCCTAGATTTACATAGGCCTTGCCTTGTCCATTGCCTAGATTTGTATAGGCAATGCCTAACCGAAAGCCTTTTGCTCCTTCATTACTCACTTACCACCTTTAACATTGCTCACTTTCAAATCAATATTTGAGACCAAGCTCCTCCTTTATACGTCTTCCCCTACACTTAATCACAAACAACAAAAACGATTAGAAAGATGGGTTGCCTCCCACCATGTGCCTTAGTTTTGGCCGTGGCTCGACTCTTCTTTTTGGATTTTTATTTAACAAAACAAACTCCTAGGAAAACAAAACGACTAAAAACGATGGGTTGCCTCCCATGTAGCGCTTAATTTATTATCGCGGCACGACATAGTTACCTCGATTACTTAGATTTCGTCGAGATAAATGGTGGCCATGCATTTTATCGAGTCAAGAGGACCGATATATGGCTTCACACGTTGGCCATTCACCTTGAAGACACTACCATTTTTGTCTTTTAACTCTACTACTCCAGACGAGTAGACTTAGCTAATTCTGAACGGACCAGACCATTTAGACTTCAACTTACCTGGAAATAGCTTCAGTCTGGAGTTGAAAAGAAGTACCATATCACCCTTCTGAAAGTTTCTTTGGATAATCCGCCGATCATGGTACTTTTTCATCCGTTCCTTGTAGAGGTCTGCCCTTTCATACACATGTAGACGGAATTCATCCATCTCATTCAGCTGTTCCAATCTCAGATTAATAGCATCATCCCAATTCAGGTTAAGCCTCTTCAATGCCCACAATGCTTTATGTTCGAGCTTAATCGGCAAGTGATATGCCTTCCCATAAACTAGTTGGTACGGGGACATGCCAACTGGTGTCTTGAATGCAGTACTATAAGCCCATAAGGCATCATCCAGCTTTCAGGACCAATCCTTCCTACTAGCATTTACAGTCTTAGCAAGGATCAGCTTGATCTCTCGATTAGAAACCTCTACCTTCCCACTAGTTTATGGGTGCTAAGGTGTAGCTACCTTATGTTGCTTGACCCCATATTTCACCAATACGGCTCTGAACAGCTTGTTACAAAAGTGTGATCCTCCATTGCTTATGATGGTACGTGGTACCCCAAAACGAGAGAAGATATTTCTCTTTAAGAATGCTACAACACGCTTACCTTCATTATCAGCCAGCGCTACTGCTTCAACCCATTTGGATACATAATCCACAACAACTAGGATATATTTCATCCCAAACGAACTCATAAATGGGCCCATGAAATCAATACCCCATACATCAAATAGCTCCACTTCAAGAATTTTAGACATGGGCATCTCATGGTGCTTCGAGATAGAGCCTTGCCTCTGACACTGATCACATCTTCTCACAAAATCGTAAGCATCCTTGAACAATGAAGGCCAATAATAGCCGCTTTGCAATACCTTCCTGGCTGTCCGATCACCTGCATGGTGACCCCCAACTTGGGAAGCATGACTTGCTTCCAAGATTCTAGGCACCTCCACATCAGAGATGCATCGCCTAATAACACCATCAGCACATCGTCTAAAAAGATACGGTTCATCCCAGAAGTAGTGTTTCACATCATGCATGAACTTTCTCTTTTGATGAAAGGAGAGATTCTCAGGCATCACTTTACTTACCACGTAGTTTGCAAAGTCTGCATACCACGGTAAGTCTTCCACCATAGCGGCTAGGATCTCTTTGTCGGGAAATGCATCATCAATCTCAAGGTCGGGTTGCGCTATGTGCGCACTCTCAAGTCTAGATAGATGATCAACTACTTGGTTTTCGCAACCTTTTCTATCCTTTACCTCGAAATCAAATTCTTGAAGAAATAACACCCACCGAATTAGCCTTGGCTTAGCATCCTTCTTTGCCATTAAATATCTCAGAGCCGTATGATCTGTATGAACCACCACTTTGGTTCCCAACAAGTAAGCACGGAATTTTTCAAAAGCATAAACAACTGCTAGAAGCTCTTGTTCCGTGACAGTATAGTTCTTCTGGGCTCCATTCAAGGCCTTGCTCGCATAGTATATTGAATGAAATAGCCTTTCTCTTTTCTGTCTAGGTACAGCACCCAAAGCTACCCCACTTGCATCACACATCACTTCAAATGGTAGAGACCAATCGGGTGCTACGATAATAGGAGCTTCAACTAGCTTCCCTTTGAGGCATTCAAATGCCTTCAAGCAATCTTCACTGAAGTCAAATTTTGCATCCTTCTCCAAGAGTTTGCATAATGGACTAGCAATCTTGGAGAAGTCTTTGATAAACCTTCGATAAAAACCTGCATGACCGAGGAAACTACGCACTCCCTTTACCGAAATTGGAGGTGGTAGTTTCTCGATAACTTCAATCTTGGCTCGATCAACCTCAATTCCTATTTTGGAGACTTTGTGCCCAAGAACAATGCCTTCCTTAACCATAAAATGGCACTTCTCCCAGTTTAGCACCAAGTTGAACTCAACACATCTCTGTAACGCCATACTCAGATTTGCCAAGCACGATTCAAATGATTCACCCACAACTGAAAAATCGTCCATGAACACCTCCAAGGTGTCTTCAACCATATCAGAAAAAATGGACACCATACAACGCTGAAAAGTGGCAGGTGCGTTACATAACCCAAATGGCATACGTTTGAAGGCAAACGTACCATATGGGCATGTAAAAGTGGTATTCTCTTGATCCTCAGGAGCAATAAAAATCTGATTATAACCGAAATAACCATCTAAGAAACAAAACCATCCCTTCCCTGCCAATCGATCAAGTATTTAGTCCATGAATGGCATTGGGAAGTGATCCTTAAGCGTCCACGAATTAAGCTTCCGGTAGTACATACACACTCTCCATCCTGTGACAGGTCTAAGTGGAATCATCTCATTCTTTTCATTCGCAACTACCGTCATGCCCCATTTCTTGGGCACACACTGTACCGGACTTACCCACTTATTGTCGGAGATTGGATATACTACCCCAGCATCTAACCACTTAATAATTTCTTTCTTCACCACCTCCTGCATGGGTGGATTCAAACGTCGTTGATGCTCAATGGTTGGCACATAATTTTCCTCGAGATGAATCTTGTGCATACATATCCCAGGAAGGATAACAATAATATCAGCAATAGTCCAACCGATGACTCTTTTGTATCTCCTCAGAACAGAAATAAGAGCCGTAACCTACTGCTTACCTAAATCAGCCGCAACAATAACCGGAAGTGTATCACCACTTCCCAAAAATACATATTTTAGGTGACTGGGCAGCTCCTTCAATTCTAGCACTGGTGGTTCTTCAATGGATGGCTTTGCTGGTGGTAAAGGGCAATTTTTAAGATCTAGATCCAGCTTCTTAGGATCATGAGAATAGGAGCCAATTCCTGTTAGAGCACAAATAGTTTCTTCATACTCTTCAATATCCTCACGCTCAGAATTCATAAGCACAACAGCCAATGGATAAACAATAAGCTGCTTCTCTACAAATTATTCTTTCTCATCATCATAATAAACATTAGCTACAGAGAACACATTCATATCTTTCGGCTGCTTCATTGATTTGCATACATCAAAATGGACCACTTCGTCATTCATCCGAAATAAAAGCTCATTAGCTCTTAGATCAATAAGCACACTTCCTGTTGCAAGGAAAGGACACTCCAAGATTATGGGAACTTCAGAATCCACCTTGCAATCCAAAATAACAAAGTCTGCAGGAAAGATGAAGGTGTACACCTTCACCAATACATCATATAAGATACCAATAGGTCGTTTTACCGACCTATCTGCCATCACGAGCCGCATATTGGTTGGTGTAGGATCACCCAACCCCAATTTTCTGTAAATAGATAGTGGCATCAAATTAATGCTAGCTCCCAAATCACACAATGCCTTAGCAAAATCCAAAGATCCAACCGTGCAAGGAATAGTGAAAGCACCAGGATCTGCCTTCTTCTGAACTAGCGACCTTGTAGCGATTGCACTGTAATGTGAACATTATCTGCCAGCTCATAGCTTGCTGCCCGCTTCTTTGTCAAAATGTCCTTCATGAATTTAGCGTATTCGGGCATCTACTTTAGCGCCTCCACCAAAGGAACATTAATAGTCAGCTTCTTCAACATAGTCATGAATTTACTGAACCTAGTGTCATCGGCTTTCTTCTTCAGTCTCTGAGGAAAAGGTGGTGGTGGAAGGGGAATAGTTTTCTCCGCCACTTCTTTTTTATCTTGTTTCCGATTGTCAATCTTTTCAGGCTGCATAAGTCTAGGGGTAACTTCAGGAACACTATCTTCAGCTTCTACAACATCTTCACATTCTGCATCAATAATATTATCTGCTATATCATCAATCACCTGCTTGCCTTTGGATGGATTTTCCAACGCTTTACCACTCCTGGTAGTAATAGCCATACATGATCCATCATTCCTTGGGTTTTGCATAGTGTCTCTAGGTAAGGTGCCAGCCTTTCTTTGATTGAATGCCGCTGATAGTTGACTCAATTGTTGCTCCAGCTATTTTATCGCGGTAGAATGCGAATCAACCAATTGATTTATTGATGACAAATCATTCATTACCTCAGTAACGCCCATATTGGTTGCCTCCACCCTTTTCATAGCTTAGCCATCATATCATCCATGGACATCTTTCCAGAGCCAGACGCCACAGCCTCACGGTTTCCAGGATGAACATACAAACCACTCCTGTCAGTCTTATTCTTCCAACCACCTTGATCGCGGTCCTTGTATCCAGATTTATCATAATAGTTCCGACCTTGGTTTCCTTGGGCATGTCCTAGGAAACCCCCCTGATTATTCAAGTAGTTCACTTCTTCCTCAGAGTCGGATTTATCTATTCCCTGTGATACAACGGCCTTAACCTTTTCGGTCTTCCCTGATAATAAGTGCTTGGTAAGAAGATCCATCTGCGTTTTTATGTGAGCCATATCTTGGTCACGTTCCTCTTGTCTATGCCTCTGCTCTGCAGTCAAGCCAATAGATACGGTAGAGCTTGCTACCTCAGAATCCCTGGTATGCCAAGCTCTACTCTGCTTTGTCATACGATCTAGCATATCACTTGCCTCAAGAAAAGTAAGGTCCATGAATGACCCACCTGCAATATTATCAACCACTGGCTTTGTCACCGAGTTCAAAGCCCTATATAATATTTCCATCAAGTGGATATTCGTCATCTGATGGTTTGGGCACCGCATAAGCTTCTTCTTGAACCTCTCCCATGTTTCGTGGAGAGCTTCAGTTGGAAACTGTCAAAAATTGTTGATCTCATCCCGTAGTTGGGCTCTCTTAGATGACGGAAAGAATCTTTCGAGGAAAGCGTCTTTCAGTTGCCTCCAATTAGTAATAGAATCAGGAGTTAGCCCGTTCAACCATAGAGTTGCCTCCCCAGACAGAGAGAATGGAAATAAGCATAGCCGAATTGCATTCTGCCCAACTCCTGGATTGTCAAATGACTTGCATGTTGAAATAAAGTTGATCAGATGCATATTCAGATCATCGCCTGCGAGTTCACCAAATAACCCCTTGAGCTGCAATAACTGAATCATGGTGCTAGTGATATTGAACTTGGCTCCAGGTGTCAAGGGTGGAGGAATAATAGCCCCTGTGGAACCAGCTCTATCCAGATCGTCATCATCATCATCAAAAGGAGCCTGCACAGCTCGGCGGTCAGGTCTCATTCTAGCTTGACGTTCCCTCCTATGCATAGGTGCCACCACCTCATCAGTACGCCTAGGATTCAGTAACTCATCATCACCCAGGTCCTTATCATCAGGATTTGTTGCTCGCCCTGGGTTATCAATATTCTGTTGATGCACTTGAGTAGCTGCCAACGCAGCCAATCTAGCCTACTCCTGTTGAACCGCCCTTCGGTCAATGTCACGCTGTGCATCCATTCTGCCAATAAGTTGAGGTTCAAGATTTATGGGTAATAATGGCTGACCAGAACTACGAGTATTTGGCATGCACTCAACAGAACCTGAATAAAACAAAAACAACAACATAAAGTAAAATTCGAGAATCTTTGACCAAAGGGTCTAGTAACTATCACAAACTTAGTTGACAACCGTATTCCCCGGCAACGACGCCAAAATTTGATAACGCCCAAACTACAGCTCTCGTAAGAGTGTAAGCGGTCGCTGTCAAATATAGAACCCAACTGGGTTGGGTGTCGAATCCTACAGGGAATACTTGGTCACTAAGTGTTGCAATTATTAGTAGACTGTTGATCGAAAATTCCACGGAAAAGGGGGGATTGGATTGTGGCGTGAATTAATGCTATCAAAGTAATAATAGAATGCTTTGTTTAGTAAGATTTAATCACAGAGAAAAATAAGTTAGGGTTATGTCCACCTTATGAGTTCTACGTATCTATTAACTATGAGTAATGCGGAATTCAGACATGCATGCACTTATAGAGATTCGTATTCTAATGGTAAATCCTAGTGTTTCTCAACCATCAAAGATTATTTCACTTTAACTCTCTCGAGCTTAAAGCGTATGACTAATGGTAAGAACTCTCCAAGAAGTTAACCCAGTTATGGCACTAACGTGTAAATAGGGGTTGGTAGCCCTATTTCCTTGTCACACTCTCTTTTCCAAACACGTAAGTTTTCTTTCGAACAAGTTAATGCTATAATGGCGTATTCTATATGTTTGCAACCACAAGAATTTAATTAAAACAAAGAGAGTAATGATATAAGTAGCATACGCATCAAGAATTCACAAACTCATAGTAATAGAAAATATATCAAAAGGCTTCCATAACCCTAACAGAGAAGTTTAGCTACTCATGATTGTAAAGGAAAAAAATGAAGACATCATCATCATCATACCAAAATGATAACAATCTCACGATGGGTATGTATTGACGTCACTATGAGAATGACGTGATTTCCTCTCTAGCCGTTCTTGTAGCGTTTTTCTCTGTCTAAAATTACAGAATCTGTAAACTGAATAATACTCAAAGTGTCTATCGAAATCTGAAAAGCAATCGTGAATCAATGCATGAATGCTGAAAAATTCAGGAAATAGGGTTTTTATAACATCCTTGTCCTAGTCCTATTAAGTTACTGTTGCACCCCTAAGTATTTAAAAATACTGCTTTTGCCCGAAATAATTTCTCCATGCGTCACATTCAGTCCATAAGCTTCCAAAAGCTACCTTCCCTCTTCTGTGAAGTTTTCCTTTGCTGCCCAAAGGTCCACAAAGTGCTGAAATATTCATCATTAATACCTGAAAACATGCTAATCACGTAGGTTAGCTCACTTACAGGAAAATGGACTAAAAGTGCAGGAATTATATATTTTATCCTCAAAACTTAGCTATAACATGGGTAAATTATGGTGTTTAGGCGTGTAAATACACCCAACATCAACACCCCACACTTAAAGCTTTGTTCATCCTCGAACAAAATATTACGTCCATGCAAACATCTAACTAGGATTTCACAGCAGTAACACAAAATGGTCAACAAGACATGCACGACAATTATTAACAAAGAGTAGTTTTCTGGATCACTACTAGAAACAATTCAACCTCCAACCTAGACTCGTGAGGATGGTTAATTCGTATCCACAAGTTAAGTCACAAAGAATCGTATAATACTACCCAACAATCATCAACCATGTGTGTCTCACACAAGATATCACCCATAATTACTTATAAGTTTTGCATTTTTTGAAACATGGGTACAAGATTCTCCTTGCTCTCACTCTCACAAAGAATTCTTATGTTGCAACTGATGACCATAGGCTTGCCCTTAGTTTAATGCTCCACTAATATCAGAATGCTAAGCTTAGGATCAAGTAGGTCTTTACAGGTTGTAATGTAGGCTAAGGGACAGGTAGGACTATTTTGGCCAGTAGTAGTGACTATGTTCCCTAAGCGCTTTAATACACTACTTTATGTCATTAACACTCTCCTTTTAACAACCCTTCTACCTTTCTTTTCATCTAACACCCCTTTTCACCTATTTTGTTATTCAATTATAAACACAAAGATGAGAATATACAACTTTTTTTTTTTCATAAAACATCTCTATGATAGCCACTCATTTTCACAACAATTTCAAGTACCAATACACTCTGAGACTCACTCTCACCCAATTTCCTCTTATTTTGTCACATGACTTTACAATTTAAAGCGCTTAGGAATTTGGATCAAATTATGGTCTTGAAAAAAAATGGATTAGGCGACATATGAGGCTGTCAAAGAAAATAGCTAAAAGCTCAAAGGGGGTTAACTAGGATAATGTCCACGGGTAGGTAAAAAGAAGGTAAACAATCCCAGGCTGCCAAAGAAATGCCTAAATCATCTCCTAAACTCACACTCTTTATTTTGCTTTACACACACACCAGGCAAGTTCTAGCATCAGTCACAACACAGAATATACTATAACCTCACACATACAAGGCACATGGTCAACTTTATTTGGAGCAGTATAGACTCTTGACCCAACAAGTGAATGAATTAAACCACACAATTATCACACAGTGAGTCATACTTAGAGCCTAAATGTCTCAATAGTAATGATTTTGGCACAAACTCTTGTCATAATACCATGCCATCTATCAGAACAATTTCATGCAAAATCTAAAAAATCTAAAATAAAACTAACTAATTACGACTAATTAAAACAAAAAAGAACTAGAATAAATGTAGGCAAAGAAGTACAAAAAGCATATAAATACCAGCACCCCAACCTTAGACGGGACACGCTGCCCTCAGTGTAAAATAAATAAGGAAAACCTGATTAGTCGGACTCTTCCTCTATGTCTGGGGTCATGCTCCCTGTATCGAAATCATCATCAGAGTCGTCATCATCAGAGTTATCCTCCACATCTGAGTCTGTATGTCGGTGATCATCGTCAGTCAGTACGTCATCATCGAGAGGTTCCTCAAAATTTACACCTACTCCACACATAGCCTGCGCATGCTCATTCATCGGGTAGTCATAATCCAACTGCTGGAGCTCTGCATCAGTTGGAACACGTCCCCCACTCATCATGGTAAACCTCGTCATGCCATATAAATGGTGGAAGAAGCTTTCGTCGTGAGCATGTCTTTCTGCAGTGGTCAGGTTGACGCCATGCATAGTTTCAGGATCTTTCACCTTCGTAAGATCAACCTTCTTCGGGTTGTGTGGAAGCTTATGATCTGCAGGTTCCTCTTCAATGTCCTCCTTCCTCAACATTGCGGTCAACAAATTGCCAAGCCTGAAGTGCGACCTCTTGTGCAGTCTAGCCTTACGCATTGACGACCGTATAACCGCACCAACGTGGATGGGAATATTAGTCATCAGAGCGTACACCAAGCATACTCTATCACGTGTGATCTTTGTGTACTGTGTCCCTGGAATCAGGCAAGAGTTGACTATCTACAACTATATCCGAGCTTCTCTATTCAAGGAAGCATACGGGAAGGTATTGTGCCGACCGGTATCCTTGTGATGACTCCAACGTACCATTGATCTTGTTCCACACAGTGTGTGTCTGATTTTCCTATATGGAGGTCTGTGATAAAGCTCCTTGTGTGGTGATGGATCCACAGATGGAAGACCCAGAAAAGAGTTGAAGAACTCCGCATTCAGTTGCAAGACTTGGCCCCGAATCTTCACTTCACTTCCAGTAGTCTTTTGGGACCAATTGACATAGAATTCTCACGTTAGATCAAGATTTCATTCTCCCATATCTTGGAAAATGAAATCAAGATGTAGCGCCATGATTTTAGACAAAATGCGAGGTTCTCTCTTCGCTAGACTCTCCTTTTGTATCAACTCCATGTAATATATTTTTTCACTTTGTTGTTCTTATACCACTTCTTTCCTTCCTCCTCTAGGACCCATTTTATCCCGAACATGCGGTGAGGTATTTGCAGCGAGGAGGATTCAACTTGCTCTTTTCTTCCCTTTTTCTGACCTTTCTGTGAGGTGGACGCTTTTTCTTTTCCTGGTCGGTCTTTTGGTGCCATTTTACCTGAGATTAAAATAAAGTCATGTTAGCTTATCTCGGAAGATTTGATCGACAAACAAACAATAATGGCACCACCCCACACTTAATTTGTTGGCACCAACTAATTAAGTGAATGATTATCGATTACTCAGATTTCATCGGCATACATGTAGGCGATATGTTCCAACAATATGTTCAACACAATCATATTTTCATGTGATCTTAACTATCCTTTTCAGATCTATGTCATGTAATCTTGACCATACTTTATGGTTTGGATTAATGCACTTTTTGAACAAGACTACTACGTAGAGATCGAATCAAGTTATGGCATAGAAATTATCACAACATCTCATGCTTGTATTCAGTCATGATCTTTATCTCTATGAACGAGTCATTCAAACATTCCAACTTTCAACTTACAAGATTATGTAATTAACTTTACCATTTCGATTCCGCAAAAAGATGATAGTGTATAACAATCAAATACAAATCGGAACAAAGTCAAGAACACCCATGCGTATTCTTTCACTCAACTAGATGTATCATAGTAAACCAACCTCATTCAAATCACCAACACCACTTCAATCTTTAACAAATCATTATAGGCGTAGTATTGTAATAACTACGGAATATAAAAGAAGAACTTACTTGGTGATGGACTTGGAAGATGATCTTGCAAGGTTAGATGAGCAAAAAGAAAAGTTTTGAGAGATTTGGGAAGGTTAGGCGGCGCCTAGGTTGAGTAAACAATGTGATTTTGTCTCAAGGTTGAAGTTCTATTTATAGACCAAGGCTTGGGTCAGGTTTGACCTATGAAAAATTGGGTTAGGAGACCAAAAATCATAAGTAGGCGGCGCCTAATGCTTTGCCTATGCTTAGCATAGGCGGCACCTATGGTATTGCCTAGTTGGGCATAGGCGGCGCCTATGCTATGGCCTAGTTGAGACAGTGAGCATAGGCAATGGCATAGGCGGTGCCTTTAGCTTTGCCTAGTTGAACATAGGCGGCGCCTATGCTATAGCATTGTCGATTCAGAGAGCAAAGGCAATAGCATAGGCCTTGCCTTGTCCGTTGCCTAGATTTACATAGGCCTTGATTTTATAAAATAAACATCTTATACTAATATTGTGGGTGAGTAAAAATGGACTGATGAAGTACTTCATAAGAGTAAAATTAAAATAAAATACTCTCTCTATTCTCTTTTACTTATTTAGTTTGAACTTTATATAACCTTTAAAAAATAATGATATAATGAATATTTTACCACAACATTCATATTAATTGGTGTTTAGCCTTAAATAATGTGAAATGATTTGGATAACTAAGTAGGACAATTGAGTTAAAAGTGGCAAAAGAATTTGAAAATGAGGTGTAGGTGGCTCAAGTTTTAATAATCGAGTCTAGGTGAAATTAATATATTATGGATTAAGAAAGTTTGAAAAGTTTGAGAATAGCCCACAAACTTTTCTCTCACTTCCCATTTATTCTATTTTCTCTCTCTTTGTGATTTTTGTTGTTTATTGTTGCTTATGCTTTATACATCATCTTCTTCTTCATTATCATCATCGTCTTCTTTTTGTTGATCATTGTTGTTGTTGTTACCACAACTACTGCTACTTGACTAATTTTTTAGGGCAAATTTTATTTTGTATATGACTTGGGCATTATTCATAGGTGATTTTGGTAAGTAAAATTATAATTTTTAGTTGAATTTTTCATCAAGGTACACTGTTACTGCTATTTTTTCAATAATGGATAGAACCCGAACATGAATCCAATATATGACTCATCTGTTACAATAAACGAGTTAGCTGTTGCAATAAATGACTCATTTATTACATTTATGTTGCAGGTTCTGTAGTGTTGTAACATGAACCCAATAGATAGGTTATCTGTTGCAATAGATGAGTCATATGTTGTAATATATGAGTCATCTTTTGCAACACATTACATGTTGCAACATAACCTAAGTTGATTCCAACAGATGAGTCATCTATTGCAACAGATGACTCTTCTATTGCAATACATGACTCGTCTGTTGGGATTCATGTTATAGAACTATTGAACCTGAAGTTGATTCCAATTGGTGAGTATCTATTGCAGTAGGTGAGTCATCTGTTGCAATAGGTTAGTCATCTATCGCAATAGGTCACTCATCTATTGGAATCAGCTTTAAAGGTTCTATCGTACTGTAACATCTATCCCAACAGGTGAGTCATCTATTGCAACAAATGGATAATCTATTACAACAAATGAGTCACTTGTTTCAATAGATGACTCATATATTAAAATCAACTTCAGGTTCTATAGTATAGTAACATGAATCCCAACAGGTGAGTCTTCTATTGCAATAGATCACTCACCTGTTGTAACATATTATTCACCTATTGCAATAGACTGCTCATTTGTTGGGGTTCATGTTATAGTACTATACAATTATTATTAATTTTATTTTCATAGCATTATTAAATTTTTTTAACAAATGTCTTTATTTAGGTATCCCTAATAGAGGGATCAATAATAATAGAGGTGGATTGTCATGGTAATTTATCGAGAAGAATAATCGATATATTTGGAATTGGAAGGAGGGTGAAATACTAGAGAAGATAGCTATGATAGTCCAAAGTGATGTTTCGTATGATGATTTTATGACCTTCATCATCAGCTATTGTGGACAAAATTGTCAACCGGAAGAACTTGTCATCAGCTACATGCACAGTTCCATTGAAAATCAGAGGGTACTACTTTTCAAGATAATCGATCAAGTTTGATTGCATGCTTATTTGAGTGATTCATCTAAGCAGGTGTTAAGGGTGTATGTGGTTTAAAAAATGAGGGAGAATGAGAATTAGAATGTATAAGAAGAACAACATGACATGTTTGATGATAAATTAGATGATTTGGACATGAATATTCCAAATGATACTCAAACACCTACACCTGTTGTTGCGAGCAATACGGTGGTAGTTCTTCTTAATCAACACAATCGGGCAATCATCAAGATGATGAGACTGGTTTTTACAAGGGAATATCATTCAAGAATAAGATAGAACTATCTACTTTCTTGTTTGTTACTATCTTAAAAAGAGATTTCAAACTAAAGAAGGTGATTAATTCGAGAAAAGTCTTTTGTTTTAGATGTGATAATCCAGACTGCAAGTGGTGGTTGAGGGCTTTGAAATATTTATGTTCTGACATATTCATCATTAATAATTATGAAAAGTTTCACACATGTATTTAAGAGCATATTATGATCCATAATACTTATGCCACGACAAAGGTCCTCGATAAATATTTCAAAAATAGATTCCCCAATGGCAAAGGTCATTCTACAAGTGATATGGCCAGTCAACTCCTTACAGAATTGGGTGTTATGGTCAGTTATTGGAAGATATATATGGCCATGAGGATTTCCAAGGATTTTCTTAGGGGGACACATGAGCACGGGTATACATTCCTCGATGCCTACCATTAGATGCATGATTCCACAAATCTCAAAAGTAAGACGGTGTTGTATGTTAATGAAAATGGAAAGTTCAAGGCCTTTTTTAACCTATGGTTCTTGGATTCTTTATTTTGAACGATTTATAAAAGTCATAGCCATCAACGGGACAATTGAGAAAAGTCATAGCCATCGACGGGACTTTCTTGAGGAACAAGTATAGAGGAGTTTGGCTATTGGCAGTGGCACAGGATGCAGAGAGTCACATCTTTCATGTCATTTTTTGTGTAGTGGACAAGGAATGTGATGCCTCATATGGATATTTTTTTGAAAAAACATGAAGCTGTGTCGAAGATACAGAAGAGTTGTGCATTATGTCGGATAGGCATCCAAGTATCCAAAAGTTTGATTCAATTTTTTACACTTCAGCTCACTTTGATTATTGCATGAGGCATCTTAGAGAAAATATTTGAAACAACTTTCACAATAAACGGGTTGTCTTTATTTTTTATAGAGCAGCTAAATCATACTGTATAGCTGAGTTTTTTAATTATTTCAATCAAATAAGGAATATGTCACCCAAGGCAGCATAACATCTCGAACGTGTCGGTTTCATGAGATGGAGCCAGGCATTTTGTCTGGTAAATAGGTACATTATTATAAATTTAATGTCTTATTTGAGTTACAAGTTTGTAATATTGTATGATGTGGTACAAAATAATTTTCTTGTATAGGTATAATATTATGACGTCAAACATTGTTGAATCAGTGAATTCATTATTTGGCATTGAAAGATAATTTTGTATTGTGGCACTATTTGATGAAATAAATAAGAAGTATGCCAAATTATTTCATGAAAGGCATATGCAGTTCATGAACACAAGAAACAGACTTGTTCTAGAAGCGAAAAAACAAACATCAACAAACATCAGTTTGGGGAATAGGTTATTTACTCATCAAATAGCAGATTACAAGTTCAGTATCGATGGTCATGATGATTTTGCCACGGTCAATCTTTAAACAAGATCTTGTACATGTAGAGTTTTTGACTTAGACAAAATACCCTGTTCATAGCTATGGCAGTGTTTCGAGCCTAATATGGCGGACAATATGGAACTCAAATTTATGAGTATTCATCTCCATATTATTTGGTGAAAATATATATAATGACATATAGTGATAATATTAATCTGGTGCCTCCTGAATAATCTTGGGTTATTCCTATAGAGATTTTGGAGAGATTAATACCACCTATGTTGACCTGAGCAATATCAAACTGGAAAGAAGGCGATATAAGAGGAGGCGAGGAGTTGGAGAATCAATTACATCAAGAAAAAACAAGCGATCTGTATGTAAGAACGCTGGACATTAAAGAACTCCATGCCCGGATCGCAATGTACCATGATCGTTGTAGTAGAAAACTTGTGTTGTTGTTTATTATGGACTTTGATAATTGTAACTCATTGTTGTAAATGTAAATGTTATTATTTATTACACAAAATATATTTTTATTAACTTGCGCATCAATTAAAAAGCTAACGAGAACTAAATATAATAGACGGCAAATATATTTTCAGTAAATTACCCATCTATTGAAACAAATGGACATTTACTGGAAGAACACAATAGAGTTTATCAATCTGGATTATGCTCAACCAATAGATGAACAATTTGTTAAGATAGATGGGCCATCTATTGAAAGAAAACAATACAGTTCTTGCCAATAGTATGTTCTCTTCCAACAAACAGATTGGTCCATCTATTGGAAGAACTCAAAAATTTTGCTATTGCTACTGAATTCAAAGTTGTGCGAAACGCTTAAACCTACCTCCAACCCTCAACATGTTAAGAAAAAGAAATAGATAGAATAAAAATTAAATAAGAAAGAAACTCAATGTCTAACCAAACATAGATTTTTTAATTCATAGCATACAAAACTACAAAACAAAATAAAATAAAATATACATTACATTAGGTTTAGGTAGATTCGATATAAATAAAACAAAATACATATGCTAAATGAAATATAACCTAATTATTATTATAATTATTATCATTATTATTATTATTATTATTATTATTATCAACTGGCCAATCATCAATCGCAGCCTTCGAATCTCAAGATGCATCCTTTCTCTTGTGATGCCCAACTCCCATTAGAGTTCATTAATCTGCCTTTGAACTTTCTGCACGGTGGCACGCAGAATCTTCATGTCCCAAATCGTATTAGTCATATCTAGAACACACATGCATTAGTAAAAAAAATATAAAACACTAAAAAAAAAAGAGTTTGAATGTAATACAATGTGTATCTACAAACTGGTAGTTTTACAAAAAAAAAAAAATTATACCTCAGTGGACGAAAAAAGAATCTACTCTTTGAAGAGAAGTGATTGAATATGTAATGGTGTTTTTATGAAAGATAAGAGCAGGGTGGACTGAACGAGTAAGGGGGGCCTATATATAAAGGATTGAATTTCAATGTGTTAGGCAAAAATTCACGACTCTTCACCTTATTTTTATTAATTACATGCCATAATTAAATCAAACTGGTGACTTTTTAACTATTTAAATCAATCTGGTGCCTTTTCTATTACTTAAATTAAACCGGTGAAAAGTCATGACTTTTCACCTTTTTAATATTAGCATTAGTTCTTAAAATTAAATACAAATTTTTTTAGTTAAATAATCAAAGACTTTTCACATTTCAATTACTATTTTTTAAATAACAACTATTTTTATTGAGTTCTTCCAAAAAATAATCCATCTGTTGTAACAGATAACCCATCTGTTGTAACAGATCACCCATCTGTTGCAACAGATCACCCATCTATTGCAATTGATGGGTCATCTACTGCTCAGATGGACCATCTATTGCAACAGATGGGTTATCTGTTGGAAGAAATCAAGTCATTCTTGCTACTAATTTGACTTCTTCCATTAGGTGATCCATCTGTTTTAATAAATGGGTCATCTGTTAGAAGAGTCATTTTGATTTCTTCCAACAGTTGATTCATCGGTTGCAACAGATGGGGAATCTGATTCATCAGTTGTTTTGAATGTGTTAGACAAAAATTCATGATTGTTCACCTCTTTTTTAATAATTATATCCCTTACTTAATTCAAATGAATAACTTTCTAATTATTTAAATTTAAAAAATAGATTTAAATATAAAAAATGTGAAAAGCCATGAATTTTCACCTTTTTAATATTAACATTAGTTATTAAAATTAAATAACTATTTTTTTATGATTTTAGATTGTGTTTATCATTTATTTCCTTATTATTTATTTACGAACCATTTTTCTTTGTTAAATAATCAAAAAGTTGTGACTTTTCACCTTTTCAATAACCATTTTTTATTAATAACCTTTTTAGTCTATTTTTCCAATAGATGGATCATATGTTGTACAAATTGGTTATCTGTTAGAAGTATACAAACCAGTACCAAGAACTGTATTGTGTTCTTCCAACAAATTTCTTGCAACAGATGTACCATCTGGTGTAAAAACACACTCCAGTAGCAAGGGTTTTGATTTTTTCCAACATATTACCCATCTATTGCAATAGATTGGTCATCTGTTGGTTGAACATAATCTAGATTATTTATTTGTATTGTGTTCTTTCATCAAATATCCCTCTGTTGCAACATAGGGTAATCTACTGAAAATATTTTTGTGATCTGAATGATCACCTCCATAGAAAAAATAAACAAGTCTAAGGGAGTATTTTTTCAAGAACCGAGAGATGGAAAGATGTACAGTCATGAATGAAACTTGCAGTAAGAACACCTGAAATAAAAATAAGGGATCAAGCCATGGCAGAAATTTCTAAATTGTAACTTGCATTCCATGCCTTCTATTTGTGGTTCTAATCAGGTCAATAGAAGTGGAAACAAAAAGAATGAAGTTGGGTAGAAATCACATGCATTTTTTCCCACTGCAATTGACGTGACCAGAACCAAAAACAGAAGGCATAGGATACAAGTTTAACTTCAAAAATTGCCACCTTGGCTTGATCCCTTATTTTTAATTTAGCGGTTCTTGGTGAAAGTTTCATTATTGATTGTACATCTTTCCAACCCTTGATGCTCGCAAAGCTTTCTTCCTTTTACTCGTGTTTCTTTCTTGGGAGGTAATCACTCAGACCATGCTAACTAGTCGTAGTTCTTGGCAAAGTGCATAGATCCAGTCCACTTCATCATGTTTTTCAATGAGTGATGGATTTTCATTTTTGTAGCTCATTCAATTTTTTAATTTTTTATGTCAATTTCATTCGCCATATTTGCTACAAGTTCCTTACTACCTCGTGTTTCTTTTCTTTAATAATGTCTGAGTTGAGATAGTCTTCAGCAGCTCCCTCTTTGCTCGTAAATATTCTCCCAAGAACTTTCTATTGTATAATAATCACCCTGCGCAACCCATTGATAACGCTCAAACTACAGCTCTCGTAAGAGTGTAAGCGGTCGTTGTCAAATATAGAACCCAACTGGGTTGGGTGTTGAATCCCACAAAGAATACTTGATCACTAAGTATGCACTATTATTAGACTGTTGGTTGAAAATTCTACAGATAAAGGAGGGATTTTATGCGTGAAGCAAAAGTATCAAAATAGCGAAGTAAAAATGGAATGCTTGGTAGGTTTTAATCAATGAGAATTGTAAGTTAGGGTTATGTCCACCTTATGAGTTCTACGTATCTATTAGCTATGAGTTATGCGGAATTCAGACATGCATGCTCTTATAGAGATTCGTATTCTATGGTAAATCCTAGCGTCTTTCGACCATCAAGGATTATATCACTTTAACTCTTTCGAGCTTAAAGCGTATACTAATGGTACGAATTCTCCAAGAGGTTAATCCAGTTACGGCACTAACTTTTAAACAGGGTTTAGTAGACCTATTTCCATGTCATTCTCTCTTTTCCAGACATGTAACTTTTCTTTCGAACAAGTTAATGCTATACTGGCGTATTCTAAATGTTTGCAACCACAAGAATTCAATTAAAATGAAGAGAGTAATGATATAAGCAACATACATATCAAGAATTCACAAACTCATAGCAACCGATAGTATCTCATAAGGCTTCCATAACCCTAACAGAGAAGTTTAGCTACTCATGAGCGCAACGGAAATCACAATAGATATAATCATCATACCACCACTTAGGATAGTCTTGGCGATGGAAGTGATAAACGTCAACTAGGGTTGGGCATTTTTGCTCCTTCCGTTCTTCTCAAGAGAGTCGTGTTTCTCTGTTAAAACTTACAGAATATTGTAACGTGAAGTAGTAGCAAAAGTCGAATGGAAAATACTTGAATTAATGAGTGAATTGAATTGTAAGAGTTGAGTGAATTATTCGAATGGAGAGAGATAATCATAAAAACTTCAGCAACATAGGGTATTTATAACACCCATATCCTATTCCTACTAGGCTACTGCGTACTTATCCTAATCCTACTAGGTTACTGCATCCTTATCCTAATCCTACTAAGTTACTGCTGATCCCCAAAGTCTTTAGAAATGCTGTTTTTTGCCCGGGACAAGTTATCCATGCATCACTTTCAGTCCATAGGCATCCAAACACTGCTTTCCTTCTTTCGTAAAGCTTTCTTGGGCGTCAAGTTATCCATAAAGTGCTGGAATCTTCATCGTTTATACCTGAAAACTTGCTAATCACGTTTGTTAGCTCACTTACAGGAAAAAGGACTAAAAGTGCATGAATTATATATTTTGTTCTCAAAACTTAGCTAAAATATGGGTAAATTAAGGTTCTTTAGGCGTGTAAATACGCCTATCATCACCCATCCATATAAATTTGGACAAGGGTAATAACTATACTGATTTCCATTTTTGTTTACAGCGGTGAGAGGCTTGGGAGGACTTTCAAAAGTCCATTCAACCTTTAAAATTAGTCCAGTCACTATTAAATGTCTACACTGCCACCAAAACTTGATCACTTCTCAAAACATGACCCATAAACATTATCAAAACTATTATTAAACTGTAATAGGGTATCGACACCACCTTTTAGGTCCCTCAGCCTTATCAGTTCGGACCTATCAAACTTAATTGTAAAATGCAATATCTTTTTTGAATGATCAATGCATAATAGGTAAAAGAAACATTCACAAAATCTTTGTACTTTCTCTGTGTTTTCACGATAACATAATCAATAACACATACCTCTCACATATGAAATGGTTCCATCAACAAGCAACTTTTCCTCCGAACCCATCTTTACTCTAGCCTTTTATGTTGGTCAGGAAAACATTGATCCACTCCCACTTCCTTTTCATTTGGGAGACATCTTTTATCTATAAATAAGAAAAATAAAAAAATATTACAATTTATGTCTTTATAATTTTAAAGAAAAGGGTAACACAAATTCAATAAATACAACACATTACAACAATAATTCCAAAAGAAGACCCATTTGTTGCAATAGAAGACCCATCTATTGCAACAGATGGCCAATATGTTGCAACAGATGGGTCATCTGTAGGAAGACTATGTTGCTCATGTTCAAATCTTTGTAATATGCTTAAGGAGTGAGTGAGTGCTCTTGAGTGTGGATTTGTAATCGAACTACTCATGCTATAAGAGTTGCCTAAGCTTGTTGCTAGTTAGAGTTAACCAATTTTTGAGGATACCTGGCAGAGTTTCTAAGATGAGCTTGTAGTAGAGTTATTACGAATGAAATGATCCTAAAGATAGGCTGAAATTGAGTTTGTAATCAAGAGGTTGATTATAGTGGATTTTGTTGGTGCTTGTTAGGTCAAGTTGTGGTTTTTCCTCTCTAATGCAAAGGGGTTTCCATGTTAAATCTTATGTGTTGTTTTTTTCTGCACTTTCTTTAGTTCTCCTACACTCTATTGTTTGATTGCCTGTGAATGACTCTACGGGATCTGGTCCCTCATTGTGTGGTGCAGCCCCCAAAGGTTCCAACAATTGGTATCAGAGTGAGGTAACTCTAAAATATTTACACCTAGTGTGTCTTGGTTAACATGGCTTCTCCATCTAACCTGGAAGAAGGGAAATCAACCACTAGACCACCTATATTTAATGGACAGTACTATGGGTGGTGGAAAACAAGGATGTTTAACTTCATCATAGCTGAGGATAGTGAACTAATGGATATAATTCTTAATGGTCCTCATGTACCTGTAAAAGAAGTAAAAGAAGTCAAAGAAGGAGATGTTGCCATAATGGTTATCAAAAGTAGGAGGGAACTAAAAATTTGAAGGATTCCAAAGTTGACATATTAACTATTGTAATACCCTACAAAATTCTCTCCTAGTCTGAGCCTTAGAGTGTGTTCTGTGAAGCAAAAATCCAGTCACAAAAGTTGGAGAATTGTCTTTCCAAGTGTGAAATACTTTGAACCATGTAGAATTTCCCTAATATCAACTTTTTGTCATGTAGATCATTGAATAAGCTTTCCATCGATACCAAATTTGCCCAAATTTGATACTCGGGCAAAGAGTTAGAGCTATTTTAGCGAGACAGTGTGCCACCTGGCACTTTAGCGAGTCGTGGAGCCAGCCAAAATGGAAATCATCAAAATCCATGAGCCTCCGCGATTATGGCGCATCGTGCCAAGGCTTAATTTCAGAATTTTCAATTTTCAGTGCACCAATGCAATTCCACCACATCGCGGTGGCTTTTCAGTTTGCAACCAAGGTGGCAACGCGATTTCTACCGCGTCGCACCATCGTGCAGTTTCCCAATTGATCAATTTCCAGTGAACTGGCGTGATTATGGCGCGTCACACCAACATGTAAAATTGGGAATTTTTATTTAATTCCAAGGGATTTTTCGTCTTTTCCCACTCTTCTTCAGCCCCTATATATACCTGATAAAAGGCTCTCAGCATCATTTCCCATCTTCAATATCAAAACTAGGGTTTTACAAAATCAAAACCCTTATTTCTTCTTCAAGAAAAATCAATAGAGATCAAGAGGAATCAAGAATCTCTCCAAGAACTTTCAGGAAAAGAGTTTCTCCAAGGTATGTAGATGTTGATTCTTGGGTCCCTTTCATCCAAGAAGATCAAGTACCCTTTTCTAAATCTCAAAGATTTTATGTTTATGAGTTGTTTATGATTCATGTGAAATGAAATTGATGTTCCATCTATTATTGAGTTGTGATTCATGCTTGTTTACAAGGCTTTCAAGTTTTGACCCTAGTATGTGGAATTTATGTGATGGTTATGATAAACCCTCTTCAAGTTGCTTTCTATGTGATGTGTTCATGTCAATTAAGTGTAGAAATGGCTGAATAACCAAAGCATGCTCCCCATATATTTTATAAAAAGCTTATGTGAAGAATTAGGGCCATTATAGCATGTTGATTAGGAAACCCCAATTGTGTGCAAGTTCATGTATGCCAAGTATTTGTTGAAATGCCTTAATGAATGAATCGTGGTATGATAGAATGAAATCCCCAATTAGGTGCAACCCATGCATGCCCAGTGGTTGATGAATGCCTTATTGAATGAATTGTGCCATGATAGCATGGAATCCCTAATTAGGTGTAGACCCATGCATGCCTAGTGTTTGTTGAAAGGCCTTAGTGAACAAGTTGAGACATGCTAGTAGGAAATTAACCAATTACGTGCTCTTTGATATATTCTAAGACTTTAATACATGCCAATTGCTTGACGAGTTAGTTGTGACATGATAGTATGAAGTTTCCCCAATTATGTGCTATCCAATACATGCCAAGACTGATATACGTGCGAAGTACTTGATGCAAGACCTTGTTGAATGGAGTATGATCTAATAGAATGTTTCCCCTACGCTAGTATATGTCTATGATTCCTAACTGCTTGAAGTGATGCCTTAGTGATTGTGATGGTGGATATATGGTTGTGATTCCTAAATACTTGAAGTGATGCCTTAGTGATTGTGATGGTGGATATATGGTTGTGATTCCTAAATACTTGAAGTGATGCCTTAGTGATTGTGATAGTGAATATATAGTTGTAATTCCTAAATGCTTGAGGTGATGCCTTAGTGATTGTGATGTGAATATATGGTTATGATTCGTAAAGGCTTGAAGAGATGCTTTGGTGATTGTGATGATGAATGAATGACCGTGGTTATGACTAGTCAAGAATAGTGATATCTTACTTTTGTGTTATCGAGTCCTGGGGGTATTTATACTCGATAATTTGGTTGCTGTCTAGAGACTGTTTCAGTTTTCAAGATAATCCAGTCGGGCTATGATTCTCAAAACTCAGTGAATATTAGAACTCTGTATCCTCAGACAGATACAAAACTTAAGAAATCTCAGTAATCTTCGTAATCCCTATATCGCTAGTAATCTAGCCTCAGCACTGTACTCAGCTCAGATCTAGTTGTATTCAAGAATTTAGTTCTGACCTCGGTAGTGACCAAGTAATCTATTCAAACTTTGTATCATCAGTCAGATACCGTGATTCAGAAGTATTTCGTCAAATACGGAACCATGTAAATTTAGCTTAACTCAGTCAGATCAATTGAGAAACGTGATCAGTATCAGATTTAGTTCAGTTTGTGTTCAGTTAAAAATTCAGTTCAGAGTCTTTCAGTTGGGAATAGGAGCTAGCACCAGTGAGGGAAGGGATGGTGACTCCCCATTAGAGAGAGGCCGAGTAACTAGGAGCAATTCCTAAACTCCAAAACTACGTAGCCAACATAGGATGTAAGACTCCCCATTAGAGAGGCTATCACCATTAGAGAGGTTTGACTATTATATTTCCTTAGGTTGACTTTATGTGAGGTTCATCCGTTAGAAAGGCTTGACCAGAGAGGTCTTTACCTGTGGAACAGTATTGACACCCTTTCAGCTGGGGTTACAGGTTGGACCCCACCTATGAGAGGTTGGGGCATGTCGGTTAAGTAATTACTTCCCACAGTTGCAGCTGCAGTATCAATCTTCAAAAATCAGGACAGTGAGGTACATTCATCTATCCCAGTGAGGAGCTCAGATAGTTCCATTGATTCATGACCATCCGTCAGATAGGATTGGTCTCATATACAGTTATTTTTTATCAGATCTAGAGATCTCCCGATAGATAGGCATGATCTCTGTCTCAGATCCTATTGAGTATTCTTGTTATCAGATCCAGAGATCTCCCAATAGATAGGCCTGATGTCAATCTCAGATCCTATTTAGTATTCTTATTATCAGATCCAGAGATCTCCTGATATATAGGCTTGATCTCAGTCTCAGATCCTATTGAGTATTCTTGTTATCAGATCCAGAGTTCTCCCAATAGATAGGCTTGATCTCAGTCTCAGGTCCTATTGAGTATTCTTGTTATCAGATCCAGAGATCTCCCGATAGATAGGCTTGATCTCAGTCTCAGATTCTTTGAGTATTCTTGTTGTTAGATTCAGACATGATCATTTTCTTATCATTGATAATAAATTCTGGAGTCATCCATTAGAGAGAGGTTGATCTCTGATTCCGTCAGCTGAGAGCAGTGAGCTCAGAATTCAGTCATTTATGTGAGTATATTCAGTTAATCAATTATCAGTATTAGATGATTTAGTGATTCAGTATCTCAGTGTTAGTAGTGAGTTCAGATGAAAATAAAGCGGTATCCGAGTTTTAGTATCTAGGGTTGTGATGATTGTGATTATGGTTTGTGCATTCCTGTATATGTTCTCGTTCGGTACTCTTATGATTATTCAGTCATGTAACTGTTCATGCATGAGCCCTTGCATTTATACTTACCTCATCTGCATACTCGGTATATTCCCGTACTGACATATTTGCGCTATGGTGTTTTATTTGACACCACAGGTCCAGAGGCACGTGATCCAGAGTTCCCTCAGTAGTTCTGTCCTAGTCAGCAGCAGTAGAAGTAGAAGTGAGTCCTCTTCATTCGAGGATGATCCTTGTATTATTATTTCATCAGACTTTGTTTATTTTTAGTTGGAGGAGTTAGTTGGGGAAATTTCCCATCAACTCCACAGTTCAAATAGTTAGAGGCTTTTCGGATGGATATATTAGTATTCAGTTTTTAGTTTTGAGTATTTATAGATGTGTTGAACCTTATGTCTTGTTTCTGCCTATTTTTCTGCATTTATTTTTTGATATTATACAGTGTTCATGGTATAGATATTAGGAAAGAGTTAGCTTGTGGTCCTTTGGGGTCATGATCATCGTGTAACGACTAAGGGGTAGTCTTGGGTTATTACAACTACCTAGTATGAAACCTTCACCTTTTAAAAAGGAGAGATAATATAGGAAATGCATACAAGATTCACTTACATCACAAATGAGCTACACTGTCTAGGAGAAGTGATTCCACTGTATAAGCAAGTAAGGAAGATTCTTAAGGTTATGTCAAAATCCTGGGAAAGCAAAGTAGATGCTATTACGAAAGTAAGGAACCTAAAAACTCTCACTATGGATGAGCTTATTGAAAATTTAAAGACTCATAAACTCAAAAAGCAGCAGGAAAAAGAGAAGAAGAAAGGAAAGAAGGAAAAATCTTTGGCACTGAGGGCACTAAAATTAGACTCTAATGAAGAAGACACTGATGTTGCCTATTTGGCAAAAAGAATTGTGAGAGCGATGAAGAAAAGTGGTCAGTTTCAAACAAGTGGAAGTAGCAACAAAATAGGAGAAACTGTGGAGGTTTATCACAAATGTAGAAGTCCTGAGCTTTTTATTGAGGATTTTCCAATGCATAAATTTGACTATCAGGATTTTTTCTAGACTGGTGGTAAAAAGGAAAGAACAGGGACCAGTTCCCTATAAAATTAAGCAAAAAGGCTACAACTGATTATGTAGTAAGGCAGGATCTACTAATGTGGGGAGATTATTCTAGTGAATATGAGGACAATGGAAAGTAGAATATGTTTCCATGCTGGCAGTGGAGGATGAGAAAGGGACTTTGATTCCTTTTTTTGCTTTTATGGAAAACACTGAAGATGAAGAAGAAAATGATGTAACACTTTCTGACATTAAGGAAAACTTAGAGAATTACTCTACTAGAAAAATAAAAAACTTTTCCAATATGTTGATTGATTCCATGTGTGAAATGACTAATGAAAAAAATGCTCTAAAATAAAAGGTAGAAAGTCAAGAGCTTTAGTTGATAGCTCTAACCCTCTAGATATTTGAAACTGAAGAACTAGTTGCAAAGCTGAAATCTAAAATTCAAGCTTAGTTAATCAACTGGAGAAAGCTGATAGTGCCTGTGATAAAGAGAAAAATAATTCTCTAGAAGGAAAGATAGAAGATAGGGAGTTGGAATTGATACCTTTGACTCTCCAGATATTTAAAACTGGGCAACAGGTTGCCAATCTCAAATTTGAAAATCTGAGCTTGGTGAGTCAACAGGAGAAAGTAGATATTTCTGAGAGTAAAGGGAAGAAAGAAGAATCAAAGTTTTAGGTTGAGCTTTAAGAAAATTAGAGGATTCTCAAAGGGTTCTCATTACTGAACTTCAGAAGAATGAGGAGTTAGAAAGGGACTTGATCCATTTAAGGGAAGAACTCAAAAAATCCCTTTAGTGGACTTCATCCTCACAAATCCTTTCTAACCTAACTGTTCAAGAAGTCAATAATGGTAAGGGACTTGGGTATCAGTGTAAAATTCATTCATTTGAGTCACAGGGCAAGGTTGATCAAACTGTCAAAAAACAAAGCATATAAGTCCTTGTGCACTCACTGTGGGTGAGATGGACACCTCGAAGAAGATTTTCAAATCTGGTTCAAAGAAAGAATAACAAATGTTAGACATGTACACAAGGGGAGCATGGATCGCAAAGGTGTAAGAATTTGGAAAAACATGAAGAAGCTCACACTACCTAGATGTACAAAGAAGGATTTAATCACACCTCTATCCTTCTACTGGGAACTCAAACTTAAATGGGTTCTCAAGTCAAATAAATGATTGTAAGTGCACGAGGGATAAAGGGTTTCCAATTAGAAAAATCTTCTTGTTATGTAATTTCTCAAGGTTATGAATGGAAGGTATGATCATATTATTTTTTTTGAGACACTTCAAGATGAAGGTGTCTTATGCGAATAGTAAAAAAGGTCAAAAATTGCATGCAGTTGATAAGAATAGTCAAGAGCCTAACAATGCAGAAGAATATGATGAAGGATGATCCAAGATCTCAATCATAAACATCATCTCAAATACAAGAATTCCAAGAAGTGTCTAGTCAAGATCTCATCGGGACCTGGTCCTAGTGGAATTCATCTTAAAGGATAAAATGGAAGCACATATCCGCTTATCTCCCTGGACATTCTTACTTCACGTATAAAGGGAAGAATGCAAACAAGAGCCTATGTAAGAAATATCATGGCTTTTTCAATATTTCTATCCAAAGATGAGCTCACAAGGATGTGAAAGAAGCTGACAAGTTCAAAGCAATGCAGAAGAAAATTTGGACATTGGAAGAATGCTAAGTCTAGGACCTGTTTCTAAAATAAGTTGTGGTATGATGTAGTGTAATGAATATAACAAAATTATGCTAGGATTAATCAAATTAAATCGACCTACTATCCAGTGAATTAGTGTCTCTTTAAAGAATTAGCTATGTTCAGGAGGTAGGTATCTTTTGTAAACTAGGTACACGTTGGTCTAACTCAGTAACATACCTTTGCATGTATACACCCATGGGAACAAGTTTGGAGGTGGACAGATGTGACAAGAACAAAGTTGAATATTCACTCAAACTAGAGAGTGACCTGGTCCCATCTCTCGGGTTAGTATCTTGTATGTGCAGATTTTATCTGTTCAGTAAAAAAAAAGCCACATCCTCCTTGTCCTTGTGTTAGAAAAAGGTTTTTATATTTTAAAAGGGAAGGTAAGTCACCTGAAATCTTATATTGATCATATCTTGTTCCCCCAGAAAACAGTTCCTTGTGCTTATTGTTCCCTTAAATCTAGCTACATCCACTTCTTCTTTTATCAAAAAGAAAAATTCTAATTCTAAATATCCCTTATAAGAAAAGGACCTTCGTGATGATTGTAGCTCTTTCATTTTCATGTCCTTCAAAGGATTCTAATCTTAGCATTGTGAAAAATCCCTTCCCACACCTTTCTGAAAAAGATCCTTCTTCTTCTACTCTTCCAAAGCTTAATTCCTTCATCATTCAACCTGTTCATGAAGAATCATCCCTAAATCCTCAAAATTATTTTGATAATGTTATGATGGATGAAACCTGGGTTGCTGAAAACCTCATTTTGTTGTCAAATAGCCCAGGAAAGAGCATAGTTAATCATAGGAAAACCAATTTTAGTAAAACACCAAGAATTTCTAGAAAATGATCTGGAAGTTTTACTGAGAGACAACTGACTTTTGAGGGACCTAGTCCCAAGAAAAGAAAAGTAGCTGAAAGAGAATCTGTGATCACTTATACTAAAAGAAAGAATGGGGAGAAAATTTGTATCCAATGAAGTTAGAAACAAGTTCTTGAAGAATCAAAAGGTGTTAACTGGCAAGATTTTTTTTCAAATGTGCTAATAGAACCTGGTATGCTGGAACTAGTTGAGTTGGTAAAACATCAAGCTAGGTGTATCTCATAGAAGGACCAATTCCCACTATTTTGGATGATATAGTCAGGGAATTCTATTTCACTTTTGAATTCTCAAAAGATGGGATGAATCTGACTACACAAGTTTAAGAAAGAAAGATAAAACAGAATAAGAAAACACTGGGAAGAACCATGGAGGTTCCTATATATGGAGTGAGAACTATCTCCAAGTAGCTGCCTTTAATAGAATTCTTAGAAAATGCATCCAAAGTCAAAGGGAAATATGTGGCTTCAATGAATAGGAAATCACTCAAGAGTGAGTTTCAATTGGTCTTTGACTTTGTGAACAAGGTAATTCTGCCTAGATCACAAAAGAAAAACATTACCTCAGCCACTGATTTATATGTGATGGAATGCCTTAATAGCTTTGAATTCATTAGTCTACCTACATTGATGATAGAACACATTCACAAGGTGGTTCTTGGAAAAAATTGAAAGCATGACATGCCTTATAGATATTGGTTGAACAAGTTATTTGACCAATTTGGTATTGTTTTTAAAAATGGAACCCAAGGGACTGTTCTACAAATGAATAGCATGAAGACATTGATCAAAATTAAATATGTCAAATTAGATAACATTTATCAAAGAGGGGCTCAATAAGGAAATAGATGAACTAAAGTTCAACCTAGTTGCCAAGGATGAAAAAATCAGCAAGCTCCAGGTGAAAATTGAGCATTAATCCAAAAAAAGCCCATGTGACTCTAAAATGCTCAGAACTGAGAATGTTGAACTGAAGAAGAGGGTGTCAATCTTAACTTATAAGGTCCTTAGCCTGAATGTAGAGATAAGACATCTCAACAACAACCTGACCCTACTCTTTTAAAAAAAAATTCCCAGTCCTTCACTTATTAATTCTTCCTAATTTTTCTGGCTTTTTCCTTAAGAACATTAAATTTATGCACTACAATGATACTTATTCTCTACTTTTGAATGAATCTTTATTGTATGTGTTACAGTTGTTACCTTTAAATTGCAAAGTTATTCATCATGTTAGTGTTGCCTCAATGTCCATGAGTTAACTAATGTGTGCTTATTTTACTCTTAGTTTACTGTACTCACTTTTCAATGATGCCAAAAGGGAGAATACTGAGTTCATATAGTAAGAACCAGATACCAGGTGAATTGAGCTGTAGATTTGAATGGCATGTTGATAAGGGAAAGTAAGTGATATGCTGAATAGATGAATAAAAGAAGTCATGTTGAAAGGGGAAAGTTTGTAAATGCACTAAATGAAGGTGCATGATGACAGGGGGAAGAAGTAATAGTTTTTTCTACAAATGACAATAAAAGACCAGGTCCTTGTGTCGCATGATGGTGGAAGCATGATGATAGGAGGAACATTCATCTTCAGAGTGGTAATCATATTGATTAAATATGATGGAAGTGCCCAAAGTTGTATGGTATTTTGTCATCATCAAAAAGGAGGAAAATTGCTCTATGTTGTTTTGATGATGAGTAGCTAACTGCAAGGGACCAGGTCCCTGGATATTGATGGTACAGTACAGTTGGCACGCTTTGTATACACAGTTTTGTCCTCTTGTGTAACAAACTTGAAGGTACTGCTTGTACTAATTAAGACACTTGGTCCAATGAGATTCCAGACCTAATAATCACCCATCTATAAAAGGAAAAATAGGCTTCTTTATCAAATAGATTTTGTACAAATCTAAAGAGTGAAGAGAGGCAGTAAAAACACCATTTCTAGATTGCTCAAGCATTGCTCATGTTCTTATCTTTGTAATATGCTTAAAGAGTGAGTGAGTGTTCTTGAGTGCTGATTTGTAATCAAACTACTCCTACTATAAGAGTAGTGTTTTCTTTTGTTGAGCAAAGTGCTTAGGTAGAGTTGGCTAAGCTTGTTGTTGGTTAGAGTTAACTAGTTTCTTAGGATCCTTGGCAGAGTTGCCAAGATGAGCTTGTAGTAGAGTTATTACAAGCGAAAAGAGCTTAGAGTTAGGCTGGAATCGAGTCTGTATTCAAGAGGTTTATTATACTAGATTTCATTGGTGCTTGTGAGGGAAAGATGTGTTTTTTCCTCCCTTGAACAAGGGGTTTCCATGTTAAATCTTGTTTGTTGTTTCCTTCTTGTAGTGTCTTTAGTTCTCCTGTACTCTATTGTTTTATTGCCTCTGATTGACTCTGAGGGACCTACTAACCCACTATATGGTGCAACCCCTAAAGGTTCCAACAGTTGATAAGTTTAATTATAATTTCAATTGATGTCGTTGTAATTACATGATCAACTATTGTGTTTATTTTGACCAAAGTCATCAATTGATCAATTTGATTTGAAATAATTCATGTCAAGCCTTTATTTGTAATAACTAAATTGATTTATCTAGAGTAAAAGGTGAGTTGATAAGTTCAATTACAATTTTAAGTGATGTTGTTGTAATTACATGATCAACTAGTGTGTTTTGAGCAGAGTCATCAGTTGATCAATTTGAGTGAAAATGATTCATATCAATCTATTATTTGTAATAACTAAATTTATTTAGCTAGAGTTAAAGGTGAGTTCATTGGTTCAATTACAATTTCAATTGATGTTATTGGAATTAAATGATCAACGATTATGTTTGTCCTGACCAGAGTCATCAATTGATCAATTTGAGTTGAAATGATTCATATCAAGCCATTATTTGTAATAACTAAATTGATTTAGCTAGATTTTAAGGTGAGTTTATAAGTTCAATTACAATTTCAATTGACCTCAATACAATTACATGATCAACTTTTGTGTTCGTCCTAACCAGAGTCATCCATTGATCAATTTGGGTGGAAATGATTAATATCAAGCAATTATTTTTAATAACTAAATTGATTTAGCTAGATTTAAAGGTGATTTGATAAGTACAATTACAATTTCAATTGATCTCATTGCAATTACATAATCAACAATTATTTTCGTCCTAACCAAAGTCATCAATTGATCAATTTGAGTGGAAATGATTCATATCAAGCTATTATTTGTAATAACTAAATTGATTTAGCTAAATTTAAAGGTGAGTTCATAAGTTCTATCATAATTTCAATTGATGACGTTGTAATTACATGATCAACTATTGTGTTCGTCCTGACGAGAGTCATAAATTGATCAATTCGGGTGGAAATGATTCATATCAAGCCATTATTTGTAATAACTATATTGATTTAGCTAGAGTTAAAGGAGAGTTCATAAGTTCAATTATAATTTTAATTAATGTCGGTTCAATTACATGATCAACTATTGTATAATGTATTACAACAGATTCAACTTGTTGCAATAGATGATTCATCCATTGGAAATTATCAAATAAATATAATCATCCATTGCAATAGATGATTCATCCATCGCAATAGATAATGTTATTTATTTGGTCATTTCAAACATATTATTCATCTGTTGCAATAGATGAGTATATCTGTTGCAACAGATTATTCTAACTGTTTGGTTATTTCCAAAAAAATTATTCAAATGTTGCCACAGATTAGTAATATGTTGGAATAGATGTTTTTAATTAATGTAATTAATATTAGATTATTATTAAGTTAATATTAAATTTATCAAAGTTCTAATTAAACTTAATAACTGAAATCTAATTTTAGTGAAATTAATTTTATTTATTATGAAACAATTAAAATTTTATCTCTTTTAAATAATTAATTAAGATTTATTCGGACTAAATTAATATTTTCACAATTTGTCATTCTTTTTCGAAATACAAATCAACCCATAATTAATGCATAATAAAAATGCAAGGGGTCAATTATTTTTCAAACCATTCCATTTCATCCAGTTGTGGAAAAAACCATTCATCATTTCAAATCTCGAAATCTCTTACTTCTTTTTTTCTCTCAACAGTACAAACAACAACTAGTCGACAAATTGCTCAACCCTGCACAATAGATCATTTTTTTTTCATTTCAAACCACATAGCTGTAATTTTTGACTTCTTTTTTGCTTGTATCCATCATTTTCTCTCTCTTTGTGGGTAACAGAGTTCGAAAAGAATTCTATATTTGTTTTTTTTTTAAGTTAGGCTCTTTAGTTAATGATGATAAAGAAGAATTTTAGTTGTATTATCTTTGAGAATAGGTTAACAATTTTAAGTTTTGATGCTAAAAAATAGGAAGAACCCAAGAAAAACCTAGTTTTTGTCGTAGTATTCCGCTGATTATCGTGGTATTGTTGGATTGTTTTTGTGGTGTTGTTGGTGGCTGTTGGTGGTGTTGTTGGCACTATTGGTGTTGTATTTTTGTTGTTTGTTTTTTGGTTTGTTGTTGGTTTTGTTATTTGTTTTTTGTTTGATGTTGTTGTTGATGGTGTTCGTATTTTCAATGTTTGTATTGTTGTTAGTGTTGATATTTGTATTGGTGGTGGTTGTGATGGTGGTATTGGTGGCAGTGGTGGTGTTGGTGGTATTTGTATTGGTGATGGTATTGGTATTGGTGATGGTGTTGGATTTTATGATGGTATTGATGTCAGTCGTGTTGGTATTATTGGTGTTGGTATTGGTGGCATTAGTATCGTTGGTGGTGGTGGTGGTGTTTATGGTGTTGGCATTGGTGGTGGTGGTGGTGGTGGTTGTATTAATGGTGGTGGTGGTAGTGGGGTTGGTGGTGTTGGTTTTGGTATTGGTGGTGGTGTTGGTGGTGTTGGTATTGGTGGTGTTGGTGGTGCTAGGGTGCTGTATTGCCCAATAGATTACACATCTGATGGAAATATAGAAGACCTGATTCAATTTCATCAAATAGATGATCCATCTGTTGTAAAGGATGGGTACTCAATTCGAAGTTATTAAAACAGAACTGTTACCTATTTTGATAACTTCTAGAGATGATCCAGCTATTGCAACTGGTGGAATATCTATTGGAAGATATTGATATATGTCTTCCAACAGATTCCCTATCTATTGCAACAAATGAATCAGCTGTTGGAATAAATCATAACATATCTTCAAATAGATGACCCTTTTGTTGCAACAGATGGACCACCTGTTGGAACAAATCAAACCAGTAGCAAGACTGTTTTAATTTTTTCCTACAGAAGACCCATCTATTACAACAGGTTGTTCATCTGTTGCAGCAGATGGATCATTTGTTGGAATATTTTTTGTCGTGTGTTGTATTTATTGAATTTTATGTTACTTTTTTTTCAAATTATGTAGACATCAATTGTAATATTTTTTTTGTTTTTCTCTTATTTGTAGGTAAAATATGTCTCCCAAAAGAAAATAAAATGAAAGTGGATCAATTTTTTACAAGCTAACAAAAAATAATAAAGTACAGATAGATTCAGAGGAGCTTCCTGAACAATCTATTTCAGGAAAAAAATAATGTTGAGGAAAGGTATGAAGACAAAATTGAGGAAGATAGTGAAGCAAAGGAAAACAATGTTGAGGGAGGTGGGGAAGGTTCTGTCGAGGGTTATGGGGATAATAAGAAGATAAAGATAAATAAGAAGAGGAGGAAGTAGAAAGTGAGGTGGAAGATGGATCTTTCAAAGAAAATGAGAAAGATGATGATAATGCATCATCAATGGGAGGTGAATTAAGATCGAAATGACAGCGTGATCCTGTCAAAACTATTAGTATTGACAGGTTTCAAGTTGTGATGCTGATAGATAACCCTGCAGATTTAACAGGTGATTTTGTAGTTAATTCTCTTATGGGGAAACATTTTGATGATTTTAGGAATATTATGAGGAAGGAAAAACTAGAGGATTTTTTAGGTCCATCTACTTTGGATACTTTTTAGGCCTGCCTGATTACAACAGTGCCCACTTCCAAATGAGCATGGTATATGGTTTTCTCAAGCGTAGGATTAAGTACGTGGGTGATAATAAAGATTTAAAGGAGAGAGACTAAAAGATAGATGAAATGAAATCTAGATTAACTACTGTGGCATGCCAGTTTGTTTTGACATGAAAGAGTTTTCCATATGACTGGCTTGAGATGCCATCAACCAGAAGAACCTCTCCTCAAGGAAACACCCAGCAAAAAGTCCAAGGCAAGCAAGACACCCAAACCACCACCATAAAATAAAGGTAAGACATTGTCCAAGCAACCACCCACCAAAACCAACAAAGAAAACAAAAAAATAGATGTGTTGCTGAACATTGTTGAATGTGGCTATAAATCCCAGACGTTGATTAAAGACATCAAGAATAAAAATATACCAAAGAAGTACAAGGAGCAATTGTGCTTAGTTTGGTTTATGTCATGACCTGAACCAGGGTCTGTCCGTGACGGGTATCTCATGTCCAACGAGAAATGGAGACCACCCCCTGCATCTAACCAATATAATACAATACCCCCAACGTTGGATAAATTTTGAACACATAAAAAGATAGTATAAATAAAGCTCAGAGAAATTTAAGACATGTCTGTAATCGATAACCGGCAAACATCACCACTCAAGTCCACAGTAATCCAACAAAGCTTTCTAAATAAAACAGGAATCCATAAAGTGTCGTGACAAGCCCCCAACCCTCAGAATGACAATGACAACGTAAACTCTTATTTCTACTCTATGAAAGGAACTGATGAAAAGTCTATGTCTTTCAGAAAATGAAAGCTCGCCACTTCACCACACGAATCGATGAACCGAGCCAATCCACCTAACTCTGTGCAGGAAAAGTAGAAGTATCTCTGGTTCCTGCATCGCATAGGGATACAACATCTAAAGAATATTAGTGGATTGAGAAATATCATGTAACTCAGTGGTAAGGGAGAAAATAAACCCATGATCAATATTTAAAAATCAGTTAAAATCCAATGCACATAACTAGATGCATATATCTACATATTTATCACATACCGGAATAGGGAACAAGGCTTAACATGCACTTTAAAACTTTAGCCTGGATTGTGTAACTCAGCCATCATAACATAAGAAAGCCCCTACGGTCTGTATGGGTTCATCTTTTCCCTAGCTGGAAGGGCCCCAGAGCGTGTAGCTACACAAACCAGAGGATATACGCATGCACCATGAGGGACTCAAACCTCCCGACATACCAAGGTGACAGAAGCACCCAATCAAGTAATGTACTATGAGGGACTCGTACCTCCCAAACATGTGATAATACTAAAGGGGAACTCGAACCACCTAGTCATGTAGAGCCCACGTCAGCAACCGCGGTTTTTGATGTTGGTCCCTCAGGACCTCCACTTTCATGACTCAGCTACACAATCCTCAGTAAGGCCCAACTAAAACATTTAACACACATTCCCATTCATTGAACCATGATACACATTTAAGAATACACTGTTGGTATCGTCATACTAACTACACTTGCAAGTTAACATCAACATGCTAAAACAATTATTATCACCTGGGGAAATTCACAAACTTCTTGGTTCAATTATACATTATCTTAGGGAATTACACAACCCCATAAGTTTAATTCAAAATCATTATGCTTCATTAAGTCTTCACATTTTGCAGCAGTTCAAGAGTAATTGAATGTGCATACTTTTCATAGTCAAAACAAATTTCACAATAGGGGTTGAGGTCATTATTAATTCAACTGTTAATATTCGCCAAATTTGGGGACTTCACAATCTCCTAGTTTATTCACCATACCCCTACATCAGATAGGTTTCAAAAACACCATTTAAACATAACCAATTACATATACAAACATGAAACATCACATCAATAACAATCACTCAAAACCCTCAACCCATGTTCAAAACAAACATCTAAACCCTATGAATAATACTTTTAAACACATGCTTTTAGTAAATAAATAATTTAGGAAGAGTAACATACCTAAAATACCCAAGATTATGAAGAAAACTCAACCCTTGAAGATCTACTTGACCCACTTCTTGGAAACCTTAAGTATAGATGCTTGAGAGACTTAAGAGAGAGAAAAGAGTGTTTGGAGTGTGTTATCAATGAAATACGGCCACAATTATGTTTATAGGTCATGGGTTATTATTGGGATAAGAGGGAAATGTCTAAAATACCCCTATTTAAAAAGCAGGAAAAATAAATCGTTAGTCGTTATGGGTCTCATAATGACTCATTACAACTCATCTCCATGAGTCATTGTCAAGACAGTGTCACCAGGCATACACACTATTAACCTTATGACTCATATGCCATGGCTCGTAATGTGACCCTAAAACTCGTAGGGTCCAGTTGTAGTCAACATAGAAACCATTTAGGTATACCCTAGACATCCTACAATTTGTACACAATAACCCGCAATGAGTCCTCACGACTCATAGTGAGCCACTCGTACTCAGAGCCAAAGACTTAGCCACACACACTGGTTAGGCTACGATTTAGGTCTAATGACTCGTCAAGACTCCCTACGACTTGAAGGGTAAGTGGTAGTCTGGATAGCAAGGATAAAATTTCAGAAATTTTCAAGGACCAATAATCTGGGGTGTTACATTCTCCCCTCTATGATCATTCGTCCTCCAATGAAGGGTCAAGGCATATGTTAGCATGATTTAACAAAGAAATACTCCCACGCTTACCTTTAACAAAGACAAAAAATAAAGATGTTAGGATCACACACAAACCTTAAGCGAGATTTTCCAAAATAGGGAATAGGAATAGATACTTGGACTTCATGTCCTCCTCAGCTTCCAAAGTAGCTTCCTTAAACTTTTGGTTTCTCCAAAGAACCTTTACCGAAGCCATGTTCTTTGACCGCAACCAACGAACTTACCGATGAAAGATCTTCATCGAAACTTCCTTATAATACAAGGAATTAGAAATACCCACACCTTTCAAAGGAACAACCAACCAAAGATCACCCCTGCACTACCTCAACATCGAGACATGGAAAATCGGATGAATGGAGATCAAGTTAGAAGGCAACTCCAATTCATATGTAACATTGCCAACCCACTTCAAATCCAAATATGGACCAACATAATGGGGACTGAGCTGCCCCTTCTTCCCAAACTACATCACGCCCTTCATGGGAGACACCTTTAAGAGCACTCAGTCACAAACATTAAACTCTAACTCCCTTCATCTCACATCCATGTAGGACTTTTGGTATATTTGGGTGGTCTTAAGCCTATCTAGAATTACCTTTACCTTTTTTTATAGCTTGGTGAACCAAATCAGGGACAAATAACCTATTTTCACCAATCTCAAACCACCCAATAAGAGGCAAATAATCACCCCAACCACCACCAAAATCAAATACACAAGCCTTAATTATATCTTCCAAGGCCTAAATGTCCTTTCTGCTTGCTCATCCATCTACGGGTGGAAAACGGTACTAAGGGTTACCTTAGTCCCCAAACCTTGCTGGAACGACCTCCAAAAGTGGATGAGAACTGGGTACCACGATTGGAAGTAATAGAAATTGGAGCATCGTGTAACCTCACTATCTTTTGGATATACAACTTTGTATAGTCCTCAGTAGAAAAATTAGTCCTCAATGGAAAAAATGAGCGAGCATATTCATCCTATCCACAATGACCCAAATAGAATAAAAATGATGGCGAGACAGTGGAAGACCAGTAACAAAATCCATATTAATTATTTCCTATTTCTACACCGGCAGCTCAATCTCTTGAGTTAACCCTCCGGTCCTCAAGTGTTCCATCTTTACTTGCTAACACACTATATACTTAGCCACAAAATTGGACATATCCTACTTCATATTATTCCACTGATAAATCTCCTTAAGATTATGATATATTTTCGTCGAACCAAGATGAACCATCAAAATTCGTCCTCGCAACCCATCAAATTTGGGAACACATAATCTTCCTTGGTACCTCAAGATACCATCACCGCTAATATCGAAAGCCATCATTTTCTGCCTACGTACATCCTTCTTGATTTGCATCAATAAAGGGTCCAACACTTGCTTCTCCTTCACCTCAACATTAAGAGATGACTTTGCCACATTTTGAACAATCACACCACCATCCTCAGAATTTAAGTGGCAAATTCTAAGATTAGTCAAACGATGAATGTCCTTCACCCAATCCCATTTCTCCTTGTCCACGTGAGATAAGATCCCCATGGACAAATTGCTAAGAGCATCAACAACCACGTTAGCTTTACCTGGGTGATAGAGGAGACTCATGTCATAGTCCTTTAGCAACTCAAGCCACCACATTTACCTGAGATTTAGCTCCTTCTAAGAGAACATATATTGCAGTCTCTTATGATCAAAATAAATTTCTACGTGGACCCCATACAAATAATATCGCCAGATCTTCAATGCAAATACCACAACTAACAATTCTAAATCATGAGTCAAATAGTTCTTCTCTTGAATCTTCAATGGTCTAGAAGGATATGCAACCACCTTGCCATGCTGCATCAACACACAACCCAGTATTACCTAGGACACATCATAATAGACAACAAAACCATCAGTACCCTCAGGTAAAGTCATGACAAGAGCTAAAGTTAACTTATCCTTCAACTTCTAAAACTACCCTCACAAGCATTAGACCACAATAACTTTACCTTCTTCTGAGTCAACTTAGTCAATGGGGTGGCAATAGAAGATAAACTTTTAACAAACCTTCTATAATAATCGGCTAAACCCAAGAAGCTCCTAATGTCAATTGGAGTTGTGGGTCTAGGCAATTTTTTAACCACTGTAACTTTCTGTGGATGCACCAGGATCCCTTCACTAGAAACAACATAACCCAGATAAGTCACAGTATTTAACTAGAACTCATTTTGGGAGAACTTCGTATACAACCGCTAAACTTTCAAGGCTTACAACACAAGGCAGAGGTGATCGTCATTATTCACCTCACTCTTGGAATACACCAAAATATCATTAATAACACAATCATGCATAAATCCAAGAACTGACGAAATACCCAGTTCATAAGATCCATTAATGTTGTTGGGGCATTAGTCAAACTAAAGGACAGCACCAAAACTCAAAATGACCATACCAGTTTGAAAAGCACTCTTAGAGATATCTACCTCCCTAATCTCAACTGATGGTAACCCGACTGAAGAATTGAAAAAGTACTTAGCACCCTGAAGTTGATCAAAGAGAACATTAATCCTCCAAAGGTGATACTTATTCTTCACACTCACCTTATTCAACTGGCGGTAATCTATACATATCTGAAGGTTCCATCCTTCTTACGCACAAATAGAACTGGAGCACCGCAAAGAGAAACACTAGGGTGAATAAAACCCTTATCTAGAAGATCTTTTAACTGCTCCTTGGGTTCTTTTAACTCAGTCAGAGCCATTCTATAAGGAGGTATGGAAATAGGACAAGTGTTCGAAAGAAGATCAATCCCAAAATTAATTTCCCTATCAAGAGGAACACCAGGAAGATCATTAGGGAATACCTCAGGGAATTCACAAACCACAAGGATAACCTACAAGGAAGAACTTTCGGATCTTGAATTATTAACATGCACTAAGTGATAGAGTCACCCCTTAGAATCAATTTTTGATCTCTAAGATACAAAAATGAACCATCCCTTAGGAACTAGGGAACTACCTTCCCACTTGATCACTATCTCATTAGGGAAGTGGAAACCAACCCTTTGGGTTCGACAATCAAGAGATGCATAGCACGAATATAACCAATCCATCCCCAAGATCACATCAAAGTATAATATGTCCAAATCTATCAGATCCACCAAGGTCTTCCTACCTCAAACTGACATCACACAACCCCTATAAATTCTCTTAGTCTTAATACAGTTACCCACTGGGGTGGACACAAAGAAGGGATCCGGAATACACTTAGGATCAAAATAAAAATAAATAACCATATAAGGGATCACATAAGAGAGGTTATACCTGGGATCAAGTAGACAATATACATCACAAGATAAAAGTTTGAGCGTACCATAAACAATATCGGGGGATGCCTCAGAATCCTGGTGGGTGGCAAGAGTGTACAGACACTTGTGACTAGTGTCGGATCCAGAAGCAAAAGTAGCACTTTTTGGTGTAGGAAATAATAAAGTAGCAACAGGGATCTTATTTAACCCAAAAACCCTAGAAGAATAATCCCTTTCCATATGATCAATCTGACAATATTTAAAGCACTTGTTCCCACCTTTTCATAAACACCATAATGCACCTGACCATAAAATCAATAAGAATGATATGATGAAGCTGACTGGGCCCACTAGTTTAAGGATGGGCACTTTGTACCCTGGCACCAACATTATTCTAAAAACAATGATCACCTGATGGCTGTAGATGTGGATCACTAGCCGTAGAGTAGGAACCAAAATTGCCCTACTTCTTCTTAGACCACTTTCCACAATCTCAACCACCTGTTGCAGACCTTCACCCTGATTTGAACATCAAAATTTGTTATTCTGCCTTTCACTCATCTCTGCTTATTTATTCTTTTCCTTTTCCACTTATCGTATATACACCATAAGTCTAGGGATATCCATATCTTTGTTTAAAAATGTAGCCTTACTTTCTAAGATCAAATCATGGGGCAACCCAGAAGAAAATTTCCTCATTATATCCCTCATGCTAGACACTAACTCCAGATCATAATACGACAGTTGATAAAACTTAAAAGTATGCTCTATTATTGTCATCCTGTCTAGCTTCAAATTAAAAGATTCCTCAGCCTTCACCTCCCTTAACTCCTGAGGATATAAGCAATCACAAAAAGTATTAGAGAAGTCACCCCACCGAGCAGACTCGACATTATTGCCCGTAGACTTGACACGGCCTAAAATAGGACTTTGTCGTATGGGCATCTTAAGCCCAATAAGGACCAGATATCTCCACGATAACCTAACCTAACCATTACATAAATCCACAAGTATCGGATGAACTCCAACCATATAATGAGATAAAGGAAATAAGACAATGATCATAGCTTAAGAAATGTCTAATCAATCAATTTACATCAACATACTAATCTAACGTACCCAAGTCTACAGTCATCCACAAATCCTCTACAAATCTGATATCTAAATATATCGGTATATTCCCCCGACAATAGCTAAAACCAAGTTTAAACTAAGTCTACGACATAAGATAGAAATACCATAAAATATATACCCTACAAAGTATGGAATATCACCACTTCAAAGTCAATACACAAACTGCTCAAACACCTAGTCACGGCATAGGAAGAGAAGAAGAAGCTTCATCCCTTGTGTTTCATGGGGACACAGCTTTGGGAGATAGTTAGCAGTTAGAGCACTAACATGTAATTCGCAGGTAAGGATAAAATAGTGCCATCATTCAAAACCAAGTCAAACCATCATATGCAATCATATTTAAATATGTATACATATATGTAGATATATATAGATACATCATGTGCCAAAAAGGAAAATAAGGCTTAGCATGCATTTTGAAAACACTCAATGATGAGCCATGAAGCGAAGGTCTCCAACTTTCCACCCTTATAGATTAGAACATTAGGACTTCTTATTTATATTAAGCAAGAGGACCCTAACCTCAAGTTGTCTTATCCTATATGGAAAGTGGACTCTAACCATAAGCCATCCTATCTTATATAGAAAGTGGACTCTAACCACAAGCCATCTTATATAGAAAGTGGACTCTAACCACAAGAAATCTTGTATCGCAAGTGGACTCTAAACACAAGCCATCACATATATATATATATAGAAAGTGGACTCTAACCACAATCCATCACAGATATAGCAAGTGGACTCTAATCACAAGCCATTTAATTAGGCAAGTGGACTCTAACCACAAGCTATTTTATTAGACAAATGAACTCTAACCACTAGACATTTTATTTGGCATGTGGACTCTAACCACAAGTAATTTTATTAGTAAAGGGGACTTTAACCACAAGACATTTTATAAGGAAAGTGGAATCTAACCACCAACCATTTTATTAGGCAAGTGAACTCTAACCATAATCCGTTGTGACCATTATTAGTCGACATTGGGACTTTAACCCTTCGTCCATACATTAACATCCATTAAATTCAACACATAAGGATTCTAACCTATTTATCCAATTCAATCCACCAATTCTACAATTCGACGCCATATATGACCACATGGTCTTTATGAAAGAAGCCATTTATCGACCAATTATTTAAATAGGATAAATCCTTAGTGCATACCACAATGCAAATTTATTTATGGTAATCAAGACCTTTACAAATCATTCATTCATAACTAACATTCTTAAACCACACTTTAGTACAAACCATAATTCAATTCCATGCTTAGGAAATCTAACCCTTTTAGTCGTCATACCACTAAAGTCACCAATTAACTCATTAAGTGGCCAATAAGGCCTTCACAAAACCAATTACCAATAATTCATATCCATTAGGCCAATGTCATAGTTCATTCATATTCATTAGACCAATGTCATAGTCTAAAACACTATTAACATAAGTCTAGTTATTTCTATTAGATATTTTTACAAAAACCTTGAGGGCATTAATTTATTAAGACCAAAACTAAAGTAGAAATCATCAAATCGAGGGTAAATTATGACCCATTTATTTAACCACTGTCAACAAGTACCCACATGTGCAATTCATCACCATAAATATATATAAACACAAGCTTAAGCGAGAATAAACAATACCCAACACTATGCATCAAAACCCTCAACATTTGATTTCAAAACTACTAATTACAAGTAAAAATCAATGTTTAAAACACATGATATTTTGAACTAAAAATGAGAGAAGATTCGCATGCTTATACAAGGTAATTCACAAAATAATTCTTGGTCTTCAAGCCCCTAGATGGCCTCTTTGAAACCTTAGCTTCCAATCTAGATAGAGAAGTTTTGGAGAGTGTTTTAGAATGTTTAATACACCTGGAATGAGTTATGAGAGGCTACAATAGGTTATATAGATTGGGGACTTTAGGGTTTTAGGTTGGGAAATTTCTAAAAATCTCTCAGCTTAAAAGCTGAAAATTTATTCCTAGGTGGGTACGATCCCACACCCAAACCATACCCTAGGGTATGAGTGGTACCCTAACTTGTACCCTAGACTTCACCATAATCTTCTATACTTACCATCATACGACCATCTAGGTCTAAGTCATACCTTAGGGTATGAATGGTACCCTAAAACCGTACCTTGGATAGATTCAACTAGGCTAAGCATATGGCATTATACGCTTGGTATCATACACCTCGTATCCTACCATATGACTAGTATGATACTTAATCATATCTTGGACAGAAGCTAACTAAACAAAGACTAACATATAAGAAAAGGGTCACCAAATCATATCATAGGGTACGACTAGTACCCATAAGTTATACCTTTCCTAGAGTCTCAAACTTTAGAAATGTTTACAAAGGCCAAAGTTTATGATGCTTCATTCTCCCCCACTTAGGATCATTCGTTGCCGAATGATGGGTAAAGACAAGAACAAGAAAGAGTTAACACATTAATAAACATCAAACTTACATTTAAATAAGTTAGAAAACAAAGGCATTCAACAAGGATAAAACACATTCCATGATCACCATCAATCAACCATTCATTTAATTAACTTTGGGACTCAAACCTGTTGTCTATCAATGACACTTGCTCACTTCAAAGTTTAGGGACATGAACCCCCTTGCATAAAAAAGACATAAATCAAGTTAATAACATCAACATATACTTCAAACACGAGTTTATGAAATGGAAAACAAATGTAGATACTTAAACTTTATGTCTTTTTCTTGTAATACCCTATACTAATCTTAGCTCGATTCAACTTTTAGTTGCATGCATAAGGGGATTAAGGCCTAAAAGTTTCACTAAGTGTTAGGGACTTAGTAATTTTAAGGACCTCTAACTTCAAATATTTTTATTTTGGTCTTCTCAACCCCGAGATATTGGTTTTTATGTTGATTCATGTTCAGGGGTGTAAAAGATATGTCTCGAAGGATTTTTAGATTTTTCAAACAAGGTTTGGGTCATGTTTGGATCATGAAACCAGTGAGTCATTGCAATAAGCCCACGATGTGGCATTAGTATCGATGTCATGTAGGTCACATCGCGGTGAGCGTAATCAACGACCGTGATAAGATCGTATTGCAGTGAGCCTATTATGTCCAGTTCTGAATTTAAAATACTGAGGGGCAATTGGGTCTTTCACCCCTTAACACACTCATTCATAACATAACTTGAGGCATCAGTTAGGGAATTATTTACCCTTCTTCTCTAAATTCCTCTCAAGAAAACCCTACATTTTTTCCAAGAACAAAATTGAGTTCTTTTTTCCCTAAGAAATCAAGAATTTAAGTTCCCAAGTTCAAGAACCTCCGAGAAATCATCAAGATTAGTATTTTTCTTTCAAGTTAAGAAGCTTAAGGTATGTGGGGTATTCATCAATGGGTCCTTTTCACCCACTGAGTCTATAAACCTTCTCTTTTAACTAAATTATGAAGCTTTTCTTTACGATGGTATTTTATATATTTAATAGGGGTTTAATACATGTTTTTCCTTGATAATTCCAATTCAGTTCAGCCATGTATGATCCCATGAAAGATTTTATATCCTCATGCTTTAAATTTTAGTTCCCGTATCTTATTTAAGTGAATTTCATGATAAATTCCCCAATTTATGAATATCACCATTTTAATCATGTTGATTTCTATGTTTAAAACATTCCCATATTCATGTTTATGATCCTCACATGTTTGATGAAATGTCTATGATTTTGGGTTTGAACCATGATCCCATATTATTGTTTTAAAAGTTTATTGTCATAAATTATGGTTATTCAGTGCTGGCGGGTTATGAACACCCGATACCTACGTGGTTTTACATGACTTCAGATCTTTTAATTAATGATTCAGTTAAACCATGAATATTCTTATTTATTCAATTGATATGATCAGGATGAGCACTATCATAAATAATGTTCAATTAACCTTAGTTAAGTTAAGTACTAGTGTCAGTTTAGTTGGGAGTAAGATTTAGCACCGAGCGAATCTAGGGTTGGGGGCTCACCTTTCAGTAGAGATTGTGACCCTTAGTAGTAATCCCTAAGTTACAGAACTACGTAGCTAGCATAGGTTTGAGATGTCTACCTGCTAGTTGAAGGTTGACACATATCTCATGAGAGCACCTGCCAGTAGAGGGTGACTCATTATTATTTTGGCACTTTAGTTTAGTGGATCTACACAGCCAATATTAGTACCCATGGCACGGTAATGACACCCTTCCAACTGGGGTTATAGGATGGACCCCGATTAGCTCAAATTGGGGCATGTCAGTTACATGATACCTCCCGCTGTTTCAGTCTAGTTATTCATACTAAGACTGCTCAGTATTATATGAATAGTATTTAGATATCAGTTAATTAGTGTACAAACATTAGTTAATCAAAATATAGATACTCGTTAATCAATAATCAGTATATCTCAGCTCATATTTTCTTGACCAAATCATATAGATTTTTAGTTATTCAGTTATTTACAGATTATCTCAATAACATATTTATGCTTGGTCTTGCTTGCATTGTCAGATTTTACATGTTCATGCATTTATGCTCAGTTATCTTATGCATTTTAGTTATTCCTTATTTCACGTACCAGTACATTTAAAGTACTAATCACATACTTTCTTTGTGCTATATTGTCTTTAACATAAGTTCAAACGCTCAGTTTCCTGACCGCTCTTAGACATCTCAGCGTACTCAACAACAGTAGTGGTGAGTCCTCATCTATCAATGACATGAATTATTTATTTAAGTTATTTTAGTACTTCCTTATATTCAGTTAGTTAGAGTTAGTTGGGGGTATTTCCCATCAACTCCTCATTTATTTTAGAGGCTTTCAGGCAATCAGACAGTCAGGCAGACATTTAGTCAGTTACCATATCTTTCAATACTTTTTCTTTGTTCAGATAGATGATTGGTTTTCATTATTTATCAAATGATTTAGACTTGTGATATAATCACATATAAGTATTTAAATTGGCATTACTTCAATAGTTTGTCTTCCAGATACATATTTTATTATTATTTTATTTTGTGCTCACAACAGGTATCAGTTCATGGGTTAGCTTGTGGTCACTTGTGATCGTAAACACTATTGTCATGACTAGGTGGTAGATTTGGGATGTGAAAAAACTTGGTATCAGAGCCTAAGGTTTTAAAGTGTCCTAGGGAGTCTAAAAGCCATGTTGAGTAGATTCTTATACATGGGTGTGAAGTGCGCCATACTTATACATAAGAGACTATGAAATATTTAAGGAAAGTTTCCCTTCTTTCAGTGTTTATGTCATTTGAAAAAGCATGCATGGACTCTATTTAAACTATCTTTCTAAATAATCCTTCATTCAATTTACAAATAATGCCTCCTAGAAGAAATAATGAAAGAAGGAACGGGGATCATCCTGCACCCCCACATATTCAGGAAGATCCCCTGAATGAATATGTCTCCCACGCTGAATTTAGGATTTTTTTCACTACCTTATCCCACTCTGTAGCTTCCTAGAACAACCATCAGGTTTTTACTCCCACTAATTCAATGGTAAATACATCACTCAAATGAATCCACCTTTGTTTTTTTATCCAAGTATGAAAAAGATTCGCAGTGATGAGTGAGAGTGCAGAGTTGGCTGCATATCTATTTTATGATGTAGCTCACATATGGTTTAAGAATTAGAAAGAAGATTGTGGTCTTGATGCAGGACCGGTAGAGTGGGAAAAGTTTTCCATAGTTTTCTTAGATGGGTTCTATCCCTTAGAGTTTTAGGAAACTAAGTTTCAATGTCTACCCCAGTGGGTCAATTTATTGTAGCTAGACAGGTGTAAAAAATTTGCTCGATCACAACATATCAGAAAATCACCTCAATTGATCTTGTGGAGTTAGAGGTGACTAGTTTTGACGTCATTCTCGGCATATATTAGCTTGACTAATGATATGCCTCTGTTGACTATAGAAATAGAGTCGTTCAATTTTAGTTTCCCAATGGGCTAGTTATAGAATAGAGCGGTAATACCTTTGTGCTTACGGGTTAGATCATTTCTTATCTTAAAGAAAAAAGAATAATATCTAAAGGGTGTGTTTACTATATTATTCAAGTCAAGGACTCTAGTTCTGAGACTTTAAGTCTCAAGTCAGTTTTTGTAGTAAGGGAATTTCCAAATATGTTCCCTGAAGATCTTCTCGGAGTTCCTCCCAAAATAGAAATTTACTTCAAAATTGATCTCCTTTTGGATAGCCAACCTATATCTATTCCACCCTATAGAATGGCTCCATCTGAACTTAAAGAGTTAAAAGAACAGTTGAAAGATCTCTTAGATAAGAGTTTCATCAGGCGTAGTGCTTCTCCATAGGTGTTTCAGTCTTGTTCGTGCTGAAAAAAGACGGTTCTCTAAGAATGTGTATCAACTAGAGTCAGTTGAACAAAGTCATAATCAAGAATAAGTATCACCTCCCTAAAATTAATGACTTATTTGACCAACTTCAGGGTGCCAGCTATTTCGCTAAGATAGACCTCAGATCCGGCAATCATCAGCTTAGAGTCAGAGAATGTGACATTTTGATGCAGCTTTTAGAACTCGGTATGGTCACTTAGAATTTCTAGTTATGTCTTTTGGACTAATGAATGCCCCTGCAGCTTTCATGGACATGATAAACAGGGTGTTCAAGTAGTACTTGGATATATTCGTCATTGTATTCATTAATGATATCCTTGTTAATTCTCATAGTGAGAATGATCATGCAAACCATTTGATATTTATAATGCAAACTCTTAGAGCTCATCAGTTGTTCGCCAAGTTCAGTAAGTGCAAATTTTGTCTAAGATCAATATATTTTCTTGGCCATATTATTTTCAATAATAGCATTAGAGTTGACCCTCAAAAGACTAAAACAGTGAGAAACTAACCGAAACCCATCTCTCTATCAGATATTCAGTGTTTCTTGGGTTTGGTTGGCTATTACATATGGTTTACTGAAGGTTTTTCTTTTATTGCATCCCCCATGTCTCGATTGACTCAGAATAAAGTCAAATTTCAGTGGTTAGATTCTTGTGAGAAGAGTGTTCAGTACTTGAAGACTCGACTCAGTTTCACCCTAGTCTTGACTTTGCCAGATGGCAGGAATGGATTTGTAGTTTACTGTGATGCTTCCAGAGTTGATCTTGGTTGTATGTTGATGCAGAGAGTCAAGGTCATAACCTACGCCTCTAGATATCTTAAACCTTATAAGAAGAATTATCCTACCCATGATCTTAAGTTAGCAACTGTTGTTTTTTCCTTGAAAATTTGGACTCATTATCTTTATGGGGTTCATGTTGATGTGTTCACTGACCATAAGAGTTTACACTACGTGTTCACGTAAATAGATCTGAATCTCCATCCGATAAGGTGGCTTGAGTTATTAAAAGATTATGATATGAGTGTGTTGTATCATCCAAGGAAGGCCAATGTAATGGTATCTTCCCTTAGTAGGTTATCTATGGTTGTGCTTCTTATGCTAAGGAGAATAAGAAAAAGTTAGTTCCAAAGGTTCATCAGCATTCTAGATTAGGTGTTCGGTTGGTTGATTCATCTGAAGGTAATATATGGGTTCAAAACTGTTTGAAATCTTCATTGGTTGCCAAAGTGAAAGAAAACCAAGATAGGGATCCTAGTTTTGTTTAAGTTGAAGGAGTTAGAGATAACAAAGTAGAGGTTTTCTCCAAAGGGGAAGATGGTGTGCTTAGTTGGTAGGACAGGTTATGTGTTTTGTGTGTTGATGATTTGAGACAGTCCATACTTGCAGAAGCGTATGATAAGCAAAACTCTGTCCATCCAGGAGCTAGTAAAATGTAATGTGATTTGTGGGAAATCTATTAGTGGAGTGGTATGAAAAAGGATATTATTGAGTTTGTGGCTAGGTGCCCAAATTGTCAATAGGTTAAGATTGAGAACCAAAGGCCCAGTGGTACATTAAAGGAGTTTAGCATCCTTATATAGAAATGGGAAGTAAGAAATGGTGAACATGGATTTTGTGATAGGGTTGCCTTATACGGATCGTTAGCATGATTCGATATGGGTCATTATCGATAGAATGACAAAATTAGCTCATTTTTTACCAGTTCATACTTCGTACTCAGCCATGGATTATGCTAGACTCTATCTCATAGAGTTAGTTACGTTTCACGAGATTCTGTTGTCCATTATTTTAGTTAGAGGTACTCAGTTACCTCTCACTTTTGGAAGGCTTTTCAGAAGGGTCTTGGTACCCAAGTTGATCTCAGCATAGCTTTCCATCCTGAAACAAATGGTCAGGAAGAGAGGACCTTTTAGACCTTAGAATACATATTGAGGGCATGTCTTATTGACTTTAAAGGTAGTTGGGATGACCACTCAACTTTGATTGTGTTTGCTTACAACAATAGTTATCACTCCAGTATTTAGATGGCTCTATTTGAGGCACTCTATGGTAGAAGATATAGATCTCCCATTGGTGGGTTTGAAGCAAGTGAGGTTGTAGTGATAGGGCTAGATTTAGTGTTTGGGGTGATGGAGAAGGTTTAGTTGATTTGGGAGAGGCTGAAGATAGCCCAAAGTCGTTAGAAATCTTATGAAAATATGAGAAGAAGAGATCTTGAGTTTTAGGTTGGTGATTTGGTCTATTTGAAAATTTTGCCTATTAAAAGAGTGAAGAGATTTGCTAAAAAGGGCAAACTCAGTTCCTTTTATGTTGGACCATGTAGAATCTTGAACCATTTTGGGAAGGTAGCCTATGAGCTAGCGTTGCCTGCAGTTTTGGCATCCATACATCTAGTATTCCATGTTTCTTTGTTAAAGAAGTGTTTTAGTGATTCAGCTGTAGTTATTCCATTAGAATATATGGACGTTAAGTATGGAATTTTCTATGAGAAAGTCCCAGTTGAGATCCTTGATCGTCAGATTCATAGGCTAAGGAATAAAGAAGTTCCCTTGGTTAAGGTCCTTTGGCAGAATCAGTCTGTTGAGGGAGATACTTGGGAAGCATAAGCAGATATGCAAACAAAGTACCCTCATCTTTTCTTTGCAAACTCAGATTGTAATACCCCATACTAATCTTAACTCGATTCAGCTTTTAATTGCATACATAAAGGGATTAAGTCCTAAAATTTTCACTAAGTACCGGGGACTTAGTCATTTTTAGGTCCTCTAACTTAAAAGTTTTTTATTTTGGTCTTCCAAACCTCGAGACATTGATTTTTGAGTTGATTCATGTTTAGGGATGTAAAAGGTATGTCTCAGAGGAGTTTTGTATTTTTGGACAAGGTTTGGGTCATGTTTGGATCACAAAACCAGTGGGTCACCGCTATAGGCCCGCGATGCGGAACTGGTCCCGTTGTCATGCAGACCGTGTCGCGTTGAGGGGAATCAACAACCGCGATAAGACCGCATCGCGGTGAGCCTGTTGCTTGCCAGTTTTGAATTAATATAAATAAGGATCAATCAGGTCTTTTCCCCCTCAGCCCAATTGTTCGTAACATGACTTGGGGCATCAGTTAGGTCATTATTTGCCCTTCTTCTCTAAATTCCTTTCAACAAAACCCTCTCATTTTCCCAAGAACAAAATTGAGTTCCTTTTTCCCCAAGAAATAAAGAATTCAAGTTCCCTAAGTTCAAGAACCTCTGAGAAAGCATCAAGATTAGTGTTTTTCTTTCAAGTTAAGAAGCTTAAGGTATGTGGGGTATTCATAAATGGGTCCCTTTCAGACATTTAGCCCAAAACCCTTCTCTTTTAACTAAATTATGGAGTTCTCCTTTACTATGGTATTTTACATGTTCAAGATGGCTTTAATTCATGTTTTCCTTGGTAATTCGAATTCAGTCAGCCTATTTATAATCCCATGAAAGATTTGATTTCCTAATGCTTTTAATTTTAGTTCCCACGTCTTGTTTAAGTGAATTTCATGATAAATTCCCCAATTTATGAATTTAGCCATGTGAATCATGTTGATTTCCTATGTTTAACACATTCCCATATTCAAGTTTATGATCCTCACTTTTTTGATGAAATATTTATGCTTTTGGGTTTGAACCATGATCCCATATTATTGTTTTAAAATCTTATTGTCGTAAATTATGGTCATTCAGTGCTGGTGAGTTATGAATACCTGATACCTATATATTTTACATGACTTCAAATCTTTCAAGTAATGATTTAGTTAAACCATTAATATTCCTATTTATTCAGTTGATATGATCACGATGAGCACTATAAGAAATAATGTTCAGTAAACCTTAGTTCAGTTCAGTACCAGTGTTGATTCAGTTGGGAGTAGGATTTAGCATTGAGAGAACCTAGGGATGGGGGTTAACCTGCCAGTAGAGAGTGTGACCCTTAGTAGAAATTCCTAAGTTACAGAAATACGCAGCCAGTATTGGTTTGAGATATCTACCTGCCCGTTGAGTGTTGACACATATCTCAAGAGAGCACCTGCCAGTAGGGGGTGACACTTTTGTCCTTCAGGACACCAATTTAGTGGATCCACACAGCCAGTGTTGATACCCGTTGCACGCTACTGACACCCTTCCAACTGGGATTATAGTTTTGACCCCAATTAGCTCAGATTGGGGCATGTCGGTTACATAATACCTCCCACAGTTTTAGTCCAGTTATTCAGACAAAGTATAGTTCAGTATTAAATATCAGTTAATCAGTAGACAGACATTAGTTAATTAGTATACAGACTCCAGTTAATCAGTAATAATTATGTCTCAGCTCAAGTTTGCTTGACCAAAGAATACAGATTTTTAGTTAGTCAGTTATTTAAAGATTATCTCAGAAACATGTTTATGCTTGGTCTTGCATTCTCAGATTTTACATGTTTATGCATTTATGCTCAGTTATCTCGTGCATTTTATTCAGTCCTTATCTCACGTACCAGTACATTCAAAGTACTGATCTTATACTTTTCTTTATGCTATGTTGTATTATAACATAGGTTCGGACTCTCAGTTTCTCGATTGCTCATAGACAGTTCAGCGTACTCAGCAGTCGTAGTGGTAAGTCCTCATTCATAGAGGACATGATTTTTTTATTTTAATTATTTTAGTACTTCCTTATGTTCAGTTAGTTGGAGTTAGTTAGGGGTCTGTCCCATCAACTCCTCAGTCAGTTTAGAGGCTTTCAGACAATCAGATAGTCAGGCAGGCAGTTGGACGGTTACCAATCTTTTAGTACTTTTTCTTCATTCAGATAGACGGTTGGTTTTCATTATTTATCAGATGTTTTAGACTTGTGATGTAATCATATCTCAGTATTTAGATTTCTATTACCTTAGTTGTTTATCTTCTGCATACGTATTTTATTATTATTTTATTCAATGCTCACAGCAGGTACCAGCTCATGGGTTAGCTTGTGGTCACTTATGACCATACACCATTGTCGCGACTAGGGGGTAGCTTCGGGTTATGAAAAAACTTAGTATCAGAGCCTAAGTTCTTAAAGTGTCCTAGTGAGTCTGAAAGTCGCATTGAGTAGAGTTTTGTGCACGGGTGTGAAGCACACCAAACTTATGGACAAGAGACTATGAAAATTTTTAGAAAAGTTTCCCTTCTTTCAGTGTTCATCTTATGCAAAAAGCATGATCTCTATTTAAAATATCTTTCTAACTCATCCTTCATTCTGGTTACAGATAATGCCTCCCATAAGAAACAACGAAAGAAGGAACGGGGATCAGCCTACACCCCTATCTATTCAGGAAGATCTCCTAAATGAACATGTCTCCCACGCCGAATTCAAGGCTTCTTTTACTACCTTATCTGACTCTATAGCTGCCTAAAAAAACTAGTAATCTATTTCTCCCACCAATCTAATGGTAAATACAACCTCAGTTAGGATTCGATATTTCACTCAAATGAATCCCCCTTTTTTTTTGGTATCCAAGTCTGAAGAAGATCCGCAGAAGATTTTGGATATGGTGAAGAAGGTGACTAATATTATGGGCATCACTTTGGGTGAGAGTGTAGAGTTATTTGCATATCATTTGGCGGATGTAGCTCACACATGGTTTAAGCAGTGGAGGAAGACCGTGGTATTGATGAAGGGACGATAGTGTGGGAGTAGTTTTCCATAGCTTTTATAGATAGATTATTTCCCTTAGAATTAAGGAAATATAAGTTCAAGAGTTTATCAATTTGAAGCATGGTAACATGAGCGTAAAGGAATACTCACTAAAGTTCACTCAGTTGGCGAGGTATGCTTCTTTTATGGTGGCAAATAATAGGTCTAAAATGAGTAAGTTTTATCTAGTGTATCTAGTAGTGTGGTCAAAGAGTGTAGAAAATCCATGTTGATTAAGATGATGGACGTATTTAGGCTTATGGTTCATGCTCAGCAGATTAAGCATGAAAATCATAAGAAGAAAAAGAGAGAGAGAGAGAGTAAGAGGGCCAGAACAGGTAGTTTCAACTTTTCTCAACCAAGATAAAAAAACGGTGATCGTTCTCAGTTTCATCCAAAATTTTTGGCCTCAGATGCATCTTCATCTAATACAGTAGTGCCTAAGTTCAAGCAAGACACTTGGTATAGGGTACCAGGCCCAGGGCAGTGTGAACAGTGGTCGTACTAATCTATTTTGTCAAATATGTAGTAGGAATCATCCAGGTGAGTGTAAGACTGGTAGTGATGTGTGTTTTGGTTTTGGAAAGCGAGGAAACAGGGTTAGGTATTTCCTGAGGGATGGTTTGTAGGATAAGTCCAATAGTTCTTCAGCTCCAACACGTTTCCCGACTCAGCAAGGTGCTACTTCCAGTGCCACTAATAGAAAGGTCTAGAATAGGTTGTATGCACTCCAAACTCGACATGATTAGTAAATTTCTCCTTATGTGGTTAAGGGTACATTATTGGTTTTCCATATTCATGTTAATGCATTTCTTATCCCGGAGATTTACTTTTTTTATAACTCCTTATATAGCTGTAATTTCAGTGTTAGTCTTGAAATGTTAATAGGGCCTTTCTCAATGTCTACCCTAGTAGGTTAATTTATTATAACCAGACGAATATAAATAAATTGCCCGATCATAGTATCTCAAAAAATTACCTCAATTAATCTTGTGGAGTTAGATGTGACTAATTTTGATATCATTCTCGGCATAGATTAGCTTGACTCATGATATGCCTCAGTTGACTGCAGAAATAGAGTCATTCAGTTTTAGTTTCCTAATGAGCCAGTTATTAAATAGAGGGGTAATACCTCTATGCTTAGGGGTCAGATAGCTTCTTATCTTAAAGAAAGATGGATGATATCTAAAGGGCATATTTACCATCTCGTTCAAGTCAAGGACTCTAGTTCTGATAGTCTAAGTCTCGAGTCAGTTTCAGTAGTAAGGGAATTTCCAGATGTGTTCCTTGAAGATCTTCTTGGAGTTCCTCCCGAAATGGAAATTTACTTTGGAATTGATCTCCTTCCAGATACCTAGCCTGTCTCTATTCCACCTTATAGAATGGCTCCAGTTGATCTTAAAAAGTTGAAAAAACAATTAAAAGATCTCTAAGATAAGGGCTTTATCAGGCCCAGTGTTTCTCCATGGGGAGCTCAAGTCTTGTTCGTACGAAAGAAAGACAGTTCTCTTAGAATGTGCATCGACTACCGTCAGTTATACTAAGTCACAATCAAGAATAAGTATCCCATCCCCAGAATTGATGACTTGTTCGACCAACTTCAGGGTGCCAGTTATTTCTATAAGATACACCTTAGATCCGACTATCATCAGCTTAGAGTCAGAGAATGTGACATTCCAAAGATAGCATTCAAAAATTGATATGTTCACTTCGAATTCCTAGTTATATCTTTTGGACAAACGAATGCCCCTGCAACATTCATGGACTTGATGAATAGGGTGTTCAAGTAGTACTTGTAATTGTTCGTCATAGTCTTCATTAATGATATCCTTGTCTATTCCCATAGTGGAATAATCATGGACACCATCAAAGAATTGTATTGCAGACCCTTAGAGCTCATCGGTTGTTCGTCAAGTTTAGTAAGTACGATTTTTGGCTATGATAAGTAGATTTTCTTGGCCATATTATTTTCGGTGATGGCATTAGAGTTGACCCTCAAAAGACTAAAGCAGTGAGAAACTGGCCTAGACCCATCTCTCTATCAGATATTTAGAATTTTTTGGGTTTGGCTAGATATTACAGATGGTTTGTTGAAGAGTTTTCTTTTGTTGTAACCCTCATGTCTCGATTGACTCATAAGAAAGTCAAATTTCGGTGGTCAGATTCTTACGAGAAGAGTTTTCAGGAGTTGAAGACTCGACTCACTTCTGCCCTAGCCTTGATATTGCCAGATGGCATGGATATGTTTGTCGTTTATTCTGATGCTTCCAGAGTTAATCTTGGTTGTGTTTTGATGCAGATAAGAAAGGTCATAACCTACTCCTCTAGATAGCTTAAACCCTATTAGAAGAATTACCCTATCCATGATCTTGAGTTGGCAACTATTATTTTTTCCTTGAAAATTTAGAGACATTGTCTTTATAGGGTTCATGTTTATGTGTTGATTGACGATAAGAGTTTATAGTACGTATTCAGGCAGAAAGGTCTGAACCTTCATCAGAGAAGGTGGCTTGAGTTGTTAAAATATTATAATATGAGTGTGTTGTATTATCCGGGCAAGTCCAATATAGTGGAAGATTCCCTTAGCAGGTTATCTATAGGTAGTGTTACTCATGTTGAGAAGGATAAAATGAAGTTAGCTAAGGAGGTTCATCAGCTTGCAAGATTAGGTTTCGGTTGGTGATTCAACTAAAGGTAGTATATGGGTTCAGAATGGTCCGAAATCTTCATTGGTTGCCAAAGTAAAAGAAAAGCAAGATATAGAACCAAGTTTGTTTAAGTTAAAGGTGGCAGTTAGAGATCAAAAAGTAAAGGTTTTCTCCCAAGGGTGAGATGGTTTGAGACTGCGCATACTTGAAGAATCGTATGGTAAGCGATACTCTATCCATCCAGGAGCAACTAAGATGTATCGTGATTTGCAGGAAATCTATTATTAGAGTGGTATGAAGAAGGATTATGCAGAGTTTATGGCTAGGAACCCAAATTATCAGTAGATTAAGGTTAAGAACCAAAGGCCTAGTGGTACATTGAAGGATTTTATCATTCCCACTTAGAAGTGAGGAGTGGTGAATGTTGATTTTGTGACAGGGTTGCCTCGTACGCGTCGTTAGCATAATACAATATGGGTCATTATTGAAAGAATGACCAAATTAGCTCATTCCTTGCCAGTTCATACTTTGTACTCATACGAGGATTATGATGGACTCTATCTTAGAGAGTTAGTTAAGTTTTACAAAATTCCTTTGTCCATTATTTTAGATAGAGGTACTCAGTTTACCTCTCACTTTTAAAAGGCTTTTCAGAAAGGTCTTGGAACCCAAGTTTATCTCAGCACAGCTTTCGATCCTTAGATAAATGGTCAAGGAGAGAGTACCTTTCAGATCATATAAGACATGTTGAGGGAATGTGTTATTAACTTTAAAGGTAGTTGAGATGACCACTCACCTTTGATTGAGTGTGCTTACAACAATAGTTTTCACTCCAGTATTCAGATGGCTCTATTTGAGGAACTCTATGGTAGGAGATTTAGATATCCCATTGGTTGGTTTGAAGCAGGTGAGGTTGCAGTAAGAGGGATATATTCGGTGTTTGAGGTGATGAAGAAGATTCAAAGTATTTGGGAGAGGCTAAAGATAGCCCAAAGCCCTCAGAAATCTTATACAGATGTGAGGAGAAGAGTTCTTGAGTTTTAGGTTGGTGATTTGGTCTATTTAAAAATTTTGCATATGAAAGAAATGAAGATATTTGGAAAGAAGGGGAAACTCAGTCCCTGCTATGTTGGTCCATATAGAATCTTGAACCATTTTGGGAAGGTTGTCTATAGTTGCCTAAAGCTTTGGCCTCCGTACATCTAGTGTTCCATGTTTTAAAGAAGTGTTTTGGTGATTCAGTTGTAGTTGTTCCTTTAAAATATATGGACTTTAAGTATAGCCTTTCCTACGAGAAAGTCCCAGTTGAGATGCTTGATCATCATATTCGTAGGCTAAGGAATAAAGAAGTTCCTATGGTTAAGGCTCTTTGGCAGAATCAGTCTGTTAAGGGAGCTACTTGGGAAGCAGAAATAGATATGTGAGCCAAGTACCCTCATCTATTCTCTAAAACTCAGAATAAGATTGAGGTAACGATTCTTCCTTAGATTACCTCTTTATCATTCTCAATTTCAAATATGTAACCATTACTATGTCATTACGTGCATTCACAAAATCAGTTTAATTCATGTATCATGTTTCAAACACAGTTATGAAATCATGTTCCAAGTAATGCATGTTCAGTATGTGGTCTCAGTTACCTTAGTATACTACTCTCAGTCTAACCAGTCTTATTTGAGGATGAATGTTCCCAAGGAGAGATATTGTAATACCCTATACTAATCTTAGCTCGATTCATCTTTTAGTTGCATGCATAAGGGGCATAAGGCCTGAAATTTTCACAAAGTGTTGGGGACTTAGTCATTTTTAGGATCTCTAACTACAAAAATTTTATTTTGGTCTTCCCAACCCCGAGATGTTGGTTTTTGAGTTGATTTATGTTTAGGGATGTAAAAGGTATGCCTCAGAGGAGTTTTGGATTTTTTAGAAAAGGTTTGGCTCATGTTTGGATCATGAAACCAGTGGGTCACCGCGATAATCCCGCAATGCAGCATTAGTCCTGAAGTCATGTAGACCACGTCGTGCTGAGGGAAATCAACGACCGATATAAGACAGCATCACGGTGAGCCTGTTGCATCCAGTTCTGAATTTAAGTTATTGAGGGTTAATTAGATCTTTTCCTCCTCAACCCAAACATTCATAACATGACTTAGGGCATCAGTTAAGGCATTATTTGCCCTTCTTCTCGAAATTCCTCATAAGAAAACCCTCCCCCTCTCCCAAGAACAAAATTGAGTTCCTTTTTCCCCAAGAAATCAAGAATTCAAGTTCCCCAAGTTCAATAACCCCCAAGAAAGCATCAAGATTAGTGTTTTTCTTTCAAGTTAAGAAGCTTAAGGTATGTGGAGTATTCATCAATGGGTCCCTTTCAGTCATTGAACCCAAAAACCTTCTCTTTTAACTAAATTATGAAGTTTTCCTTTACTATGGTATTTTATATGTTCAAGATAGATTTAATTCGTGTTTTTCCTTGGTAATTCAAATTCAATTCAGCCCATGAAAGATTTGACTTCCTGATGCTATAAATTTTAGTTCCCGTGTCTTGTTTAAGTAAATTTCATGATAAATTCCCTAATTTATTAGTTTAGCCATATGAATCATGTTGATTTCTTATATTTAACCCATTCCCATATTCAAGTGTATGATCCTCACGTGTTTGATGAAATGTCTATGTTGTTGGGTTTGAACCATGATGCCATATTATTGTTTTAAAAGCCTATTGTCGTAAATTATGGTCATTCAGTGCTGGCAGGTTTAGAACACCCCATACCCACGTGTTTTACATGACTTTAGATCTTTCAAGTAATGATTCAGTTAAACCATGAATATTCCTAATTAATCAGTTTATATGATCACAATAAGCACTATCAGAAATAATATTCATTTAACCTTAGTTCAGTTCAGTACCAGTGTCAGATTCAATTGGGAGTAGTATTTAGCACCGAACAAACCCAGGGATGGGGGCTCACCTGCCAGTAGAGGGTGTGACCCTTAGTAGAAATCCCTGAGTTACAGAACTACGTAGCCAACGTAAGTTTGAGATGTTTACCAGCCAGTTGAGGGTTGACACATATCTCATGACAGCACCTGCCAGTAGAGGGTGATGCTTTAGTCCTTTGAGAAACTAATTTAGAGGATCTACATAGCCAGTGTTTGTACCCATGGAACAGTACTGAAACCCTTCCAACTGGGATCACAGTTGCGACCCCAATTAGCTCAGATTGGGGCATGTCAATTACATGATACCTCTTACTATTTTAGTCTAGTTATTCAGATTAAGTATTGTCAGTATTACATGGTCTGTATACAAATATCAATTAATCAGTATAAGGACATCAGTTAATCAGTATACAAACACAAGTTAATCAGTAATCAGTATGTCTGAACTCAGGTTTGCATGATGTAATACCCCAAAATTCTAACCAATAGTGCAACCTTAACTCAAGCTCATGAAAAATAAATTATAGTGTTTTGGTTTTTTTCTAATCAAGGGTGATGTGTATTAAGGCCTCAAATATGTCCTAGCGATTAGGTGAATCAAAACATTCCTTACCGATTGAATTCTTGGGAAGGATATTGCCATATTCAAATTTAAATGAGCATATCTCTCATTATACTTCGAATTATTGAGATCATGAATTATCAAAAGATAGTTAATCGAATTATATTTCCAACGATACCAATTTTGAAAAAATCCAGTATCGGAGCAAAGAGTTATACCCATTTTACTCCAGAATGTCAGGCTAAAAACTAAGAGACGACATTCGCGATAAGCTATCACAAGCGTGACGACTTATCACCAATGTCATCAGCCTTAGGTATATTTCCACCCCCAGTGATGATATTTTGTTATAAGTTGTCACGAGTGTGACGACTTATCACCAATGTCATCACCCTTAACCAGAAAATCATAAATTCCACCCTTTTGTGACGACATTTCGTGACGACTTATCACCAGTCTGACGACTTGTCACGAATGTCGTTAGCTATTTTTTTCAGCAATTAAGGGACATTTTTTCAAGAGTATTTTGGTCTTTTCCCATCTTTTGGAAGCCTTTATAAATATGAGAATCCTCATCCAAACCCTAATTTCTCCATTTTCTCTTCTAATTCGCTTAAGAAATATATCTAGGGTTTCAATCAAGAATATTAATCTTTCAAAAATCATCCATAAATCTTCAAGATTTCTTCAAGAACCAAGTTCCTCATAGTGTGGACTTTAAGAATTATTTATTACAAGTGCGGATAGAGTCTCAAGCACTAGAGTTCATCCAATTTCAAAGATTAAGGTATGTGGGGTTTGAACAAAAATGCTTCTTTTGTTCTTGTGCCCAAAGATTTAATTTCTACTATTGAATTTCATGAATTTGCAAGTGGGTTTACACCCAAATTACTTTATTAATAATTTATGAGATTTGAGTTATTCAAGTTTAATATACAAGATTATTTCATCAATTTATTTCTTAAATTGAGAACTTATGCCTTGAGTTGAATATTGTTATTATGAATTGATGATTTTCGAATGATTTAAGATAAGTGTCATGATTTAATCTTTTTTATGAGAAGTTTGATTATTGAATATATATTGATATTTGATCTTGAGAGTCAAGAATGAGTTCTTTGATGTTTTCTTAAAGTTTTTGGCATTTGATATGAGTTAATGAGCAAGTACACTTGATGTTGAGAAAGATTGTTTGAGTTTGAGTCAAGTAAGGAATCCACAATTGTTTTGATTTAAAGATGAGAAATATTTATGATTTGGTCTCTATGGTAGACCCTTGAGTTGATTAAGGTGGATTTCGTAACGCGTTCTGAGCTTAAGTCTGGGAGTAGTATTTAGCACCGAGCGGGAAGTGTGGGTTTAGCGCATCCTACTTTACTAGAACTATGTGCCTCCATAGGATTAAGATTAAGGTCCAAAGGCCAAGACAGTGATCACTAAAGTTAAGGTTCTACTCTGATGACAAGGATAGAACAACTCTCCCCGACGTGGGTAAGACGTTGGATTCCATGTAAGCTCACATGGCTTATGTAGTTTATAAGAAACTCCCATGTCCATAATAGTCCAAGTTTCATGAGTTACCGAGTCACTCTAAGTCATGAGTCAAAGTGTTTGAGTTGAGTCCAATGGTTTATGAGATTTAAGAAGCATGTGTTTTTATTGATGATTTATGGAAACTATGTTTCAGGTAATTCAAGCGAAGAGAGTCATTAGTGTCAGCATGCATGATTTTCTTATACAATTATGATATTATTTAAAATGTTGCCTGCACCCCCACATACTCAGTACATTCCTAAGAACTAATTCATATACTCTTTTGTGTTCTATACTCCCTCGTGATGTAGGTTCAGGTGCTTAGTCTCAGCGACAACAGTGATTTTTAAGTACCTCCATCTACATTCCTGCAGTTGGTGATTCCTCATGGTTCGAGGACCTATGTCCCTGACTTTTGATTTTACTAGCAGATGATTACTTTTTTTTAGTTCAGTATGAGTCAGTTGGGGATCTGTCCCAATGGCTCCTCAGTCTTATATAGTAGAGGCTTGGTCAGACTAAAGTAAAGTGTCAGTAGGTACAGAATTTGTGTATTTTAATTTTATAGTCTAGTTTGTTATCATATTCCAGTATGTTCATGATATGTCATTCTCTCTTATTTTAGAATGACTATTGTCAAAGTGAGTTCTAGAAGTGATGACAAGCTTAGAGGGTTAGCTTGAGGCCGCGTGTGGCCTTAAGCATCGTGTGACATCTCGGGATGGGATCTTAGGGTATTACAAGCTTGGTATCAGAGCCTAAGGTTTGAATAGTCCTAGGGAGTTTGACAAGCCACATTACGTAGAGTCTTGATCATCGGTGTGTAGCGCGTCACATCTATGAGCAAGAGGCTATCAGACATTTTAGAAAAAGTCATTTCTTTCTTTCAAAAGTGTATCGTGCCTATGACTATTTCTCTCTGCTGTTAATTCATGCTCTCTTATGACAGAAAAATGCCTCCACATAGAGCTCACAGAAATAACGAACGACCTCGACCCGTTGATCCTTTAGGTGAGATGGTGTCCCACGCATAATTCCGGGCAGCTTTTCAGGCGCTAGCCCAACCGGTTTACCACCAATGCTCAGGCTCATGCTCAGGTCACCATTCTACCTCCGTAAGAAAGTTATTCAGCAGCAGCTCAGGTTCGTGATTTTATGCGGATGAATCCACCAGAGTTTTATGGGTCAAGTGCAGGTGAGGACCCACAGATGTATCTTAATGAGGTGAAAAATATTACCCAAATTATGCATGTAACAGAGGAAGAAAGTATAGATCTAGCTTCCTATCGCTTGAAAGATATTGCTTATGAATGGGTAGAGGTGTGGAAGAAAAATAGAGGGGAGAATGCCGCTTCCATGACTTGGCAATTATTCTAGGATGCCTTCTTGGATAGATTCTCTCCCCTGGAGATGAGGGATGCAAAACTAGAAGAATTTATGAACTTGAGACAAGGCTCCATGACAGTTAAGGAGTATTGTCTTAAATTCAACAAGTTGTTTAAGTATGCTCCCGGTATGATGGCTGATTCCAGGACCAGTATGAGTAAGTTTTTGACTGGCGTATTGAGTTACGTTATGAAAGAGTGTAGATCCTCTATGCTCAATAGGGACATGGATCTTTCTAGATTAATGATACATGCTCAGCAGATTGAAGCGGACAATGTGAAGGAGAGAGAGAGAATAAGAGGAAATAAGAGAGTTAGATCAGAGTAGCAGGGGCATGGTCAGACTAAATTTTTTGGAGGGATCCGCCCTCAATTTCAGAGTCGTTCATTTGTGCCAGCACCTTCATCAGTTAGTTCCCCCATATCCATAATCAGGCGGAAGTAGGGTAATAGGCCTACTATGTCCAGGTCCCAGGACAGTGTGAGTAATAGACCTAACTATCCCCCATGTCCTAAATATGGCAGGACACATCTTGGAGAGTGTTTGGTTGAACAAAAAGGTTGTTTTAGTTATGGTAAGTTAGGTTACAGACTTAGAGATTGCCCGTATGCTAGACAGAGGAGCAATGATGTTCGTCCCCAGAGTCAGGATATCAATGCCCCAGCCCCTTTAGCTCGTCCAACTCCTCCTCAGGGTGCCTCGTCGAGTACTGCAAGTGGTCTGCGCTAGAATCGTTTTTATGCTATACCACCCCGCCAGGAGTAGGAGGATTCCCCAGATATTATTACTAGTACGTTTTGTGTATTTCATTTTGATGTGTATATGTTGATGGACCCTAGGTCAAGTTTTTTTTATGCGACTCCATTGGTGGCTGTGAATTTTAAGATCAATGTTGAAAAGGTTTCTGAGCCTATCCTAGTTTCTACCCTAATAGGTGAATCTGTTATTACTAAATAAGTATATAAGAAGTGTCCTATCACTATTCTTCACAGAGTCTTGTTCGCAGACTTGATTGAGTTAGACATGGTTGATTTTGATATTATTCTGGGTATGGATTGGCTTCACTTTTGTTATGCGTCTATAGACTATCGTACCCATGTAGTCAAGTTTCAGTTTCCCAATGAGCTAGCCTTTGAGTGGTCCGAAAATTCTGTATCTCCCAAGAGTCATTTCATATCCTATCTTAAAGCTAGGAAATTGATATCCAAGGGTTTCATCTATCATTTGGTTTGAGTTAAAGTTACTAAGTCCAAGACTCCGACCGTTCCGTCAATCAGCATTGTTAATGAGTCTTTCGATGTTTTTCTAAAAGATTTCACAGGGGTACCTCCCGATAGAGAGATAGAATTTGGGATTGATCTTCTTCCCGATACACAGCCTATTTCTATTCCTACATATCGTATCGCCCCCACAGAACTTAAGAATTTGAAAGAGCAACTCAAAGATCTTCTAGGTAAAGGTTTCATAAGGCCTAGTGTATCTCCTCGGGGTGCACCCATTCTATTCGTGTGAAAGAAATATGGTTCATTGAAGATGTGCATCGACTATCGTTATCTTAACAAGGTCACAGTCAAGAACAAGTACCCTCTTCCTAGAATTAATGACCTCTTTGATCAGCTGCAAGGTGCCAGCTAGTTCTCAAAAATAGACTTGAGATCCGGTTATCAACAGCATAAAGTTAGGGAGTGCGATATTCCAAAGACAGCATTTTGCACCCATTATGGTCATTTTGAGTTCCTGGTCATGTCTTTCAGGCTAACAAATGCCCCAGCAGCTTTTATGGACCTCATGAATCGATTGTTCAGACAGTACCTGGATATGTTTGTTATTGTGTTCATAGATGATATTCTTGTATACTTCCGAAGTGAGAACGACCATGCAGATCATCTCCGAGTAGTCTTACAAACCCTTAGAGATCATCAACTATTTGCCAAATTTAGCAAGTGCGAATTTTGGCTAAGGTCAGTTGCTTTTCTGGGTCATATTTTTTCTTCTGAAGGTATTCGAGTTGATCCTCAAAAGATAAAAGCTATGAAGAATTGTCCTAGACCTATTTCCCCGTCGGATATTAGGAGTTTCTTGGGTCTAGCTGGTTACTATCATTTTTTTATTGAGGGTTTCTCTTCTATCGCGTCTTCTTTGACTCGGTTGACCAAAAAAAAAGTTAAATTCCTGTGGTCTAATTCTTGTGAGAAGAGTTTTCAGGAGTTGAATACTCGACTCGCTTTGTCCCCTGTATTAACCCTTCCTAATGGTGTAGATGATTTTGTGGTGTACTGTGATTCTTCTAGAGTTTGGTTAGGTTGCGTGTTGATGGAGAAGGGTAAGGTTATAGCCTATGCCTCCAGGAAATTAAAGCTGCATGAGAAGAATTACCCGACCCATGACCTTGAGTTAGTTGTAGTGGTTTTTTCCTTGAAAATCTGGAGAAACTATTTGTACGGTGTTCATGTTGATGTCTTTACGGATCACAAGAGTTTCCAGTATGTGTTTACTCAAAGAGAGTTGAATCTTCGACAGAAGTGATGGTTACAATTTCTAATGGACTATGATATGAGTGTGCTGTATCACCCGGGCAAGGCCAATGTAGTGGCAGATGCCCTTAGCAGGTCAACAATGGGTAGTGTAGCACATGTCGAGGAAGATAAGAAGAAGTTAGATCATGAAGTGCATCGTCTGTCTAGGTTGGGAGTTAGATTGCTTGATTTAGCTGAGGGTAATGTTTGGGTCCAGAGTAGTTCTGAGTCTTCTCTAGTTTCGGAAGTAAAGGAGAAGCAAGATATGGATTTTTTTTGGTCAAACTGAAAGAGTCAGTTAAAGACCAAAAGGTGGAGGTTTTCTCCCAAGTGGGAGATGGTGTATTGAGATTTCATAATATATTGTATGTGCCTGATGTTGATGATTTGAGGAAGAGAATTATGGCTGAAGCGCATGGCGCGATATTCTATTCATCCCGGTGCTACCAAGATGTACCACGATTTGCAGGAAATCTATTGGTGGAATGGTATGAAAAAGGATATACCAAAGTTCGTAGAAAAGTGTACAACTTGCCAACAAGTTAAGATAGAGCACCAAAGACCCGGTGGAATTATGCAAGAATTCAGTATTCCTACTTGGAAGTAGGAGGAAGTGAATATGGATTTTGTGATTGGTTTACCTCCTTCTTGACGTCATCATGATTCGATTTGGGTCGTTGTAGACAGGTTGACTAAGTCCACACATTTCTTTCCAGTGCATACATCTTTCACCGTTGAAGACTATGCTAAGTTGTACATTCGAGAATTAGTAAGGTTGCATGGAGTTTCTTTGTCTATTATCTCTGACAGGGGTACTCAATTTACTTCTCATTTTTGGAGGTCTTTTCAGAAGGGTCTCGGTACCCAAGTTCATCTTAGCTCCGATTTTCATCCACAGATCGATGGTCAGGCTGAGAGGATCATCCAGACCTTGGAGGATATGTTGGGGGCATGTGTTCTTGATTTCAAAGAAATTTAGGATGAACATTTGTCATTGATTGAATTCGCTTATAACAATAGTTTGCATGCTAGCATTGCAATGGCTCCGCTTGAAGCTTTGTATGGGAGGAGATGTAGGTCGCCCATATGTTGGTTTGAAGTAGGTGAAGATGTTGTGATTGGACTTGATATTGTGTTTGAGGCTATAGAGAAAGTTAAGCTGATTTGAGAACGGTTGAAGACAGCCCAAAGTCGTCAAAAGTCATATTCAGATGTGAGAAAAAGAGCTCTTGAATTTAAAGTTGATGATTTGGTCTATCTAAAGATTTCACCCATGAAAAAGGTGAAAAGATTTGGTAAGAAAGGGCAGCTTAGTACCAGATACATTGGCCCTTATAGAGTTTTGCATCGTGTTGGGAAAGCAGCTTATGAGATTGAATTGCCAGCCGAGTTGTCAGTTGTCCATCCTTTCTTTCACGTATCTATGCTTAAGAAGTACATTGGTGACTTTGTTGGTGTTGATCCGTCAGAAAGCTTTGATGTTCAGGATAGCCTTTCATATGATGAAGTTCCAGTTGAAATCCTAGATTATCAAGTTCGTAGACTAAGAAATAAGGAAGTTCCCTTGGTCAAGGTTCTGTGGAGAAATCAATCTGTCGAGGGTGATACTTGAGAAGCATAAGAAGATATGCGAGCCAAGTACCCTCACCTCTTTTCTGTGAGTTTGGAGCGAGCAGAAGGTACCATTCTTTCATAATTCCGCCCTTTTCTTATTAAAGATTCAGCTGTGTGTCTACTTCCATTACAAATTCGTGCATTTTGTATGATACCCAAAGGTATAAAGTGAAGTAAGACCTTTGAGTCAGTCGCTCCAGCTATACGTCCTCATTTTTTTCTCTTGTTCGTGGCCTATCTGGCAACATTCGAGGATAAATGTTTCCAAGAGGGAGATATTGTAATACCCCGAGATTCTAACCCATAGTGCAACCATGATTCAAGATCATGAGAAATAAATTATAGTATTTTGGTTGTTTTCTGATCAAGGGTGATGTTTATTAAGGCCTCAAAGATGTCCTAGCGATTAGGTGAATCAAAATATTCCTTACCTATTGAATTCTTGGGAAGGATATTGCGATATTCAACTTCAAATGAGTATATATCTCATTATACATCAAATTATTGATATCATGACCTACAAAAATATATATAATCGAATTATCTTTCCAAAGAAACGAATTTCTCCAAAATCTGGTATCGGAGGAAAGAGTTATGCCCATTTAACTCCAGCATGTCAGGCTGGAAAATTGAGTGACGACATTCGTGATAAGTTGTCACAAGCGGGATGACTTATCACCAATGTCGTCAGCCTTAGGCAGATGTCCTCCTCCAGTGATGACATTTTGTGATAAGTTGTCAAGAGTGTGAGGACTTATCACCAATGTCGTCAACCTTAACCAGAAAATCATAAATTCCACCCTTTTGTGACGACATTTCGTGACGACTTATCACCAGTCAGACGACTTGTCACGAATGTCGTCATCTATTTTTTCAGTAATTAAGGGACGTTTTTGCAAGGGTATTTTGGTCTTTTTCCATCTTTTGGAAGCCTCTATAAATATGAGAATCCTCATCCAAACCCTAATTTCTCCATTTTCTCTTCCAATTCTCTTAGGAAATATATCTAGGGTTTTAATCAAGAGATTTCGACTAGTTTCGGTAACATAAATAGAGGCAAAAGCAAAAATAGCACCCTTCAGTACAAGAGCATATAAAGTAGAAATAGGGTCACTATTGGCCCAAAAAGATACTAAAGAAGGGCACTCTCACTGCATGTTCCCAATCTAAACCTATCTAAAACACTTGTTCCTACCCTTCTCACACTGGCCATGAGATGCTGACCACAAAATCTACAAAGAGGGTAGGTTGGTATCGATTGGGATCCATAGGTCTGAGACTTGTCACCTTGTTCCCTAGAAGGATCACAACTCACCCAATTATTTCTCTTGGACCACTTACTACTAGACTGTTGGCATCCACTTTGTTCATAAAATCAAGACCTCTTACTCTGCCTCTCATCAATCTCAGTTTTTTTTGCTTTCTCTACATAATGCATATACACAACTAACCTAGAGATGCCAATATCTTTGATCAACAAAGTCGTCTTACTCTCAAGGAACAATTCATGAGATAGTCCCAAAGCAAACTTATGCATTCTAGCCCTCAAGCTAGAAACCATCTCAAGAGCATACCTAGACAACTGATGAAATTTCAAGGCATACTCTTTGATAGACATTTTCCCTTGCCTTAGAATTACAAACTCTTCTGCTTTAGCTTTCCATAGCTCTTGAGGAAAGAAGCAGTCCAAGAACACATTAAAGAAATCCTCCCTAACAACAGAACTAGCATCCACACCCATCAATTTTTTTCACTCTTCGTACCACTGGTACTACAAATCTTTTAATTAATAGGAAGCAAAATCAACACATTCAACCTCTGAAGTATTCATAATTCAAAAGATCTTCTCTATTTCATCAATAAAACATTGAGAATCCTCCTCAACCTTTACACCCGTGGACACAGAAAGGTGTAACCTCATAAATTGGACAACCCTTTGTGGCCTCAGAAGATGAGCAACAGGAATAGTATGCTCGAACTGAGAAGATAATAATTGAGTCAACAAATTAATGGAGTGACAAAACTCTACATTAGTAGCATCTCTTTGAGGTAAGGAGGAGGAGTGTACCTCTCAGAAGTAAGGTTAGTAGAGAAAGATGGAACCCCACGAGGACAGTCAGATGTTACGACCCTTGATCGAGTTTTAACCTCAGAAGTTGGATGAGCTTTGTCCATATTGTCATTAGTCGGGACAGAAGAATTTTCTTGAACGTTAGATCTCCTTGGAGGCATGATCTGAAAGACGAGCAAAATAAAATCAGAGGAATCCAAGACCTTAGACTCTATAGCTCAAGATAGAACCACAATAAAGGGAAACATTCCTAAATATCTTGTATCCTCCCTCTTATAAGTGTGGTGCGCTACATACCCATAAAACAGACTCTACTTGACACGAATTTGTGGACACCCAACTGACCATGAACCTAGGCTCTGATACAAACTTGACACTTCCTGAAATTAGTCCATCTCATATGGACATCTCAAGCCCAACAAGGACCGTAGAGAACCCCGATAACCCAACCTAACCATCATATAAATCCACAAGTATCGGATAAACTTCGGCCATATAATGAGATAGCAAAAATAAGACAATGATCATAGCTTAAGAAATGTCTAATCAATCCATTTACATCAACATACTAATCCAATGTACCCAAGTCCATAGTCATGCACAAAGCCTTTACAAATCCGATGTCTAAATATGCCGGGACATACCCCCCGACAATAGCTAAAACCAAGTCTATCACATAAGATAAAAAGACTATGAAATGTACGCCTTTTGAAGTATGGAAGCTCACCACTTCAAAGTTAATATATGAACCACTCGAACACTTGGTCACTGCACAGGAAGAGAAGAAGAAGCTACGGCCCCTATATCGCGTGGGGACACAGCTTTCAAATACGGTTAGCGGTTAGAGCACTGGAATGTAACTCAAGGGTAAGGATAAAATAGTGCCATCATTCAAAACAAAGTCAAACCATCATATGCAATAACATTTGACTACGTATACATATAAATAGATATATATAGATACAGCATGTGCCAAAAAGGGAAACAAGGCTTAGCATGCATTTTTGAAAACACTGAATCTCGAGACATAGAGTGAAGGACTCTAATATTCCACCCTTATAGATTAGAACATTTGGACTTCTCATTTATATTAAGCAAAAGGACCCTGACCTCAATCCATCTTATTCTATATGGCAAATGGACACTAACCATAAGACATCCTATCTTATATAGCAACCGGACTCTAACCACAAGACATCTTTTATAGCAAGTGGACTCTAACCACAATCCATTACACATATATATATAGCAAGTGGACTCTAACCACAAGCCATCACATACATATATATAGCAAGTGGACTCTGACCAAAAGCTATTTTATTAGGCAAGTGGACTCTAACCACAAGCCATTTTATTAGGCAAGTGGACTCTTACCATAAGAAATTTTATTAGGCAAGTGAACTCTAACCATAATTCATTTTATTAGGAAAGTGGACTTGAACGACAAGCCATTTTATTAGGCAAGTGGACTCTAACCATAAGCTATTTTATTAGGCATGTGGACTCTAACCACAAGCCATTGTGACCATTACTAGTTGACATTGGGAATCTAACCCTTTGTCTATGTGTTATCCATTAAATTCAACACATAAGTACTTTAACCTATTAGCCAATTGAAGCAACCAAGGCTTCAATTCAACTCCATATATGACCACATGGTCTTTATGAAACCATTTATCAACCAATCATTTAAATAAGCCAATGCCTTAGTTCATACCACAATACAAATCCATTTATGGTCATCAAGACATTTACAAATCATTCATTCATCACTAGCATTATTATGCCACACTTTAATAAAAACATAATTCCATTCCATGCTTAGGGACTCTAACCCTTTTAGCCATCATACCACCAAAGTAACCAATTAACTTATTATATGGCCAATAAGTCCTTCACAAAACCATTTACCAAGCATTCATATCCATTAGACCAATGTCATAGTTCATACATATTCATTATACCAATGTCATAGTTCAAAACACTATTAATATGAGACTAGTTATTTCTCTTAGACATTTTTACAAACACCTTGAGGGCATACATTTATTAAGACCAAAACCAAAGTAGAAGTCCTCAAATATAGGGTTACTCATGACCCATTTTTTAAACCTCTATCAACCAGCACCCAAATGTGTAATTTATCACCTCGAATATGTATAAACACAAGCTTATGCAAGAGTAAACAATACTCAACACTATGCATAAAAACCCTGAACATTTGATTTCAAAACCACCATTAACAAGTCAAAATCAATGTTCAAAATGCATGATATTCTGAACTAACAATGAGAGAAGAGTCAGATGCCTTATACAAGGTGATTCACAGAATGATTCTTGGTCTTCGAGCCCCTAGAAGGCCTCGTTGAAATACTAGCTTTCAATCTAGATAGAGAAGTTTTGGAGAGTGTTTTAGAATGTTTGATCCACCAAAAATGAGTTATGAGAGGCAACAATTGGTTATATATCGTGGGGACTTTGGGGTTTTGGGGTGGAAAATATCTAAAAAGCCCTCAACTTAAAAGCTGAAAATTTACTCCCAGGTGGGTACGACTCCTACACCTGAACCATACCCTAGGGTATGAATGGTACCCTAACTCATACCACCCTAGACTTCACCATGATCTACTATACTGACCATCATATGACCACCTAGGTTTAAGTAATACCTTAGGGTACGAATGGTACCCTAAAACTATACCTTGGACAGATTCAACTAGGCTAAGCATATGGCATCATACATCTCGTATCCTACTATACGACTAGTATGATTCTTAGTGGTACCATGGATAGAAGACAACCCAAACATACTGACTAATTTATGAGAGAAGGGTCACCAAATCGTATCCCAGGGTACGACGAGTACCCATGATTCATACCTTTCCCAGAGTCTCAGACTTAAGAAATATTTACAAGGGTCAAAGTTTAGGATGTTTCAAGACTGGTTCCATTTCACATACCACTAATACACCACATTTTTCAACTGATAGGCAGCAAACTCCATACCCTTCACATCAATATCATGCATCACACGAAAAATCTTTTCCATCTAATTGATGAAATTTTAAAGATCTTCCTCAACTTTAGAACCAATAAAAGTCAAAGGACTCAATCCACATAAATTAACCAAATAGAGAAACAAAAATGACACCCTCGGTATAAAAAGACACTAACTAGGTAAGTAAATGAATTGAATGGTGAAACTCAACATTAGACACACTAGTTTGAGGTGTTCAAGGAGGGCTAGAGAAATCGGTGTAACTCCACTAGGGAAATCAAAGTAGTAACCCTAGATCGGGTCTGAACTTCTTGAGTGAGACAAGCTCTATCCACATTGTCCTCGGACGAGATAGATGAGTTTCCACAAGCATATAATCTTTTAGGAGGCATGATCTAAAAACTGAACATACGGGAATTAGAGAAGATTTAAAGATCTTGGAAACACCCGAGAATGTGGCCTTGCAAAATTATTGGTTGATTAGTAGTGATCATGATATGTGTGTTGTGTTGTATCCTTGTAGTGTGTTATTTCTAACTTGAGTAAAATTTTCTTTGGTGTATGTTGAGGTGTTAACTTGTATCTATACTTAACTATCAAATTAGGAGATAATTGAGACACCTAGAACTTGTACCATTTGGAAAACAACAACCTTTTTGTGTCTCTGGAGTGGATATGGTTGGGGTGCTTGAGTCATACCCTAGGTCATGAGTCATACCCCTCTTCCTCTTACCTTTAATATCCTAAACATTATTTTAGGGTAATGTACTATCATCCATATGACAAGTCCATTCCTTGGTTGTAACCAATGCATACGAGTCATATACTACTCAACCGTAAAGAGTAAAGTCTCAAACAGAGTGGACTATTTTAGTCACGGATCAAGCTCACAATTGGGACATGAGTCGTACCTTTGGTTAAGAATCAAGTGTTACAATTCATACCCATAATAGTATGGTTGACCTGGGGGAAGCCTAGGGTATGATTTAGGGTACCACTCGTACCCTAGGTCACGATTTCCATAGGACCCGTATGGAGGAGTCGTACCCCTGCATGTGTGGACTATCTAGCTTTTAACTAAGGACTTTTTGGTCATTTACCATTCCTAAAAACCTAAAAACTCTCACTATATAAGGAATATTATCCTCCTAAGTCTTCATTTTACAAGACTTAAACATCCTAAACACTCTAAAGGCTCTTGGAAGCAAGATTAGAGGCTAGCGTTTGAAGGTGTTCATCTAGTGTCAAGGAAAAGGTCAAGTTTATTGGTGATTCAAATTTTTTAAGAGATGTATCTATTCCCCTCTTTAAATAACTCTAAACCCATTTATTTCACAATTGAATTGGTATGTGTACATGGTGGTTTTGAATCAAATGAAAAGGGTTTTACTACCTAAAAATGAATAATGATGATTCTTGTTTATACATGAGTTGATACATGTTATTGATGGTAGATTTCATATGTGGATGATTGTTTTATGTTTTTTAATATGAGGGTCTTAAGTAACCCTAGTCTTGATGATATCTACCATGAAAATGACCTTTTTATAAGTGTGCACAAAAGGTGTTTGTAAAAATGTCTTAGTGAATTATCTAATTAATTGTTTATAATGTGTTAAACTAGGGCAATAGCCCAATGAGTATAAATGTTTGATAAATGCTATGATAAGAGTATGGTGAGTCATGTAAGGTATGATGATAACCTTGTTGTGCCAAATGACCAATAGGGAGTTGAATCCCATAATATGAAAATGAAGTTGAGTAATGTGTTGAACTAAAGTGTGGTATGAGAATGCTATAAAATGTGAATATCTTGTAAGGGTCTTGAGAACCATAAAAATAATGGTGTGATGAATTGAATAAAGGAATTTTCCTATTGAGATAGTTAAGCAATGAATGTTCCCATAATGACCATGAGGTCTTATATAGAGTTAAATTGGCTAAATGGCTAAAGTCCCAAAATATTGAATTGAATGTGTGTTGATGCATAGGCAAGAGAGTAAAGTCCCAAATGTCAACTAATAATGGTTGTGATGGTTTGAGGTCAAAGTTCTTTGCCTTATGTGATGGGTTAAGGTCAAAGTACCTTGCCCCATTATATAGCTTGAAGTTAAAGTCCTCGCCCAATTTGAATGAAAGGTAAGGTCCATTGCTTAAGATGAGCTCTTGAGGCCAAAAGTACCTCACTTCATGAAGAGGCTTGTGGTAAAGTCCAAATATGGCATGTGACTAGAGTCCCTTGTCTAACAAATGGGAAAGAGGTAGGATTCCCTTTCCTAGATGAATGTGTGTGGTTGAAGTCCCTTGTTTGAATGATGGTGTGTGTGGCTAAACCCTTAGCTTAATGAATGTGATTACATTGGTAAAGTCCCCGGTCTAATGATAATGTGAATGTGGATAAAGTACCTGGTGCATTAAGCATGGTGAATCGATAAGCGTAGAAGGAGGTAGTTATCCACTATACGTCTAATGAATGAATACTTGAGAATGGTGATGAGCCTTGATGTCTTGACTAGCATGGGATATATTTTTATGTATGGATAAGTGATTGAATGTGTTGGATTGTGATATATATATATATATATGTATGCAGATTTTTTGTTGATTGATGGTGTACCTTATTACTTATCCGTGAATTACATGCTAGCGTTCTTACCGCTAACCATCTCTGGATGCTATGTCCCCACACAATGTAGGGCCAAAAGCACCTTCTTCTTTACCTACAAAGTAATTAGACGATCAAGCGGTTTGTGCATTGACTTGAAGGGTGGCAGCGCCCAAGAGCACACGCAAGTGTACGTGGTCTACCAAGTAGTAAAGTGACCTTCAAGAAAGCCGAATGTCGATCCCACAGGGACTTTCTTCAACAATGATTCTATTTTAGTTCATAATTTAGATTCAATTGATGCAAGTGTAACCAAAAAGAGTTTGGAGATTTGTAAATTGAAAGTAAAGTAAACAATGCGTAAAGTAAAGATCTTGAGACAATCAATAGGAGAAAACCCAGGGTTAAAGCACTTTGAACAATCATACTATGTTATTGAACTTCATTCGTTAACTTTCTTATCATGGTTGTTGATTCGTAGGGTTATTTGCATGATCATGGTCTCCCGACCTCTATTCCTTTACCTAAGTTGAACCTTACAACTACATCTTTGAGCGGGGATGTAATAGACAACTTAAGTTCTTTAAGCTATCATCCTTTGTATGAATCATGTAAGGTATCTAAGTACATCCCTATCCTAGACACTAATTTGAATTCCTTATTTCATAAAGTAATAAAAATCATACTTTGTTCATCTCTATGTTCTATCCCCTATTCCCTCTCCCGAGATTAAAAGGTAGACAATTGATGTATTCTAAGGGTAGATAATCCTTAAAATAGTTAAATCAAATATGAACACACAACCTCTAATGATAATCAAATTAAACAAACTCAATTCAAAACAATAGTACTCATGTTCTTGGCTTTAACCCCAGAAAGAGGGCGTTTAGCCACGCATAGTCATAATCATAATCATAAGGTTGTAATTAATGACTAAAAACATGAATGAACTAAATTAAAATAATAAAAACCTAAATATGAAGTTTCAGAATCCCCTCAATCTCCAAAAAAAGTCAAAATATATGTAAAAATGTGACACAACATGTGTATATATAGTTATCCAAGTCTTAGCCGTGTAGGAGTTGGATTACATGTTGCAATTAGGCACGGAACTGGAGGGGGCTCCGCCATGGGTTGAGACCCAATCCATATGAGGCTGTGACCTAGGTAGATCACCGCTCCAAGTTAGGCTCCACCCTGGCTATATCCCTTCTCCAGATGGGGTGCCGCGGGCTAGACGCCTTGACTCACTGGAAGTTGTTTCTCAAATTTTGGTTAAGTGTTGAACCTCCAATATTTCATCCATTGACTTGTGGTGTATTTATCATGGATTTACAGACTTTTCAACATCAAAATTTCATCATATTCAGATCAAAAAGCATCCTACATAATCACACACCACGAATTAGAGACACAATATCCATGCCGATGAATCAAAATAAAAGCTAAGACTAGGCTAATTTGCATTGATCTTTAACTTTATGTTCCGAATCTTAACTTAATCAAATTGAAACTTGAACATTACCAACAAGTTATTAAACTCATAATTACACATTAAAACCATTTGAAATAAATTAAACACAATAGATTCTGACGGGATCAATAAGACAAACACTAAGCTCAAGCTAGTAAAACCAGTTTCCACGATTGCACACTAAATGATTCATTGAAGTACAAACTTTTTTGGAATTCACTTTGAACATTATAAACATATTATTTAACACTTATATGCACATTCATCTTATTATAAACCCATATAGCACATGAATCATCCTCAAAACAAGGCTAAAAAGACTAGAATGCATAAATACACCCAACATCACCACCCCACTCTTAAAACCTTGTTCGTCCTCGAACAACTCTTTACTCCAAGTATCATAGGATAAGGAGACTCTACACTTCTACTATATGCAAGACACTCAAGCTAGTACTATAATGACTACACAGAATGCAAGTTTCTATACTAAGAATGTTATAAACACAATTGAAAGCTTATGAACACTACTCCAAAACATCCTAGCCTCAAGAATTGACTCACCTATTAGCTAACTCATGCATATTGCTCAATTAAGGAAATTATACAAATCACCTATATTCATCAAATATGTGCCTCTCAAAACTAGAGAGTTACCCATAATCACTCATATAAATTCAAATTATGACACAATGGGTATAAGAATTAATTTACGCTCACACTCACAAAGAATTCACAAGTTATACACAACAAACGATAGGCTTGCCCTTAGTGTAGTACTCTACTAATATCAGAATGATGAACTTAGGATCAATTAGGTCTTTTTTGGGTTGTAATGTAGGCTAAGGGATGGGTACGAACTATTTGGGAATAGTGACTAAACTCTCTAAGCACTTTAACATACTACATTATATATTTAAAACCAATATCCAACAACTAAATTATAATTTTTCCATCCACCCATCACCTCTATTTTGCCCCATCTCTTTTAAGCATTTTCACAAACACATGGTGGAAGTATACCACTCTTTTTAATTTTTTCCTTTTTTTGCACCCATATTACGCTACGCACGCCTATGATAACCACCCTCAATTTAAGCGATTTTCCTTAGTTGAGGTGTACAATATCCAAAAGGGACCAGGACCAAAACAGGTTCATTGTAACACATCCGAGCTAAAATTTGAAACTTTTTTAAATAATTTTTACTACTCCCAACCACAACAATTGCACACGCCAATAACTAGACTTTGGGGCACTAATTTCACCTTTTTCCTCTTATTTTCAAACTCCTTACCACAATTAATTTTTTTATTAAAGTGCTTAGGAGATTTTTGATCAAATTAAGGTCCATACAAGAAGGGATTAGGCTACATATAAGGCTAACAAAGAAAAAACTAAAGGCTCAACGGGGTTTACTAGGATTATGCACAAGGGTAGGTCAAAAAGAAGGTATAAAACAAGGCTATCAAAGAAATGCCTAAATCTTCTTCTAAACTCACATTCTTTATTTCTCTTTACACACACATCGGGAAAGTTCTAGATATCATATGCAACAAGGAATATACAAAAACCTCACACGCACATGGTACATGCTCAAATCACATAGGATCATCATAGATGCTCAACCAACAATAAAATGAATTCAAAATTTAACCCAAAAGGTACAAGAGTTAGAAATATGAGCCTAAGAGTCTTAAAAGTAGCAATTCACTCATTCAATATGCTTTTCCCAAATAAAACACTTGCACCATGCAATCAAAAATAGCACCAACAAGAATATCTTACACAAAAAAAATTAAATTGAGCCAAAATTTGAGAATTTACCCACCCCACACTTAAAAATCTACTTTATTCCCAAAGTGAGATTAAAAGTAAGAGATAGAAATACTTCCTGAGGCCTCTAGGCCTAGCTAGTAGCATCTTTTTATATAAAGAAGGTCTGTGGGACCCCACACTCAATCTATGCTATGCTTCTTATCTTAGATTTCCGGTACTCAGACTTTCCATTAACTGTGACTCAACAAAAACAAAAACTACGTGAAGTAAAAACTAAAAATATTAAAAATAAAACATACCTACTTAACTTGGGTTTCCTCCCAAGCAGCGCCAGATTTAGTGTCGCAGCACGGCCTAATTACAACTTATTCGTTCTCTTTTCTTATCTTTCTCACACTTGGTCTCCATCTTCTTATTCTTTTTACCCCTCTTGGGTATGACTTCTCAAGGAATTTTTCAACTTTAGCCTTTTCAGGCCCATCAATTTCTATCATGTCAGGTTGCAATATTAGAGGCTTTGGTAGCTCAATGAGGGTGTCAGAAGAGTTCTTTGGTGGACTAACCACCCTACACCTATCCCATTCAATAATATTGATCATATGTAATTCCTTATATTGGGATGTTATGTTAAACACTTTGTAAACTTTAAATACCGCCTCTTTATTCTCCAACTGCATCATGAGTGTTCCTTCCTTCACCTTAATTAATACTCCTCTAGTTTCTAAGAATGGATGCCCCAAGATAATTGGTGTTTGTTAGTCATTCTGAAAGTCTAGAACAATAAAGTAAGCAGGAATAACAAATTTACCAACCTTTCTGTGGACATCCTCAATGATTCCTTCTGGATAGGCAATGGATCTGTCTACCAGCGGTAGATGCACTGTGCACTCTGGGCTTACCCAATCTTAATTTGTTTAACATAGATAGGGGAAGCAAGCTGATACTCGCCCCTAAATTAATAAGTGCTTAAACCACCTCGTTGTTGCCAATATGTATAGGGAGAGGAAACTTCCTAGGGTCTTCAAGCTTTTTCGGTATCTTTTGTGTCATTACAGCGCTACACTCTTCAGTGAGTGCTACCATCTCAACATCCTACAGTTTTACCTTATTAGAAACCACATCCCTCAAGTACTTTGCATACTTTGGCATACCCTGCAAAATATATAATAAAGGTAAGTTAATGTGAAGCTATCAGAACGTGTTAAAGAACTTCTTAAACATTGCATCCTCCTTTACTTTCATTTGCCTCGGAGGGAAGGGCAGTGGCGGCATCTACTTTTTCTCTGGTTCAGCAACTTGAGTTTTTGAGTACTCAAACTTCCTCAATTTTTTATCCACTTTATCAATTACCTGTTGGGGAGTCAAATTTGTATCTACCTTCTTTGTTACCTAATAGGTTTTCCTTGAAGCTCTTCACCAATTCTCAAAGTGATTGCCACAACCTGTTTGGGATTTTTTGTATCTGTTGGAAAACCACCTTGAGGCCTAGTATTCAATGCTTGTGATAACTGGCCCAACTACAACTCTAAATTTCTTGTGGTAGCTTGCTAATTTTTTACCTCCACATAACTGTGTTTGATTAGCTAAAATCTGCTTCATCATCTCTTCTTATTGCTAGTTGGCTGGTTTTCTTATGTCTGTGGTTGATGAATTTATTATTGTTATGCATTCCATTGTTGAGTCTACCACTTCATGTTGTACGCATTACCATAATTTGTCCTTTGAGTATTGCCCACATACATTATTGATTTTAGATTAGAAGCACACATAGCCATTGAGTGACCACTATTACCACACACTTCACACCAACCTGCAGCTTATTGGATGGCATTGCTTGTGGCTGCATGTTGTGTTTCTCCCAATTTTATGCTGATGAACTGAGTGTTTATCAAATTTTGTAATGCAGAGACCTGAGCTAATAAGGCTGTGAATTGGTCCACCTCCAACACACCTATAATTCTCTTGATGGCACTTCTAGAATTTGAATGCTATTCAGGATTTCCTTGTGCGATGGGGTTTAATATAGTGTACATCTCATCATAAGTCATCTCAAGAGTTTGACCACCTGTGGCTGAATCTAACAAAATTTTTGTATTATGATCAAGAGCCTCTACAAAAGTATGAGAAAGTACCTCATTAGATTGTTGATGGTGTGGACAGTCCCTAAGAAGTACTTTGAAGAACTCTCAAGCATGATAAGATACTCTTCTGGCTTCATTTTAAAGTACACTATCTCACTGCAAAGTCTCGCAGTCTTACCAGATGGGAAGAACCAAATAAGGAATTTTCTAGCCATGTCATCCCATGATGTGATTAAGTTTGCCAGTTCTGCATTATAATGCTTTGAGTTTATACCCTGGATGCTACATGGTGTTTACGACCCCGAAGGACCACAAGCTAACCCATGACTGATATCTATTGTGAGCACTGAATAATAATACTGTAAAATACAGAAAATAGGCTAAAATTCCATAAGGTTTAAAATTTGTAAATACTGAATAAGTGTATCAACTGAAATAACAAATCTGTAAAACTTAAACACTATCTAAAAACTAGTCTGAAAAGCCTCTAATCTGAACTGTCTGAAAGTGGAGTTGAAGGGACAATCCCCCAACTAACTCCATCTACTAAAATACTGAAACTACTGAAATAATGAAGTAAACAACTATCCTCGAATGTTGAGGACTCACTGCTAAATCTACTGCTGGCTGAATCTAAATTTGACTATGTGCGGTCAGGAACCTGAGCGTCTGAACCTATGATATGAGACATCATAGCGCAAGAGAAAGTATGTGTCAGTACGTGGAATGTACTGGTATACTAGATAAGGTAAGGCTAAATACAAGGGTTCATATGCATGAATAATAACTAACTGAACGATATAAAGTAATTGAATGTGAGAGTACATGAATAACTGAAACTACTATCAATACTGGGTATGCAATCTGTGCATGTAGATATATTGTAATTAATCTTTTCTGAATCTAACTACTGAGTTATGATACTGAGTAACTGATAATTTATGATTACTGATACTGATTGATTGCATCTAATAGTCCTGACTCTGTAGAACTGAACTGAGTTCTATACTAAAAACTGAAACTGTGGGAGGTAATCATCTAACCGACATGACCCAAATAAGATAAGATAACTGAGTTAGGGTCTAATTTGTAACCCCAATTGGAAGGATATTAGCACCGTGCCATGGGTACTAACAATTGTTGTGGAGTCAGTCCTAACTAACAGGTGACCTTTGAGATCAATCCTGAGCTAGCGGGTGATCCCTGAGTATGTTAGTCCTATCTAACAGGTGACATCTTATAACCTATGTTGGCTACGTAGTTATCGAACTTAGGGATTACTTCTAGGGACCCAGTCCTAACTAACAAGTGAGACCTCATCCCTAGGCTCGTTCGGTGCTGAATCCTACTCCCAACTGAAAGACACTAAACTGAGTATACTGAATTGGACTGGATTGATATAGAGTTTACTGAGTTTTCCTGAGTTTTATAACTGACTGAGTTCTACTGATTGTGACATGACTGATACTATTCTGTCACTGACACTGGCTCTAATAAACAGCTAAATTGTCAGGTATTAAATACCCCCAGGACTCGATAGCATGAAAAGTAAAGCAAGGTATAATCTTGAATAACATAATAATGTTCACTTGGTTATAATTCATCTATAGAGAAATTTTATCAAACACTTGTAATGCATTAACTTGTACATGAATAGGGAATACATATTAACATGCTATAATGGCATTATTTCCTTCTCATAGACAATTTATCAAACACATGAGAGCCATTCTTGTATTACTAAATCACAAACACTCAGGGTAAACATGGTTATAACAATCAACTTGCAAATTCAAGGGTTTAACATGAATATTATATAAATCAACTCATATTAGGAACAATTCTTGAAACTTGGAATTTAAATCATGGATAACACATAAACATGGCAATTACAATGCCCAAACTTGCAAATTCATGGATTATAATATGGGGATTACTCAATTCAATATACATGTTATTAAATTTCATGGAATATACCATTAATCATGGATTTAAAACTCAAAAAATGTCAAAACATGAATACAGTCCAATTTCATACATGTAAATCATGAATCATGAAATCTTGAAGTTTTAAAAATGGATTCTTGGACTTTATGGGTGAAAGGGATCCATAGATGAACACCTAACATACCTTAATTTGTGAGTTTCTTGAAGTTCTTGGGGAATCCTTGAAATTTGTGCTTGATCTCTTGAACTAGGGTTTTTGCCTCTTGAGAGTGAATGGTTTAATTTGGAGAAAATTGGGTGAATAATAAAGTAACTAGGTTAATTACAGGTGAATTTCGTATTAAAGGCAGACTGGAGCGAGGGTCAAAAGACTTTAATGCCCTCAAATAAAAAACTCAGAATTACTAAAAATTCTCGATTTTGGCACTCGGAGCGATGCGGTACTATCGCGTCGTGTCACTGGAAAATAGACAACTGAGAACTGGACTGGTGGCGCGATGCAGAGCTATCGTGGTTTCTTGCTGGATATGATTTTGGTCCTTGGCGTGATGTGGTGGAATCGCGTTGCCTCACTGGAAATTAGAAATTATGAATTGGTTCTATAGCACGATGCGCCAATATCCCATAGCAACACTGGCATTGACGATTACCATTTGGTCATGATCCGCGATGCGTTGATGGCTCAGGTGGCACACTGTCTTACTAAAATGGCTCTAACTCTTCGCCCAGGTGTCGGATTTGGGCAAACTTTATATCGTTGGAAAGTTAATTGAAATTCCTATGCAATGGCTGGCTCTAAACTGAAATATACTGAGTATTTCAAAAATTTTGTATGGAATTTCTCAAGTACTAATACTTAAATTAAGTTAGGGAAATACGAGGTATTACATAAGTTCAACCACTTTTTTGTTTCCCCAATTAGTGAAAAGGGGAACAAATTCATCCTCACATAGTTTGCATTCACACCCATGGGAATAAATATATCACTAATTTCCAAAAAAATCCTCAAGTGGACCTGTGGATCTTCGTATGAAATCCTTGCAAACTGTCCACTGCTGATCAAAAGTTGTAGCATATTCTGTTTAAGCTCAAAATTTTCTCCAGCTGCCGACTTCTGAAATGGTGAGGTTAAATGGTTGGAAGTGGGATTTCCACTACTCTAACTGTCCTGCGAGCTGTTTGTTCATCATCCATGATTGGAAGATTCTCTTGGTTTTCTTAGATTTTTAGAATTTAGGGGAGAAGGTTTACTTCTTTCTTTCTGTGATGGAAAAGTTGCTTAGGTTTGGCGCTTGGTTCAACCAAGTCCTGATCCTTTTCCATCTTTTGTAAACATGCTTCCTGCAAAAACTCAACCAATACCAAGCATAAAAACACCAAATAAATCTAAAAATAAAACTAAAATAAATAGTTGCCAAATTACAAGTCCCTGGCAACAGTGCCAAAAACTTGACAGCGCACATGAAAGTGTACGTGGCCTACCAAGTAGTAAAGTGGCCTTCAAGAAATCTGAAAGTCGATTCCACGGGGACTTGCTTCAACAATGATTCTATTTTAGTTCACAATTTAGATTTAACTGATGAAAGCGTAACCAAAAAGAGTTTGGAAATTTGTAAATTGCAAGTAAACAATGCGTAAAGTAAAGATCTTGAGACAATCAATACGAGAAAACCCAGTGTTAAATCAATTTGAACAATCATACTATGTTATTAAACTTCATTCGTTAACTTTCTTATCTTGGTTGTTGATTCTTAGGGTTAATTGCATGATCATGGTTTCTCGACCTCTAATCCTTCACCAAAGTTGAACCTTACAATTACATCATTGAGCGGGGATGTAATAGAACACTTAAGTTCTTTAAGCTATCATCCTATGTATGAATCAAGTAAGGTATCTAAGTACATATCTGTCCTAGACACTAATTTGAATTCCATATTTCATAAAGGAATACAAACCATACTTTGTTCATCTCTATGTTCTATCCCCTATTCCCTCTCTCGAGATCACATGGTAGATAATTGATGTATTCTAAGGGTAGATAATCCTTAAAATAGTTAAATCAAAGATAAACACACAACCAATAATGATCAGCAGTTAATTGAAAATAATAGTACTCATGTTCTTGGCTTTAACCCTGGAAAGAGGGCGTTTAGCCACGCAGAGTCATAATCATAATTACAAGGTTGTAATTAATGACTAAAAACATGAATGAACTAAATTAAAATAATAAAACCTAAATATGAAGTTAGAACTTTATATAGTGTGTTCTTTTAACAAGTGTGTTCTTTATCGTAGTTTCTTTTTGGATTATCATCTAGGTTGTTCTTAATTTCTTGAGCTTATTATTTTGATGAGTGGCCACCATTAGAATAAATTTATATTTTTATGTAAATCCAAGAGGAAAATCATAGGATAGAATGAAGAAATTAAGGAGCAAGGTTCTTACCCTTTTATAAAATAAGGGGTTGGAATTAGCATCTAGGATAGGGATACACCTAGAAACCTTTCTTAGTTCAATTTCAAGAAGATAACTTTATGAATCTAGATGAATTTTTGATTTTTTGCGGGAGTTGTAGTTGCAATATTCAATAGATAAAAGATTTGAGGTTGGGACACCAAGATCGTACTATAAACCGTGCGAATCAACAACCCGATAACCAATTAGAATGCGATTAGAAGATAGAATTGTATGATTGTTAGATGTGCCTCAACCCTGGAATTTTCATCATTACTATTTACAACTGTTGCTTGCTTGCTATTGTCACAAATTGCTATTTCTTATTTATTTCTAATTTTTAGTCACAATTTCACAAATATCTTGATACTTTACACACTTAATACCTCTTTGTATAAACCTAAAAATTGGGTAAATTTCTAGTTGCTTTGTCTTCGTGGGAACGATATCTGACTGTCTAAGTCACTATATTACTTGTACGACCACGTGCACTTATGTGTGTATTTGAGTCGCAATAAATTTTTATGCCCACATGACATGGCCCAAAGTTTGGGGCATGTCAAGTTGGTATCAAATCCTAGGTTCATGGTCAGTTCGATGTTCATAATACTGTGTCAAGTAGAGTCTTTTTTGTGGGTTTCAAGCATGCCACACTTATAAAAGAGAAGCTATGAGACACTTTAGGAAATGTTTCCCTTTCTTGTGTTTCGATCTCAAGCTATAAAGTCTAAGGTCTTGGATTCCACTAATTCTATTTTCTATCTTTCAGATCATGTCTCTAAGGATATCTAAGACTCAGGCAGACACTACTAAGGGTCCTATGTACAAAGATCTTCCAACTTCTAAAGTTCAGACCTGGGCTAGGGATGCAATATTTGGCCATCTTCGTAGGGTTCCACCTGCCAACCCTGACTCATCCCCTTAAAGGGATGCTACTAATGTAGAGTTTCGTTGCTCCATCATCCTCTTGACTCAATTGGTAGCCTCTCAATTGGATCATGGTGCTTCGACTACCATTTTATTTGAGGCCACGAGAATTAGCCAATTTATGAGGATAATCCCCCTTATGTTCTCTGGTACAAAGGTTAAGAAAGATCTTCAAGGCTTTGTTGATAAAATGGAGAAGATCTTCCAAATCACGCACGGTTCGGAAATCGATGGTGTTGAGATTGCTTTGTACTAATTGAAATATGTGGTGTATCAGTGGTACAAAGGGTGGGAGTTATGTACAGGTATTGCTACTAGTCAAGCTTCTTGGGCGGATTTCTCTGAAACTTTCCTTGACCACTTCTTTCCTCAAGAGCTGAGGAGACAAAGGCGGAAGAGATCATGAACTTGAAGCAAGGGAGGATGTCCATTCAAGAGTATGCCTTGAAATTCCATCAAGATATGCTCCAGAGATGGTTTCTAGCATGAGGGCTAGAATGCGTAAGTTTGTCTCAGGATTGTCTCGTGAGCTAGTTCTTGAAAGCAAAATAACCTTGTTGATTGATAACATGGATATTTCTAGATTGGTAGTGCATATGAAACAAGTGGAAGATGAGAAGAAGAATCAAGTTGAGCTTAGTGAGGTAAGTGGTGGAAATAGTGGTAAGTGGCCACAAAAGAAGTGGAGAAGTTTAGGTTTGTTCTCCTTGTCTAGTGTTCACTCTCCTTACTCGAAGTTCTCGAGTGCTCATTGATCTCAATTCAGTAGTGTTTCCCACACATAAGGTGCCTAATTTTAGACTAGTGGTGCTCAGTCAGCTCTATCCCGCCCTCTTTGTAAATTTTGTGGCCAGAGTCAGCGTGGTGAGTTTAAGAAAAGGAGAAGCAGGTGTTTTAATTGTGGTTAGCCTGGGCACATACAGTGTGAGTTCCCCATTCTAGCATCCTCTTAGGCCAACAGGTCCTCTGTTTCTACTCCCGCACCAAAGGGTGCTATGTTTGTTGCTTCTATTTCATGCACCGGTTCTAGCTGAAATTGCTTGTATGCACTTGTTACTTGCCAGGATTCTGAGGCGTCTCCTGATTTTGTCACGGGTATGTTGAGACTTTTCTTCCATGATGTTTATTTTTTGCTTGATCCAGGGTCTACTCTTTCTTATGTGACCCCGTATGTGGCTATGTGTCTTGATTGTGGTCCCGAGAGTCTGTTGGATCCTTTTTCTATTTCTACCCCAGTTAGAGACCCTGTGATTTCTAGAAGGATCTATAGGGGATGTGTGATATCAGTTGGTGATAATGACACCCTTGTTGACTTGGTAGAGTTAGACATGGTTGATTTTGATATCATCTTGGGAAAGGATTGGTTTCACTCTTGTTATGCTTCCTTAGATTATCGAAACCATAGGGTTATTTTTAAATTCCCTAATGAGTTGATCATTGTATGGGAAGGTGGTCCTTTAGTTCCTAAGAAAAGGTTTATTTCTTAGCTCAAAGCTCAAAAGTTGATTTAAAAGGAGTGTTTGTTTCTAACTCTGAAGAGCCTTCTCTTGAGTCCATTCCCATGGTGAATGAGTTTTCGGAGGTGTTTCACAATGATCTTCCCAGTGTTTCTCCCGATAGGGAAATTGATTTTGGGATTGATCTTGTTCCAAACACTCATCTGATCTCTATTCCTTCTTATAGAATGGCTCTGGTGGAGTTGAAAGAATTTAAGGAGCAATTGAAAGATCTTTTAGATACAGGTTTTATCCTACCTAGTGTGTCTCCTTAGGGTGCTCTCGGGTTATTTGTGCAGAAAAAGTATGGTTCCCTTCGTATGTGCATTGATTATCATCAGTTGAACAAAGTGACCATAAAGAACAAATATCCTCTTCCTAGAATCAATGATTTGTTTGGTCAACTTCAGGGTGCGAAGTGTTTTTCTTAAATTGATCTTAGATCGGGTTATCATCAACTTAAAATTAGGGATGCGGATATCTCTAAGACTTTCTTTAGAACCTAGTATAGTCACTATGAGTTTTTAGTTATGTCTTTTGGGTTGACCAATGCCCCATCGGCATTCATGGATTTGATGAATAGGGTCTTCCGTCCATACTTGGACATATTTTTCATTGTCTTTATTGATGCTATCTTAGTGTATTCTAAGAGTGAGGCAGATTATATAGATCACCTCTATGCCATACTACAAACTTTGAAGGATCATCGTTTGTATGCCAAGTGTAAATTTTGGTTAAAAGTCATAGCTTTTATTGGTCATGTCATCTCTAGTGAAGGGATCATGATTGATCCCCAAAATATTTTGGTGGTTAAGAAGTGGCCTAGACCTACGACTCCAATAGACATTTAGAGCTTCTTGGGTCTAGTCGGTTATTATAAGAGATTCGTGGAGAGGCTTTCCACTATAGCTGACCCATTGACCAAATTGACCCAAAAAAGGTCAAGTTCTTGTGGTCCGATGCATATGAGGATAGTTTTGAGAAGTTGAAATATAAATTGACTTCAGCTCTGATTTTGACCTTACTCGAGGGTAGTGATGGTTTTGTGGTTTATTATGATATTTCTCGTGTCGGTCTTGGTTGTGTGTTAATGCATTATGGTAGGGTGGTGGCCTATGCTTCTAGGCAATTGAAAGTTCATGAGAAGAACTACCCTACTCATGACTTAGAATTATTAGTCATGGTTTTTTCTTTGAAAATTTAGTGGTGTTATCTCTATGGTGTTCATGTTGATATATTTCCCGATCATAAATGACTTCAATATGTGTTTACCCAAAATGAGTTGAATCTCTGGCAAACAAGGTGGCTTAATCTATTTAAAGACTATGATATGATTCTTCATTACCATCCCAATAAGGCAAATATAGTCGTCGATGCTCGTAGTAGATTATCTATGAGGAGTTTGGCCCATGTTGATGAAGATAATAGGAAGTTGGTTAAAGATATTCGCCGTTTGGAAAATCTTGGAGTTTGACTTGCGGACTCCAAGGATGGTAGTATGTTTGTGCATTTGGTATCTCGATCTTCTTTTGTTGTAGAGATAAAGGAAAAACAAGTATTGGACCCCGACTTGATGAAGATCAAGGGCAATGTGGGTCAACATTAAGTCGCGTACTTTGTGATTAGTGGTGATGGTATCTTAAGGTACCAAGGTAGCCTATGCGTTCACGACGTCGATGGATTGAGGGAAAAGGTCATGGCCGAGGCTCATGAAGCTCGTTATTCTATTTATCCCCGTGCCACCAAGATGTATCATGACCTTAGGGAGTTCTACTGGTGGAATAATATGAAGCGTAAGGTTGCTAGACATGTGGCTAAGTGTATGGTGTGCCAACAAGTAAAGGTTGATCACTTGAGGCCAGGTGGCCTATACCAAGAAATTGTGTTTCCCAAGTGGAAGTGGGAGTCTATTAATATGGATTTCGTTACCAGCCTTCGTAGATCCCGAAACCAATGTGATTCTATTTGGGTCATTGTTGATAGGATGACCAAGTCCACCCATTTCTTGCCTGTGAGAACTAATTTCTTGGCGGAACACTATGCTAAGTTATTTCTTGCAGAGATCGTACTGTTGCACGATGCTCCGGTGTCTATTATCTCAGATCATGGTCCTCCATTTTCATACCACTTTTGGAAGTCATTCCAAAGATATTTGGGAACTAAGGTGACTTAGCACCATTTTTCACCCGCAAATGGGTGGTCAAGCGGAGAAAACTATCCAAACTTTAGAGTATACGTTACGATCTTGTGTAATTGATTATGGTGGTAGTTGGTATGACCACTTACCTTTGATTGAGTTTGCCTATAATAATAGTTACCATTCTAGCATTGGCATGGTTCCTCTTGAGGCATTGTATGATAGGGTATGTCGATCTCCTATTGGGTGGTATAAAGTTGGCGAGGGTGAGTTGCTTAGGGATGATTTATTTCACCAATCCTTAGAGAAGGTGAAAGTGATTTGCGATAAATTAAAGACTTCTCAAAGTCACCAAAAGTCCTATGTAGATGTGAGGCATAGGGACTGAGAGTTTAATGTGGGCGATTGGGTATTCTTGAAATTGTCTCCCATGAAGGGAATGATACGGTTTGGTAAAAAGGGGAAGCTTATCCCCCGGTATGTTGGTCCCTACTTGATTGTGAAGAGGGTTGGTAATGTTGCCTATGAGTTGGAGTTGCCTTTTAGTATGGACTCCATTCACCCGGTTTTCCATGTGTCTATGTTGCAAAAATATGTGGGTGATCCTTCCTTGGTTTTTTCCTTGGAAGATGTTGGTATCTCAGACTCTTTGTCCTATGAGGAGATCCCGGTAAGGATCTTGGAGCGGCAAGTTTGCCGATTGTGAACAAAAGAGGTGGCTCCATTTAAGGTTCTATGGAAGAACCAAAAGTCCAAGGAAGCTACTTAGGAGGTGGAAGAGGATATGAAGTCCAAGTACATGCATTTTTTCCCCATTCTGAAAGATTTCGATGGAGATATGTGTTAAACTCCTTACTTGGATATAAGTCTTTGATAGACAATGGGTTGAAGTACCTAATCTTTGAATTAATTCATGTCTTTTTTAGGCCTTGGACTAAAGTTCCCAATGTGTGAATTGATTTGTGTCTTACTAGACAAGGGGTTCAAGTCCCTAATGCTTTAAAATTGTGTGTGTTGTGTTATGATAAGTTTAAGTCTCTAGTACCTTGAATTAATTCATGTCCTTGATAGATGATGGGGTAAAGTCCCCAATGGTTGGAGTTGCTCTATATCTTTGATAAGTTGATGGGTTGGAATCCCTAATTTATGAAATGAGTAAGTGTTGGAAAGTAATGGTCTTGAGTCCCAAGACAAATGGAATGAAATTGTTAGTTGATGATGATAACGATATGTGTTGTGTTGTCTTGTAACGTTATTGTGTGCTTGGTCCTAGTTTTGTTCGAAGGTTGGTTGTGAAGTGTGCTAATTTATTGACTTGTGTTCATGCTTGACTTACCCATCATTCGTGGAAGAATGATCCTAAGTCGGGGAGAATGAAACACCCGAGAATGTGGCCTTGAAAAATTTTGGTTGATTGGTATTGATCATGATATGTGTGTTGTGTTGTATTCTAGTAGTGTGTTGTTTCTAACTTGAGTAATGATTTATTTGGTGTATTTTGAGGTTTTAACTTGTATCTATACTTTCCTATCAAAGTGGTAGAGAATTGAGACACGTAGACCTTGGACCATTTGGAAAACAACAACCTTTTTGTGTCTCTAGAGTGCATACGGTTGGGGTGCTTGAGTCATACCCTAGGTCATGAGTCATACCCCTCTCGCCTTCTTTTTCGTATCCTAGACAGTATGTTAGGGTAATGTACTTTTCTCCATACGACAAGTCCATTCCTTGGTCATAACCAATGCATACGAGTCGTATATTACTAAACCGTATAGAGTAAAGTTTCAAACCGAGTGGACTATTTTGGTCACGGATCAAGCTCACGATTGGGACATGATTCATACCCTTGGTTATGACTCAAGGGTTCCCTTCCATACCTACAATAGTGTGGTTGAACTGGAGGAAACCTAGGGTACGATTTTGGGTACCACTCGTACCCTAGGTCACGATCTCCATAGGACCCGTATAGGGGAGTCGTACCCCTATACGTGTGGACTGTCCAACATTTAACTAAGGACCTTTTGGTCATTTCCCATGCCTAAAAACCTAAAACCTCTCACTATATAAGGCATAGTAGCCTCTTAAGTCTTCATTTTACAAGACTTAAACATCCTAAACACTCCAAAGTCTCTTGGAAGCAAGATTGGAGGCTAGGGTTTGAAGGTTTTCATCTAGTGTCAAGGAAGAGGTCAAGTTTGTTGATGATTCAAGTTTTTTAAGGCATGTATCTCTTACCCTCTTTAAATAAATCTAAATCCATGTATTTCACACTTGAATTGGTAATTGTACATGGTGGTTTTGAATCAAATGAAAAGGGTTTTACTACCTAACAATGAATAATGTTGATTCTTGTTGATACTTGTGTTGATACATATTATTGATGGTAGATTGCATATGTGGATTATTGTTTTATGTTGTTTAACATGAGGGTATTGAGTGACCCTAGTCTTTATGATATCTACCATGAAAATGACCTTGTTATAAGTGTGCACAAAAGGTGTTTGTGAAAATGTCTAAGTGAATTGTTTAGTCAATTATTGATGATCTGTTGAACTAGGGCAATGGAAAAATGAGTATGAATGTTTGATAAATGTTATGATAAGAGTTTAGTGAGTTATTTAAGGTGTGACGGTAGCCTTGTTAAGCCAAATGACCAATAGGGAGTTAAAGTCTCTTAATATGAAGATGAACTTGAGTAGTGTATTGAATTAAAGTGTGGTATGAGAATGCTATTAAAATGTGAATGTCTTGTGAGGGTCTAGAGGACCATAAAAATAATGGTATGATGAATTGAATGAAGGCATTGGCCTATTGAGATGGTTTAGCAATGAATGCTCCCATAATGACCATGATGTCTTGTATAGTGTTGAATTGGCTAAATGGCTAAAGTCCCTAAATATTGTATTGAATGTGTGTTGATGCATAGAAAAGAGGGTAAAGTCCCAAATATCAACTAATGATGGTTGTGATGGTTTGAGGTCAAAGTCCCTAGCCTTATGTGATAGATTGAGGTCAAAGTCCCTTGACCCATGATATGGCTTGAAGTTAAAGTCCTCGCCCAACGTGAATGAAAGGTAAGGTCCATTTCTTAAGAAGAGCTCTTGAGGTACTTTACTCATCTCATAAAGAGGTTTGTGGTAAAGTCCAAATATGGTATGTGGATAGAGTCTCTTGTCTAACAAATGGGAATAAGGTTGGAGTCCCTTTTCTAGATGAATGTGTGTGGTTGAAGTCCCTTGTTTGAATATTGGTATGTGTAGCTAAAGCCCTTAGCATAATGAATGTTAGTACATGGGTTTTGTATAGAGGTATTATGAACAACTATGAACTTGGGCATGAGTAGTTATTATTATTATTATGAATCTAATGTTGACTTATCAAAGTTTATCCGAATCAAGTTCCTCATCCAAGGATCCTTGGGTGGTTGGTTGTAAAGAGAAACACAAAAACTAAGGAGGTTGATCTCTTTAACCCTTTGGATGACACAGTAAGTCTTCTTTCAAGTACAATAATTTGACTCAAAGGAAGATATTGCTATAGATGGGCCATCTGGTGCAACAGATAGTTTATCTGTTGCAATTTGTCTTAATAGATTACCCATCTACAGCAACTCGTGCAATATATAGTTAATCTGTTGTGATTGACGAGTCATCTTTTACAACAAATTACCCATCTATTGTTTTGGTTCTCTGAACCTGACTTAACAGATTACCTGTCTACTACAACTTATGCAGTAGAAGGATAATTTGATACAGCAGATGGTTAATCTATTATAATAGATGAATTATCTATTGTAACGGAAAGATCATCTGTTACATAAGTTGTCTATTTTAACATATTACCTAAATGACTGCAAATTATTATTTAATTTAAACATATCTACTTTTATTTATAGGTTGTGCATCCATCACTTGTACCTACTGAATAAGAGTTCGGGATGAGTTCTTTTATTACTCTAGGTCTTGTTCATACAATAGCAGACCCAACAGTGGATTTAATAAATAAGGAATTGGATAGAGCAATGGCCATAAGAAGAGCAGTAGGCAAGGTCAGCCTCATGTTGAGGCTCTTTATGACCAACCTACTGCAACAAATTTGGGCGCCGATTGTGGGGATGTTACAGGTGGAGTTGTTGATGTTGGTGGAATCCATGATAATGCTGCTGCCAGTCATGATGATAAGCAAGTTGAAGCTTAAGAGAAAATAAATATGTTTGAAATCACCCCTTACAGTGGTCCCTCTCACCCCTCTTCAAGTTCATGTTCTCTTTGCAAATGCAAACAGTGCATGTACAGATAGGATTAACTCTTTAAAAAAATAGATGTTCTCACTAATGTTGTCGAGGAATTAAAATCCAAGAGCGGTGTCATACCATCAAAGAAGGTGAGATAGCCATACACTCCTACAGGGGAGGTTAGGAAGAAGAAAAAAACAATTAGATATATACTCTCAAATAGGAAATCAAAAAAAATTGAAACTCCTCCTCCTCTAAAAGTTGATAAAGTTTAGGGACCATCGAAGAAGGTGCACATATACACACAACTTGACACCAAATCGAAGGATGGTCTGAGAAAGTACATATAATCCAAGCATGGCACAAATACCTTCACCATGAATGCCTCCCCCCCCATGACTTCAAGAATATGACAAATATAAGGAAGTGGTATGTGGACATGGTAAGTTTAATTTTTCTAACCTAAATTTCCAATATACTTTATTTTTTACATTCTAAGTCATCTTTTTAATAGATTACTAAGCTTCTGCATAAGTTGCAGCAGATTGGGTAATCTGTTAACATAAGTTCAGAGAAACTACACAACAGATATGTTATCTGTTGCAACAGCTGGGTATTCTGGTGCAACTGGTGGTTCATATGTTGCAACAAATTATCCAATCGTTGCATAAGTTGCATTAGATGAGTAATCTATTAACATCTTTCCACTATGCAAAAAATGGACCATTTGTTGCATCTTTTCACTATGTTTTTTCTTTTTTAAAACTACTATCCCATTTAAAAATTGTCTTCTTATATCACAGTATGTTGATAAAATTATCTGCCTCATAAGGGGTAGGCAATTAGCGTACTCAGATGCTTATGATATTGGTGAAAGGATAATAGACCTCAACTTTTACAATAACTTCAAGAACTTAGCTACAACTCTCAGTGGCTTGGGATTTGATTTGTTAGTTTCTACGTTCGAATGGGATTAAGATATGATTGACTATGTTTGAAGGAAGAGGCCATATCCACATGGCATGGACGGGATCAGGGCAAAGAGAATTCTTACAGTTATGAACCTGGACATAAAATATTTTGTGGCTCTTGAGATACTACTCAAGGATGAAAACATGAAGGTTTATGACTACAACTTACCTGTCTTCGAGAAGGCTGATTTTTTTACCAAGACGCAGCCACTATTGGACTTGTTCCCTAGATTATTAAAGAAAAGTGACCTGATGAAACATTCGCCAGTGAAAGAGTTGAATGAAAAATGGACTTTCGAAGGTCAAAACAAGGACAAAGACCTTGAGAGAAATTTAACCTATTCCGTGTGGGGATCATACGAGCTTGCATACATCGAATATTTGCTAATCGGTACAGAAATGTCCAAACCAAGGACCTTACTGAATGAAAATGATGTGGAAAGGATGCAAGAGGTCTAGGCTTCTAGGGTACTAAATAAATGGTAAGAGCCTGTGTATGAAAAAGAAGAAAGTGTAGAAACGCCATGACAATTTTTATTTTATGTATTTATGTAGTGAAAATTGTTTACGTTTGATGAAAATTGAATTGGTTTATTAAATTTTGAACTTATGAATTCTTACAAAAAATAATTACTAAGTTCAAATATTGCAACAAGTGCATTATATAGATATAGACATTTGCATAATGTAACAAATGACCATCCTATTGCAACAGATAGTCTGTCTATTGCAATAGATAGTCTATCTGTTGCAACAAATAGGCCATCTATGGAACAAATCAAAATAGTTGGAACAGATGACCTACATGTTGCAACATATGTCTAAATCTGTTTGATAATTTCCAACGAATATGTTGTCTGTCGCAACAGATCTATTAAATGTTGCAATATTTGAATCTAGTATTCCATTTTAATTAATAACTTCAAATCTAAGGATAAAATAAAATTCATAGACAAAATAAAATAAAATGAAGCATTCAGAAATTACATTAAATAAATTAACAAATAAATAAAATGTAAAAAATTGTTATGGGTAAAGATGATAGATATTTACAACTTAAGTTTTGAAGTCAACAATTCCTAAGGAGTGGTTATTACTTTGACAGACTCAAGCTATAAATATCTACTCAATATGGACAAGTTTTTCTTCATCCGATGCTATGGAATTCGGCTTTGGTCGGCGTGGATCTTTAATGTCTCTTCCGTACGGTTTCTGAGCCTTCACTTCTCCATATTTCCATAAAAGAGTAGAATATCTTTTACATAGTAATCCTACATCAAATCTATCATTTGGTACTTTTAATCTATCTCTCAAATACTCAGCATAAGCGGTAATAAAAAGACCATAATTTCTACATTTATAAAAATCAGATAATGCATATCTTGCAATTAATGTAAGAGTTGTGAAATTTATGAAATGAAACTAAATCATGATGCTTACAGGCTACCACTGTATTATTGAGCAATTCCTTCAACATATTCTACATAAAATAGATTGCCCATTTTATCCCAATATATTTCAATCGTCGATTAATCCATACAAATTTTTTGGTCCAAAAAGCCGCTTATATCAAGGCAAGTAGGCAATATTTTGGTCAGATATTATATCTCAGATGATGGCTGAGAACGTCTCCCTCATGACATTGAGTCATAAACTCGGATGTGCCTCTCTTTTAGAACGATAACAACCAACACCCAATGGAATTCATTACCACAATTGATTGAGATGTACACTTCGTCGACCAAATGCCAAGGTAAGCCAGCTGGAATTCTAAAACCTTTGATGAAGTTGATTAAACATTCCTCATTTCGAAAAACATCCAGTTGTTGTTGACAATACCTATCGTAGGCATTATTGGTGTAAACTTTGTACAAACTACTGCATGTCATGTATCTGTATTGTTGTTGTATTTGCAACTTGGCCTTCTTTCGGAGGTAGTAAAAATTGGCATTGATGTGCTGCACATATTATCAAACATTTCATATTACGTAAAAATAAAATTAATAAACAGATATGATTAAATATAGTATTAATAGTAAGATGTATGACATTTAAACCTCATCATTCCAGCAAGTTTGGGGCTGTGACATCAAATAGAACCAATTCTTTATTCTAGGATGTGCAACGACAAAGTCGAACATATCAAAATCAAGACCTGATTGGTTCACTTTGTAGTGTTTATCATTTTATTTTCTTCATGATTTATATGTGTTAATGTCATGTTTTTACAATAAAAATTGTATAAATCAATATATTTAAAAACTATTATGTACCTACTGGCATGAAGCTTTAACAGCCCATTGGTAATCCATTCTGAATAGTCGTTGATCAACTTTGTTAGTTTTTTTGGAGCCTTGTCTGAGATATTGAACCCTTCAAATTGATAATTCTTTCGTTCTTTCGGACTGACAAGCTTCACTTCTTTTTCCTCTTTGGAAGCAGTTGATGGATTATTAAGTGTGATATTATTTTTTTCAGCAGTATCTTCTACTATGACATCCACCTGTAAATTCAGAATTATCAATGCTAATCACAGAGATACAAAAAATGAAAAAAGATAATCCATCTGTTGTAAAATATCAAACAAATCTTCCTCTTATTTTAACTTATCCCAACAGATGACTTATCTGTTGTAATAGATGGGTCATCTGTTAAGACAAACTAAAACAGTAGGAAGACCTATATGATAATTTCTAACAGATGACTTATCTGTTACAACATATGACTCATCTGGTAGGACAAACTAAAACAGTAGAAATTCTTGATTTAATTTGTCCCAATGGATGACCCACTATTGTAGCTGATAGGCTATCTGTTGGGATAAATTAAAATAGTAGGAAGACCTATTTAATTTTCTAAGATAGATGAGATATATGTTGCAATAGATAATGTATTTGATGTATCAGGTTAGTCATCTGTTGCAATATATATATATATATATATGTGTGTGTGTGTGTGTGTGTGTCTGTGTGTGTGTTTGATAATTTTCAGAAAATGTGTCATCTGTTGAAACAAATATTTAGTCTATTTGTTTGTTGGAACACATGATAAATATTCACTTTTTTTAGATCATGTTGCTCTCCTGTGGCCATTGTACATTGCTCAAAAGTGTAAGATAAATATAGAGGAGTTGCAATTTTACTTTTATCAATGCTTGATAATGCCTTGAAAATTTCTTTCCTTCTCCTCTTAGCGGCCTTAATCTCTAATGGAGTGTATAGATATGAAATCCTCTTTGATGGAATGACACTCCTCTTAGACGTCAATTTCTTTACAGAAGTAGTTAATGCATTAATATCATTAATTACTCCATCATATTTTGTCTTGCAGTTTTGACATTTGCATGTTGAACATTTGCTAAGAAGGGCAAAATCTGTAAAACTAGTATGATCATAATCATAATGATTTGTTGTTTCAAAAAATGCAAGAGGAGCATCATTAGACCCACCAGCAAGACCATTACCAATACCACCACCAACAACTCTATCACCACTAACACCATCAACAACAATAAGCACACCCTCTAAAATTATTTTTCTTGTGATGGTTGTTGCTCTAGACAATTTCTTTTTTATTCTATCAATGACCCTAGATCCAATAAAGATTGCACAGATCATAAAATAAGAAAAATTGGCATCTTTAACTCTCGATTGGTCGAAACAATCCATAGATGCACAATCTAAAATAAATCAGTACATATATTTGAATGATGATTAAAATATTTTTTAAAAAATTATTAATTAAAATAAAAACTTAATTAGAATTAGACTTACTGATTTCTTCGGGGGGTTGAACAAATCAAGAAATTTTATTTTTTTATCTATTTTGACCGACAACCACCTCAGAATTCTTGGACATAAAACTTCTTCCTGGTAGTTCATTGGTTGTTTCAAATAAGGAACGGCTTCAAATTCCCAAGCCTATAAAATAACACCAATAAATCAAAAGCAGTATTCACTAAAAAAATAAGTGATTCATAATAAAAGAAATATTGACCATGAAACTCATGGAAAGCCATATAAGTTGACTGTCTTTGGTGTTAACAGAGTCAATAAATACTTGACAGTTATTTTGAAGCTTTCATAACCCCAAAGATAGTTGTTAAATGTCTCAAGATCCTCAGAGAGATTTATTAAACTAGGTGGTATGTTGTTGTTAACGTCTCTCTCCCAAAGAATACTATGTACGAACCAAACCAAGCACAATGATTACTTGTGCTTCTTTGAAAGTTTTTTACCTTTTAACGCTTCTATCAAATGTTTGTTTTTGAAGCTTAGACCAACAAAGGACAACAAGTCGTCACCATCACTTGAGTTGCCTTTTCCTTTTCCTTTTTTTATGTACGGGATATTTTTGGGGGGTTAGAATAGATATAGATTGAGAAGAAGGATAACATTTTAGTCCAATAACTATGGCAAACTCCTTCCAACCAAAACAAACAGGCATGTCACAGTAATTTATCCATACCTCATCCATCTTATCTTTATTTTCATACATAAACCTACATTTGAGAAGATCATATACCATGGTCATTTGAAAACAAATATTGTTGTCCTCCGACAAATCAAGATATTGCCCAAAGCAGCTCATGTCCCTGAAATAAGCATCCAATTTTTATCTCAAAATATTTTTTTGAAGTTATCAAAAGATATTCCCATGACTGACTTTACCACGAAATCACCAGTAAAATTTGTGGCACCATCGCACTGCATTATCATAGAATAACTATCAATACTGAAGGTTTTGACCAACTCGTCAGTGAAAGGGCTATTAGCATTTGGATCATTAGTTTTGAAACTTTCCTCATCCCTATGTTCATTTCTTTTGCTTTTGATTAGGATATCATTTGTATAGCAAAGCTTATAGAGTGGTGGATATAGCCAAACTGATTCACTTATTTCTTTACTTGGACTTGATTCAATTTCTTTTTTTTTGAAGTCATATTATCAAAGAATAATAGAAAAATAAAAAAGATTATAATTGATTAATGTATTGTTATAAAGGATAATAGTAAATCTAACAAGTACAACACAGTAAAATAACAGTTTCAACAGATCACTCATCTGTTGCAACATATAACTAACCTGTTGCAATAGATGAGTAATTTATTGGAAACATTAAAAATAGCCTCAATACTGTTGTGATGTCTTCCAACAGATCACTTATCTGTTGAAACAGATGACTGATATGTGCAACAGATCATTCATCTGTTGCAATATACGAGTGATCTGTTGAAACTATTATCAAATTATTTAGATTTCTTCTAATAGATGGGTCATCTATTGCGATAGATGAATCATCTGTTTGAAAGAAATCAAAGTCTTGGACATGTCATCTGTTGGAATAGAAGTTAGGATTTCATCCAACAGATGACTCATCTGTTGCAACAGATGGCTCATATGATGCAACAGATGGTTCATTTGATGCAACAAATGGTTCATTTGATGCAACAAATGGTTCATCTGTTGCAAAAAACAAACCAGTAGCAAGATTTTGTTCAAATAAAACAACAATAATATCTCACCATTTAATATCAATACACCATTTTTGCCAAGAACAACAACCCACAAATAACAAATCAACCCAACACCACAATACACACACCAAGAATAGCAGCATTGACCAACAACACCGATATTATTGTTTGGTTTGTACAAACACAAGCAACCAACAACAAACTTCAAAAAACACAACAAACACCAATAGATCGAATCAACAGTTCGACAACAAGAACTTTAGTAACAACAAAAAAATATTTTTCACTCCTTAAAGAGAAGAGAAGAAATGCCACAAAGTAGAATTTCATTGAGTCCCCATTTCAAATTTAAGCAACAAATATTGAAATTGTTAACTCATACTAGAAGAGAAGTTAACTCAAGTTCCTCTTTTCTTCACAACTAAAGAGCCCTAATTTTTTTCCTATGAAAGTCGAAAAGGGATGATGAAGAACTCGAAGCTGTTGTCGCCGGAGAATGTTGTCACGTCGATTGACGGTTGAAAGTCAAAAAGGAACTCGAAACTATTTATCGCCGGAGGTTCAAGTCGCCGGAGGTTGAAGGGAGAAATTTGTTGAACCGTTGGTTGGGAGAAGTTTGAGAGAAACTGTCGTAGAGAGAGGGGGGAGAGAGACGGTTGATTTGGAAAGGAGATGAGTTTGGGTTATTTTGTATTTTTTAAAAGATTAGAAAGTTTTGAAAATATTAATTAGGTCCACAATTAACTTAATCAAGTTTTTTTAATTATGTTTGACCATTTAAGTTGGTCAATATCATCAATCCTTCATTCAATAATTAAAAGACACTTTTCCTTCAATTTTCTCAACTAAGTAACTAATGTTAAAATACCTGAAAAAAAATATCTTTCTCTTAATATGCTAAAAGTTAACTTAATATAGTGACCAAGTAAAAATGAACAAAGAAAATATTAAAATTTCTTTTAATTTATTAAAATAGATAAATAAAAAGGAAAACTATTTTTTATTTTGAAACAAGTAAAAAGGAACAAACGAAGTATATCTATTTCTTGTTTTATTGGCATTGGAATGCAAGTATATCTAAAAATTATTACTCCATCCGTTCTTATTTTCTGATATATGAAATATGGGATTTCACCAAGTTAATACTCAGAAAATGTTGAATCAAATTATTTGTCAAAAAAAATAAAAAGAAATTCTTCAGTTTTATTATTTAATTTTAAAAATAACGAATAATTTATTATTTAATATCTAGTTTAATCCTATTGTTGATCACTTCAACGAATTGTTAGTCGGCGGCAAAACAATTTAATTTTAATAAGTCATTTTAATCTTTAATAAAATAATCTATAATTACATAGATATTTTATTTTATTTTTAATTTTAGATCATAGAATTCTATTTTCGATATCCAAATTGTTTTTATATTTGTAATAGTATGAAAAGCAGGCCTTTAACAACTTAGAGACAGGATAAGTAAGAAAATGTTGGGAGAGAGAAACCTCTGTCACTTTGTTAGATTATGGATCTTTATGAAGGTGACCTTCTCAATTTTATTTTTTGTTTTTATATTTTATGTGAAATCAAATAATGTTAGTATATAATTTGGGATGGAGTATAAATTAGAAGTGATTTAATAAAATTATTATTTTATTTACTAAAATTTTTAAAAGTGCTCCGAATCAGATACTATAAACAAGTAAATATTAGTGGGAGCAATTAATAAGTTTTGATTGTCTCGCCGTATTAGATGTCGGGTGCGGCTTTCGGCCTTCCTAATTTAATTAATTTATACACAGTCTATGATAATTATATAAACTGTGATAATTAGACTGATATTCAGTCAATTTCTATACTGATATTTATTTATATACAGATATATTATTGGAAGTACATTTATTAATATATCTGGACTAAGATATGTGAGTAATTATTTTTGCATTAACCACCTTGAAACTTCTAAGCATCCGGCTACAAGTGCTACGTGTATACAAACAACCTACCTAATACAAATTATATTGTCATTTTTGTCTTCACCTATATGGAACTTATTTTCTAATATCTGCTACAATTATCCATGTTGTTGTAGACCAGATTAATAAAATACATATAATTCTATCTTCATCTTTATGACACATGGAGCCGTTTGATATGCTGAATAAACATAAATAGTTTTGATATAAAAAATTTGGTATTATTTTATATATTATTTGATTGATAATTTTTTAAATAAGTTATATCGAAATTAGTAATTATTAATTAATATGAGGACTAGCTCTCGTCATAAGGTGAAATGGTACCCAAACTAGTTGTTTCATAATTAAATAATTTTACTATATAATTCCTTATTAATTGAAAGCCATTGAAATGTCGAAAAGTGAATAACAGTTAATAGTAAGGTAAAATAGATAAGGAAATGATAACTTATATTTTGATTTTTCAATATCAAGTAAAGTTGAACAAATATTTTTAATGTATTAGATAAATAAAAATAAGTATTGTTGTTGCAAAACTGCTTATTTGAGAAACACTTTTATAAAATGATTTTTCAAAAAAGTGTTTTTAAAAAAACAACAACTTGTGTTTGGTAAATTCATTCGAAAAGTGTTTTTGATAATCAAATTATGTTTGGATAATCTTTTTCAAGAAGTGTTTTTTTGAGACAAATGATCTAAAAGAACATCTATTACTAAAATCAATTTATAGAGAAAAATAATTTTAAATATCTATTATAATATTTTTAATTAAATTTTTTATTTAATTAAAAAGTACGTACTCTAAAATTTTCAATCAATATTTATATACATAAATACATTAAAAAAATTAAATGTTGATATATTACTTAAATAATTTAAATATTACTTAAAACATCAAACAAAAATGAATATAAAAGTTATTTCATAAATTAAATCGCTACATATGGAAAAATTAACGACAAAAACAATTAGCCCTTCATACATCACAAAAATTCTCAACGATTTCATCCCTAATTTTATCACCCAATGTCTCCATACTTGTAGAACATCTGTCTTGTATTTCTGAAGGTATACCAAAAGGTTGGTCTGCTTCTTCGATCTCTGTGATGATGTCTTCGTTAGCATAATAGTTAAAATCTTTATCAGTAGTAGAGTATTGTCGTATGAAATTATGTATAGCCATAATAGTTGTAATAAGATGAACTTGAGTTTCGAATTTAAAAGATGGCATTGAACGTAGGGGAGCAAATCTATTTTTTCAAACTCCAAATGTTCTTTCAATTGTACATCTCAAACTGGAGTGAAAGAAATTGAAAGTCTCATTTGAATTTCTGAAGTTAGAATTACGTCTGAAATCAGGGAGATGATAACGTTCCCCTTTATATGGTCCTAAATAACCAATCATTGTTGGATAACCCGAGTCCACTAAATAATATTTATCTACATCAATATAAGAAAAAATAATATAAAAATAATATAATTTATAAAATAATATAAAATATAATATTAAATTCACTAACCTAGTGATGGGTGAGGAAAATTAAGATTTGATCTTTTAAGCACTTGATCAAATATCCTAGCATCATGTGCAGTACCTTCCCATCTAGGCCATACAAATGTGAAACACATGTCCCAATCACATACCGCCATAACATTTTGAGAAGTGAAACCTTTTCTACCAATGTATTTAATTTGATCTTTCGAAGGGACAATACATGATACATGCATTCCATCTATAACTCCAATGCAATTTTTAAAATATGGCCAATACCTTTTATCTTCTTTTAGTTTAGGATGTATATCATAAAAGGTTGAATCTTTTGATTTAATAATGTCCATAGCCAATTTCAAACACGCTTATAAAACATGATAAAAATGTCGACCAACAGTTTCTCCCGAATGTTGAAACCTTTTCTGGATCATTCGATTTTCAACACCATGACCTACTACAATTAAAAACATATCAACCATCTCCTCGATGGACATATTTCTTGTTGCTTTTAAGCCATATTATTCATTTAAAGTCTAGCACAACTCAAGAAAAATATGTTTTTCCATTCTAATCATTTTGTAACATCGTCGATCATGTCCTTCAAGTATTTCTTTAATGAAATAAAAACCAGTATGAAGAGAATTTCTGCATGGAACCTTTAAGCAAAACTTCATGAAATATTCTGTTGCTAAAGTGATGCTGAAAATTGCCACATCAAAGACAATATTATTATCATCATTTCTCTTATTCTTAATTAAAACTTCTTCATCAGACACATCATCATCAGACACATTACAATTATTTCTAGCCAATGACATATCTGTAAAAAAAATAAAAAAATTATTAAATTTAATAATATAAAATTGACAATTTATTGCTCATAGAATCATAGTGTAAATTATTCAAATATAAAACTAAATAACTTGAACAAACAAACTTTTATAGCTAAAAAAAACTCAATTAAAAGAAAAAAACATCATATGTTTTAAAAGCAAATCATAATAAATAACATCATAAATCTAATTTTTATGAAGCATGGTCTTCCTTTCTAACCATTTCAACTGTAATTCTGCATCTTCTTATGCTAAAAACATTTCTCTCATTGACTGTTTGACAAGTAAATCACTCGCTTTCCACCATAAATCACTACCAACAATCATACCAGATAAATTACGAACTATAGTTATTGCATTTTTAATACTAAATGAACTTTCTATCGACACCGTTGAAGTGCGTGATTCAATGACGTTAGCAATTCTCTCCATTGATGAACTAATTTTCTGATTAGGATTATTTTTTTCGTTTCTGTTGATACCTTTCTTTTGCTTCTAGTATCACTCTCACTATTTTTTTTTTCTGTTTCAATTAATTCTTCTACATCATCAAAAGTTATACATTCTTCATTATTTATTGGAGTATCAAACTCAAATGATTGCTCAGATTGAAATTATCTACTCCCTTGTATACCATTTGGTAAAACTCCAAATGATGGTGCCCACACATGTTCGCCAGTAGCAATAACATCCTTAAAATATATCTCCATTTGAGTTAGATATTATAATCCTTTTTCTTTAAATTTCTCTACATCTGAATTTCCCTACAATAATGAGAAGAAATAAGATATGTTATCAGTGACCAAAATAACATAATAACTTATCAAGTTTAATTGAATAATATGCAATAAGATTAAAAGTATCTTTATTTTTCTATCCCACCATTCGGCACTCGCTTGAATACTTTTCTTCTCGCTAACCCATCCTAAATCAGTTTCCTTTCCAACTAAAGTGTCCCATTCTTTCCAAGTGTTTTTAAGATTATCCCATTTATTCTTTAATATGACTTTATCATATATTTTTTCGGTTCTAGCATTGAATCTTGTCACCAAATTAGTCCATCCAGTTTTGTTGAAGTGGATACTAGGGCGATTTCTCGCGATAGCTTCATCCACACATAAATTTAAAAATAATTCTACATTTTCTGTACTCCATTTAGCCTTCTCAACATTACTCATTTTCTATGCATTAGAGATATATGATTAATAATAATAACATTACACAAAATAAGGAAATAAAAATATTATTGTCAAAATAAAAAATTAACAAAATCAAAGAATTTCACAGACAACGATATTATCACATATGCTCTTATATGTATGCACATAAAAAATCTAATTATATCATGATAATTATTAAAAAAACATACCTTCAAATGAGAAACTAATTTTGATTCAAAAAATAACTTATTAATAATAGAGAAGACTTTATATTTTGGAGAGCAGTAAAGTATATGTATATATATATATATGAGAAATATTATCTGTATTTATAGATGAAGGAGAAGGTGTGCAATACGCTAAACTGTTGAATGAATAGAAGGTTTGAAGAAAAGGTCAAATAAATATTTAATTAGAATCTATCTTCTTTTTGTTACCTTATTTTTTGGATTCATTTTACTTTGTCAAATTTATTAAATTTAGCAGACACTATATTCATGTTTACAAATATCTAAATGAGATAATATTTGTTATTTTTTGTCTTTTCTTTTGAATATGTCTGTACCATTTCAATTCTAAAACTAAGTAGCCAAATTCATATACGTATACTACCTGATGACAAATATTTAAAATAAAATTCTATCTATTATTTGTTATCTTTTTTTAATACATTTTTACGGTGTCAAAATTTACTCCGAATAAGCAGTCATCATATTCATATATATACACTATATACGTATACTACCTGATGACAAATATTTAAAATAAAATTCAATCTATTATTTGTTATCTTTTTTTAGTATATTTTTATGGTGTCAAAATTTACTACGAATAAGCAGTCATCATATATATATATATACACACACACACACACACACACTATATTTTAACCAATATGTTACTTTTCATGAATTATTTATTGAAAATTAAATATTCGAGAAAAAATTTATATGTGATGTCAAAGTACAATCTTGTAACGTGATTCATTTGTCAATTGTTATCATTAATAATAATAAAATAACTTATATTCTTTAGTCATCATCATCAATGATATTTTCAAATTTATTTAAAGAAAATGAGTGAAAATAAAATAACAATAAATAAATCATAAAGAATTATGATGTAAATATGAAATGTAAAATTTTAAAAATCAAACGTTAATCAAACTTGTAAGATATATATATATATATATATATTCGTGTAATAGAGATAATTCTATCATAAAAAAAAATAATTTTCTGCTTTTTTTGAGAAACAGAAATTTTCTGCTTCTTCCTAGAAGCAGAAAAACTGTTTTACTTATTATTAAAAATAGTTTTGCAAGTTTACCAAACACTTTTTTTTTTAAAATATATTTTTTCTTCAAAATAAGTACTTATTTTGAAAAATAAACAATCCCAAACATGCTATAAAAATAAAAGGCTAGAAATAAAAATGAACGAAAAAACAGTTTTTACTAATAATGATAAAATAGATATAGGATTGATAAATTATTAATATTTAATTCAGACATCTATTTTTAATATGAGATAACTAAAAATAAAGGGGGAGAATAATATTTTCTTGTCTTCACTTTCTGCGGAACTCCCACATAGAACAGAGAGAGCAGAAATGAAAGTATTCCACCTGCAATCTTCTTGGGAAGTGTTCCCGCGAAAAAACTAAAACAAACACAATACACATCATATCTTCATTTTTTTTTTCCTGTGAACCAAATTGCAATTTTATCAAAACAATTATTATTATGTGATGTCAATTTGTATCTTTTGTGGAATAATTTATCTGAAAAATTTTACAGCTTATTTAAGGTTAGGCCAAACTTATGTAAAGTCAACCTCCATGAGAGAGAGAGAGAGAGAGAAAGAAAAAAAGATCCAAGTCATTGTTCAAATGTTTATTAGATCAACTAACATATTCTTGTCACATTGTCTCTTACCACTATTCCACCTTGTACCATAATAAGTAAAGTACACGTACATTAGTATTTGAAGTCAAAAGTCTTCTTTTATTTCTTCATCATTTCACCTTTGATTTTTTTGTTCTTTCTCATGTTAGAACTAAGAAATGTCTTATTGAAGTGTGTGATTATTCTATGTACTAGTTATTAGAAAGATCACTTATTTGCTTAATTGTGTCTTCAACACGACGAACAGTTACTTCCTGCAGTGAGATTGAAGTTTTTTGAGTTTACGATTAATTTTCTTGAATTTTTTAGGCCTATGTCACCCTTTGAACTGTTTAAAAGGGTGATTTTTTCTTCTTCATTTTCTTGTTTGTGAAATTTTTAGTGGTTTGGTAGTTTTTTTTCTTTTTCTGGGGATTAAAGCTTTTTTTTTTTTTTTGGATATTTTTAATCTGGGGTTCTGTTATTTTAGATATATTATACATTTATTCTTTGGTGAGTGAGAGAAAGTTTTGATTTTCAAGGAGATTTTCTGTTGCTGGGCAATTGAAAAAGGGTTCTTCTTGAAACACTCCATTTGCCTTGCTGAAAAGAATAATTCTATTTCTTCTTTTTTGGCCTTAGTTTTGCTGCTGTCCAGCCAAGTTTTGGGTCCAACAGAGTTTGTCGAACAACTTCTGAAAAGTATATGGACTAACACGCACTGAAAAGCCTGAAAAATAATAAATTCTTGTTTCGTGACCCTGTAACACATTTATTTTGAGTTTGGGTTACAAAGAGAAGGATAAAAAATGAAGACAGGTAGAAGGAGGAAGTTACAATTTAGTAAGATTTACACATTTAACTGTGGGAGATCATCATTTTTAGGTGACGTTGAGCATTCACAAATTGGAGGTCCTGGATATTCAAGAGTGGTTTATTGCAATGAACCAAGTAGTTTTGAGGCTGTAATTAGAGATTATGTTGGAAATTATGTAAGCACTACAAAGTACAGTGCTACAACTTTCTTACCAAAGTCATTATTTGAGCAGTTTAGGAGGGTGGCCAACTTTTACTTTCTTGTCATTGCTATATTGTCTTTTACACCACTGACTCCTTATAGTCCTCCCACTGCTGTTATTCCTTTGATTATTGTCATTGGAGTCACCATGCTGAAAGAAGGTATTGAGGACTGGCATAGAAAGCAACAGGTAATTACTCTTCTTCTTGAGTCGAGGGTCTTTTGGAAATAGCCTCTCTATCTCCGGTCTCCACGAGGTAGATGTAATGTCTACTTATATACTCCACCATCTTCTTGGATGATTTATCCTTTCAAGTAATTAAGTGAAGTGCCCAGGAACGGAAAACTTCTTGACAGGGAGGGCTTCTCTCTCTTACTGAGCCGTCCTGGCACGAATTCTGATTAATTGGGGTATTAAATAAAAGAAAACTTGTATGCTTTCCCTATAGATTATTGAAAGGGCTACTTTAAGTGGAAGACAATCAACTCGTAAAACCTCTCTTGATTGTCCACGGTAATAGTTTAGTAGTTTAAAATATTATGAAATGTCTGATTTTCTTTTTTCATTTTTAGGCTATTTTTCACGCTTTCCCTGCCAAATATGATACACATTCTATTGTTGCCATTGCAGTTTCCTTTAGTTTACAGGTACAGTAGTTTATATGATTATCATTTGTGTTTCCATTTTCTCCCTTTCAGGATATTGAGATGAATAATAGGAAGGTTAAAGTACATCAAGAAAATGGAGTATTTAACCATACAGAATGGAAAAACTTGAGAGTTGGTGACATTGTTAAGGTGGAGAAGGATGAGTTCTTTCCGGCAGACCTAGTGCTGCTTTCTTCTAGTTATGAAGATGCAGTCTGCTACGTTGAAACCATGAACCTTGATGGAGAGACTAATTTGAAGCTTAAACAGGCATTGGAGGTGACTTCATCGCTGCACGAAGATTCCCACTTCAAGGACTTTAAGGCTTTTGTTAAATGTGAAGATCCTAATGCTAATCTATATGCTTTTGTTGGAACTATGGAATATGAAGAAAAGCAGAATCCTCTTTCTCCTCAGCAATTACTTCTCAGAGACTCTAAATTGCGGAACACGGATTACATATACGGGGTTGTTATCTTCACTGGTCATGACACAAAGGTCATGCAGAATGCCACCGAGCCCCCTTCAAAAAGAAGCTATGTTGAGAGGAGAATGGATAAAATCATTTACTTCTTATTTGGACTTTTGGTCACAATGTCCTTTGTTGGATCAGTCTGCTTAGGAATTCTGACTAAAGAGGACTTAGATGTTGGACATAAAAGGTGGTATCTACAACCTGATGCATCTGACATATATTTTGATCCCAATAGAGCTTTTGGTGCTTCCATTTACCATTTTCTGACAGCCGTGATGTTGTATAGCTACTTGATTCCGATATCCTTATATGTGTCAATAGAAATTGTTAAAGTTCTTCAGAGTATGTTCATTAATCAGGACATTCATATGTATCATGAAGAAACTGATAAACCAGCATATGCCCGGACCTCAAATTTAAATGAAGAACTTGGCCAGGTTGACACAATACTTTCAGACAAAACTGGTACCTTGACTTGTAACTCAATGGAATTCGTCAAGTGCTCAGTGGCTGGAACGGCTTATGGACATGGTATTACAGATGTCGAGAGGGCTATGGCTAAAAGAAATGGCCCTCTATTGGTTGAGGATTCTGCTGTTAGTCCAAAAAAGTCCTCAACTAAAGGCTTCAACTTTATTGATGAGCGAATCATGAATGGGAGTTGGGTGCATGAACCTCAATTAGATGTCATACAGAAGTTTTTTCGTTTATTAGCAGTCTGTCACACGGTCATACCAGAAGTGGATGAAGGCACAGGTAAGATTTCATATGAAGCTGAATCTCCAGATGAGGCAGCCTTTGTAGTTGCAGCTAAAGAAATTGGCTTTGAATTAGTTAAAAGGATACAAACAAGTGTTTCAGTGCATGAGCTGGATCTGGTATGTGGAAAGAAAGTCGAGAGGTTAGTTAGCGTCAATCATTTCTCTACAGTATGCTTTTTCAGAAATTTAATTTTTTGAAAGAATAGTATCTTTGAGATTTTGCTGCTTGATAAAGACATGTTAAAAGCATATCAACATAGTAAATACTTTTTAAATATTACAAAGCATACTCCTGGTACTAAATCCTTTTTATTATATCCTTAGATAGGAGAGATTTTATGTTCAAGATTGTGTAATGAAAACAGCCTGGTATCAATGACATTCTAAATTTTGTGCATATATTAAAAATGACATTTTATCTGTATTAAAGATTCGTAATTTCACAGAGTGAAACATTGTTTAGATCTTATTTGCAGATACAGCTGCCTGGACATTGGATTTGCTGCAAGCAGCGATGCATTTCGGATATTAAGAGTAATCATAGATTTCTTTGCTTGCAGGTTATATACAATTTTGAATGTTTTGGAATTTAATAGTGCAAGAAAAAGGATGTCTGTAATAGTAAAGGATGAGGAGGGAAAGATATTGCTTCTTTGCAAAGGTGCAGATAGGTTAGTAAAATTGCAACTTAACAAGAACCATAGGTTTCTTAAATTAGTTGCTGACTTTGTTTTTCTTCTTCTATCTCCTCTTTCTGGTTATGGTTTTTTTCAGTGTCATGTTTGAAAGGCTCGCGAAAAGTGGAAGGGAATTTGAAGAGATAACAAGGGAACATGTAAATGAGTATGCTGATGCAGGCTTGAGGACCTTGATACTGGCCTATCGAGAAATCACCAAGGACGAATACCAAGTATTCAATGAGCAATTTTTAGAGGCCAAGAATTCAGTCAGTTCAGACCGTGATGCATTGATTGATGAAGCAACTGAAAAGATTGAAAAGGAGTTGATTCTACTAGGTGCCACTGCTGTTGAGGACAAACTCCAACAAGGGGTAAGTTTTATGAAGTCACAAGTCTCTTCCCTCCAATCACCATTAGGATGTGTTGTATGACTTTTGTTCTTTTATTCATAGTAGGTTCCTGAATGCATTGACAAACTTGCACAAGCAGGAATTAAGATATGGGTTTTGACTGGGGATAAGATGGAAACAGCCATTAATATCGGGTATAGTATTTGGTTATTAGTTTTATATTACTTTTTTGATTCGATGATTACTTATATGAACATAATTTTTGCCTATAATATCTGTTGCAGTTATGCCTGTAGTTTGCTTAGACAAGGAATGAACCAAATTATCATAAACTTGGAAACCCCTGATATCATAGCAACAGAAAAAGGAGGAGACAAAGATGCTACTGCCAGGGTAAATACCTATCTCGTTACCCCCCACCCCTACCCCCGCACATTTATATCTTTATCACAAAGCTTTTCAGGGTAACACGTACTCTCTCTTTGTCACATCTTTACTAGGAGCTACTTGATTGAAATATTACCTTGCATTCACTAATAGTGCATATTTTTTATTACGCAATTTTACCAAATGCACTTCTTGAAGCCAAAACATTCTGATACTTTTCTCTTTGATAACTCCCTTGTCATTGAAAATTTTGATATCTTCACACTCGGTTTCCTTGCACACCTGTGTATCCACATGTTGTCTCCCTGTAGACACCATTCAATTTCCACCCAATGACCAAAAACAAAAAAAAAATAGATATTGCCTCATGGAATCCCCTTAGGAGAAGCACATTCCCTGACTTTGCATTGGTTACTGAAGGATATTTTCTATTAACGATGATTAAGGTTTAGTACTGATGGAGTTAATATGTTATTTCTTCTTTGTTATAGGCGTCAAAGGAAAGTGTTGTACGACAAATTATTGAAGGGAAGGCTTTACTTACAGCTTCAAGCACAAAGGCATGTGCTTTGATCATCGATGGGAAGTCACTTGCATATGCTCTTGAAGATGACACAAAAAGATTGCTTTTAGACCTTGCAATTGGATGTGCCTCTGTTATATGCTGTCGTTCATCACCCAAACAAAAGGCATTGGTGAGTACTTGTCTTCACAACCAAAATGGTGCTATTGAATTGTGAGGCCTTTGTCATTTTCTCTTTCTCACTAAATAGTAATCCTCTCTTGTATTCTGTTAGCAATTTGATTTCTCATCTTTCGATGCTTAGTTTGATCTTCTCTAAGCATACTGATCTTTGGAATATACAGGTAACAAGACTTGTTAAATTTGGGACTGGGAAGATTACTTTGGCCATTGGAGATGGAGCTAATGATGTAGGAATGCTTCAAGAAGCTGATATTGGAATTGGAATCAGCGGAGTTGAAGGAATGCAGGTGAGAGCTTATTGCCTTTTGTGGCAATACACATTTCTATTTCTTCCACCTGTCCTAGTATTTTGTTCTTAATTTTGTTTGCCCTGTTTTACACTTGTTAGGCTGTTATGTCAAGTGATGTTGCAATTGCTCAGTTCCGATTTTTGGAACGCTTGCTTCTAGTGCATGGTCATTGGTGTTACCGAAGGATCTCTTCAATGGTAATCTATATGCTACTGGAATTCTTCCTTAGATTTGTTGCTTATAGGAAATTGATTTGAAATTATGTCTAATTTTTCTTTGTGGAGCATTCGTGTAACTGGCTTTCTTGTCCTTGCAGATATGCTACTTTTTCTACAAAAACGTTGCATTTGGCTTTACTCTCTTCTTATACGAGACATATGCATCATTTTCTGCACAACTTGCATATAATGATTGGTTTCTATCGCTTTACAATGTCTTCTTCACATCACTACCAGTAATTGCTTTGGGAGTTTTTGATCAAGATGTATCTGCCCGATATTGTCTTAAGGTGTGTCAGACTTCACACAGTATTGATCAGATGTATCTATCATTATTTGAAGTACTTGACCCTAAGTATTTTGTTGCAGTTTCCTGTCCTGTATCAGGAAGGTATACAGAATGTCCTTTTCAGCTGGCATTGTATATTTGGATGGATGTTAAATGGTGTATGCAGTGCAGCTATTATTTTTTTCATCTGCATAACAGCACTAGATCCCCAGGTGTTCGGCAAAGATGGAAAAACTGGTGACAACGCGATTGTGGGAGCAACAATGTATACATGTGTGGTTTGGGTTGTGAACTGTCAGATGGCTCTTGCTGTTAGTTATTTCACCTTAATTCAACACATCTTCATCTGGGGTGGAATAGCACTCTGGTATGTCTTCCTTCTAATATATGGATCCATGCCTACGACACTTTCCACCAACGCATACCAAGTCTTTGTGGAAGCTCTTGTCCCCTCCCCATTATACTGGTTAGTAACACTATCAGTGGTTGCTTTAGCTCTAGCTCCCTACTTTACATACAAAGCAATTCAGTTCCGTTTTTTCCCAATGTACCATGGGATGATTCAATGGATAAGGTACGAGGGAAACTCAAATGACCCTGAGTTCTGCAATGATGTGAGGCAGAGGTCAATAAGACTCACAACTGTAGGTTTCACTGCTCGTTCGTTAGCAAGAACTAATTCTAATCTAAAACGACATGAATGGTATTCACGGATAATGTTTGATTAGATCTTTCACAGCAAGATCAGACTTAAGACCTACAAAACCACAGTTTTTCAATCTGGAACTCCCGCATTGTACATGATTTAGGGGCTATTCAAGCTGAGACAAAAAAAATCCACCATGAAATGTCTTCACAGACAGAAAATTGGGCCAGGGATTTGTAAATTTTCCCAGAGCAGGCAACATGTATATAGTACTAATTGTTTTATATCTTGTAAAATTATGAGATCTTCCTTATTGAAATACTGGAAGAAGCACAGTAGATAGAATAGGGAAAGAGACCACAATCATCTTGTGTAAATTTTCTAGCAAGCACTAAAGAATGGTCATTTCTATCTGTACTATTACAAGAATTTCCCTGCATGCATTCTCTATATTGCAATCAAACCTGCAAACTTACCTTGCTTTTTTGAACTTCAATCAGCTTTCTAAAAAAGAAACGAAAGGTAAAACTGTACTTTGTAGAATGTCACATAAATTGAAATGAAGAGAGTACTATATGCAATACTCAACACAACACAAAGAAGACATGGCCATAAATAGTTATTACAAGAGTTAAAAAGACATTACAATTTACAACTTCGTCAATTGTCTTTCGCCTCCTTAAATCAAATGCACCCAATGACATAAAAGGCAGCCCGGTACACGTAGCATCCTGCGTTCATGCAGGTTGAGATAAGTGCCGTGAAGGATGAATTAAATGTCCTATAATCTGACCTTAAAAGCAAAAAAAGTTGAAAAGGAAAAAAAGGTAAACATAAATAAAATACAACAAAGGTTCATCACACCAAGTCAATTATTCATCCCAAATTCTAAAACTAGGTTCAACAAAAGATTATTTTTCCAACGTTAATGATACCATGTTGGATGAAACTGACACGAAAGACCACCTTATAAACATTTCTCCCAAAATGTCAATTTTTGAGTCTCTAAATTCAAAACATGTCACATAAATTGGAATGAATTATTAACTAAGCCATTGGTTCGGAGACAGTAGTATTTAATCCAAGAAAATCAGTCGCAGATTTTCCAAGAATATTAGCAAATTCATTAAAACTTATAACACCATCTCCATTAGTATCAGCTTCTTGCATTAAACTCGACAATTCTCTATACGTTAACGGATGACCCATTTTCGCCATTTGTTTAGCAAGTTCCGCAGCAGTAATGTATCCGTTACCATCCCGATCAAACGTCCGAAAAAGCTCCATGAGTTGATCTTTATTCATCAATATATCTTCATTTATGTCAGGCATAATGGCATCAACAAGTTCATCGAATTCGATTGATCCATTTCCGTTATGATCTATTTTTGCGAGCAATACGTGGAGTTGATCGCCACCTGGTTTGAGGCCGAGGGAACGGAGGAGGGCAGCGAGTTCGAGCTGTGTTAGGCTGCCGTCGTTGTCGAGGTCGAAACGCATGAATATGTCTTTTAGTTGTTTGAGTTGATCGGATTTAAGAGTTGTCATCATGTTGGTGAAGCGAAAAAAAGGGAAGGAAAAGAAAGAAAAGGGAAGGAAATGTGGAAGTTTTTTCGGTTATGGTGATGGGAATTGGTGGAGGAAAGATGAAGGGAAAAAAAAAAAGAAAGGAAGGATTGAGGATTGCGTGGGGTGGGGGTGGGGTGGGGGTTGGTGAGTCGGGGAGGCAGAGGAATTGGAAAAAGTTCCATACGAGGTTAGATGAATTTGTGGTATTAAACAAATCTATCTTTGTGTTATGAAATATAAAACAAGAACAAGAATAAATAGAGAGAAGAGGGAGGCTTTTTATTTCTTTTGAGGAGCCGAGGGATTATAAGATTGATAATACAATTATCAAAATTCCTCTATTTATAGGAAAAATACTTCGAATTTATCTCTAAAAGATAATTATTTCATATCCTAATAGATATCAAATTGACCTTGATAGATCTTATTTATAGACCTTGATAGATCTTATCTATATTCTTTATAGACATTCACTTTAATGTAAATACATTCATAACACTCACCCTTGAATGTCTAATTGATAGATAATGTGCCTCTTTAAAATCTTACTAGAAAAAAACTCAAAACTCAAAATCTAATGAATTAAAAAAGTACACATATCTAATAATACGCATATCAGCTGCCTCATTAAAAACCTTACAAGAAAAATCTAGTGGGACAAAACCTTGAAAGGGGAAAAGAGTATAGCGCGTATTTGCTATCCCTGGCGAGAACATCAATGAACTTTGCATTCTGATCTTGTGCACTATCTCCTTGAAAGGTGCAGTTGGAAGAGACTTGGTGAATAAATCAGCCACATTACCACTTAAACAAATCTGTTGCACGTTAATATCACCATTCCTTTGTAGCTCATATGTATAGAAAAGCTTTGGCGAAATGTGCTTCGTTCTATCTACTTTTATGCATCCTCCCTTAAGTTGTTCTATGCATGATGCCTTATCTTCGTATAAAATACAGGTACATTGTCACATTTCAAACAATATTTTTCTCGAATGAGATATATCATGGACCTCAACCATACACATTCTCGGCTTGCTTCATGAATAGCTATTATGTCAGCATGGTTCGATGAAGTGGCTATGATAGACTGCTTTATATATCTTCAAGATATGTCAGTATCCCCACATATGAACACATTGTATGTTTGAGATCGAGATTTATGCGGGTTAAATAAATACCCAGCATCAGCATAATCAACAAGATCAAGACTGCAATATTTAGAATAAAATAAGCCCATATCGGTAATCTCTTTAGGTACCGTATATGTGTTTGATCTCATTCCAATATCTTCTAGTAGGAGTAGAATTATACCTTTCTAACAAATTAATCAAAAGGTTATAGGCCTTGTACTATTTGCAAGATACATGAGTGCATCAATTGCACTAAAATATGGTACTTCATAACCAATCCAAATTGTTATATTTCTTATTTTAGCAAATAATCTATTACTTTTGAAAACTTTCCAAGAATTCCAATGATTTTCAAGCTATAAGCTTATACAATATAAGAATTATAAATAAGTTTCCCAGAAACTTTTATATGCTTCAAACATTTTGAATTCTTAAAAAGTTTTATATAAATTTTGTCAAGTGACAATATTCAACATTTCATGTGTGACATCTTCAAGTATCTGGACTACAAATCAAATAAGTTTTATGCTTACCAAGATGCATCTTTTCACGTCACTTGATAAATGTTTCTACGTCAACATGCTTAATAAACGTAGAATTCAGATCCTCATAAACTTTCACAATATTGTGCCAATATTATATCAAAGATATTGATGATATATCATTTCGTATCGGTTTACAGTGTGACATAATATTTTGAGATCTCGTCACTTTATTATTTTCAGGTACCTAAATCTCTCATAAGGTTTCATGAAGTGTTACGTCATAGGCTCTTCCAGAGCACATCGCTTTTTTTTTATTATGATCATTTGCTCCTTACTTTTTTCAAGATTATTTTATTTGGAACCGATTGGCCTACCACGCTTCACGCATGTATAGATTTTTTCTTTTATGGATACAAAATAGGAGCACTTGCAACTTAGATATGAGATTAAATTTGAGTCAGTAAATACTTCCGGCATATGACTTGAATTATCTTTTGAATGAGAATCTGATGATAATTTCTAACATATTGTATAGCTGCTTATAATATCCCTTTATGTTAGGAAAACTAACATACATCCTTCATCTTCTTTGAGGAATCCATCTTTGTGCATCATGGTATATTCATTAATTGTATACCACACATCAAAACTATTAGACAGAATAGTTGGTTCCTGACCTTGAACCAGTTGAGAGGAAAGAAATAATCATAATTTACTGGTCTAATGCATACAAGTGCTATTGTATGCAATATATCATATTTCAGACCAACACATAAAGTTTTGTTTTCCTTAGTAATGGTTTAACTATTTATCGAAGGCATTCAATGTCAAACCATCATCATCAAGATGAATTTTTTTTATTGCACAATCTGAAAATTATGCTTTTAACTCAATTTTATTGAGCAAACAACTTCATGAATGTCAAACTGCAGGTTGACAATAAACGTACAAGTGATCATCTTATATCGATGTATCTTAATAGATCACATGGCTGGTGAACGGGCCTATATTCACCTTTTATATTTTTCAAATTTTAAGAGATTCAATCCCAAAATTAGTTGGTCCAACCAACTTATCATGAGAACAAACAATATTAAAAGTTCATGAAGAATTTTCTAGTTGTTCAATATATGTTTAATACTTAATATGCACATCTTTCGGATGTCGTAATCGTTCATGTCAACTTATGAACTTTTATACTAGTAAGCTCCAAGTTTACCATGATATGTGCTTTTTGTTTTAGTAAAATTCAGATTTACTATGAAATGAATAGATTTCAGATTTATTACTTCGAAAGTAGATTTCAAAATAATCTTCTCATTTATTCTGCCTCTTTCAAAGGTGAGTTGTGATACCATCACAATCAAGTGCACGTTTTGCATTAATAAGCTTCTCATTCTCTATGAATGGAATATAATTGTTCCTTAAGCCTATCAAATTTTGATAGCTTATAACTTCTTTCATGATATTGCTACTTTAGGTGCACATCGAGGCATACATATCTTTCAAAGTATATCATATATTGCTACCACATTCACTTCAAGAATGGAGCAAATTGTCATCTTTTGGACTTATCACATATTATTACCACATTCACTTCATGGAATGGAGCATATTCAGTGGACAAGTTTCATGACTTTTTATCAAATACACATTATTTTGCCTTAGCCATCATAATAGCACCAATGTGGTGCATTGAGATTCAAACTCAACGTCTTATACATATAAAGACATCTTAGACATAAATCAATGGGACTTGAACTCAACATCTTATCATCATGGTGCATCAAGACTACATCCCAATGTCTTACCCTTTCGATGCGATTGTATGTAGAGAATTTTTCTCTAACATATCGTTCAAATTATATGATGCTTCAAAACAATTATTACTTAAGAAGCTATGAAACACCATAAAATTTAATCGCTAATAATAATATGTTTTATATGAACTCTACTGAAGTTCAATCAAACCGTAATATCAATATCATCAAATTTCTTGATGTTTCATCACATATTGTTTGCCAGAAACAATTTATGCTTTCTTCATAACTTTACACGCTTTGATATTTTCAAAGCGCTCAAAGCACCACTTATCATTATAAGTTGACATTATTTAATTAACAATAAATTCCCAAATATTATAGGTGGCCAATGAAGCCCTCCAGTAAGAAATATTTCTTACAAGTTATTCTTAGTTCTTCCACTATTCTCAGTTACTTTGCACATCCTTCTTTTTTTTCTTCTCCTGAATATAATTCTTTAATAAGAAGATTAGGGTTGAAACACATGATACAATATACATTATAATAAATAATTAGCTTTTGTAAAGTACTATCCTTGCCAGCAATGCTCTCTGTCAAAATTTTGGGACGGTTTGTCCCATGGCCTAATTAACTCAAACATAATTAGAGACTCGTGCTGATAACGTGTTATGAAATATAAAAGAAGAACAAGAATAAATAGAGAGAAGAGAGGAGGCTTCTTTATTTCTCTTGAGGAGTTGAGGAATTATAAGATTGAGGATACAATGAACAAAACCCCTCTATTTATAGGGAAAAATACTCCTAGTTTCTCTCTAAAAGTTAAATACTTCATATCCTAATAGATACCAAATAGATCTTATCTATATTCTTGATAGACATTCACTATAATGTAAATACATTCATAACACTTTACTTATTATTGTGTTATATGTTTTGTTACATATTTTAGTTGTCGATTAGTATGTCTTATAATACTTTCTACATAGTGTTTAAATATAAAAAATTATTTTAAAAAAAATTAAAGATTTTATGTCCATATCTATGATTAAATATAAATTATTTGACTCTCAAAATTCAAACTATATCATATAATTTAGGATAAAAAAAGTATTATTCTTTCATATAAAAGTTTGTTTCTTATTATGCATAGAGACAATGGACCAAAAATTGTCAGTTGGGGTTTGTTAAATTAGTTGGTGAAACGGTTAGAGAAAATAGAAAAGAAATGGAATGACTGGACCTAGTAATCATTAAGGGCAATGTTTTTACATATGCATGAAATCTAAGAAAGAATTAGGATTTTAAAATTTGTAATCACAACAGATCATGGAGTTTAAAATGTTGAATAGATTGTTGTTGATAAGTTAAAGAAGGTTAGAATAAAATTAAGTCCTTCCACTCCTTATGTCTTGGGCTTAAACATACAATAATTGAGAATCTTGTGAGGGTAAGCTCATCTAAAAAAATTCATCCTTAGTTTGAATTGCATGTCACAACTCGTTGTATGAAATCAAAATTGCTAGTAGTCATCAATCAGCCACAAGGGGGGCTATTTTGCACATTATACAAAATACCCATCACATTAAGCACTATTAAAAATAGTTAAAATTGATCTTCAAAAATCAAAGAATAGATTCAATAAAGTTTGATCAAAATAACGTATCTCAGGAGATCGATTTAATATTAAGCCATATTTTTTAATAAATATTTTATACGGACCTTATGTATTAGTCTAAAAATATTTAACTACCGTACTGATTTTAATTTTTGAAATAAAAATAAAAATAAAAAGAATGAAAAACGATAACAACACAAAAGATAGAACAATAGAGAAAAGAAGAATATTAAATAAGATGATAAAGATTGAAACAAGGGCAATTTTATTATATCACCCTTATTAGTTATAAGTCATCTAAATATTGTTAAATAAAGTAATATATAATAGCAAAGGTGAAATAGACACAAAATGGTAAATTATCTCTTGATTTTTCAATCCGCACAAGTAAAGTTGGACAACTATTTTTAGTATACTGGACAAATAAAGAAGAAAAAAATAGTAGAATATTCAGGCTATGATACCACACATAAACATTAATTTAATGCGTACAAGAACCTTGAATATGATGATCTTTCAAGAAGACATTATAAAGAATATGCTTTTAAGTGTACAAATCATCACAAAAGCTGAATCATTAGTTAAATAGAAAAGTGAATAAGTGGTAACTCTAATGGGTGAAGGAAGGACTACTTAATGAGGATTTCAATTTGAATGTTCAAACATCAACTCATTAGTTGCATTTTTTTTAAAATCTCTTAATGAATCTAAAAGAGTTTGATCGGTCAGATTTAGGAAGGAATTTCATCATTATTTTGACTCTTTTGAACATGCTAATTTATATATGAAAAAAACCCGCAAGTTACTTTTTACGAAAAAATTCAGTGTATTCTTCTCTCTTTCTCCTTAAATTAATGTACTCTTCTTCTCTTTCTCCATAAATTAACATATTCTTCCTACATCTCTCCATAAAATCAATCATGTTTTTCTCTCTTTCTCAAGTATCACCACTTACTCTTTCTCTCTTTCTTCAACATCAATTCCTACTCAAACTTCTCTTAAATTGATAAGATTTTAAATTTTTTATAAGTGGACTGTTGTAGGAGAAGGAGGATGATACTACGTAGTGCTTCTCATGTTATTTCAAAGTTCAAAACAAGTTTGTTAATGAAGAACTCTTTGAATTTCAAAAAATTTACTCTACTTCTAATCTCTTATTTCTTCTTATGGAGGATTTATTTTCACTGTTTGATATTTCTTATACCAACGATTGAAATTTTTTTATTCATGATCTTTATCTGTCAATTATGGCATAGTACAATACTAATAGTAAAGGAAAATAACAGATTTGTTGATATTATTATAATATTTTAGTATTCAATCATGTTTCAATTGCTAAAGAATTTAATATTTTATATGTCAATAATTGTATCTAACATAAAATATTAATATGTATTTGTAAATATTTTAATTTATCATTTTAATAGTAATTTTGTTGTGTAGTTAATCTTTTTAATGATATTTAATTACTTTTTAAATTTTAATTTCATAGTTATTATAAATAAATAAACAATGGACATTTAGATGTTAAAAAATAGTAAATTTAATCAAGATGCACAAAACTTGGGCCGAACATCACAGTTCTAAAAAAATATTAAAAAATAAATAGACTTAATCATTCAGTTTTCAAAAGTAGAGACAACATCAAAATCATTCAGATTCAGATGTGTTAGTCTTAATATTAATTTGATATATCTAAATATTAGAAAAATAAAATAATATCTCATAGAAAGAGTGAAATAGACACAAAATGATAAATTATCTCTTGATTTTTCAAACTAGACAAGTAAAGTTGGACAATGATGTATCATGATTTTATGGCACGTTTGATGCTTAATATAAGGAAATTATGTAGGAACGTAGGTATACTTATTGAATATGATGTGCGTTTTTGTTATTTTGCAGAAAAACAGGGTTTGGAGCAAGGAATGAGAAAAGAAGATGAAAAGTTGCTGAGGTGATAACCCACAAGTCAACCTACAACTCGTGGGTAGTACTTACTAGTCGTGAGTAGTAATGGTGAGTTGGATTCTGAAGATGTTGAGATGAGACTGACACCTACGATGGCTACCTACGACTCATAGGTTCTACCTACTAATCATGAGTTTCCATTGTGAGCTTTTTCTGGTACCTATGGTGCTACCTACAATTAGTAGGTTCAACTGACTAATCGCAGGTAGCAACCGTCAGTAGAGATTCTGAAAGTTTGAAGATTACTCTGATTTCTAATTCGTGGGTGTAAGACCTCGCACAAGTCCTCGTCGTCTAAGCCCTTTAAAGCATGTCAAGAGAGGTCCCAGACTTAGAAAATTTTAGCTAAGTGTTGGGACTTAGTCATTTTCAAGGCCTTCGAACTTTAAAGATTTTATTTACGATCTTTTCGACCTTGGAAATTTAATTTTTAAGTTGATTCATGATCGGAAAAGTCCATAGTAAATCTCAGATGAGTTTCGGATTTTTTGGACTAGCGTAAGGATGAGTTTGAACGTCTAAAATAGTGATGACTCGCGATAGGCCCGCATCGAGTGGGCCAATCAACCCAGATAAGGGTCGCAATGCGATGGCGATTTGACTTGATTAGGTGTCGCGAGGCCATTTGCCCCAAGCAGGGGTCGCAACGCAAGGGTGGCCCTGTTCAACATTATTTTATTTGGGTTTTTATAAGCAAATGAGTCATTTTCCCCACCGCAATCCGCCCAAACACAATATTAAAGACTATTCTAACCACATTAGGCTTAATTTTTATCAAATCCTCTCAAATTTAAAACCCTAAGCTTCAATATCCAATTCCAAGAACCTCAAAATTCCACCATTGTTTTTCCAAATTGGTTCAAGATTCGGAGTTCCCAATCCAAGAGTTTCAAGAACCTCCATTCAACAACAAAAATAGATTTTCAAAAAGAAAGCTTGTTCATCTAGTACATCATCTAAGGTATGTGGGGTTATGAACAAAGACAATTCTTTCGTCCTTGTGCCCAAAACTTGATTTTATTTGGAAAGTTATTTAATTCTATATGTTTTCCTATGAATTTGAAGTTTGGGTTTACACCCCATATTGCTATTCATGAGATTATGAGATTTTCAATGATTTAAAAATTGAATTACATAAGTATGTTTATGTTTTTATGCACATTACTGAAATTTCCAGATTTTAAGATGGTTTATTAATGTTTATATTATCGGCATGAATTTTGAGATGTTTTATCATAAGATTAATACGCGGGTTATTAAACCCTATTTAAAGATTGTTATTCAAAAAATTGTTGTGCTATAAGTACCCCATGATTAGAATATTTTTAGATTATTGAGAAAGATTTCACTTTTTGGTCTCAGAACAGATTTGAAATCCACTTTACAAATTCAAATTATAGATTTACCGTTGGTTTTCATTACAAACCATTAGATTACTCTTAAAGTGGATTTTTCACGGAGATCTTGAGCATGAGATTGGGAGTAGTATTTAGCATCGAGATGGGTATGTTACTATGGTTTCATACCCCATAACTACGTGCCAATGTAGGATTTAGATTATTCCCACTTCTACGTGGATGACTGAGATTGTGATCACTGAGATAAGATTATTCTATTCTGATGGCAAGGGTAGAACAACCCTAACCTTACGGGGGCTTGTCGTGGGACACCATGGATGCTCACATGGTGTACATGTCTGTTAGAAGAACCTCCCAAATATATGTCCCCCACTCTTAAAACAGTTTTAATTATTTAAAGTCTTGAGATAAAGTGTTTACTATGCAGAATAAGTTTCAGACTTTTTTTAGCCTATATGATTTGAGAACAAGAACAGAATACAGATTTTAGAACGAAGTGTAATGACTCACAAGATTCATACCACATGATTTACTATTCATGATTTATGATTTTTAGATTTTAGATTTACTCAAGCTATATGAGTCATTTACATTTAACATGCATGATTTTATAAAATGTAATGATATTATTTACTTATTGCATACACCCCTATATACTCAGTACATTATCAAAGTAATAATCTACATATACGTCTATGTACTACATTGTCCCATAATGTAGGTTCGGGTGCTAAGTCTCAACAGCGTGATTGATCTCTGAGCATCTTATCTACATTCCTGCAGTTGGTGATTCCTCATAGTTCGAGGGCTTAGTTATTAAGATTTTTATGTTACTAGTAGATATGTATTTACTCATTTCAGATAGTTGAGTTAGCTGGAGACTGTCCCAGTAACTCTCTAGATTCAGATAGTAGAGGCTTGTCGGACTATTAGATTCAGATTTAGACTTTTGAGTTAGTATTCAAATTTTTAGCATTTGTTTTATCAGACTTTTGAGATTTAGTATGATTCACATATACTCTGAAGATTCAAACAGTTTTCTACATATATTATGATTTTTCATCTATATTTCCCTATTTTGAGATTCAGATCTAGAAAAGGTAGCCAGGGTTAGCTTAGGACTACTTGTTGTTCGATGCACCGTGTGGCATTCCGAGAACCAGATTTCTAGGCATTACAAACTTGGTATCAGAGCCTAAGGTTTAGAGAGTCTTAGGGAGTCAGACAAGCCGCGTTACATAGAGTATTGATCATCGATGTGAAGCGCGCCACATCTATGAGCAAGAGGTTATGAAGCATTTTAGGAAACCATCTCTTCTTTCATAATCCATCGTGCTTAAAGTTATCTCTATATGCTATTAACTTGTGCTCTTTTATGATAGAAAATGCCTCCTCGTCGAGCTAACACCCGCAAAAATGATAACCAGCCACCTCAGCCCACAGATCTTTTGAATGAGAATATGTCGCATGCAGAGTTTTGGGCTGCCTTTCAGGCACAAGCCCAAGCTGTGTCAATTAATATTCAAGGCAACCGTTAGGCGGAAGCCCCACCTCAGCAGGATGGGGATTTAGCTGCAGCCAGAATTTGATATTTTATGAGAATAAACCCAGCAGAATTCTTCGGGATGAAGACAGGTGAGGACCCACAACTTTATCTTAATGAGGTGAAAAAGATCACCTAAATTATGCATGTTTCTGAGGAAGAGAGTATATAATTGGCATCCTATAGGCCGAAGGATGTTGCTTATAATTGGATAGTGATGTGGAAGAAGAGTAGAAGGGAGAATGCAGCTCCTATGACTTGGCAGATTTTTCAGGATGCGTTCTTAGACAAGTTCTTCCTAATTGAGATGAGGGAAAATAATATAGAAGAGTTCATGAACCTGAGGCAGGGCGCTATGATAGTAAAGGAGTATTACCTCAAGTTTAACCAGTTGTCTAAGTATGCCCCTGACCAGATGGCTGACCCTAGGTCAAACCTGAGTAAGTTTGTGACCGGTGTATTTAGGATGGTAGTTAAGGAGTGTAGGACTGCTATGCTCAACAGGGACATGGACCTTCCTAGATTTATAATGCATGCTCAGCAGATTGAGGAAAAAAAGATGAAGGAGAGAGAGAGTGAATAAGAGGGCTAAAATAGGGAAATATAATCATGGTCAGTATAGGCCTCGAGGAGGAAATCATTTGCAGTTTTAGAATCATTCATCCATGCATGCACCTTCTTCAGCCAGTGCTCCTGCACCCAAAAATAGGCAAGAACAGTGGGGTAAGTCTTCTATGTCCAGATCTCAGAATAGTGTGAGTAATAAGCCTAATCAATCCCCATATGCTAATTGCGGTAAAAATCATAGAGGTAAATATTTATGGGGTAAAACAGGTTGTTATGGTTGTTTCCTGGAGGGTCACGGAATCAAAGAGTGCCCGCATGCTAGGCGGGGAAATAGAGATGTTCGTCCCCAGACTCAAGCTAATAGTGCACCATTTCCTTTAGGTCGCCCAGCTCCTCCTTAGGGTACATCATCTAATACCGGTGGCGGTCAACACCCGAATCAATTTTATGCTTTACCATCCCGCCAGGAAAAGGAGAATTCACCCGATGTTGTGACTGGTATGCTTCGTGTTTTTCATTTTTATGTTTATGTGTTGTTAGACCTTGGGTTGAGTTTCTCTTATGTGACCCCATTAGTTGCTGTGAATTTTGAGATAAGTTCTAAAAAGATCCCTGAGCCTTTCTTGGTTTCTACTCCACTAGATGAGTCAGTTATTGCCAAACAGATTTATAAACAGTGTCCTATCACTATTTTTCATAACGTCATGTTAGTAGACCTAATAGAGTTAGACATGGTTGATTTTGATATTATTCTTGGTATGGATTGACTTCATTCTTTTTATGTATCTATAGATTGTCGCACTCAAGTGGTAAAGTTTCAGTTCCCAGATGAGCCAGTCTTTGAGTGGTCAGGAAATTTAGTGTCTCCTAAGAGTCATTTCATATCTTATATTAAGGACAGAAAGTTGATATTCAAAGGTTGTATTTACTATCTAGTTCGAGTTCAAGACACTAAGTCTGAGACTCCAACAATTCAACCTGTCCAAGTGGTCAATGAGTTTCCTGATGTTTTTTCAGAAGATCTCCCAGGGGTACCTCCCGATAGGGAAATAGAATTGGTATTGACCTTCTCCCAGATACTCAGCCTATTTCTATCCCTCCTTATCGTATGGCTCCACAGAGCTTAAGGAATTGAAGGAGCAACTCAAAGATATTTTAGATAAAGGTTTCATAAGTCCTAGTATTTCTCCATGGGGCACTCCCATCCTATTCGTATGAAATAAATATGGTTCTTTGCGTATGTACATTGACTACCGTTAGCTAAATAAGGTCACAATCAAGAACAAATAGCTTCATCCTAGAATTGATGACCTGTTTGATCAATTTCAAGGTACACGTTATTTCTCAAAGATAGACCTTAGGTCCGGCTATCATCAAGTTAAAGTAAGGGAATGTGATATTCCAAAGATAGCTTTCAAGATCCGTTATGGTAATTTTAAGTTTCTAGTCATGTCTTTCGGGCTAACTAATGCCCCAACATCTTTCATGGACCTCATGAATCAAGTGTTCAAATAGTATCTATATATGTTTATCATAGTATTCATAGATGATATCCTTGTGTACTCCCGTAGCGAGGATGGCCATGCAGACCATCTTAGAATTATCTTGCAAACTCCTAGAGATCATCAATTATTCACCAAATTCAACAAATACGAATTTTTCTAAGAGAAGTAGCCTTCCTTGGTCATATTGTTTCCGTCGATGGTATTAGAGTTGATCTCCAAAAGACTGAAGCTGTAAAGAATTGGCCTAGACCTATCTCTCCATCAGACATTAGGAGTTTTTTGGGTCTAGCTGGTTATTACAAACTTTTTGTTGAGGGTTTCTCGTTTATTGCATCCCCTATGTCTAGACTGACCCAAAAAAAAGTTGTTCCAGTAGTCAGATTCCTGCGAGAAGCATTTTCAAGAGTTGAAGACTCGACTCACTTCAGCCCCAGTTCTAGCATTACCTGATGATACAGATATTTTTTTATGTATTGTGATACCTCTAGAGTTGGTTTGGGTTGTGTGTTGATGCAGAGAGGTAAGGTCATAGCCTATGCCTCTAGACAGTTGAAGCCTCATGAAAAGAATTACCCAACCCATGATCTCGAATTAGTTGTTGTGGTGTTTGCTTTGAAAATCAGGAGAAATTATCTCTATGGTGTGCATGTTGATGTATTCACGGACCACAAAAGCTTACAGTATGTGTTTATGTAGAGGGAGTTGAATCTCCGTCAGATAAAATGGTTGTAGTTGTTGAAGGACTACGATATGAGTGTGCTGTATCATCCGGGCAAGTCCAATGTAGTGGAAGACACCCTTAGTAGGTTGTCTATGGGCAGTGTTTCTCATGTTGAGAATGATAAGAGAGAGTTAGCTAGAGAAGTTCATCGTTTGGCTAGATTAGGAGTTAGGTTGGTTGATTTAGTTGAGGGTAATGTTTGGGTTCAGAGTAGTTCCGAATCTTCCCTAGTTTTAGAAGTGAAGGAGAAGCAAGATATGGATTCTAGTTTGGTCAAACTGAAATAGTCAGTTAAAGACTAAAAGGTAGAGGTTTTCTCTTAAGGGGGAGATGGTGTGTTGAGGCACCAAAGTAGATTGTGTGTGACATGTGTTGATGATTTGAGGCAGCGAATTATGGCAGAAACGCATAGTGTGTAGTATTCTATTCATCCAGGTGCTACCAAGATGTACCGCGACTTGCGGGAAATCTATTGGTGGAGTGGTAGGAAAAGAGATATAGCAGAGTTTGTATCCAAGTGTGCAACTTGTCAACAGGTTAAGGTAGAACACCAAAGACCTGGTGGTACATTGTAAGAGTTTGGTATTCCACTTAGAAGTGGGAAGAAGTGAATATGGATTTTGTGACTGGTTTACCCCATTCGCGTTGTTATCATGATTCGATTTAGGTTATCGTAGACAGATTGACTAAGTCAGCGCAGTTTTTGTCAATTCACACGTCTTATACAACTGAGGATTATGCTAAGTTTTATATCAGAGAGTTAGTCAGATTGCATGGAGTTTCCTTGTCTATCATCTCGGATAGGGGTACTCAGTTTACTTCCCAGTTTTGGAGAGCTTTTCAGAAGAGTCTTGGTACCCAAGTCCATCTTAGTTCAGCTTTCCACCCTCAGACAGATGGTCAGGTAGAGAGCACCATCCAAACTCTAGAAGATATATTAAGGGCATGTGCTCTTTATTTCAAGTGTAGTTGGGATGAGCATTTTCCTCCGATTGAGTTTGCTTATAATAACAGTTATCATGCTAGCATTTGAATGGCTCCATTTGAGGCTCTTTATGGGAGGAGATATAAATCACCCATAGGTTGGTTTGAAGTGGGTGAGGCCGCTTTGCTTGGGCCTGATTCAGTGTTTGAGGCCATGTAGAAAGTTAAGTTAATTAGAGAAAGACTGAAAACAACCCAGAGTCGTCAGAAATCCTATGAAGATGTGAGAAGAAGGGACCTCAAATTTGAAGTTGGTGATTTTATGTATTTGAAGATTTCACCCATGAAAGGGGTGAAAAGATTTGGCAAGAAGGGAAAGCTTAGTCCCCTGTATGTTGACCCTTATAGAATTTTGAGTCGTGTTGGGAAGTAGCTTACGAGATTGAGTTTTCCGAAGACTTGTTAGCCGTTCATCCTGTGTTTCACGTCTCTATGCTTAAGAAGAGTATCGGTGACTTTACCGTTGTAGTTCCTATAGAAAGCTCAGATATTCAGAACTGCCTTTCATACGAAGAGATTCCAGTTGAGATTCTAGATCATTAGATCCATAGACTAAGGAACAAAGAAGTTCCCTTGGTCAAAGTTCTTTGGCGGAATCAGTCGGTTGAGGGCACTACTTGGGAAACAGAAACAGACATGCGAGCCAAGTACCATCACCTCTTCTCCGCAAACTCAGATTTAGCTGAATGTACTACTCTTCCTTGATTCAGTTCTTTTCTAATCTTATATTTAGCTATATAGATGTCCTCATTGAAAGTTCATGCACTCACAGATCAATTCTGAAGCTTAGCATGATTTAGAATCAGTTTAGCAATCTTATTTCAATTGTGCATGCTATCATGTATCGTCAAACTCCTTAGTATTCTTATCCTAACTAGTGACATTCGAGGACGAATGTTCCCAAGGGGGAGATATTATAAGACCTCGCAAAAATCCTTATCGTCTAAGACCTTTAAAGCATGCCGAGAGAGGTCCCAGACTAAGAAAATTTTAGCTAAGTATTGGAACTTAGTCATTTTCAAGGCCTTCGAACTTTGAATATTTTATTTACGACCTTCCCGACCTTGGAAAGTTGATTTTTATGTTGATTCATGATCGGGGAAGTCCATATTACATCTCGAGTGAGTTTCGGGTTTTTCGGACTAGCGTAAGGGTGAGGTTAGATGTCTAAAATAGTGATAACTCGTGATAGGCCTGCATCGCGAGGGCCAATCAACCCAGATAGGGGTCGCGACACGATGGCTATTTGAATTGATTAGGTGTCGCGTCGCGGGGCCATTTGACCCAAGCAGGGGTCGCGATGCGAGGGTGGCCCTTTTCAGCATTATTTTATTCGGGTTTTTAAGGGAAAATGAGTCATTTTTCCCACCCCAATCAACGCAAACACAAGATTAAAGCCTATTCTAACCACATTAGGCTTACTTTTCATCAAATCCTCTCAAATTAAAACCCCTAAGCTTCAATACCTAATTCCAAGAATCTCAAAATTCCACCATTATTTTTCCAAATTGGTTCAAGATTCAGAGTTCCCAATCCAAGAGTTTCAAGAACCTCCATTCAACAACAAAAATAGTTTTTCAAAAAGAAAGCTTGTTCATCTAGTACATCATCTAAGGTATGTGGGGTTATGAACAAAGACAATTCTTTCGTCCTTGTGCCCAAAACTTGATTTTATTTTGAAAGTTATTTGATTCTATATGTTTTCCTATGAATTTGACGTTTGGGTTTACACCCCATATTGCTATTCATGAGATTATGAGATTTTCAGTGATTTAGAAATTGAATTACATAAGTATGTTTATGTTTTTATGCACATTGCTGAAATTTCCAGATTTTAAGATGATTTATTAATGTTTATTTCATCAAGCATGAATTTTGAGATGTTTTATCATAAGATTAATACGCGGGTTATTAAACCCTATTTAAAGTTTGTTATTCAAATAATTGTTGTTCTATAAGTACCCCATGATTAGAATATTTTTATATTATTGAGAAAGATTTCACCTTTTGATCTCAGAACAGATTTAAAATCCACTTTACAGATTCAAATTACAGTTTTATAGTTGGTTTTCATTATAAACCATTAGATTACTTTTAAAGTGGATTTTTTCTGGAGATCTTGAGCATGAGATTAGGAGTAGTATTTAGCACCGAGATGGGTACGTTACTACAGTTTCATACCCCAGAACTACATGCCAACATAGGATTTAGTTTATTCCCACTTCTACGTGGATGACTGAGATTGTGATCACTGAGATGAGATTGTTCTATTCTGATGGAAAGGGTAGAACAACCTAACCTTACGGGGGCTATTCATGGGACACCATGGATGCTCACATGGTGTACATGTCAGTTAGAAGAACCTCCCCAATAAATGTCGCCCACTCTTAAAATAGTTTTAATTATTTAAAGTCTTGAGATAAAGTGTTTACTATGCAGAATAAGTTTCAGACTTCTTTTAGCCTATATGATTTGAGAACAAGAACAGAATATACATTTTAGAACTAAGTGTAATGACTCACAAGATTCATATTACATGCTTTACTATTCATGATTTATGATTTTTAGATTTCAGATTTACTCAAGCTCTATGAGTCATTTATATTTAGCATGCATGATTTTATAAAATGTGATGATATTATTTACTTATTTCATACACCCCTATATACTTAGTACATCATCAAAGTAATGATCCACATATACGTCTATGTGCTACATTGTCTCATAATATAGGTTTAGGTGCTTAGTCTCAGCAGCGTGATTGATCTCCGAGCATTTTATCTACATTCCTGCAGTTGGTGAGTCCTCATAGTTTGAGGGCATAGTTATTCAGATTTCCAAGTTACTAGTAGATATGTCTTTACTTATTTCAAACAATTGAGTCAGCTGGGTCCTATCCCAGTGACTCTCTAGATTCAGATAGTAGAGGTTTTTTGGACTATTAGATTCAGATTTAGACCTTTGAGTTAGTATTAAGATTTTTAGCATTTGTTTTATTAGACTTTTGAGATTTAGTATAATTCAGATATACTCAGAAGATTCAGGCAGTTTTCTGCATATGTTATGATTTTTCATCTATATTTCTCTATTTTGGGATTCAGATCTATAAAAGGCAGCCAGGATTAGCTCAGGACTACTTGTAGTTCGGTGTACCGTGTGGCATTCCGGGAACCAGATTTTAGGGCGTTACAATGGGTTATACATATTACTCAACCTACAAATCATGAGTTGCTGTAATCCATATTTCCTACACTGTTTAGGATAGATTTTATTTTGTATGTATAAATACTTTTTAGATGTTTTATTATCAGTTTACACACTTTATGCACTTTTGTCATTATTTTGAGTTCTGAGATATAGTATTGATCTTGAAATTATTGTTCTTGATTTTTAGGGTTTATAATTGAATTGAGATTTTGTATTTTTCATCTTATTCTTCATAAGTTCATGATCGTGCTTTCATCTATGAAATTTGTGTTTGTTCTTACAATCATGAGCAACTAAAACCCATAAATAGGGTTTTGAGAATCCTGATGAATTGATGAAACAGGTTAAGTGCAAAGTCATTTTAGATTGATGTTCTTGCATTTTTTGGGATTTTCTTTTCTTTGATTGATTTCTTAACGATTTAAAATGTTAGGAACTCGCTCGTATTCGATACTTGCTCAAGAGAGACAGAGATTAGGAACAGGAGATCACAATAGTAATTTGAATTTATCAACCTTGATCCATTTGTTCTTATTATACATAGAGATAATGGATCAAAAATTTCCAATTATGATTTGTTAAATCATTTGGTGAAATGGTTAGAGAAAATAGAAAAGAAATAGAACAGGTGTACCTACTAATCGTTACGGGAAAAGTTTTAAAATATTCATGGAATTAAAGGATGAATAGGATTTTAAAATTTGTAATCACAACAGATAATGAAGTTTAAAATGCTGAACAGATTGTCTCTAATACGCTAAAGAACGTTAGAATAAAGTTAACTCATTTCATTCCTTATGTCCTGTAATTAAACATGCAATAATTGAGAAAATATTGTGAGGGTGAGCTCATCCCAAAAAAATCATCCTAAGTTTGGATTGCATGTCCCAACTCGTTTGTACGAAATCAAAATTGCTAGTATTCATCAATCAACCACAAAAGGGGCTATTTTGGGTATTGTACAAAATACCCATCACATTAAGCTCTATTAAAAACAGTTGAAATCGATCTTCAAAAGTCAAATTATAGGTTAGATAAAGTTTGATCAGAATAACAAGCGTATATCAAAAGGTCGATTCAATATTACACCACATTTTCTTGTAAATTTTTTATACAGACCTTATGTATTAGCCTAAAAATATTTAATTTCTGTACTTATTTTAATTTTTTAAAATAATAATAAAAATATAAAAAATAAAGAAAAGCGATAACAACACAAAAAGATAAAACAATAGTAAAGAAGAATATTGAATAAGATGAAAAAGATAAAAAAAAAGTAATTTTACTATATCACCCATATTAAATTTAGTCATCTAAATATTATTACATAAAGTAAATATAATAGCAAGGGTGAAACAAACACAAAATGATAAATTATCTCTTGATTTTTCAATCTGTATAAGTAAAGTTGGACAACCTTTTTTAATATATTGGACAAACAAAGAAGAAAAAGAGTAAAATATTAAGGCTATGATACCATACATAAACATAAATTTAATGCATATAAAAACCTTGAATATGATGATTTTACAAGAAGACTTTATAGAGAACATACTTTAAGTGATATATCATCACCAAAGCGGAATCATTATTAAAATTGTCTTCTACCCCCTTGTTCTAGCCTTATATTATCATAGTCATAATATAAAAATGAATATGTGGTAACTCTATTAGGTAGAGGAAGGGCCAATTTATAGATTTTAATACTTACACTTCATTTATTTGAACTTAATGAGGATCTCAATCTGAATGTTCAGACATAGCTCATTAATTGCATTTAATTTTTTTATTCTTTTTGAAAAATTCTCTTAATGATTTTGAAAGAATCTGATTCGATCAGATTTATGAAGAAATCATATCACTATTTAGACTCTTTTAAACATGCTAATTTGTTTATGAAAAAACTCGCAAGTTGTTTTCTATGAAAAAAATCAGCGTATTTTTCTCTCTTTCTCCATAAATAAACGTGATCGTCTTCTCTATCTTCATAAATCAGCGTATTCTTCCTTCATCTCTCCATAAAATCAGCCTTGCTTTTCCTCACTTTTTCAAGTATCACCACTTATTCTTCTTCTCTTTCTTCAATAATAATTGGCTACTCAATCCTCTTAAACTGGTAAGATTTTAAATTTTTTATAAGTCGATTGTTGTAGGTGAAAGAAGATGGTACTACATAGTCCTTTTTATGTAATTTCAAAGTCTAGAACAAGTTTGTGAATGAAGAACTTTTTGTTATTTCAGAAAATTTATTGTACTTCTAATATTTTATTTCTTCTTGTGGAGGGTTTGCTTGAACTATTTGGTATTTTTTGAATCAAGGATTAAATTTTTTTTATTCATGATCTATATATGTCAATTATGACATATTACAATACTAATAGTAAAGGAAAATGACTGATTTGCAGATATTATTACAATGTTTTAGTATTCAACCATGTTTCAATTGCTGAAAAGTAATTATTATTAGAATTGTAAGCTAAAGGTTAAAGAATGAAACTTAATTATTAAATCTGGGGGAAGGAGGTTGATCACTAAATTTAATAGTTTATATGTCAATAATTGTATCTAAGATCAAATTTTAATACATATCTGTAAATATTTTAATGTAGTATTGTAATAGGAATTTTGTTGTCTAAGTTAATATTTTTTAATAATATTTAATTACTTTTAAAATTTAAATTTCATAGTTATTACAAATAAATAAACAATGTACATTCAGATGTTAAAAGCAAACTGACTTAATGATTCACTTTTCAAATGTAGAGACAACATCTTAATCATTCATATATGCATTCAGATTTAGATGTCTTAGTCTTAACCTTAATTTGATATATCTAAATAATAAAAAATAAAGTAATATCTCGTAGTAAGGGTGAATAGACACAAAATGATAAATTATCCTTTGATTTTTCAAACTAGAAAAGTAAAGTTAGACAACTATTGTTAGTATACCGAACAAGTAAAGAAGTAGGAAAGGAGTAAAATATTCTTGCTCTGATATCATAAGTAAGCATAAACTTAATACATACAAGGACTTTGAACATGATGATCTTAAAAGAAGATCTTATAGAGAATATAATTTAAGTGAAATATATTATTATAAGAATATAATCATCATTTAAAAATAATTTCTACCTCCTTACTCTACAGTCTTACATTATCATAATTGTGATGGAAAAAAATATGTGGTAACTCTAATGGATGGAAGAAGGACTAATTTATAGAGTTTAATATTTAATCTGATATGTCAAATAATTAATTTAAGAGACGTTGATTTATTCTTCATTAGGGCCCCATGCAAAATAATAAAACTCTAATTAAAAAAAGCGTTGAATTGCCCCTCAAATAGACTTATGTTTCTCCTATTTCAAGTGTTTAATTTTTCTCATTACTATTCATCTGATTAAAATATGTGGATGAAAATATTCTTACTTTTTTGTCAAACATAAGTATGCCCAAGTTATGTCCCATGTGACTTTGGATTCAAATAAAAATATCACTCTAAATATACGTTCAGGTTCTAAAAAGACAAATTTAAAAATCAATTCATTTTAAGGGAATTTGTGCAATTTTGCGTTCATTCTTGTATTTTTTTTGTGAGAGGATAGATAATATATGTAGCAAAGAGCATAATTTCAATTTTTAGACACTACAATATTTTCTGAAATTACTATACAACTTATTTGTTTTCATATTATTATTCTTTTTTTATATCTATATTGTTGAGTATAATATAGTTAGGCTTACGATATAACTTGTGGATTTTTTATATAGAAATATAAATTTATGTAACACAAAAATATTATTTGTTATTTCATTGTCAAGAATATTTTTGATCGCTTATTTATTTTTTCTAATACTGAAGTACAAAAATTAAAGATCATCATCAAATTTAAGAGAGAAAAATTAAATACCACCATCAAATTTAAGAGCAAAATTTAAAGACCACTTATTTTTAGTATAAATAACATAAATACCAACCCTTTTAGAAGTAATTACACTCTCTCCCACTTTTTTAATTACTTTACTCTATTTCCCGATTCATTTACATAAGATAGCCGACATATACATAGTATCCTTTGTATATGCGAATTTGTTATTGCCGTTAAAAATGGAAATAACGATTTCCCTGCCTTTAAGGACATAATTAACACAACCAATTTATTAAGTGGGTTAGTGCTTCCCTTAAATTATGTAACAACTACTGAAATTCAAATTTTGAATTAGACAAATACATTAAAAACAAATAAGATGAAAAACACAACAAAAATAATTCAAGTACTAATTTGTTGATCGTTTTGAAGAATTTTTTTTAATTAAAATTCAAGAAGATGAATATTGTTATTCTTTTACGGTACTCTGGTCAATGAAAAATCGAAACAAAATATGCAAATTATAAAAGTAAAGGGATTGTTATCGCTGAATTAATAAGTTATTTGAGGTTGATTTCAACAATCCCTGGTGAATTAAACATTGATGAAGCACGAAAAAATATTGATGTACGTTATGTTGTCGACGATAATAAATCACCATTTCATATTCGTAATGATAATGGAGTTCGGTTATATGTCAAGATGAAGAAAGTTCAACCATCATCCGTGATGTATCCGTTGTGCATATCAACGATTGATAAATGTGCAGATGACATACAATTTGATAGAGAAACAGGAGCTGTTATTTGCGTGGAGGGTGTTGAATCCGATACTATGGCTCTCGTTGTTGCTGAGATGCATAATCAATATGTATTGTATGTTCCAGAGTTTGAGGTTGAGAATTTAATCTGTGATAGCAAGTGTATTAATGTGAAGGTGAAACAGATGTATAAGGATAAAAAGACGCTTGTTTCAGTAATGTCGAAATATGTGGTGACACATGGATTCAATTGCAAAGCTAAATGTTCGGACAAAAAAAGGTATTACATTATTTTATTGTGTTAAAAAAGTTATGTTGTAAACTCTAGAGTTTATGTTATTATGTTGATAAAATTTGTGTTGCGTATATTGTTTTCATGTTTTGTTAGCTATGTTGAAGTTTTTATGGATTGAAGTTGTTGTTAGATTATTTGTTAAAAAACTGAAATTCTATGTTCACATGAGGTAACTGATACTCCAATAACATATACATTCTATATGTTTTGTATATGTAAATCTAGTCTAGTAATAACAGACCAAATAAAAATGTATTTCTAAATAGTTATTGTGTATGTTGTAACATATACATAATACTTTTTATGTATATGTTAGTCTTATAAACATAAAAAATATGACATTTTTATATGCATAACAATATTTTTTTTAAATAGCTAACATATACATCTATATTTTGTACTTGTATAAAAAAACCAATTTTATTTTGTTGTCTGTTTTTTAAAAAGTGTTTAAGACAAAAAAACATATATGTTTAATTTGTTTACTAATGAATAGTAAATTAATTGTGTTGTATATGTTTTTTTAAAAGAATTTATCAGATTAGTAACAAGAAAATCTTAAAAACATATAAATTAATACAAATACTTATCATATTCTATGTTTTTCTTATTGCAGCTATGTACCCCGATGTTACAATGAGGATTGCAATTGGAAGTTGGAAGCATCTAGTTATAAAAGAACAGATGTTTTTATCATTCGGAAATTTAACCCAGATCATACATGCCGTTTGAGTGATAGGGCATTGAAGAATATTTTGGCAACTACTGCTTTTGTATGTGAATTCACGACGCCAAAATTAGTTAACCATAAGAGAAAGCACACACCAGGATATACGATCAAAGAAATGAAAGTTGTATATGTGTAATACCCCATACGTTCTTAGTTCAGTTCAACTCATAATGCTTGCATAAGAGACTTAGAACCTAAAAATTTAGCTAAGTATTGAAGACTTAACCTTATTTTGACTTCTTAACTTCGAAAATTTTTAAGTTGACCTTACGGGATCCGATATGATGGTTTTTGAGTTGATTCATGTTCAGGTGTGTAAGGAGAATATCTTGGGAAAGTTTTGGAAATTTTGAACGAGGTTTGGGTCGTGTTTGGATTTCGATTCCAGCATCTCAACGCGATTTCACCACGTCGCGTCGGGTATAGTGGTGAGCATGTCATGGCTTCAGGACAAGCCCCCAAACAGTATTCTAGTTGTGACTTTAATATCCAGAGGGGCAATTAGGTTATTTACCATCACCCCAAGTCATAAAAACAAAAGATTGAACGTCGGTTTAAGCATTATACACCCATTCTCTATCAATTTTATTTTTAAGAAACCCTAACCTAATTCCAAGAACTTCAAAACTCCTTTACATCCTCTTTAAAATAATCATGAATTTAAGGCTCTTAATCCATGAACTTCAATAAAGAGCCTTCAAGAACATCTCAAAGAGTTCAAAGTCAAGCTTCTACATCAAATTAAGCCTAATAAGGTATGTGGTGTTTTGAACAAGGGTATTCTTTCACCCCTGTGCCTAAATTACATGATTTTAAGATTTTATTTAATTTTTTTGAAGTAGGGTTTATACCCAAGTTTATATATTCTTGAAGTATGTGATTATTATGATATTTAAAGCTTTAAGTATATCAAAAAGTGCTTATGTTTATGTTTTTAACTTACATGATTTATACTATGAATGAGATTGCACTATCTTGACTTGATATTATTGATGTATTTCAAGATTGTTACTGATAATGAAGTTTTATTATGAATGTAAAACATGGATTTTAATCCCTAAGTTTGAATATTGATATTTCAAGAAGATTATGCTTTTAAGTATTCTTTGATAAGCCTATTTCAGGATTTAAAGCAAGAATTGATCTTTTGATCCTTAACTAAGAGATGCAATCCACATTTATTCACTTTGATTATAGTTTAAAGCAAAGAGAAGCGTAACTGGTTTTCATATAAACCTTTATGCTATTTTAAGGTGGATTTCCTAAAGAGTAAGCATATAAGTAATATGGGAGTAGTATTTAGCACTGAGTTGGGTATGAGGCCAAGGTCACATGCCCCAAAACTATATGCCACCATAGGTTTAAGTCCCAATATGGGTTAAGTATAGTGATCCTCTAGTTAGGTTCTATTCCAATAGAAAAGGTAGAATAACTCTACCAACATAGGTGTGAGACGTTGGACTCCATGAAAGCTCACATGGTTTATGTCGGTTAGTAGAACCTCCCAAATGAAAAAGTAAAGTAAATCTTTTGGAAACTAAGTTTTTGGCTCACAAAGTTTATTTAATATTCTTTATTATTCATGTTTTTATGATTTTTCTGCTTTCAGTTTTATTCAAACTCAAGGTGAAGTCACTTACACTTAGCATGCATTATTTGAAAGTCTATAAATATATTAAGTTATTGTTTTACTTATGCATTCACCACCACATTCTCAATATATTCTAGAAGTAATGATCCACATATATGTCTATATGCTACAATGTCTCATAATGTAGGTGCAAGTTGTAGCGCACACATCATAATCAGACAATTTGTAACTTCCAGTCAACAGGTGATGAGTCCTTTTGATTCGAGGGCTTGAGTCAATCATAGTTTGAGTAGCATCTTATTTTCTTTATTCGATCATCTTATTTTCTTTATTCGATCGTATTGATTCGGGATAGCTGGAGGTCATGTCCCAGCTACCTATAGTCAATACTAGTAGAGGCTTCATAGACAGTTAGTAGAGTTGATGTGTTTGATTTCAGTTTTATTTTGTATAACCATAGTTGTAATTATTTTAATAGTTTTATTTTGAAGATGTTCATCAAAAGACTTTTCTTCCACTTATTTATTCAAGATTTATGTATCTTATTCAGTTGTTCACGGTTATGCCAGTACAAGGGTTAACTTGGGATCACTTGTGGTCCTAAGCACCGTGTGACGTCCAAGGGGTAGTCTTGGGGCGTTACAAAATTAGTATCAGAGTACAAGGTTCAAGTGTCCTAGGGTTTCTATAAAGCCGTGTCTAGTAGAGTCTTGCGGAATGGTACGGAGACGTTTGTACCTTTTTTTGAGAGGCTACAGGGCATTTAAGAATAGTTTTCTTTCTTTCATGCTCTAGGTTGTGCTGTAAAGTTGTTCTCTTAGAAACTTCTATCGATTCGTGTGTTCCTCCATAATCCTTCATCTATGACTTATTCTTGAGAGAACATGATTAAAAAATTCCAATTCCTCCCAAGATGATGCTCTCAGATTTACTATCAGTAACTTCAGAAGTCAAACACGAGTCTTGAGAGAAGATCACTAGTGTGTTATAAGTTCTCAAGTTCAAAGTTATTTCCTCATCCTTATGAATTATTCAGTTAAGATAGATTTAGATATGTATTCAGCTTTCTTGTTAACCCTTTAATACAGATAGTACTCATGAGGGGAGATAATATAAACCTAAATTGTTAAATAGAGTTTGTATTTGAGGGATATTACAACCTAGAGTGTTATGATTTATAAGTAGTAGAACCTTCTTATAGTTGGAAGTGTGGGTTTATAAGTGTAGTGACGAGAAAGGTGGGAATAGCGGTTGATCGAAAGTATATAGATGAATTTATGCAAGTTATCAATTTTATGTTAAGGTAATATATCCTTGTGTGTCAGCTTAGAGGTAATGAATGTAGTATTGTTTTCCAAGTGAAAGGTATAGAAAGAGTTATTAGTCAAGGTGATATGGAAATTGAATTATTTTCTAAGATTATTAAGTGTCACGTGTGCTTAGACAATGCCCGTGAGTTTCTAAGTGTGAATAAGGCTAGTCATATAGTATATGGTATTCTTGATGGCTATGTTAAGGAGCTAGGGATAGAGTATGCTGAGCCTTTTAGTGTGATTTGAGTTAGTGAGACATATTATGTGTTTAGTGAGGTAGGTATGTTTGTCGATTTAATAGTGTGTAAGTCTATGATGATGACTATTGAAGCTACAGGAAGTTAAGGGCGGTATGTACTAAGAAAGTGACCAAGAATAAAGTTAGTATTGTTTAGATATAGTTTATTCAGGTGAGTGAACATTCATATGTAGACCATTAGAGCAAAGAAATTATGGTTCACTCGCAAAGATATAGAGTAGACCCATAAGCTTAGAATGTCAGCTTTGATCTAAGGGGGAGATGGTAGAGTGAAGAACCAAATCAAGTTTTGAGAATTAGATTGTGATACATGTCAATAAGAGTTGTGATGAGATAGTGATCCCTTCTTACTCTAGAGTGTTCCTTGGATTTCAGTCACTATCACACAAAATTCATGTCTTGAATGACAGATCCATGCAAAAGGCCAATCATTATACACTTTATGCGTATTCAAGTCCATTCTCAGCTTCAAGTAATTAAGTAATAGCTTCACTCTGTGATTCGAGTCATTCCTCATAAATATATAAAACTCCAGTCTTATGTTGAATATCTTATGACAAGTATGAACTCATGTTTCAGAGTATGATCAGTTCTCAGAACTCATGATACTAGTGAAATTTGCATTATATCATGTACGTTCTCAGTTTAGATCTCTGTAATAAATCCATCCCTTTGACATTCTATTCCTCAGGACTCAATTAAATGTCAAAGTTATGTATAGCATTCTTTCGTGCTTCAGGTCCTTAGGCGTTAGCCCTTCGGTGACCTCTTTCTATGTAAATATAGTGGTAATGATAATGGATAATCAATGGTTTAGATGAGATAGAGTTGATGACCTTCATTAATAATGATTATTTCTGCTTTTTTTTATCTAAGGCTAAAAGATGAATGTAATACCCCGTACTTCTACCAGCTTAAATCCATCTCAAGAATGTCAAAAACTTGTTTCAAAGATGAATCCACTTTTATACATATGGTATTTTTAATATTTGCACTTTTACTAATGTGGTAAATTCAATAAGATTTCCATCGATACCAAATTCGCCCAAATTCGACACCTGGGCGAAGAGTTAGAGCCTTTTTAGTGAGACCGTGTATCACCTGATCCATCAGCACATCGCTGAGCTAGCTTAAATGGCAATTATCAATTTCCAGTGACTTGGTGAAATAGTGGTGCATCGCGCCAGGGATAGAAATTGGGAAAATTTCACAAGAATTAAAATACGTGTCCTAGGGTTAAAAGGGTCAATTTCCCTACCCTATATAAGCTCAAAAACACGGATTTGAGCCTTCATTACACCAAAATATACTATATTCTCTCAAAATCCTCTCAAGAACACATTAGGTTTTTTCATAAAAGATTCAAGTTCAAGAATTTCCTCCGTCAATCTTGGTGTATTTATAAACCAAGGTATACATAGTGTTCATTCATGGACTCCTTTCGTCCATGAAGCCCAAGAATCTCTTTTTTGAGTTCAAGTTTATGGATTTCTTTATGAATTTCATGTTGGGTTTTTTTTGTTTATGCTGAGAATGATCAATTGAATTCAATTCCATGTTGGGTGATCAATGTTATGTGGAATTGATTTGTATAGATGTATATTCATGTGAACCTATGATTAAACCCTAGGATGAGGAAATTAGATATTGAATCATTATGTTTAATTGTTGTATAATGTTGTCTACATATATTATGCCTACCATGCGTTTGATTAACTGCCTATATGAAGGAAAAATGCGTAACTAGCATGATATTATGAAATCCCCATTTATGTACAAGTTTATGCATATCACATGTTTAATGAAGTGCTTCAATATATGAATTATGAATTGTGTTATTGGTCATGTGTTCAAGTAAGCCATGCTATGTCAGTTTATTTCCACCGAGTGCTGGGGGTACTTGTACCCGATAATTTAGCTGTGTGCCTAGAGCCATGTCAGGTTTTCACGATAATCTCAGTCAAGCCATGATTAGTAGAATTTAGCCAGTCTCTTGACTCAGGAAATCTCAGTAAATTTAGTATCCATCAGATCAGTCCTACTCAGTAGTCTCAGTAACTTCAGTACTCTCAATCAGTCCTCAGAACTCAGTATATTCCGTCAGTCAACGAAACTAGTAAACTCAGTTTAGCTTCGCTAAACAATACCATTAGTATTAGATTAGTTTGGATAATCACTTTAGTTTAGTTAATCAATTCAATATCTTTCAAATAGGAGTAGGATTCAGCATCGAGCGAGCCTAGGGATGGGGACTCACCCGCTAGATAGGACTGAGATCCCTAGAAGAAATCCCTAAGTTCTAGAACTACATAGCCAGCGTAGGTATGAGATGTCACCCATTAGATAGGACTGATATACACAGGGATCACCAATTAGCATATTTAAATGTATAGGATTGATTCCAGGGGTCACCCGCTAGATTAGGACTGACTCCATAACAGTTGTCTTTATCAGTGGCGCGGTACTGAAACCCTTCCAACTAGGGTTACAGGTTGGACCCCAGTTAGCTTAGTATGGGGCATGTTGGTTAGATGATTACTTCCCACAGTCTCTATTTTTAGTCTCAATCTCAGTCTCAGTAATAGAATTCAGATAGTTCTACAGATTTCAGGACTATCAAATACAGTCACTCAGATATAGTATAGAATTCTGCTAGTTCCATCAGATTCAAGACTGTCTGATACAGTTACTTATGTTATCGGTTATAAAAATGATCAGAACTCCTGTTATCAGTATTCAGCTTTAGGACTGTCAGATATAGTCATCCAAACTAGTTCTTCATAATCAGAACTATCAGACACAGTTATTCATGTATCAGTAACATAGTATCAGTCCCTCAATTATTCAGTATCTCAGTATTTTTCAACTCATATGTCAGTAAATCCATGTTATTAATAAACTCAGTAGTCAGAACTCAATATTCAGTCCTATCACAATTTCAGATACAGTTAAGTATGCATGCATGTATTCTCACGTTCATGTTAGTTAGTCAGTTAGTATTGTTCATGCATATGAAACCCCTTGTATTCATCCTACTTCACTTGCATAACAGTACATTCAAAGTACTGACACATTTGTGCTATGGTGTCTTATACCATAGGTTTAGAAGCACGAGCGCCAGAGCATCAGTAGCATCCCGGTTCAGCAGTTAGAGTCAACTGTGAGTCCTTATTCTTCGAGGACATGACGATTACATTATTATTTCAGTTTTTAGTTTATTTTAATTATTCAGAGTTAGTTGGGGACATGTCCCATCAACTCCACAGTTTTCTGACAGTTTAGAGGCTTTCAGACTACAACATGTTTCAGACAGTTTATCTCAGTTTTTTGTATTGTCATAACCCATTATAGACACTGTATTATAGTCAGTATTAGTTCAATTTTGAACCTTATGGCCTTACAACTTATATTCCACATATTTACAATGTATTATTTAGTTCTCAGTTACAGATATCAGTCATGGGTTAGCTTGTGGTCCTTTGGGGTCATGAGCACCGTGTAGTGTTCCGGGTACTAGATTCGGGGTGATACAAACTTAGTATCAGAGCCTAAAATTCAACAGTGTCCTAGGAAGTCTGAAAGCCACATCTAGTAGAGTCTTGTACATGGGTATGTTGTGCACCACACTTATGTGCAGGAGGCTATGAGATGTTTTACGAATAGTTTCCCTTCTTTCAGTATTCATGTTGTGCCAGTAAGCATAGGATCAATGTTAAACTCTCAGTCTAATTCATTTTTACCTTTCTTCTACAGAACATTCCTCCTAAAAGAAGAAACAGGAATCAGTCGGCGCCTCAGCCCGAAGAACCTTTGGGTGAACATGTTTCTCATGTAGAGTTCAGGGCTACATTCACTACTCTTACTCAGTCAGTTGCTACTCAGAATAAATGACCAACTATTGTTCCGTCCCCCCAGTGGTCAATTTAGCTGCAGTCAGGATTCGGGACTTCACCCGAATAAACCCTCCATCATTTCTTGGGTCTAAGTCAGATGAGGACCCTCAAGAATTCCTAGATCAGGTTCAAAAAGTGACTGACATCATGGGGGTGACTACTGTTGAGAGTGGTGAGCTTGCTACATATCAGTTGCAGGATATGGTTCATACTTGGTTCAAGCAGTGGAAGTCAGAAAGGGGAGATGATACAGGGCCTATACAATGGGATGAATTTGTCACTACATTATTAGAGAGGTTCTTTCCCCTAGAGCTTAGCGAATCTAAAGTGTTAAAATTCATCAACCTCAGGCAGGGCAATATGATGGTGAAAGAGTATTCTCTTAAGTTTACCCAATTAGCCAGATATGCCCCTCATGTGGTTGCAGACAGTAGGGCCAAGATGAGTAAGTTTGTGTCAGTGGTGAATGCTAGCATGGTAAATGAGTGTAGATCCACCATGCTGAATAGTGACATAACTTTAGATAGACTTATGACCCATGCTCAGCAAATAGAAGAGCAAAAGATTAAGGTGAAGGAAAAGCAGAATAAGAGGGCAAGGACATATAGTTTTAGCTTTGTTTAGCCTAAGTCAGAGGGTGGTAGCCTTTCTCAGAATATTAATAAATTTTATGTACCATCCCCATCTTCAGCTAGAGCACCAGTACCCAAGTTCAGGAATGACAGTCATAATGGGTCGCCAAGCTTTGAAGCCCAGGGTAGTGAGAATAGAAGTCTTACCTATCCATTTTGTGAAGAGTATGGTAAGAATCACCTAGGTGTATGTAGAACAGGTAGTGAGGTTTTTTATGGATGTGGTAAGCCAGGACACAGGCTGTAGGAATGTAGAGTAAGAGCTCAGAAGGGAAAAGATTTGCGCCAACAGGGCGTCACTTCCAATACCACTAGTGATCAGCGTCAGAATAGGTTTTATGCTCTTCAGACTCGCCATGATCAAGGAAATTCCCCCAGCATAGATTCGGGTACGTTATAGGTCCTTCATACTCATGTTATGCATTGTTAGACCTCTTGCTCTCATTTTGGCTTAGTCAGTAAAACTAGCAATTTTGTTTAGCAGTCAGACAGTCAAATTCCTATGATTTATTTTCCAACTTTTCATTTAGTCATACTATCCTAAGTTTTGTGAATAAGATCGGTTCAAGGTAATACATCCTAGTGATTGTGAATTTAGCTCAATTCTGGTGTTATTTCTCATTTTTTGAACCCCAGGTATTCAGTCATGAATCAGTCGGTTGATGCCCTATGTATCACCCCAGTATCTCAGTAAGGTGAGCGTTCTTAAAGGGACGTAGTGTCCTAAGGGGGAGATACCCCATTATTCCTCAAAGCTCTTATGTCTTAAATTCAGTTTCTCTTCATGTAATGAATCAAGTTTGGAGTAGTGGGTACCCACAGGTTGACCCCAAGACTCCGATCTCAGCAGTAAGCCACATATTCAAGGTATTCAGTTCAAATCACGATATTCAGCTCATGTATCAAATTCCAAACCCAGTTACGCTTTTATGTTTTCGTTCATGCATATTTAGTAATTAATCCCAGATTTAGCCCAAGGTAGTATCTATTCTTAAGCTTATCCAGTTTTATGTCCAGATTTCAGTTACAAATGTGGTATTAAGTTCCATGCTCAGTTTTTATTTCAAACTTGGTATCATTACCCTTACATATTCAGTCGCATGTTCATGAGTCGATTCAGTCATGTATTCACGCATCAGATATGCATGATCAACTTATCAGTACTCTCAGTCATGTAGTCATACATCAGCTCAGTCATAAAATCATGCATCACATATGCATGCTCAGTATGAATCTCAATAATATCAGTCAGGTAGTCATTTTTTAGTTGTTCATGTTCAGTATGTACTCCAGCTTATCATTTCTCCCATCTCAATTAGCCTCATTCAAGGACAAATGTTTCCAAGGGGGAGATATTGAAATAACCCGTTCTTCTTCTAGCTTAAATCCGTCCTAAAAATGTCAAAGACTTGTTTTAAAGATGAATACACTTTTATACATGTGGTATTTTCAAGATTTACACTTTTTTCATGTGGGAAATTGATTAAGATTTCCATCGATACCAAATTTGTCCAAATCCGACACCCGGGCGAAGTGTTAGAGCCTTTTCAGTGAGACAGTGTATCACCTAAGCCATCAGCGCATCGCGGAGCCATCTTAAATGACAATTGTCAATTTCCAGTGTTTCTCCAAGATAGTGGTGCGTCGCTCCAAACTTCCAGGTCTCAAACAAGGTGGCAACGTGATAGCTTCGCATCGCACCACCATGCAGATTCCCAATTGTCCAGTTCCAGTGACTTGGCGCGATAGTGGCGCATTGCGCCAGGGATGGAAATTGGGAAATTTTCACAAGAATTAAAATACGTGTCCTAGGGTTAAAAAGGTCAATTTTCCTAACTTATATAAGCTAAAAAACACGGATTTAAGCCTCAATTACTACAAAATATACTCTATTCTCTCAAAATGCTCTCAAGAACACATTAGGTTTTTTCATAGAAGATTCAAGTTCAAGAATTTCCTCCGTTAATCTTTGTGTATTTATGAACCAAGGTATGCATAGTATTCATTCATGGACTCCTTTAATCCATGAATCCCAAGAATCTCTTTTCTGAGTTCAATTTTATGGATTCCTTTATGAATTTCATGTTGGGTTTGTTTTGTTTATGTTGAGAATGATCAATTGAATTCAATTCCATGTTGGGTGATCAATGTTATGTGCAATTGATTTGTATAGATATATATTCATGTGAACCTATGATTAAACCCTAGGATGATGAAATTAGATGTTGAATCATGATGTTTAATTGTCATATAATGTTGTCAACATATATTATGCCTACCATGTGTTTGATTAAGTGCCTATATGAAGGAAAAGTGCCCAACTAGCATGATATTATGAAATCCCCATTTATGTACAAGTTTATGCATATCACATGTTTGATGAAGTGCTTCAATATATGAATTATGAATTGTGTTGTTGGTCATATGTTCAAGTAAGCCCTGCTATGTCAGTTTCTTTCATTCGAGTCCTGAGGGTATTTGTACCCAATAATTTAGCGGTGTACCTACATCCATGTCAGGTTTTCACGATAATCTCAGTCAAGCCATGATCAATAGAATTTAGCCTGTCTCATGACTCAGAAAATCTCAGTAAATTCAGTATCCATCAGATCGGTCCTACTCAGTAATCTTAGTAACATCAGTAATCTCAGTCAGTCCTCAGAACTCAATATATTCCGCCATTCAACGGTACTCAGTAAACTTGGTTTAGCTCCGCCAAAAAATACCATTAGTATCAGCTTAGTTCAGATAATCACTTCAGTTCAGTTAATCAGTTTAATGTCTTTCAGATGGGAGTAGGATTCAGCACCGAGAGAGCCTAGGGATGGGGACTCACCCGCTAGATAGGACTGAGATCCCTAGAAGAAATCCCTAAGTTCCAGAACTACATAGCCAGCGTAGGTACGAGATGTCACCCGTTAGATAAGATTGACATACTGATGATAGGCGGATTTACACGCCTATATCAATATATTTTGCCCATATTTTAGCCTAGTTTTGAGAACAAATTATACATTTCATGCACTTTTAGTCCTTTTTCCTGTAAGAGAGCTAACGAACATGATTAGTAAAGTTTCAGGTATAAATGATGAAAAAATCAGCATTTTATGGCTTACTTGACGCAAAAGAAAGCTCACAAAGGAAGGGAAGAAAGTTTACATGCCTAAGGACCAAAACTGCTGCATGAAAAATCTGTCCCGGGCTAAAACAGTAATTCTGAAGACTTTGGGGACTTACAGACACAAAGCTGGATTTTGACAATGATACATTAACCTAGTACAATTAGGTTATGTATTTCATTATTTTATGTGGATTATGATAATGTTACCTTAACCTAGTACATTTGGGTTAAGGATTTCATTAGTCTAGTAGGATTTGGTTATTTATTTCATTAGCTTAGTAGGAGTAGGATATGGGTATTATAAATACCCTATCATGCTAGAGATTTTAGAGCATCTTCTTATAACTTCTAATCTTCTTAACTTCTCGTCTTACAATTCTTCTAATCTTTCCATTAATTCTATTTTTCTTCTTCTACTCTTTTATTCTTAAATTCCACAACAAGAGAATCGTTACTTGCTAAGGAATCACGCCTCACGCCTATCACTTGATCTACACGCCATTACTCAATATCGTGATATAATAACAATGTCAATCATGATTTCCTTCGCATTCATGGGTAACTAAACTTCTCTGTTGGGGTTATGGAAGCCGTATGAGATACTATCTATTGCTGTGAGTTTGTGAGTTTGAGGCACGTATATTGCTTATATCATTATTCTCTTCATCTTAATCTACATTCTTTGCGGTTGCAAATGCAAGAATACGCCAGTCTAACATTTAACTTGTTCGAGAGAAAAGTTATTTGTCTGGAAAAGAGATAATGTCAAGGTAGTAGGACACCCTTTCCTATTAAAAAGCTAGTGCCGTAACTGGACTAACCTCTTGGAGAATTCGTACCGTTAGATACGCTTTAAGCTCGAGAGAGTTAAAGTGAAATAGTCCTTGTTTAGGTCGAGAGACGCTTGGATTTACCATCGACTACAATTCTCTATAAGCAATTGCATGACAGAATTCTACACACTCATAGCCAATAGAGACGTATACCTCAGAAGGTGGACATAACCCCAACGCTTCAATTCTCATTGTTTACAACCAACGTAACAATCTCTCTCTTTTTACTTTATTATTTTCAGCTTTTGTTTACATTACTTGCAAAACAAAAATCCCCCCTTCTTACAAGACTTGCACCAAAAGTTTAGTAATTTTACTTACTTGTTGGCCAAGCTATTCCCTGTGGGATCGACACCCAACCCAGGTTGGGTTCTATATTTGCTAACGACCGCTTTACACTCAAACGAGAGCTGTAGATTGAGCGTTATCAAAAATTGGCGCTGCTGCCGGGGAATACAAGTGTCAATTAAGTTCGTAATAATTACTAGACCCTTTGGTCGAAGACTCTCGTACTTTTACTTTTAGTTTTTGTTTTTGTTTACTGCAGGTTTTTGTTCAGTGCATCAATGGATGCACAATGTGTGATACCGTTCGATGATGATGATGATGATCTTGATGGAGCCGGAGCCACATGAGCCATTATTCTTCCACCATTAGCGCCCGGAGCCAAGTTCAACATCACAAGCACCATGATTCAGTTATTTCAACTCAAGGGATTATTTGGTGGACTAGCAGGCGATGATCTGAATATGCATCTCATCAACTTTATTTCTACATGCAAGTCGTTTGACAATCCTGGAGTTGGTCAGAATGTAATTCGATTACGTCTATTTCCATTGTCTCTGTCTGGGGAGGCAACACTATGGTTGAATGGGCTGACTCCTGATTCAATTATAAATTGGATGCAATTGAGAGACGCTTTCCTAGAAAGATTCTTTCCGCCTTCCAAAAGGGCACAATTGAGAGATGAAATCAGCAACTTTCGTCAGCTTCCCACTGAAGCTCTTCATGAAACATGGGAGAGGTTCAAGACAAAGCTAGTGAGATGCCCAAACCATCACATGACTAATGTTCACCTCATGGAGATATTGTATAGAGCCTTGAATTCAATAACTAAGACAGTGGTGGACAACACAGCTGGAGGATCTTTTATGGACCTCACCTTTGGTCAAGCAAGCAATATGTTAGATCGCATGACAAAACAAAGTAGACCTTGGCATACCAGGGATTCTGAGGTAGCAAGCCCCACTTTATCTATAGGCATGACTGCAGACCAAAGAAGAAGACAAGAAGAACGTGATCAAGATATGGCGCACATGAAAACACAGATGGATCTTCTTACAAAGCATTTATTATCAGGGAAGACCGAAAAAGTGAAAGTTGTGGCGCTAAAAGGAAGAGACGGATCTGATTCGGAAGAAGAGGCCAACTACTTGAACAATCAGGGGGGTTTCCGAGGGAATACCCAAGGAAACCAAGGTCGGAACTATTATGGTAAATCTGGAAACATGGACCAAGGTAGTTGGAAGAACAAGAATGAAAAAAGTGGTTTGTACGTTCCCCCTGGTAGACGTGATACCACCACATCTAATTCTGAAAGTATGGAAGACATGATGGCTAAGTTATTGAAAGGAGTGGAAGCAACAAGCGCGGGAGTTACTGAGGTTATTAATGATTTGTCCTCCATGAAACAACTAGTTGATTCTCATTCCACTTCAATCAAGCAAATAGAGCAGCAATTGAGCCAACTGTCAGCAACACTCAATCAAAGAAAGGCTGGCACTCTACCTAGCGATACTGTGCAAAACCCAAGGAATGATGGGTCATGCATGGCCATCACTACTAGAAGCGGTAAGGTGCTGGAACCTTCAGCAAAAGGCAAGCAAGTGGTTGACGAAGAAGCGGAAATTGATGATAAGGCGAAAGGGGAAGATGCCGCAGCAGCCAATCCTAACGTCCTTAACATCACTCCTCACAACGTGCAGCCTGGAAAAGCTGAAAAACGGAAGAAAGAGGAGAAGAAAGCCATGGAGAGAACAATTCCATACCCACCACCACCTTTTCCTCAAAGATTAAAGAAGGTGGCGGATGATACAAAGTTCAGCAAATTCATGACCATGTTGAAGAAGCTGACCATTAATGTTCCGTTGGTAGAGGCGCTAGAAAAGATGCCTGGGTACGCTAAATTCATGAAGGACCCGTTGACAAAAAAACGAGCAGTAAGCTATGAGCCGGCAGATAATATTCATCATTGCAGTGCAATTGCCACAAGGTCCTTAGTACAGAAGAAGGCAGACCCTGGTGCTTTCACTATTCCTTGCACGGTTGGATCTATGAATTTTGCTAAGGTATTGTGCGATCTGGGTGCTAGCATCAATTTGATGCCACTATCCGTCTACAAGAAGTTGGGGTTAGGCGATTCGACACCAACCAATATGAGGCTCGTGATGGCTGATAGGTCGGTAAAACGACCTGTGGGTATCTTGAATGATGTGTTGGTGAAGGTGTCTACCTTTATTTTTCCTGCAGACTTTGTGATTTTGGATTGCGAGGTGGATTCTGAAGTTCCCATAATCTTGGGACGTCCTTTCCTTGCAACAGGAAGTGTGCTTATTGACATGAGAGATAATGAGCTTTTATTTCGAATGAATGACGAAGTGATTCGTTTTGATTTGTGCAAAGCGATGAAGCAGCCAAGAGATATGGATGTGTTCTCTGTAGCTGATGTTCATTATGAAGGTAAGAAAGCATTATCTGTAGAGAAACAGCCTACTGTTGAGCCATTGTCTGCTGCGCTGCTGAATGTTGAGCATGAGGATGCTAAAGAATATGAAGAACTTATGGGTGCTCTAACAGAAATAGAGTCCTATTCCCATACTCCTAAGCAACCGGACCGTGATCTTAAGAATCAACCGTCACCAACAGCGAAGACTTCCCTTGAAGAGCCACCAATGCTAGAATCGAAAGAGCTCCCCAATTATCTAAGGTATGTGTTCTTGGAAATTATAAATATACTTCCGGTGAGTGCAGATGATTTAAGTAAACAGCACGTAGAGGCTCTCATCTCTGCTCTGAAGAGATACATGAGAGCTATGGGTTGGACTATTGATGATATAATTGGTGACCCTCCGGGGAGACGTATGAGTCTTCTCGAAGAAGATTGCATGCCTACAAGTAAGCCTCATTGTCGTCTAAATCCATTCAGAAAACGACCAACCATCTATCTCGACGAAGTCTAAGTACTCGAGGTAACTATGTCGAGCCACGACAATAAATAAGGCGCTAGATGGGAGGCAAACCATTATTTATCGTTTATCATTTTTCATTTTTCATTTCGTTCTAGTATGTGTTTTGCTTTTGATAATGAAAAATCCAAAAATAAGAGTCGTGCCACGACCAAAACTAAGGCGCTTGGTGGGAGGCAACCCATCGTACTAATCGTTTTCATTTGTTTGAGTGAATATAGGTGCAAGAAGTAGTCAACGAGGAGATTGATTTCAATTGACGATTTGGACGCATTGTATGGTAAAGTTGGTAAGTTAGGAAGGGTGATGCATAAGGCTATGGATTGAGCCTTTCTCACGCCAAAATAGGCTTCGAGGAAGGCTAGGCCTTGGTAAAACTAGGCCAAGAACGATGCACAACCTATCCTATAGCCTAAGGTCTCGGAATCTAGTGTGCTATACACTATGCGCCACCTATTCCTAGGTATGCTTTTGACTATGCGCCGCCTATGCTATGGCATTTGGTCTCAGTATCTCATATGCCATAGACTATGCGGCGCATATGTCCCATTATGCTATAGACAATGCACCTCATAGTGTATGGCATTCTTAAATAAATGCATGGCATATGCTATGGCATTCTACTCAACTAGGCAAAGCATTAGGCACCACCTATGGTCACTTTTGGTCTCCAAATCCGATTTTAATGGGCCAAAACTCAACCCAACCTTTTCTTATAAATATGAGACTTAGTCTTGAACCAAAAACACATTGGAAACCTAGCTTATGCACCACCTATAGTCTCCAAAACCTATCAAAAAGTTTCCTTTTGCTCTTTTTCATCACAAGAATATCATCCAAAGGCTTCAACCAAGTAAGTACTATTTTGTTCTTCATTTATATTTTGTAAGTACTAATTTACTACACCTATTATGAATTGCTAAATCTTGAAAAAGTATTGGTGATGTGAACGTGTTTGAATTGTTGATACAAAACCAAGTGAGTGAACATGTACGTTAGGATGCTCTTAACTTATGTCCGACTTGAATTTGATTTTGATGCATTGTTATACTACTTGCAGAATTGCTATAGTAATGAACATTGCATAATCTTGTCACTTGAATACTTACATGTTAGAATATCCCGTTCATCGGAATAAGACTTATAACTGCCTACCGACATAGGAGGTTGAGTTTATTGATAGAAACGATACCATGATGTAATCCCTATGTAGTAGTCTTGTTATACCTAACATGAAAGTATTGCAAAGGTTGCAAGAAGTGATATATCTCTGATTTTCTCATTGGAATATAGCTCCTAAAACGCATGTCGATGAAGTCTGAGTAATCGACCACTTTCACTTCACTGATTTGTGTCAACAAAACTAAGTGTGGGGTGGTACCCCTACTGCTTGTGCATAGATTGTATCCATTGATATTGTGCTACCACTAACACTATTTCAAGTCTCAGGTACAATGGAACCCAAATCAAGACAAGGCAAAGAAAAGGCTACCACTTCCCAAAAGAGCAAGAAAAGAGGCCGCAAGGAGCAAGGAGAACCCTCCTCGCTGCAAATTCCTCGACTCACGCTTGGAATTAAGTGGGATACTTATGAGGAACTTCTAAGGATGACGACTCTGATGATGATTCTAATGCAAGGGGTATGACCCCAAACACAGAGGATGAGTCCGACTAACCAGGTTCTTCTTATTTATTTTCCACTGAGGACAGTGTACCGACTAAGTGTGGGGTGGTGGTATTGCATGCTATACTTCTCTACTCGCATCTATGTTTGTTTTCTTTTGTTTTATTTTTGTTTCATTTTTTAGTTAAGATTTTTTTTGTAGTTAATATTTTTTTTAACTTAGCTTCGCATGAGATTATTCTAATAGGCAGCATGAGATTATAACAAGAGTATGTTCTACAATTATGACTATTGAGATGTTTAGGCTCCAGTTGTGACTCATTATGTGATATTGTGTGGTTCAATTCCTTTACTTTTGGGTCGAGAGTCTATATTACTTCCAATCAAGTCGACCATGTGCCTTGTGTGTGTGAGATAATAGTATATTCTATGTATGTGGCTGATGCTAAAACTTGCCTGGTATGTATGCAAAGCGAAAATAAGGAGTGTAAGTTTAGGATATGATTTAGGCATTTCTTTGGCAACCTATACATGTTTACCTTCAGTTTTACCTACCCATGGACATCATCCTAGTTAACCCTTTTGAGCCTTTAGCCTATTTCTTTGACAACCTTGTATGTAAGCCTAATCCATTTCTTTCAAGACCGTAATTTGATCCCAAAATCCCTAAGTGCTTTAAAGTGAAAAAGTCATGTGACAACATAAAAGGAAATTGGGTGAGTATAATGCTATAAAATGGAATGGTTCTTGAATGTGTTATGAAAAAGAAAAAGAAAAAATGCTATCATAAGAGGTATGTTGTGAAAAGAAAAAGGAAAAGAAAGCTGAAAAGTGAGTTGTGCTTAAAATTGAAAAAAGAGGAGAACAAGGGTGGTAGAAAAAAGAAAGAAGAAAGGTTGAAAGAAAAAAGTGTCAATGATACAAAGTGATGTATTAAAGCGCTTAGGAACCTAGTCACTACTCTTGGCCAAAATAGTCCTACCCGTCCCTTAGCCTACATTACAACTATCAAAAGACCTACTTGATCCTAATCTTAACATTCCAACATTTAGTAGAGTATTACATTAAGGGCAAGCCTATGGTCATCAGTCGCTACATATGAATTCTTTGTGAGAGTGAGATCAAGGACATTTTGATACCCATGTTTGAAAAATATGCTATATTTGTGAGTGATTATGGGTACTATATGGTGAGACACACATGGTTGATGAGTTTTGGATAGTTGTATATGATTCTATGCACTTTAACGTTTGCATGCGAGTTGATCACCATCACGAGTCTATACTTGAGGTTAAACTGTTTCTACTTATAATCAGAAAGCTACTCTTTGTTGATAATTGTTGTGCTTGTCTTGAAGAATGTTTTGTGTTGTTGCTGTAAAAACCCTAAGTTGATGTTTAGAAGGACATGATATGTTGTTCGAGGACGAACAAAGCTCAAAGTGTGGGGTGTTGATGATAGGCGGATTTACACGCCTATATCAATATATTTTGCCCATATTTTAGCCTAGTTTTGAGAACAAATTATACATTTCATACACTTTTAGTCCTTTTTCCTGTAAGAGAGCTAACGAACATGATTAGTAAAGTTTCAGGTATAAATGATGCAAAAATCAGCATTTTATGGCTTACTTGACGCAAAAGAAAGCTCACAAAGGAAGGGAAGAAAGTTTACACGCCTAAGGACCAAAACTGCTGCATGGAAAATCTGTCCCGGGCTAAAATAGCAATTCTGAAGACTTTGGGGACTTACAGACACAAAGCTGGATTTTGACAATGATACATTAACCTAGTACAATTAGGTTATGTATTTCATTATTTTATGTGGATTATGATAATGTTACCTTAACCTAGTACATTTGGGTTAAGAATTTCATTAGTCTAGTAGGATTTGGTTATTTATTTCATTAGCTTAGTAGGAGTAGGATATGGGTATTATAAATACCCTATCATGCTAGAGATTTTAGAGCATCTTCTTATAACTTCTAATCTTCTTAACTTCTCGTCTTACAATTCTTCTAATCTTTCCATTAATTTTATTTTTCTTCTTCTACTCTTCTATTCTTAAATTCCACAACAAGAGAATCGTTACTTGCTAAGGAATCACGCCTCACGCCTATCACTTGATCTACACGCCATTACTCAATATCGTGATATAATAACAATGTCAATCGTGATTTCCTTTGCATTCATGGGTAACTAAACTTCTCTGTTGGGGTTATGGATGCCGTATGAGATACTATCTATTGCTGTGAGTTTGTGAGTTCGAGGCACGTATATTGCTTATATCATTATTCTCTTCATCTTAATCTACATTCTTTGTGGTTGCAAACGCAAGAATACGCCAGTCTAACATTTAACTTGTTCGAGAGAAAAGTTATTTGTCTGGAAAAGAGATAATGTCAAGGTAGTAGGACACCCTTTCCTATTAAAAAGCTAGTGCCGTAACTGGACTAACCTCTTGGAGAATTTGTACCGTTAGATACGCTTTAAGCTCGAGAGAGTTAAAGTGAAATAGTCCTTGTTTAGGTCGAGAGACGCTTGGATTTACCATCGACTACAATTCTCTATAAGCAATTGCATGACAGAATTCTACACACTCATAGCCAATAGAGACGTATACCTCAGAAGGTGGACATAACCCCAACGCTTCAATTCTCATTGTTTACAACCAACGTAATAATCTCTCTCTTTTTACTTTATTATTTTCAGCTTTTGTTTACATTACTTGCAAAACAAAAATCCCCCCTTCTTACAAGACTTGCACCAAAAGTTTAGTAATTTTACTTACTTGTTGGCCAAGCTATTCCCTGTGGGATCGACACCCAACCCAGGTTGGGTTCAATATTTGCTAACGACCGCTTTACACTCAAACGAGAGCTGTAGATTGAGCGTTATCACATACTCAGGGATCACCCGTTAGTATATTTATATGTATAGGACTGATCAAGGGGTCACCCGCTAGATTAGGACTGACTCCACAACAGTTGTGTTTATCAGTGGTGCGGTACTGACTCCATTCTAACTAGGGTTATTGGTTGGAACCCAGTTAGCTTAGTATGGGGCATGTCGGTTAGATGATTACTTCCCACAGTCTCAGTTTTCAGTCTCAGTTTCAGTAATAGAACTCAGATAGTTTTACAGATTTCAGGACTGTCAGATATAGTTACTTAGATACATTATGAAACTCAGATAGTTCCATCAGATTCAGTACTGTCAGATACAGTCACTCATATTATCGGTTATTTAAGTTATCAAAATTCATGTTATCAGTATTCAGCTTCAGGTTTGTCAGATACAGTCAACCAGACTAGTTCTTCATAATTAGAATTATCAGACATAATTATTCATGTATCAGTAACATAGTATCAGTCCCTCAATTATTAAGTATCTCAGTATTCGTCAACTCAGATATCAGTAAATCTATATTATTAGTAAACTCAGTAGTCAGAACTAAATATTTAGTCCTCTCACGATATCAGATTCACTTACGTATGCATGCATTTATTCTCACGTTCATGTTAGTCAGTCAGTTAGTATTGTTCATGCATATAAAACCCCTTGCATTCAGCCTACCTCACTTGCATACTAATATATTTAAAGTACTGATGCTTTTGCGCTATGGTGTCTTATACCATAGGTTTAGAAGCACAAGCGCCAGAGCATTAGTAGCATCTCAGTTCAGCAGTCAGAGTCAGCTGTGAGTCCTCATCCTTTGAGGACATGATGATTACATTATTATTTTAGTTTTCAGTTTATTTCAATAGTTCAGAGTTAGTTGGGGACATGTCCCATCAACTCCACAGTTTTCAGATAGTTTAGAGGCTTTCAAACTACAACATATTTCAGACAGTTTATCTCAATTTTGGGTATTGTCATACCCCAATACAGATATTGTATTATAGTCAGTATTTGTTCAGTTTTGAACCTTATGGCCTTATAGCTTATATTCCACATATTTTTAATGTATTATTTAGTTCTCAGTTACAAATATCAGTCATGGGTTTTCTTGTGGTCCTTCAGGGTCATGAGGACCGTGTAGCATTTTGGGTACAAGATTCGGGGCCTTACAAACTTGGTATCAGAGTCTAAGGTTCAACACTATCCTAGGAAGTCTGAAAGCCGCATCTAGTAGAGTCTTATACATAGGTGTGTTGTGCACCACACTTATGTGCAGGAGGCTATCAGATATTTTAGGAACAGTTTCCATTTTTTCAATATTCATGTCTTACCAGTGAGTATAGGCTAAAAGTTAAACTCTCAGTCTAATCTGTTTCTCTTTTTCTTCTACAGAACATGCCTCCTAAAAGAAGAAACGGGAATCAGTCATCCCTTCAGCCCGAAGAACCTTTGGGCGAACATATTTCTCATGTAGAGTTTAGGTCTACATTCACTACTCTTGATCAGTCAGTTGCTGCTCAGAATGAACGACCAGTTGTCATTTCGACCAACCCAGAGGCCAATTCAGCTGCAGCCAGGATTTGGAACTTAACCCGAATGAACCCTCTATCCTTTCTTGGGTCTAAGTAAGATGAGGACCCTCAAAAATTCCTAGATCAGGTGTAGAAGGTGACTGATATCATGTGGGTGACTAATGCTGAGAGTGCTGAGCTAGCTGCATATCAGTTGTAGGATGTGGCTCATACTTGGTTTAGTCTGTAGAAGTCAGAAAGGAGAGATGATGTAGGGCCTACAGAATAAGATAAATTTGTAACTGAATTCTTATAGAGGTTCTTTCCCCTAGATCTTAGATAAGCTAAAGTGTTAGAATTCATCAACCTCAGGCAGGACAACATGGTGGTGAAAGAGTATTCTCTTAAGTTTACTCAATTATCCAGATATGCCCCTCATGTGGTTGCAGATAGTAGGGCCAAGATGAGTAAGTTTGTGTTAGGGGTGAATGATAGCATGGTAAATAAGTGCAAATCTGCCATGATGAATAGTGACATAACTTTAGCCAGACTTATGACCCATGCTCAGTAGATAGAAACGCAAAAGATTAAGGTAAAGAAAAAGCAGAATAAGGGGGCAAGGACAGGTAGTTTCAGCTTTTATTAGCCTAAGTCAGATGGTGGTAGCCGTTCTCAATATAGTCATAAGTTTTCAGCCCCAGCCACATCTTTATCTAGTGCACCAATACCTAAGTTCAGGAATGACAGTCGTGATGGGTGGATAGGCTTTGAGGCCCAGGGTAGTGAGAACAGGAGTCTTACCTAGTCGCTTTGCGAAGAGTGTGGTAAGAATCACCTAGGTGTATGTAGAGGAGATAGTGAGATCTGTTATGGATGTGGTAGGCCAGGCCTGTCTGCGGTAATATAGAGTAAGGGCTCAGAAGGGAAAAGATTTGTGCCAGCAGGGCGTCACTTCCAGTACCACTAGTGATCAGCGTCAGAACAGGTTTTATACTCTTCAGACTCGCCATGATCAAGGAAATTCCCCCAACATAGATTCGGGTACGTTATAGGTCCTTCATACTCATGATATGCATTGTTAGAAATCTTGCTCTCATTTTGTCTTAGTTAGTAAAACTAGTAATTTTGTTTAGCAGTCAGATAGTCAAATTCCTATAGTTTGTTTTCCACCTTTCCATTTAGTCATACTATCCTATGTTTCGTGAATTAGACCAGTTCAAGGTAATACATCCTGGTGACTGGGAATTTAGCTCAATTTTGGTGTCATGTCTTAGTTTTGAACCCCAGGTATTCAGTCATGAATCAGTCGGTTGATACTCTGTGCATCGCCCCAGTATCTCAGTAAGGTGAGCGTTCTTAGAGGGACGTAGTGTCCTAAGAGGGAGATACCCCACTGTTCCTCAATGTTCTCATGTATTAAATTTAGTTTCTCTTCGCATAATGAATCTAGTTTGGAGTAGTGGGTACCGATAGGTTGACCCCCAGACTCCGATCTCAGCAGTAAGCCACATATTCAAGGTATTCAGTTCAGATCACGATGTTCAGCTCATGTATCACGTTCCATACCCAGTTACGCTCTTATGTTTCCGCTCATGCATATTTAGTAATTAAGCTCAGACTTAGCCCAAGGTAGTATCTGTTCTTAAGCTTATCCAGTTTCATGTTCAGATTTCAGTTACAAATATGGTATTCAGTTCCATGCTCAGTTTTCATTTCAAACTTGGTATCTTTACCTTTACATGTTCAGTCGCATGTTCATGAGTTAGTTCAGTAAAGTATTCACGCATCAGATATGCATGATCAGCTTATCAATACTCTCAGTCATGCAGTCATACGTCAGCTCAGTCATAAAAACATGCATCAGATATGCATGCTCAGTATGAATCTCAGTAATATCAATCAGATAGTCATGTTTTAGTTGTTCATGTTCAGTATGTACTCCATCTTATCATTTCTCCCATCTCAATCAGTCCCATTCGAGGATGAATTCTCCCAAGGGGAATATATTATAATACCCCGTACTTCTACCAGCTTAAATCCATACCAAGAATGTCAAAGACTTGTTTTAAAGATGAATCCACTTTTATAAATGTGGTACTTTCAATATTTTCACTTTTTTTAAGTGGTAAATTTAGTAAGATTTCTATCGATACCAAATTCGCCCAAATCCGACACCCGGGCGAAGAGTTAGAGCCTTTTTAGTGAGATAGTGTATCACCAAAGTCATCAGCGCATCGCAAAGCCAACTTAAATGGCAATTGTCAATTTCTAGTGTTTTTTCGCGATAGTGGTGCATCGCGCCAAACTTCTAGTTCTCAAACAAGGTGGCAACACGATAGCTTCGCGTCGCACCACCATGCAGATTCCTAATTGTCCAATTCCAGTGACTTGGTACGATAGGGGCACGTCACGCCAGGGATGGAAATTGGGAAAATTTTCACAAGAATTAAAATATGTGTCCTAGGGTTAAAAGGGTCAATTTTCCTTCCCTATATAAGCTCAAAACATGGATTTGAGCCTCCATTACACCAAAATATACTCTATTCTCTCAAAATCCTCTCAAGAACACATTAGGGTTTTTCATAGAAGATTCAAGTTCAAGAATTTCCTCCGTCAATCTTCGTGTATTTATGAACCAAGGTATGGATAGTGTTCATTCATGGACTTCTTTCGTCCATGAAGCCCAAGAATCTCTTTTTTGAGTTCAAGTTTATGGATTCCTTTATGAATTTTATGTTGGATTTGTTTTGTTTATGCTGAGAATGATCAATTGAATTCAATTCCATGTTGGGTGATCAATGTTATGTGAAGTTAATTTGTATAGATGTATATTCATGTGAACCTATGATTAAACCCTAGGATGATGAAATTAGATGTTGAATCATGATATTTAATTATTGTATAATGTTGTCTACATATATTATGCCTACCATGTGTTTGATTAAGTGCCTATATGAAGGAAAAGTGCTCAACTAGCATGATATTAAGAAATCCCCATTTATGTACAAGTTTATGCATATCACATGTTTGATGAAGTGCTTCAATATATGAATTATGAATTGTGTTATTGGTCATGTGTTCAAGTAAGCCATGCCATGTCAGTTTCTTTCCACCGAGTCCTGGGGGTACTTGTACCCGGCAATTTAGCTGTGTGCCTAGAGCCATGCCAGGTTTTCACGATAATCTCAGTCAAGCCATGATCAGTAGAATTTAGCCTGTCTCATGACTCAGGAAATCTCAGTAAATTCAGTATCCATCACATCAGTCCTACTCAGTAATCTCAGTAATCTTAGTAACTTCAGTACTCTCAGTCCGTCCTCAGAACTCAGTACATTCCATCAGTCAACGAAACTTAGTAAACTTAGTTTTGCTCAACTAAATAATACCATTAGTATTATTAGCTCAGTTCAGATAATCACTTCAGTTCAGTTAATCAGTTTAATGTATTTCAGATGGGAGTAGGATTCAACACCATTCGAGCCTAGGGATGGGGACTCACCCGCTAGATAGGACTGAGATGCCTAGAAGAAATCCCTAAGTTCCAGAACTACGTAGCCAGCGTAGGTATGAGATGTCACCCGTTAGATAGGACTGACATACTCAAGTATATTTAAATATATAGGACTGATCCTAGGGGTCACTCACTAGATTAGGAATGACTCCACAACAGTTATCTTTATCAATGGTGTGGTACTGACACCCTTCCAACTAGGGTTACAGGTTGGACCCCTGTTAGCTTAGTATATGGAATGTCGGTTAGATGATTACTTCCCACAGTCTCAGTTTTCAGTCTCAGTCTCAGTAAAAGAACTCAAATAGTTCTACAGATTTCAGTACTGTCAAATACAGTCACTCAGATACAGTACAGAACTCTGCTAGTTCTATTAGATTTAGGACTGTTAGATACAGTCACTCATGTTATCGGTTATATAAGTTATCAGAACTCATCTTATCAGTATTCAACTTTAGGACTGTCAGATACAGTCAACCAGTAAAATAGTATTAGTCCCTCAATTATTTAGTATCTCAGTATTCGTCAACTAAGATATCATTAAATCCATGTTATTAGTAAACTCAGAAGTCAAAACTCAATATTTAGTCCTATCATGATGTCAGATACAGTTACGTATGCATGCATGTATTCTCACATTCATGTTTGTCAGTCAGTTAGTATTTTTCATACATATGAAACCACTTGCATTCAGCCTACCTCACTTGCATAACAGTACATTCAAAGTACTGACGCATTTGCGCTATGGTGTCTCATACCATAGGTTTAGAAGCACGAGCGCCAGAGCATCAGTAGCATCCCGGTTCAGCGGTCAGAGTCAGCTGTGAGTCCTCATCCTTCGAGGACATGATGATTACATTATTATTTCAATTTTCAGTTTATTTCAATAGTTCGGAGTTAGTTGGGGACATGTCCCATCAACTCCACAGTTTTCAGATAACTTAGAGGCTTTCAGACTACAACATGTTTAGATAATTTATCTCAGTTTTGGGTATTGTCATACCCCATTACAGACATTGTATTATAGTCAGTATTAGTTTAGTTTTGAACCTTATGGCCTTACAACTTATATTTCGCATATTTACAATATATTATTTAGTGCTTAGTTACAGATATCGGTCATGGGTTAACTTGTATTCCTTTGGGGTCATGAGCACCGTGTAGCATTCTGGGTACCAAATTTGGGTGGTTACAATAAAAGAATATTGAGGTAAATCTTTGGTATATGTCATAGTTAGTTTAGAATTCTGTGTATGTCATCTTAATCATAGTGCAAGAAAGTTGTTGTTGATAGAGGTTTAAAGAATATGAGAAGTATGCCTTTATGGGTGTTTGCCTTGAAGTTCATATGTGGTTATAATGATAGGCTTGAATGTCATGTTAGGATGTAAGTGGAGGAATGCAATGTGCGCTAGTGGATCTATAGTAAGAGTTCAGAGTTTTGTCATTGAAGCGGTAAGGCATTTTATGCTTAGGGTGTGAGATTTAAAAAAGACATAGAAGATTGAATCATGTGGTTTAGACTAGTATTATGGTGTAGTTTGTTGTATCTTGTGATTTCAAGTTAGGCTTGATCATGGTGGGAGAATTTAGTTCAGTTTAGACTTTAGTAGATGGATTTATCAATGCCCATGTGAAAATTTTAAGTTGAATCAAATGAGTATGGTATTTAAGGGAAATAATATAGTTGAGGGACTATTTGAGAAGTATTGGTAAGCTTGAAAGTAAGAAGTTGCATTGCCTAAGGCCTAGTAATTCTATCCTAGATTATGATTTATATGTCTATGTTCCATGTTATAAAGTTGTTTCAATGTTGTAATTCCTTAGTCAGATGTCTTGTTCAGATCATGCCCAAAATTCTTTGCTCCATAATACTATTAGAATTTCTTATAAGAGTGTTGGGGAAATACTCTATTTGAGTATGGGCAATCTGTATGGTCTAGTTCATAGAGCCCGAGATCCAGTTTAGAAATCAAGAAGATAGCTCCATAGTTTCCAACCTTCTATTTAGTCTTACTACCCAAAGTTTCACGAATAAGGCCATTCCCTGAGGTAAAATGTTCACATTCATATAAATTAAGAATTCAGCTCAGTTCATGCATTATGCATCAGTTTTAGATTTAGATATTAAGTCATGATTCAGTTCATGAGTGCCCCATGCATCATCTCAGTCTTTTCTTTGTATTTTAGACAAGTCAGTATCATTCGGGGGATGAGCTATCCCAAGGGGAAGATGTTGTGATACCTCAAGTTTTTATGTCCTGAACCTCTCAACTTTTCTTCATGAAACCAGATCCATCCTGAGGTAAGGGATACTCGTAAGCTGACTCTCTCATTTCTATATCAGCCTTATGACCATTCTTATGTAATGCATGTATTCAAGAAATCAGTTCAGTCATGAAATTCAATTCATGTATCATGTTTGAGACTTAGTTAGGCAATAATGTTCCAAGTCATGTATATTCATTATATGATCTCAGTTACCTTAGTACAGTACTCTCAGTCCAACCAGTCTTATTCGAGGAAGAATGTTCCCAAGAGGGATATTGTAATACCCCGTACGTTCTTAGTTCAGTTCAGCTCATAATGCTTGCATAAGAGACTTAGAACCTGAAAATTTAGATAAGTGCTGAAAACTTAGCCTTATTTTGACTTCTTAACTTTGATGATTTTTAAGTTGAACTTTCAGACTCCGAGATGATGGTTTTTGAGCTGATTCATGTTCAGGGGTATAAGAAGCACATCTCAGGGAATTTTTGGAATTTTTGGATGAGGTTTGGGTTGTGTTTAGATTTTGATTCCAGCAAATCAATGGGATTCCATCATGTCGCATCGGGTATAGTAGTGAGTATGTCATCGCGTCATGCCAAGATCCCAAATGACATTCCAGTTGTGACTATAATCTCTTGAGAGGCAATTAGGTTATTTACCATCACCCCAAGTCGTAAAAAAATAAGAGTGAACGCCGGTTTAAGCATTATACTCCTATTCTCCATTAATTTTCTTTCCAAGAAACCCTAACCTAATTAGAAGAACTCCAAAACTCCTTCACATCCTCTATAAGATACTTAAGAATTTAAGGCTCTTAATTAAATAACTTCAAGAAAGAGCCTTCAAGAACATCTCAAAGAGTTCAAAGTTAAGCTTCTACATCAAATTAAGCCTAATAAGATATGTGGGGTTATGAAAAAGGGTATCCTTTCATCCTTGTGCCCAAATTGCATGATTTTAAGATTTTATTTAATTTTTTTGAAGTAGGGTTTATACCCAAGTTTATATATTCTTGAAGTATGTGATTATTATGAGATTTAAAGCTTTAAGTATATCAAGAAGTGCTTATGTTTATGTTTTTAACTTACATGATTTATACTATGAATGAGATTACACTATCTCGACTTGATATTATTGAAGTACTTAAAGATTGTTATTGAGCATGGAGTTTTATTATGAATTGACATGAGTTTAAAGCATGGGTTTTAAGCCCTAAGTTTGAGTATTGAGATTTCAAGAAGATTATGCTTTTAAGTATTCTTTGATAAGTCTATTTCAATATTTAAATCAAGAATTGATATTTTGATCCTCAGCTACGAGATGGAATCCACATTCATTCACTTTGATTATAGTTTAAAGCAAAGAGAAGCGTAACTGGTTTTAATTATAAACCCTTATGCTATTTTAAAGTGGATTTCCTAAAGAGCGAGCATATAAGTAATATGGGAGTAGTATTTAACACCGAGTTGGGTTTGAGGACAAGGTCACATTCCCTATAACTACGTGCCACCGTATGTTTAAGTCTCAATATGGGTTAAGTATAGTGATCACTCTAGTTTGGTTCTATTTCGATGGCAAGGGTCGAACAACTCTACCAACGTGGGTGTGAGACGTTGGACTCCATGATAGCTCATATGGTTAATGTTGGTTAGAAGAACCTCCAAAAGAAAAAGTAAAGTAAAGCTTTTAGAAACTAAGTTTATTTAGTATGCTTTATTATTTATGTTTTTATGATTTTTTAGCTTTCAGTTTTATTCAAGCTCAAGGTGAGTAACTTGCACTTAACATGCATTATTTGACAGTCTATGAATATATTAAGTTATTTTTTTACTTATGCATTCACCTCCAAATACTCAGTACATTCCATAAGTACTGATCCACATATATACCAATGTGCTACATTGTCTTATAATGTAGGTGCAAGTATTAGCACGCACATAATAATCAAATAGTTTGCAGCTTCCAGTTAGCAGGTGATGAGTCTTTTTAATTTAAGGGGTCGAGTCAACCATATTTCGAGTAGAATATTATTTTCTTTATTCAGTCGTATTAATTCGGGATAGCTGGGGGTCATGTCCCGGCTACGTAATGTCAATACTAGAAGAGGCTTCATAGACAACAGAGTTGATATATTTGATTTCAGTTTTATTTTGTATAACCAGAGTTGTAATCATTTTAATATTTTTGTTTTGAAGTTGTTCAGCCAAAGACTTTTTTTTCGCTTGTTTCTTCAAGATTAATGTATCTTATTCAGTTGCTCTCGAGTTATGCCAGTACAAGGGTTAGCTTTGGATCACTTATGGTCTTAAGTATCGTGTGACGTCCATGGGATAGTCTCGAGGTGTTACAATGTGGTGTTGATATAAATTATATGAAGACATGGCGTGCAAAGAAGCATGCCATAGCGATGCTTAGGGGTAGTCCGATTGATGGTTATAGACAGATGTCGAGATAAATTTATATGTTGAACAATGTGTATCCTAATTCACATATTGCAATGCATAAGTCGTGGGATAATCAGTTCATGTGTCTTTTTATAGTGTTTCATCAAATAATAAAGGGTTTTGAGTTTTGCAAACCCGTTGTAGCTGTTGATGGTGCGCATTTAAGTGGACCATATCAAGGGACTTTTCTCTCAGCAAGTACACTGGATGGTGCAGGTATGTAGATTTATTTTTTATTTTTTATTTTTCAGACTTTGTTTTTCATGTAAAAAACATGTTCGTGTATAACAAAATAGTTTTGACCAAATTATCATTATTTAAAAAATGTTTTTGTTTACTTTTATTAATATAATTTATACGTTCTGCATGCCTACGAGGTTGTGGATACGGAGAATAACAACTCATGTTCATGTATTTTCAACCAGTTCAAAGCTACTTTTGGAGAACATGACAACATATGTGTTGTCTCTAATAGAAACAAAAGTATTATCAAAGCAGTTAGTGTTGTATATCCAACTGTCCCACAACTTGCATGCATTTGGCATCTCTGGAAAAATATTTGTGGTTACTTTCGTAAGAGAAAAGAAAGTATTAGAAATTTGTATTATTCAATGGCTAAGGCTTATAGAATAGATGATTTTGACTACTTAATGACCAAAATTGAAAAATCTAATCCAAGAGTGAAAAAATATCTACAAGAAGTTGGATATGAAAAGTGCAGTAGGTGTCATTCACCGTTAAACAGAGGTCGGATGATGACTTCAAATATTGCTGAGTGTATTAATGGGTGTATGGTGGAGGACCGGGAATCGCCAATACATGGATTCTTGGAAGAGATGCAAATGTTATTTGGATCTTGAAATTGTAAAAACAGTGAGATAGCTTCTTTTACAAGTACAACTTTGGATCGTAGATTTGATGAAATTTTAACTCTCTATGGTGTGAAAGCTTTGAAGATGATGGTATGTATCAATTTTGTAAAATTTTTACTATGCATTTTTATGTATTATTTTATTGACTGTAAAACATTATTTTTTTAAAAACAATTCAGAGAAAGTTGTATGTTTAAATTTTTTTTATCTGTTCAGGTGAAGGTGTCCTCACCCTATATATACTCAGTTTATGAATCTGGAAAAAGATGCAATGTCGACCTTGACAGTGGCTCATGCAACTGTGGGAGGTTTCAAATATATAAAATTTCCATCTTGAAGTCTAAACATGTAAAAAATTTTGGTCCATACTGTTCTGAATACTACAAGCCAATCACTTTGGTGAAGACTTATGAAGTTTCAATCATTCCAAATCCAGATAAGAAAGAATGGAGTGTTCCTAATAGTGTAGATGAGGAAGAAGTGCTGCCCCCGGTACATAAAAAACTTCCAGAAAGACCGAAAAAAGGGAGGAAGAAAAAATCTAGCGAAACACTTTCACCAAGCACAAATCATTGCGGATGATGCAAACATGAAGGGCACAATAGGCGTTCCTACAATTTTTTCCCAAAGAAGAACTAAGTTTTAGTTTCCATAAACTCTTGAATATTAATCACTCGATTACCTTTATCATATTTTTAGTAATGACTTCATTGAACTGTTTTAATTTACTATTTTAACATTGAATTAAATAAAAGTTTTCTTTAGTTTACTATTTATGTTTGATGTATTTTTTTATTATTTGTGTTGTATATGTGTTTGTTGGGATAATTAGTTATTTTTTTATGCTTGTACATTCATTATTTATTCATTAATGAATGTAATTATTTTTTGATAAATATAACTTATCAACGACAAACAAATTACTTGTGAACAAAGCTTATAAGACTCTATATTTGTAAAAAGTTAATCAAATGTATATGTAAATGTTTACATATATACTGAATATATTTGTAGTTATTAGAGATGACAAAAAATTCTATATATATGAGTACAAATACACGGATACAAAATTTAAGAATTTAATATGAATCACAAAACTGTATGAAAAAAAAAAATTACACAAAAACTTCTTTGTCAACTTGTTATGTATGACTGAATCAAGTTATGTCATAATAATGGATGTGTTTTGTGGATACAAATACTATGTATATGAAGACATATTCACGCATTAAAAAGTATATGCAGTTTAGATGTTTTTCTATATTGTTGAAAACTATTCATTTGCTTATGTATGTAAAGTTGTAATCCTATGTATATGTAGACCTATACACGCATAGTAATAAACCTATAATAGATATAAGAGATATAGTAATACTATGTATATATTGACATATACATGCATTAATAAATAAATAAATAAATCATATACATAAATGCTATGTATATTACACATATATTAATGAATGTTCTTTGAATAAAGAAATACTATGTCTATGACGACATATACACACATTCAAAAAATTTGCAGTGTTGAAATTTTTCTATGCTGTTGAAAACTATTCATTTGGTTATCATTATCAACGTGAAAAACTATGTATATGTAGACCTATACGCGCAAATCAAAAAATGATAATGTATTTTTGGGAGACAGTAATACCATGTATATGTAGACTAGTTAACACATACAAGAAAATCGATAAACCATGTACAAAACACAATAATGATGCAGAAATATTTTTACCACTAATTCATAAACATAGGTTAAGTAGTGTTATAACAAATTTGTAAAAACAAAACATCTAAACTATTTTAAAATGCAACATTCCTAACAAATTTATATAAGTAAAATCTGTAAACAATAATCATCTTTCAACCTACTCAATGCTAACTATTGCCCTTTCATCAAGAAGTGGGTAAGTTTTTGGCCTTGGTCTTAGAGGGTCTTCATTCTCACTAACATAACCTCTCTTTGATTTCCGAATACCGTTATTACAAAGGAGTGACACATATCGCATACGATGGTATCCGCTTCAAAACCAACTGAAGGGACGGCCATTCCATCACTCAGGTATTCTGCATACCCAGCAACAAACACTCGACAAACCCTGCCATGCATAAAAATAGACACGTTATTTTGTATAATACATCGTAAATAATAGTTCATAAAAATATATATAAAGATTACTTACAAGCTGTCACATTCTTGTTGCAAAATATTTTTCACATACTCAACCTCAAATGGGTGTTGATTCACTAACTGTGTCCTTTGACTCATTTTATCCCTATATGCATCAAGATTTGGCCAATCTGTACGTGATGTTTCTTCAAAAAATTCATTGTCGGACAAGTAAGTTGGCAGTATCAGCGCCAACTTGTGAATCTCAGCGATGACTTCATATTTCTTAGATTGGACAGTGAGTCATAGAACGTATGCATCTATCCTTTAGAGAAATAAAAACTAATACTCAGTGAAACTTTTAATTGTAGTTGATAGGAACATACACCTCATAAACTAGGTGCCATGGTAACCCAGCTGGAATGGAAAATCCCTAGATTATGTTTGTTATTGCCTCTTAATTCTGGATGTCCATAGATAGTATGTCTCATTAAAATTTTTATATGAAAATCTATGAAGTAAGCTTAATGAAAAAAAGAGAGTATACACATCTTGTAATACACCTTTAGTATTGCCTCATCAAAATCCTTTCTACAAAAATCCATTTGGGAAAAAATTCTTATTATGAAAAAAGAGTACGATGCATATTTTACCCCTCCCCCTCCCCCTCCCAACCTCCCTAATATAAATACTATTTAATTTCTAGAAGATGATGCATTCAAATCTTATACTTTAGCTTCTCAAATGTTGAGGTTGGTAATACTTTAGTGAATATATCCATCAAATTATCAGCAAAATGAATGTTGAATATCCCATATTTCTTCTCAAGATCGTGAGTAAGAAAAACTTTAGTAAAATATATTTTGTTCTATCTTCTTTAGCCAAGATATATGTGCATCATTATTTCCGTACATTGTATTTGAAATATCTCTTTCAAGGAAAAATCATACATTTTCTAAATGAGTTGAGTCATTTATCTCAATCAAATATACCCCCGATTTGCTTCATAGATGAGTATCATTTCTGTATGATTTGAAAAGGTTACCAAATTATTTACTTTATTGAATGTCAAGATATAATTGTGTCTCCATATGTAAATAACTAGCCCCTATGATATCAAACTTTATGCGATCGGAGAAATACCCTATATATGCATAATTAATCACTTCTGACTTAGATTTATTAGAAAAAAATAATACAATTTCAAGATTTCTTGAAGATATATGCTTAATATTATTTCAATATTTTCTCCCTATGGAGGAGTTGAATCTAGCCAATAAACTTATTGCAAAATAAATATCTTATTGGGTATTACAAACAAGGTACTTCATTGCACAAATTGCAATTAGATATGAAGTTTCATCACCAAGCAAGTCTTCACTCTTTTTATAAGGTTAGAATGAATTTGTATATGTCAAGCAATCTCACATTCATAGAGATACTAAATGGATGTGATTTATTTGTGTATAATTGATGCAAAATCTTCTCAATATATGTTGATTGATGGACCAATATTTTATTTTGATAAATACTTTGAGTATATATCCAATGATACACATCGCTAGCTACCTCATTAAAAAAAAATATTGAACATTTATGTCATGACTCGAGTCTACATCTTGGATACGACAAGGCACTTGAAATAAATAATAGCCTCAAGCGGATTCTTGAAATAACATATATATGCATAATATGAAAAAGAAGAAGCGAAAGTTGTAAACTAAAAAATCACAACTATATCATGAATTTAATGAAATATGTTCATTACAAATGAACATCAATGTCTGAAAACCTCTAAAGCTGAGTAAAATAATATGTTAGGACAAGGCCCCCAGCTTCCTATAAAACAAGTCTAAATTGATAAAGAAAAATAAACATTAAGTCCCCACATGGGGAGGGCTCACCAACTATTGAAATATGAATTATTACTATCTAGCCACGAGCCTGAAAATGACTGTCGTATCTATATCAATAAAAAGATAGCATAGAAGAATATTTGGTCAGTACAGGAATGATACTGAGTAAGTAAGGTAAAAACTAAATAATTAAAATCAGATCAATATCACGATTTGAGAAAAAGACTAAAATAAAATTTTCATATATGTAGGTATCTAACTAAGAATAAAGCAATTAAAGTTCATAAATAATGATTTCTTAACACTGCATATTTGAAATTATATTATCTAAATCATATAGTGACATATTAAGCTAACTATCAAAATAAAGTTAAGTCTTTAGGTAAGAGTTTCTTACAACCAGCAAACATCACCTGATGTAGTGATGCCAGTGTTATACACCCACACTGAAAAAGGTTATTCTAACCGACCAAGGTGTAGAACTATAGCATAAGGATTCTTAAATATGTGCCTCAACGGGGATAATACCCATGTTGACAGCGTAACTATGAAACTTTAATTTTTTGAATCCTTGTTCTCTCGGTGCTAAATAATCCTCCAAGATAGTTCATATAATAATATGTTCATATCATATTTAAATTATATCCATAAATCTTGAATCTTTACTATACTCATATTTTAGAACTGTCATAAATTTTACCCTTTTATGGGTTTATTTTTTTCTTGAACAACCATAGTAAAATAATGCTTCAAAAATTATGCTTTGAAATATATGCTTCAAGCACAGTGTAAAAGTATGTCAAAAATTAAAAAAGATAAAAAGAAAACCTTGCTAAGCATAAAAGTAAGAGAATTATTCAAAAAACTCATAAATACAGATAAATACTTCAAAAAATCATGTTATTTATTAAGTAAAAAGGTGAATTTGAAAGTGAGTTTATAAAACCATAATTATGAAATTTAATCCTTGAAATTGATAGAGATTTAGATATGGTGATGGAAGAAAATGCTCATTAACGTCCTAGTACCTGAAAATAAAAGAATCTTGGAGAAAAGCCTTGAACTTGGAAACCTTAGAGCTTAAAATTAAGAAAACCCTTTTTAGATATTTCTTGAGTTTCAGGGGAATGACAAATTAGAGAGTTACTCTAAGTGTTTAGGACAATTTTGGGAATATAAAATGGGTTTGGAAAAGTTAAATAAAGAATGGAATGGCAAGATTACAACTAATTTAAAAAAAGGAGCAAAATTTTTTTCATGACCCAATTTACAAGTCATAATGACACCTACTCTATCCTGCCAGTAGATACGTCGAACCATAGCCCGGAGCTAGATGCCATGGGATAACTTGGTGGGAAAATGATCTAAAATATTAAAATTTACAATTAAAGATATAAATAGAGGTAATATAGTTGTAAAGGTGTAACAGATAGATAGAAAGTCAACAACTATTCCAAGACTCAGTAATGCCGGTATAAGAGCTACTACAAATGAACTATGAGCACTAAATAATCAAATACAATCCGTCTTAAAGATGAAAGACTAGACATAGATAAATGAAAGTAAAAAGAGTAACTCCGACTCCATGAGCTCACCTAACCTCTGAAATTATCCTGCATGAACAACGAATCAGCGACGTTAACTAGAACTCGAATCTGCACCAGAATAGTGCAGAAGTGTAGTATGAGTTCCAAAATCACAGGTACTTCGTAGACATCATCGGCGGACTGAGCTAAATCAAGATATAAATATGATAAGATACAAGATAAAATAACAAAGCTAGAGTAAAAGGGGAAAACTTGAAAATAAGCTCCAATAGAGCTGTACATAAATATTTAAATACGTACGGAATGGTAACATAAAGATCATACTACTATAGTTACAAGATTGGCCTCCATAAGCTAATAAGTGCAAAAAAGTAAATAACCCAACCCAGGACACCTTAAGCCTGGAGGGTATAACCAAAGGAATTGAGTGACCAAATAATCATAGGTTACAGACTATCATTCCATATCCAAGAATCCTCCCAAACCATATCATCTCATACATAATTTTCAATGCCGTACTTGAGACAAAACTCAATAGTATCATCATGATTATTTCATTATCGAACTTGAACCGAAACTCATATTACCAAGATCATTATCAACTGATGGAATCAAACCAAAACTCATATTTATAAACCGTATCACCGAACAATATTTACAAACCATACCGATAAACTAACCCAATAAACAATGCCTATACCACATCTATTAAGCCATGCCATTAATTATGCCCATAATCCATGTCAATAAGCATAATCATAAGTCATTTCAATCATCACATCCATAAAATACAAATTGTATCTATAAGCCCTTAACCATTTCCACAAGACAAATCATACCTATGAGAAATATAATATCTATAAGCCATATCATATCTAGAGCCATATCAAATCCATGAACCACATCATATCTGTGAGCCAGTAACCATTAATAACATCTATATCTATATTGTTAAGAATGTCGATATGCCATATTATAATTCATATATGGAAGACATACCAATAATGTAACGCCCCAAAAATAGATCCCAAGACGTCAGACGGTGCTCAAGACTATGAATAGCCTTAAGCTAACCCTGTAAGCCTTCTACTAAAACTGAATCTCATAATAGGGAAGTAGAGATATATAATCAAAGCTAAAATACAAAAATCTGTCTAAGCTAAGGTAAAATTATCTGAATATAATATTTGAAATAATAGACTCAAGAGTCTAAATAATCAACACTGAAAATTTGAATCATAACTAGCAGTCTGACAAGCCTCTACTACTAATGCTAGAGAGTCACTAGGAAAAACCCCCAGCTGACTCGAACTGTCTGAAAATACAGAATTATCTATACTAATAAGCTAAAAATCTGAATAACTGGGTCCCAAAACTAAGAGGATTCACCAACTATTGGGATGTAGATGGAGATGCTCAAAATCACTCACGCTGCTGAAACTGAGCACCTAAACCTACATTATAAGACAAACGTAGCACATAGACGTATATGTGGATCAGTTCTTCTGAATTGTACTAAGTATATGGGGGTGAATGCAAAAGTAAAACAATGTCTCAACATTATCATAATTTGTAAAATAATGCTAAATGTAGATGACTCACATAATCTTGATTAACTGAAAAACTGAGAATCATGATCATGAGTAGCAAAATGTATTGTATAAATCTATTGAGTCCTAACATTTCGTCCTAAAGGCTGTGCTAGTATTTTGCCTGTAAATTATGCTATCACAGTGTAGAAAGGACTCACTTCTGTATCTGTAAAACTAAAATCTGAAATCTCATAACTAATGTCTTTCTGTAAAGAAACATCTGAATAAAACTGTAGGCCTTCACACTTAGTTTATAAAAGTTGCATTGTTATCCTTTTCTGTAGTCTTTTCTACTAGGAAATTCTTTTAAAAACTATTCTGTAAGGGGGGTTCTTCTAACCGATATACACTATGTAAGCTATCAGAGTGTCCAATTTCTAGTTCCCTAATGGGAAAACCTCATATTAAGGAGAGGTGTCATACTCTTGCCAAGGATTATAACCTAATCTAAGTGATCACATCGGTATCTGTCATCCATATAGAAATGGGAATAATATAATAATTTGAACCTATGTTGGCTCGTAGTTCTAGGATATGTGAACATACCCAACTCGGTGCTAAATACTACTCCCTTTAATCTGTATGCTTATTCTGTTGGAAATCCACTTTTAAAACTATTATAAATGGTTTACAATGAAAACCTCTTGTAAATCTATTTACTATAAACTGTAGCTAAATCTGTAAAGTGGATTCCATATCTAAGCTGAGATCAAAAGATTAAATATTTTCCCAAAATCTGAATATAAAAAGTCATGGGATGCTTAAAAGCATAATCTCCTTGAAATAATAATATTCAAATTAGGGATAATAACCCCTGTATCTATTTCATATCAAATTAACATAAATTTCATGCTAAATAATAAAAATATTGATAATTCAATTCTAAATCTTGAAATTACTGCAATACGCATGAAAATACGAAAGTAGTCATGCAATTCAACATCTAAATCACTTAAAACCTCATAATATTGCAAATAACAATATTGGGTATGAACCCTAATTTGAAACTCATGTAAATTCATGTGAAATTAACTTCAAAAACTAATTTTGGGCAAGAGGATGAAAGGATTATCCTTGTTGAAAACCTCCACATACCTTAATTGATGATTAGATGAAGAAACTTAAACTTTGAGTTCCTATTTGTGCTCTTAAAGATAGATTCTTGAAGTTCTTGAATTGGGTATCTTTAATTTTGATCTATCTTGGAAAAAGAATAGTGGAATTTGGATTTCTTGGGGATGAAGGTTTGATGTTCTAGGGTTTCTTTGAGAGAAAGTTGATGAAAAGTGAGAATAATAGGCTGAGAAGAGTTTAATACTCTATTATTCATGTTTGGGGTTTGGGAAAAGACTAAATTGCCTTTTAAAATTTTACACGGAACTGGAAAAATTCCAATTTTTCCACTCACTGAATACACCGCTATCGCGGTGACTTACTGAAAAAGGGACAATTGCCATTTTGGCCTTTGGCATGACGTGGTGAAATCGCATTACATTTCTAGAAAAAAGACGAGTGTCAGTTTGCACTCTACCATGATGCAGTGACTGTCCAATTGAGAATTTTGGAGCGTCACAGGATAATCGCGGTGAGCAACTAAAATGGGACGAACGGGAATTTGAGATTCCTCGCGACACGGGCTAATCACGGTGCTCCACTAGAAATTGGACAATTGTGAATTTGTCCTTCACCACGACGCGGTGCTTATCGCGATGCCCTACTATTTTCACTAAAATCACCATAGCTTCTCAACCGAGTATCGGATCAAGGCGAAATTGGTATCTTTGAAAAGCTAATTCAATTATCTACACATTTATAGGTTAGATCTTGAAAATTTTATAGTTATCAAGAGTTATTCATTTTTGAAGTTGACCCTTCATATTCTAGTAGTTAAACTGGGTTAGGAAAAAGTACGGAGTATTACAATATCACCCTTCTGGGAACATTCATCCTTGAATGAGACTAGTTACTGAAGATACTGAGAAACTGAGGCTATATGATGGCATGCACATCTAAAACAACTGCATGACTGAATCTAAAGAATACTGAACGACTGAAAAAATTTGTGAGTGCATTAATTTACACGAAGATAACTATATAGCTGAATCTAAGACTGGAAAAGAACTGAATTAAGAAAGATTGTTACCTTCAGTTGAATCTAAGTTCGTGGAGAAAAGGTGAGGATACTTGGTAATCATGTTTGTTTCTGCTTCCCAAGTAGCACCCTCAATGGACTGATTTTGCCACAGAACTTTTACCAAGAGAACTTCTTTGTTCCTTAGTCTACGGATTTGATGATCAAGAATCTCTACTGGAATTTCTTCATAAGAAAGGCTATTCTGAATATATGTGCTTTCTAGAGGGACTACAACAGCTGAATCATTCATGCACTTCTTTAATAAGGACACATGGAACATTGGTTGAACTAATGAAAAGTCTGAAGGTTGCTCAAGCTCATACGCTACCTTCCCAACACGATTCAAAATCCTATAGGAGCCTACTTATGTCTGCATAAGATTTCTGATGACTCTGAGCTGCTTTCAATCTCTCTCGAATCAACTAAACTTTCTCCATGGCATCAAACACTATATCCAGTCCAATCAAAGTGGCCTCACCCATTTTGAACCAATCGACTGGTGATATACATCTTCACCCATACAGATCCTCAAACGGGGACATCTAAATTCTAGAATGGTAACTATTATTATAAGCAAACTCAATCAACAACAAGTGGTAATCCCAACTGCCTTTGAAGTCAAAAACACATGCCCTTAACATATCCTCTAAGGTCTGAATGGTTCTCTCTGTCTGAACATTTATCTGCAGATAAAAAGTTGAACTGAGATGAACTTGGGTACCAAGACCCTTCTGAAAAGCTTTCCAAAATTGAGAAGTAAACTAAGTACCCCTATATGAGATGATGGACAAGGAAACTCCATGAAATCTAACCAATTCTATGATATATATCTTAGCATAATCTTCAGCTGTGTAAAAGGTATGAACCGGAAAGAAATGGGATGATTTGGTCAATCTATCTACAATAACCCAAATCGAATCATGCTGACGACGTGAATGGGGTAATCCTGTTACAAAATCCATGTTCACCTCTTCCCACTTCCAAGTGGGAATACCAAACTCCTGCAGTGTACCACCAGGTCTCTGGTGCTCTACCTTAACCTATTGGTAAGTTTTGGCTACAAATTCTGTGCTCTTCATACCACTCCACCAATAGATTTCCCATAAGTTGCGGTACATCTTGGTGGATCCTGGATGAATAGAATAACGCGCACCAAGCACTTCTGCCATAATCCATTGCCTCAAATCATCAACACTTGGCACACACAATCCACTCTGGTATCTCAACACACTATCTTCCCCTGAGGAGAAAACCTCAACCTTTTGGTCTTTAACTGTACCCTTCAGTTTGACAAAACTAGAATCCTTGTCCTGCTTCTCTTTCACTTTAGAAACTAGAGAAGATTCTGAACTACTCTAAACCCAAACATTTCCTTCATCTGAGTCAACCAACCTCACACACAATCTAGGTAACCGGTGAACTTACCAAACTAACTTTCTCTTACCATTCTCCATATAAGCAACACTGGCCATAGAAAATCTACTAAGGGTGTCTGCCACTACATTGGTCTTTCTTGGATGATACAACACACTTATATCATAATCCTTCAACAATTCTAACCATCTCCTTTGATAGAGATTTAAATCTTTCTGAGTAAACACATATTGAAAGCTTTTGTGATCCGAAAACACATCAACATATACCTCATAAAGATAGTGCCTCCAGATTTTTAATGCAAAAAAAAACTACGGTTAACTCAAGATCATAGGTAGGGTAGTTATTTTGGTGAGGCTTAAGCTTTCTAGAGGCATAGGATATAAGCTTACCTTTCTACATCAAAACATAATCCAAGCCAATTCTAGAAGTATCACAATAGACAACAAACCCATTTGTACCATCAGGTAGTGCTAAAACTGGGGCTGAAGTGAGTCGAGTCTTCAACTCTTAAAAACTCTTCTCAAAGAAATCTGACCACTGAAACTTAACTTTATTTTGAGTCAATCTAGACATAGGGGGTGCAATAGATGAAAACCCCTTAACAAAGCATCTATAATAGCCAGCTAGACCCAAGAAACTTCTAATGTCTGATGGAGAGATAGTTCTAGGCCAGTTTCTTAATGCTTCTGTGTTTCGGGGATCAACTCTAATGCCATCACTGGAAACAATATGACCAAGAAAAGATACTGACCTTAGCCAAAATTCACATTTACTGAATTTGGTGAACAACTTGTGATCTCTAAGAGTTTGTAACACAATTTTAAGATGGTCTAAATGATCATGAATATCATCTATAAAGACTATGAAAAATATGCCCAAATACTGTTTGAACACTCGGTTCATCAAGTCTATGAAGGTTTCTGGGGCATTTGTTAGTCCGAAGGACATGACTAGAAACTTAAAATAACCATAACGGGTTCTGAAAGCTGTCTTTGGAATATCACATTCCCTTACTCTAAGCTGATTATAGCCGGATCTAAGGTCTATCTTTGAGAAGTAACTTGCACCTTGGAGTTGGTTGAATAAGTCATCAATCTTAGGAAAAGGATATTTGTTTTTGACTGTGACTTTATTGATCTGACGATAGTCAATGCACATTTGCAAAGAACCATCTTTCTTTTGAACGAATAGGATGAGAGAACCCCATGGAGAGACACTAGGCCTTATGAAACCTTTATCTAAGAGGTTTTTAAGCTGATATTTTGACTCTTTAAGCTTGAATAAAGCCATAAAATATAGAGGAATAGAGATAGGATGAGTATCTAGAAGAAGGTTAATACCAAATTCTATTTCCTTGTCGGGGGTACCCCTAGCAAATCTTCGAGAAAAATATCAGGAAACTCATTAACTACACGAACTGCTTGAACCGTTGGAGTCTCAGACTTAGTGTCTTTGACTTAAAATAATTGATAGTTACACCCTTTTGAGATTAACTTTCTGGATTTAATATAGGATATGAAATGACTCTTGGGAGACCCTGAATTACCTTCCCACTCAAGGACTGGCTCATCTGGAAACTAAAACTTCACTACTCGGGTACGATAATCTATGGATGCATAACAGTAATGGAGCTAATCTATACCAAGAATAAGGTCAAAGTCAACCATATCTAACTCTATTAAGTCTGCTAACATGATCTTATGAAGAACGGTGATAGGACACTTTCTATAGATCTTTTTGACAACAACTGACTCACTCACTAAGGTAGAAACCAAGAAGGGCTCAGAAATCTTTTCAGGACCTACTTTAAAATCTACCACAACTAATGGGGTCACATAAGAAAAACTTAATCCGGGATCTAACAACATATAAGCATCAAATTAAAAGACACGAAACATATCAGTAACAACATCTGGTGAATCCTTCTGCTCCTGATGAGATGGTAAATCATAAAACCGATTTTGGGGCTAACCGCCACCGGTGCTGGATGATGTTCCCTGAGGAGGGACTAGGCAACCTAGAGAAGCTGGTGCATTAGTAGCCTGAGTCTGGGGATGAGAATCTATGTTTCCATGCTTAGTATGTGAATACTCTTAGATTCCATGTCTCAACTTACCACAACCATAACAACCTTTCTGTCCCAGCAAACACTCACCTAGATGATTCTTACCATACTTACTATATGGAGGATAATTAGGCTTTCCACTCATACTGTTCTGAGATCTGGACATAGAAGTCTTACCCCACTGCTCTTGTCTAGATCTAGAAGTAGGAGCTCTAGATGAAAATGGCACTGGCATAGATGAACAATTCTAAAACTGTGAATGATTTCCCCATTCATACTTTGTCTAGCCATACTCAAATTGCCTGGTTCTAGCCTTTTTATTTCCCCTCTCTCTTCTCTTCAACTTTTCTGCCTTAATCTGTTGGGCATGAATCATCAACCTAGAAAGATCCATGTCCCTAATAAGTATGGAAGTCCTACACTCCTTGACTACCAAACTAGATACTCTAGTAATAAACTTACTCATACTTCCCCTACGGGCCAGCCATCGTATCTGGGGCATACTTAGACAACTGGTTGAACTCAAGGCAGTACTCTTTAGCTATCATCGAGCCCTACCTTAAGTTCATAAACTCCTCTACCTTAGATTCTCTCATTTGACGCAGAAAGAACCTGTCTAGAAATACATCTTGAAACACTTGCCAACTCATAGGAGCTGCATACTCACCTCTACCATTCTTTCACATAACCACCTAATCATATGCTACATCCTTCAATCTATAGGATGCCAAATCTACACTCTCCTCTTCAGAAACATGCATAATCTGGGTGATATTCCTTATCTCATGTAAGTAAAATTATGTGTCCTCACCCGCTTTTGACCCAAAGAACTCAGGCAAATTCATTCTCATGAAGTCTCGGATTTTGGCTGCTGCTAAATGCCCATTTTGTTAAAGTGGGACTGCCGCCTGATGGTTGCCCTGAACATTAGCAGTCATATCTTAGGACAACGCCTGAAAGGCAGCCCAAAATTCAGCATTGGATCATTCTCATTCAGAAAGTCAGCAGGCTGGGGCGGCTAGTTATCATTTCTGCGAGTGTTAGCTCGATGAGGAGACATATTCAACTGTTATGTAAGAGCACGGGTTAAAAGCAGATAGATATACTGTAAGCACAATAGACCATGAAAGAAAAAACTAATTTCCAAAAAAATCCCATAGCCTCTTGCTCATAAATGTGGCGCGCTTCACACACATGATCAAGACTTAATGTAACACGGCTTGTATGACTTCCTAGGACTCTTATAATGTTAGGATCTGATACCAAGTTTGTAACACCCTAAAAATGAGTTTTGAGACGTCACACGGTGCTCAAGACTATGAATAGACTTAAGCTAACCCTGTAAGCCTTCTACTTAATTTGAATCTCATAATAGGGAAGTATAGATATATAATCAAAGCTAAAATACAGAAGTCTGTCTGAGCTAAGCTGAAATTATCTGAATATAATATCTGAAATAATAGACTCAAGAGTCTAAGTAATCACTACTGAAAATATGAATCATAACTAGCAGTCTGACAAGCCTCTACTAGTAATGCTAGAAAGTCATTGGGACAAACCCCCAGCTGACTCGAATTGTCTGAAAATACTGAATCATCTATACTAAAAAGCTAATAATCTAAATAACTGGATCCCTGAACTAAAAGGACTCATCAACTATTGGGATGTAGATGAAGATTCTCGAAATCACTCACGCTGCTGAAACTGAGCACCTGAATCTATATTATGAGACAACGTAGTATATAGACGTATATGTGGATCAGTACTTTTGGATTGTACTGAGTATATGAGGGTGAATGCACAAGTAAAACAATGTCTCAACATTATCATAATTTGTAAAATAATGCATGCTAAATGTAGATGACTCACATAAGTTTGATTAACTGAAAACTGAGAATCATGATCATGAGTAGCAATATGTGCGGTATAAATCTCGTGAGTCATAACATTTAGCCCTAAAGGATGTGCTAGTATTCTGTCTGTAAATCATACTGTCTAAGTATGAAAGAACTCACTTCTATATCTATAAAACTGAAATCTAAAATCTCATAACTAATGTCTTTCTATAAAGTAATATTTGAATAAAACTTGAGCCTTCACACTTAGTTTCTAAAAGCTGCTTTGTTATCCTTTTCTGTAGTCTTTTCTATTAGGAAATTCTTTTAATAACTATTCTGTAAGGGAGGTTCTTCTAACTGACATATACTATGTGAGCTATCATAGTGTACAACGTCTAGTTCTCTTATGGAAAAATCTCACTTTGGAGAGAGGTGTCATGCTCTTGCCAAGGAGTATAACCTAATATAAGTGATCACATCTATATCTGTTATCCATATAGAAATGGGAATAATATGATAATCTGAACCTACGTTGGCTCATTGTTCAGGGGCATGTGAACATATCTAACTCGATGATAAATACTACTCCTTTTAATTTCTATGCTTATTCTGTTGGAAATCCACTTTTAAAACTATTATAAATGGTTTATAATGAAAACCTCTTGTAAATCTATTTACTGTAAGCTGTAGCTAAATCTGTAAAGTAAATTCTATATCGAAGCTGAGATCAAAAGATCAAATCTTTGTTTAAAATCTGAATATAACAAGTCATGAGATGCTTAAAAGCATAATCTTCTTGAAATAACAATATTCAAATTAGGGATAATAACCCATTCATCTATTTCATATCAAATCATCATAAAATTCATGTTAAATAATGAAAATATTGATAATTCAATTCTAAAGCTTAAAATTACTGCAATACACATGAAAATACGAAAGTAGTCATGTAATTCAACATCTAAATCACTTAAAACCTCATAATCTTGAAAATAACAATATTGGGTATGAATCCTAATTTGAAACTCATGTAAATTCATGTGAAATTAACTTCAAAAACTAATTTTAGGCACAAGGATGAAAGGATTATCCTTGTTGAAAAACCCCGCATACCTTAATTGATGATTAGATAAAGAAACTTGATATTTGAGTTCCTATTTGTGCTCTTGAAGATAGATTCTTGAAGTTCTTGAATTGGGAATCTTTAATTTTGAGCTATCTTTGAAAAAGAATGGTGGAATTTGGATTTCTTGGGGATGAAGGTTTGATGTTCTAGGGTTTCTTTGAGAGAAAGTTGATGAAAAGTGAGAATAATAGGCTTAGAAGAGGTTTAATCCTTTGTTATTCATGATTTGGGATTTGGGAAAAGACTAAATTGCCCTTTTAAAATTTTACTCGGAATTAGAAAAATCCTAACTTTTGCAACCTACCGCGATGCAACGCTATCGCGGTGGATTACTGGAAAAGGGAAAATTGTCATTTTGTCCTCTGGTGCAACGTGGTGAAATCATTTTGCGTTTTTGGAAAAAGGATAAGTGCCATTTTGCACTCCATCGCGATGCGGTGTCTTTACAATTGAGAATTTTTGTGAAACACAGGCTAACCATGGTGAGCTACTAGAATGGAACGAACGAAAACTAGAGTTTCACCGTGATCCGGGCTAATCGGGGTGCTCCACTGGAAATTAGACAATTATGAATTTGTCCTTCATCGCAACGCGGTGCTTATTTCAATGCCTTTTCACTAAAATCGCCATAGCTTCTTAAACGAGTATTAGATCAAGGCAAAAATGGTATCGTTGGAAAGCTAATTTAATTATCTACACATTTATAGGTCTAGGGCTTGAAAAGTCTACTGGTATCAAGAGTTATTCATTTTTGATGTTGACCCTTGACATTCTAGGAGTAAAACTGGGCTAGGAAAAAGTATGAGGTATTATAAATAATCATGTATATATAAGACATGTCATATCTATAATCCATATCATTAATCACGTATATAAGCAACATCATTAGCAATACCAAGAATTAACATCAATCTTTAAATATCAAACTAACATACTAAATAAATATATTCAAACCCCTCAAGTATCAAACTAACCATTAATAAGAGTATACTTGCTTAACTAAGTCTACAAGGCTAGAACAAGTCTTGGCTAAGGTGGGCTGGAGGGGCCCACTCTAATTCCTAAAATCCATTTCAGGCAACTTCTACCTCGGAATAGGCTAAGGTATCTAAGTTCATTTTTAGATGTCAAGTAAGACATAAACAACCCCAAGATAGTAATCCTCCCCAAACATGAACAACTAAGGAAATTCTACATAAAATAATAACAATTAAAGCAATTTCCCCTAACTTAAGCAACTAAGGATAATTCTACCCAAAAAATGAATGACTAAGGAAATTTCACCTAGCTTGAGTAATTAAGGCATTTTCTTTCTAAACATGAACCATGAAGCCCAATTTACCTACAACATGAATAACTACGCTAATTACTCTAAGTTTATGGTTTCAAGATAGCCTAAATAGTTCAACTAAACTAAATACTCTCATTCCTACTTCCAAAACCTAAATCCCACCCTATATCTAGTATATTATCATAATCATATGTAATACCCCGTACATTCTTAGTTTAGATCAGGCCTTAGTATGTTCCTATAACACTTAGATCCTTAAAATAAAGTTAAGTGTTGAGGGGTTTTAGTCACTTTGACTGCCTTTAAACTCCGAGGATTTTTAAGTCATCCTTTCGGGCTCCAAGGCGATGATTTTTGAGTTAATTTGTATTCAGGGGTGTAAGTAGTAAGTCTCGAGTAAGTTTTGGATTTTTCGAACAAGGTTTGGATCCCATTCAGATTGGCAAGGTAGCAGCTCATCGCGATTAGTCCGAGTCGCGGTGAGTATAGAAGTGAGGAGGACACCAGATTGCGGTGGAGGTCAAATCAGCACTTGTCAAAATCCAAAGGGTCACCGCAATTGCACTATGTTGCGGTGGGTATCGCCATGACCTACTCATCACGTTACGGTGACACCCAAATTGCCAATAGTCCTAATCCAATAATTTACTGTGATTGCACCGCGTTACGGTGAGTATCGCGATGAGCATGCCACCGCATCACGATGAAGCCCCTATCAGCATTCCAGTTGCGGGATTTAAAATCCAAGGGCAATTTAGAATTTTTCCCAAGCCCTAAGTCATGGAAAACAGAAGATTTAGGGTATTTGGAGCAACATATACTTATTATTCATCAACTTGCTCTCCAATGAAACCCTAGAGTTTCAATTTCGAATTCCAAGAAAACCCAAATTCCACCATTCTTTCTCAAAGATAATCCAAAATTCAAGGTTCTCAATTCAAGATCTTCAAGAAAACAATCTTCAAGAGCACAAATAGGAATTCAAAGTCAAGTGTCTTCATAAATTTCATCGATTAAGGTATGTGGGGTTATGAACAAGGATAATCCTTTCATCCTTTTGCCCAAACTAAATTTTTATTACAAATTTACATGATTTTACATGAATTTTAATTTAGGGTTCATACCCAATTATAATTCTTTGAAGATTATGATATTACAAGTGTTTTAGATTATGAATTGCATGCCTATTTTGCACATATATGCTTGTGAAGTGGTTTTATATACGTTGAAGGTTGAATTCCATTATTTTGACTAGAATTGTGCGAGAACTTCATGATTTTGACTATTGAGCATGATTTGTGACAATTTGAAGCATGGGTTATTAAGTCCTATTTTGAATATTGATATTCCAAGAATTATTATATTTTTAAGCATCTTATGATTAACTTATACTCATCCTTCGAATCAAAATTTGATCTTTTGATCCTCAACTAAGATATGGAATCCACTTTACAGTTTCATTAAAGTTTACAGAAAATAGACTAGTTTTGATTACTGTTTAAAACATATAGATGCATAATTGATTTTCATTATAAACCCTTATGCTAGTTTTTAAAGTGGATTTCCTATAGAATGAGCATACAGATTTAAAGGGAGTAGTATTTAGCATCGAGCGAGAAGTGTGGGTTTAGTGCATCCTACTTCCCTAGAACTACAAGCCAGCGTAGGTATAGATTCAGATTATTCCTATTTATATGAATGACAGATATAGATTGTGATCACTTAGCTCAGGTTATACTCCCTGGAAAGAGTATGACACCTCTCCCCAATGTGAGGTTTTCTCCTTAGGGGAACTAGATGTTGGAATCCATGTCAGCTCACATAGTTTATGTCGGTTAAAAGAACCTCCCTACAGAAAAGAGTAATCCTAACAAAAAAGCTTTTATAACCTAAGTGTAAGGCTCATAATTCATTTCAGATATTATTTCACATAAGATGTTAGCCATGACATTTCAGCTTTCAGTTTACAGATATAAAAGTTAGTCCTTTCTACACTTAGACCGTATGATTTAAAGATAGAATACAAGTACAGCTTGTAGAACTAAGTGTTATGACTTACAAGATTTATATAACATTCTTTATTACTCATGATTTATGATTTTCAGCTTTCAGTTATTCAAGCTAATGTGAGTCATCTATACTTAGCATGCATCCTTTTAAAAGTTAATATAAACATTGAGATATTGTTTTACTAATGCATTCACCCCCATATGCTCAGTACATTCCAGAAGTACTGATCCACATATATGTCTATGTGCTACATTATTTAATAATGTAGGTTTAGGTGCTCAGTTTCAGCAGTGTGAGTGATTTCGAGCATCTCCATCTACATCCCAACAGTTGGTGAGTCCTCATAGTTCGGGGACCCAGTTATTCAGTTTTCCAGCTTATTAAAGTAGTTAATTTAGTATATTTAGTCAGTTTGAGTCAGCTGGGGGTTTGTCCCAGTGGCTCTCTAATTGTTAGTAGTAGAGGCATGTCAGACTGCTAGTTATAATTCTGATTTCCAGTGTTGATTGTCCAAATTTTTAAGTCAAGTATTTTTAGACATTATGTTTAGTCAATTCCAGTTTAGTTTTAGATAGAATTTAGCATTTAAACTTTAATTATATGTTTATATTTCTCTATTATGAGTTCCAGGTTTAGTAGAAGGCTTACAGGGTTAGCTTGAGGCTACTCATAGTCTCGAGCATCGTGTGACATCTCGGGACCCATTTTTTGGGCATTACATCATACTACAAGATAGCTTAATCTGTGAAGAAGGTAAACCTAGCCTACCTAGGTGCCGAAGAAAACCCCAAATAATCTGCTAAATCACTGATTTTTCTTTTTGAGAAGTTTTCGCAAGGTTCCACGCTATCAAAATAATAATTTACTTATAAATACAAGAATACTGATATTCATTCTGCATTATTGTGATCTGGGTCTAAAATTACATAAAAATCTCGTGCGTGGCTTGTCTATGGAATCACACATTCGAAATAAATACAACGTTCCTCTATGCTCAAGGTACATTTACCCTTAAAAATAAGTGGATTCCGAGCTATAATGGTGCTAACATTATGTCGCAATGCATTTTGAGATTTTAGCAAAGGTATGGAGAAATCAACCATGAAAATAATGGAATATTACCACAAATTAAATGGAAAATCACATATATTAATGATATTAAAGCTCCACAATCACCTATAATTGATTCTCTGAAGAACTCCCATCTTTTAGGGTTTAAGATTCTAGAGAATGGATGAAAATGGTTAAAAATCAGGTTCAGTGGGTATTTATACCCTTCCCAGGTGCATGAGTATTGCTTAAGGAAACTTCAGATCACTTAAGAGATACTTGTGTCATGGTACACCTATCCCTTATACAATCAGCAGGTCGCTTATGCCATATCTGGCTGCCTGAGCAAATGTCGCGTACACAACACTATTATCGCATATGTGATATCCCTAGAATGGCTAAGCCATTTAAGCAACAAAATAAGTCACTTAAGTGATACTTTCTAGGGTTTGATAGATCTCTTAAGTAATCAAAGGCATTGCTTAAGCAATGTACCAGCACCAGCTAAGACTTAAAGAAATTCCAAGTCTCCACCAACCTCTTGGGATTCATGTAAAATTCCATATATACAAATGGACTATGATAACCTATCAAATTCAACATTTAAAACTCAATGGTGAAGTTGAAATTTCTATCCAAGGTTGTTTTGATATAAAGTGGGTCCCACACTTACTTGCCATTTTTCTTATCTTTCAACCAATAGCTTGAAATGAGCCCAGGTGCCTCAGGAGAATAACCAAGGGTCCACCTAACCTCAAATAGATAGAGCTATTGAAACTGTTAAAATTGATATATGAGGTCATTTGACTGCAATTTTTGCCCGATAGCCAATTTGAACCAGCAAATGCTTCAAAATAAGGAATTGGCTCTAAAAAACAAATGAACTGCTTGGTAAGCAAACTATCAATTCCAACAAGTCATAAATTACTTGGGGAATCTATATGAAAGTTTTAAACAACAAAAATGAGTGAAAATATAGAAAATAACCTGAAGGGTCATTACAATATCACTACTAAAAGAACTTCCGTCTGTGAAAGTAAAGGATTAGGTGTACCTAAAACCTCAAATAGGTGGGGATATGGTTCCATGTATTTCTCTCGATCTCTCAAGTAGACTCCTCTACTGGGTGGTACCTCTACTAAACCTTAACTACTAAAATATCTCTAATGTGAAACCACTTGACATCACAACACAGAATGAGCACATGCTCTTCCATGAAGGTCAACCTCTCATCCAACTAAACTGAGCCCCATATAAGCACATAATATGGGTCAGTAATGTACCACCACAACATATAAACATGGAAAGTGAATGAACAACAACAAAATCTATGGTTAAAGCTAACTCATAAGACACTTCATCTACTATGCAAAGAATATCAAAGTGTCTAATATATCTGGGCCTGAGATTGCCTTTCCTCCTGAACCTCATCATATCCTTTATGGGCATGGAGGAATACTCTATCACCAACTCCAAATATAAAGGTACAAATTCTACAATCTGCATAAGCCATCTGCCTGCTTTGAGCTTTCCTTAATCTTTCCTGAATCACCCTGACTCTATCAAACGACTCCTAAACTAAGTTAGTATCATAAGGTCTAATATCGAAAGTATTAAACTATCCAATTTGAGAATGACATCGACTACCATACAAAGCCTCAAAGGGCACCATCTCAATACTCAAACGGTAACTGTTATTATATGCGAACTCTACCAAGGCTAGATGTAAGGACCTAAATTTTGATGAAATAGGTATTTTTGTATGATATGACTATTTTACCCCTACACATGGTTGCATTATGGTATTATTGGGGTATGGGGGTGATTAACAGGGGTTCCAATATATTTTGGTGCATTTAATGTGAATTGTAGTTTTTGGTTGCATTATGTCGTACGTTCGATGTATGGCTGAACGAACTATGCCAACAAATCCAAAACATCAATTTTAGAGTGGTAATATGTTTTTTCTGGTTTTTCATCTTTTAAATCTCATGTCGACCCTTTGTTTGGAAATTGTAATTTTTGATTTTGGGGGTCAACTTTGTGAAAAAGATTTCTTTTTGAAAATTCGACTTTGCCAATGCATCCAGAACATTAAATTTAGTGGGGTTACATAGTTCATTTGCGTAAATCAGATTCTAAATGAATCCCGAGGCCTTAGCAAAAACTTGAAAAATTTTCCAAGTTTCAGCTGATATCTGGTGCCGGAGATGATAGTGCAATGTCACAAAGGGTGAATGCAATTATAATATCTGCTCCTAGGGTCATATACTACAATTGCAGACTTAAAAGTGAGATAGCACTACCCGTGTACCTGGTATGGATATAAATAGACCTTTTAGGTCGCAATTTTGGGCATTTTCCACCTTGTCTCCTTAGAGATAAATCTTACAATAGTGTGAGAGCTTAAAAGTGAATCTTCTGGGTGCCTGTGAAGCTATATTAATACCTATTTCTTGATTCTATGATAGATTTAATGTGAGATTTTATTCTTTTCTTACTCTAATTCTTGATTTATTGTTCAAAATCCCAAAAACCTTATTACTTGATTTATCTCCAAATTTAACTCCTTTTTACTTGAATAATATTTTTTATCCTATAATTACTAGTTTTTCATTAATTTAACCTTCAAAACAACTTTGATTCTTGAATTTTAAATAGATTTCAAAGGTTTTACCCGATAGAGTCTAAAAATATTTTTTCTTAAAATTAGACCTCTTTCTTAAGCCGATTTGACTTTGGTTATAGATTCCTAAAGGTATGGGGAACACATTTTTGAAGTAAAGTTCCAATTTTTACCTTTTCTTTTAAGAATCCATTTCGGGGATCCGTTTTGACCCCGAACCAAAAGTAGGCAATATGGATATTATTGGCTTTGTTTTGACACATACATGCTATATTTCTTGGTTTTAGTTGATTTTGGAATCGTTCATGATAATTATGGTCATTGGTTCAAAGTGTAGCGGACCAGTTTCGACATTCGAGGTAGGTTATGGCTTAACTTTTTAAACTGGGTCAGGTAGTTAATTTGTATACCAAAATGCTTGTTAAGAGTGGGAACTGATCATGACATATGTCTATTTATATGTTGTGCCTATGTGGGGTCTTGGATATGATATAATTGTAGAATCCGAGATATCATGTGATATGTGTGACCGTGTGGGGTATTATGTGATGTTGATAGACAAGGATACATGTGAATAATTTTATTATGTTGATTAGAAATGTCAATTGTGGGCATATGCATTATGTGGAAAATTTATGGATAGAGGAAATAATAAGCGGATATTGGCTCATGTTGTTGTGGATTAAAAACATATGGAATGGTTGTGAAAGTACATCATGTGGATTGGTTGTGGAAATACTCATTTTGAATTGTTGTGAACATTGCATCATTATTCTCATGTCATTATATAGATCATTTAACTTGTTTTTTCATTGCTTTATTTATATATATGATTTTTGTCATGTAAGTGTTCTCGATTTGTGTCATATGATATAAATGTTCTTGGAAACATTAGAAATACTAGAATTTCTGGAATACTGGAACTACTAGAATTACCAAAATACTAGGAACATCAGATTTTTTAGACTTTCTCCAAAGGTTATGCCGGAGAAAAGTCATGGATATTGGTTGTATACGAGTTGGCGAACCCTCTATGGGTACTACATCAAAAAGGCATTAGCTTTGTAGGTGTATAAGGGGTAGTATATGGGTTGACGAATCCTCCATAGGTCCCACGTTGGGAAGGCTTGACTTGTATGTGTATACGGAGGTTGTGCGACAACCTCATGTATCATCATTATCATACTTATTGTATTTTCTTCATTATGGGCGTGATGTGATTGTACTTTCGCTTGAATTATTACCTATCTAATTGTTCTTTCTTCTTATACTTGTACCTTATCATCTTGTATATATATTGTCCTTCCTTGTCCTACTTGTATATGGTATATTGTATACTTGTTGTCTTTTTTGTGTTTATTGAAATATATGTGATATTATATAACTGTTAGGGCAAGTGGTATGGGCTACCGGTGTGGGAAATTTTTTAATTGCAGGTGATGTCCCCTTAGTGTGTATTTTGTATGTCTTATTTTCTACTTTGCTCGACCTATGATACTCACTGAGTACAAGTGGATCACACTCACTCTTAATGTATGCTTCTGGTGCAGTTATAGGTTAGGGTGCGTCCCATGTTGATTGATTTGGGTGGATTTTGGATTTTTCAAGGCAATGGATGATTTTCAGGAATTCGAATATCCTCTACTATCTTTTGTATCATTAGACTATGTCTTTAATAGTTATCAGAGATAGCGTTGTATTTCTTATGTATTTTTTGGATTTGAGTTGTAATAGATACGTTCTTAGACTATTGAAATTATGTTTTTGGATTTATGGTTTTGTTTTTGATTATATTCTTTCCATATTTATTATACTTATATGGTTCGACTCTTTTATAGAAGACTTAACCTAGGGGTATTTTTGTCTTTTCCCCTTTGTGTATCAGTTTGGGCGATAGACTTACTCGTCAAGGTTTGGCATGATGAGTGACATTATGACCCATGGATTTTGGGTCGTGACACTAAGTGCTACTCCCACTGACCTCCAAAATCCATAACACAGGCTTGGAGCATATCCTAGAGAACCTAAGTAGTCCGCTCTGACTACCCATCTATTTGAGGATGGAAGGCTATACTAAAATCCACCTGAGTACCCAACTCCTCCTGAAACGCTGATCTCGGGTGTATTTATACGCCTAAGCACCATAACTTACCCCTATTTTAGCTAAGGTTTGAGAACAAATTGCCTAGTTTCTTATGTTTTTACTCTACTTTGATGTAATTGAGCTAGCCTATGTGATTAACATGATTTCAGGTTTTAAGGAGGTAGATAAAGACATGATGGAACTATGGATTGCGGATGACAAATCACACAAGAGAAAAGTAGCTTGTTGGACCAAATGTGGCGCCTAGAAACTATGTACAAGACTAATTTGTCATTTATAATTAGTTCAGGGACTTAGAAGGAAATTATGAGAGAAAAGATTATTAAAAAGACTTGATGCTGAATTTTTATTGGAATTGATTATTTTGTATTATTTTGAGAGAGGAGAGAGGCGACTTAGCACAGAGGGGAAAGAAACTCTACTTCATCTTCTCCACCAAGATTTTGTTTACTTTTTTGTATAATGAATATTTCTCTTGTGATTCCCGTTTTATTCATGAGTAGCTAAGTTTATTAGTTAGGGTTATGGAAGCCTTGTAGCATACAATCTATTACTTTGGGTTTTGAATTCATTATGCATTGATTTATTTACATCATACTCTCCTTGTTTATCTTGAATTCTCGTGGTCGCAAACATAGAGGATGTGCCTTAAAACACTACTTGTTAGAGAGAAAGGTTGTTGTTCGGAAAAGAGAGTAGTGACAAGAAAATATGATTTCCAACCCCTATTTCATATGTTAATTCCTTAACAGGATTAACTACTTGGAGATTTCGTATTGTTTTTGTAAACACTTTTGATTCGAGAGAACTAAAGTGAATTAGTCCTTGATGGTTGAGAAACACTAGGATTATGTTATTAAATACAATATGTTTCTCTATAAGCATGATACATGTATGAATTTGTAAAGCCCATAGTTAGAAAGTATTGAAAACTACAAGGTGGACATAACCCTAGCTTGCTATTTCTCTGAATTTGAACACTACCACACATACTTCATCTTGTTAAATTGAAACCATTAATTTGTGAACTGAATCAAATTCCCCCCCCCTTTTGTTTTATGGAAACAAATGATTAAAAGTCAACTAATCTGCATACAACTTAATTAGCACCATATTTCCTGTGGGATTCGACCCCAACCTAGTTGGGTTTTATATTTGACAGCGACCGCTTACACTCTCGTAAGAGGTGTAATTTGGGCGTATCAAATGCTCTCCAAAATCTAAAAGTGCACATTGATCCTTGGTATGAAATGATAGAGATAGGCACATCATGCAAACATACTATCTGAATGATCCAAATACCATTGGAACCCCGGGAAGTACAAGGAAACCCACTAACAAAGTCCATAGTAATCCACTCCCATTTTCACTCGGGAATGGGCAATCTTTGAATTAAACCACCAAGTCACTGATGCTCGTTTTTCACCTGTTGACAACATAGGAAATGAGATAAAAAGTCCTCCATATCTCTCTTTATACCGCTTGACCAATAATGTTGCCTCAAATCTTTATACATCTTATCTGTACCCGGGTGAATAAAATATCTGCAACTGTGAGGGTCATGCAAAATTGACTGAATCAAGTCATCAACCCTCGAAACAAAAATGTAGCTATAAAATCTCAAAACATCCTCAAAATCTAGAGTGACCCTCTTAGACTCACCACTGAACACCTAATCAAGTATGATACAACGTCTCTTATTCTCAAATTGGCTATCCTAAATCTTCTCAAATAGCAAGGATCTTGCCTCAACACTAGCAAGAATCCTCTTAGGTCCTAAAATATCAACTCGTACCATAAAGTTCTCTAAGGACTAAATGTCCCATGCCAATGGCCTCTGAGAAACTGAAATATAAGACAAGATACCCATACCCATTGTCTTCCAGCTCAAGGTGTCTTCTACCATGTTTGCCTTGCCCAGATAATACAAAATTGAGATATCATAATTCTTAAGAAACTCTATCAATCTACGCTTCCTAGAATTAAGTTCTCTCTGGATCATAAAATACTTAAGAATCCGATGATCCATGAAGATCTTACAATGCGCACCATAAAGGTAATAACTCTAAATCTTAAGCGTGAAAACTCTCAATGCCAGCTCTAAATCATGAGCGGGGTAGTTGAAATCACGCACCATCAGCTGCTTGATGCATAATCAATAGCACGACCCTGATGCATCCATACATAACACAAACCAATGCCAGAAGTATTACAATACACAGTGAATCCCTCACCCTCAATAGAAAGATCTAAAATAAGAGTTGAAGTGAAAATTCCCTTTAGCTTTCCAAAGATCAACTAACACTCCTTGGACTTTCAAAAAAGAACCTTATTTCGAGTCAATCTTATCACCGACACTGCAATAGTAGAAAAACTATTAGTGAACCAACTATAATAACTGGTCAAACTAATGAATCTATGAACCTTGGTCGGAGATATAGGTCTGGCCCAATCATGAATAGACTCAGTCATTGTTGGGTCTACCATAATCCCATCCTTAGATACCGTATGTCCAAGGAATGTCATCGACTTGAGCCAAAACTCAAACATAGAGAACTTGGAAAAAAACATATGATCTCTCAAGGTCTGAAGAACAATCCTCAAATGCTGCATATGCTCCTCTATACTCCTTGAATACATAAGGATGTCGTCGATGAACACAATCACAAAGGAATCCAAATAAGGCCTGAACCTGTGGTTCATCAAATCCATAAATACAGATAGGGTATTAGTTAATCCAAAAGACATCACTAGGAACTCATAATGATCATAACAGGTCCTAAAGGCCACTTTCAAGATATCCTCAGCCCAAATCCTTAGCTGATGCTAATCGAACCTTAAATTAATCTTAAAGAACACTGCTGCTCCTTGAAGCTGGTCAAATAAATTGTTAATGCAAGGCATAGTATAACGGTTCTTCAAAGTCAACTTATTAAGCTATCTATAATCAATGTACATACACATGGAACCATGTTTCCTTTTTACAAACAACAAATGAGCTCCCCAAGAAGACACACTCACTCTAACAAAACCCTTACCAAGAAGATCGTAAAGCTGAGAATTTAGCTCCTTAAGATCAACAAAAGTAATATGGTAGGGTGCCATAGAAATAGATCAGGTGCCTGATTTAAGATAAATAACAAACTCAATACTATGCTCGGTAGAAAGGACAGGTAGATTGGTAGGGAAAACATCGGGAAACTTACAAAATAAAGAAATAGAGTCAAGTAATGGACTCTCCACACTGATATCACAAATATAAGCAATATAAGACTGTAACCCCTCGAAATAAGCCTCATATCATGAATATAAGAAATATTCCCCATCAGCTCATGGCTAATAGATCCCTACCACACGATTAGGGGTATGTTGGGCATGACTAAGGTAGCGATCTTGGAAAAATAATGAAGGAATGCATGATAGTGGGATTACAAGTCCATGCCCAGAATTACATCAAAATCCACCATCTAACATAGTAAGATCAGCCTGAGTATCAAACTCTTAAACAGTCACATTACATGAGCTAAAACCCAATCCACTACTAAAGAATCACTCATGGGAGTAGATACACATAATGACATAGATAATAAATCCCAAGATAACTCTAACCATGGAGAATAATAAGAAGACACATAAGAATAAGAGGATTACGGATCAAACAATGCGAACGCTGACTAACGGCACATAAAAAAGTATACCTGTAATTACAGCATCCGAAGACTCAGCCTTGGGTCTAATAGATACTGCATACAACTGACCACACCCGTCACCTGGTTGGTCTCCTAACTGATCTCCTATCCTACTTGATAACCTCCTCCCGTACCTTGGGGACTTCCTCTATGACCTTGTATATAATTTACAGCTGAGGATGAACTGCCTTAATAAGTGGAACACTCTAAACTGAAAGAACAATTGCTTTACGATTGGGGCACTCTCTCATGAAATAATCAAAAGATCTACAATTATTACATGACCCAGGTGCTAGAATTAAACTAGATAATCCGGATGACCTAAAATAATCCCCACGACTGTAATACACAGAAGATGAACCCGTCAAATACTATGCATGACCCTGGCTAGGACGATCATTGAAGATAGATTGGCCTCCATCGAAAATTTAAAGTGTGGACTGTATGGGTCTACTAGACTAACCCTAATGCTAATACAACTGATAGAGGATACCTACCCTGAGAACCACTGCCTCTGAACTAGGTGCTACTATGGTTCCCATTAAATCTACTATGATATTGCTGCATCTTATCACTGCCCCATTGGTCCTCGTGATGCATCTCCTCCATAAGAAAAGTATGATTAGAAACCTCAGCAAAAGACCTACCTATAAAAAACAAACTTTGTGTAGATATGCAAAGAGAAAGCCTCAATCCTCGAACAAATCAATGAACCCTCTCATAGTCATTAGTCAGAATTGAAGTAGCATGCCTAGAAAACTCATAAAATCTAACCTCATACTCAACAATAGTCATGGAGCCTTTCTCCAACCTCGATAAATGATCTGTCAAATGATCCCTAAGACTGAGAGGCATGTACTTCACTAAGAAGATCTCGAAGAACTGGGTCCATGTCAAAGAGAAAGATCCAGCTGGCCTGGAATCAAGATAACCTATCCACACATGTTGAGATATCAAGTCGAACTAAAAGGTAGGGTAACCCACACCATGAGTCTCAACTAGTACTAAATTATGGAGCCTATCCTCACAAGAAATCAGGAACACATACGTGTCCTCACCCGGTGCACCAAAAAACCTAGGTAGAGCCAATCTTAAAAATCTACCAACATCTTCTACTTCTTGGCATTCATTATAGGCTGGGAAACCTATTGGCTGAGCAACTACCAGTGTAAGAAGGACCTTAACTTTGGGAGCCACAGATATAGGCTGCGCCTCAGCCTCAGTACCATTCTGATCTATAGACTGTGAACTATCAGACAGTGCACCACTAACCATTCCCAAAAGCTAAACCAAAGCTTCCCTGAGCACAAAAGAAGAAATAAATCCTGGTAGATCCTGGGCTAGTTCCTGGACCACCACTGGTTGTGGCAGAAGAATCTCTATCTTGGGAAGAGGAATACGGCTTGGAGAAGGCCCCCTATCCTAGCTTCTAGCTGGAGACATATCTCGAGGCTATCCATAACCTTTAAGTCAACTACAATAACAACAGGATCCCTAGGCTTGGTCTCGATACCCTCATCTCGTATAGCAGTAGCATGAGTCCTAGCCATTTATAAAAGAGTGAAACTAAAGGAATGTTTTAGAAACCAACTCAGACTCATAAAATGAAATAAGTAAAAGAAGTGAAGAACTCCTAAAAATTTCCTATAGTGTATCGAACATAAGGAACGGACATCATCATTCTGATCCATGGGACTCTACTAGACATTTGCTCTTGTACCAACAATACTAGTAAAATCTAGGCTCTGATACCAATTTGTAATGACCCCGTTTATGAGTCATGATGACACCTACTCTATCTCTCCAGCAGGCAAGCCAAACCATAAACTAGAGCTAGATGCAATAGGGTAACTTGGTGGGAAAATGGCCTAGAAGCCAGAAATTTAGAATTAAGGACTTAAATCGCGATAATACAATCGTAAAGGTCTATTAGATAGATAGAAAGTCAAAAACCATTCCAATACTCAGTAATCCCAAGAGATACTACAGATAAACTATGACTACTAAATAGTCAAATATAATCCATCTCGAAGATGAATGATTAGACATAGATAAATGGAAGGAAAAAGGGTAAATTTGAATGCAAGAGCTTATCCAACCTCTGAAATTAGTCCGGCATGAGTATCGAATCAGTGGAGATAACTAGTACTTGAATCTACACCAAAAAGGTATAGAACTGTAGTATGAGTACCAAAACCATGGGTACTCAGTTGGCATCATCTGCCGACTAAGCTAACTCATGATATAAATATGATAAGATACAAGATAAAGTAAGCTTAGTCAGAGTAAAATGGGCAAACTTGGAAATATATCCCAACACCGTTGTACATAAATATTTAAATACATATGAAATGGTAACATAAAGATCATACCACTATAACTACAAGTTTGGCCCCATAATACAATAAGTGAAGTAAAGTAAATAACCCAACACATGTCCTCATAAGCCTAAAAGGTACAACCAAAGGAAATGAGTGACTGAATAATCATATGTTACTAACTATCATGTCATATCCAAGAAACCACTCGAAACGTATTATCTCATACATAATTTCCAATGATAAACTTGAACCGAAACTTAGTAGTATCATCATAATTATTTTTATTGTCGAACTTGAACGGTTTATAATCAATTCCTCCCAATCCATTCCTAAATTATCTTAGACCGTATCTTACTCGGATCTGGTCTGAGCTTACCCTAGTTTGAAATTTTTAACTTCAAATTTGAGAAATATCTTAATCCAAATTTTTGTAAGAATAACTTACCCATAATGATGAAAATGATAGTTACAAATATTTTATACAAATATAAGGTTTTTTTAAAATTAAGCTAAAGGCAATATAAATATGAATACAAGAATATTAATATGATTAAGATATCTTAGAGAAGAGATGTAGAAAGATGAGAAAACTCTTCTTCTATTTACTGTATTCAAGTTTGTCTTACAATGGTGAATAATATCTCAATTTATAGGATGAGAAATCACTCCAAAGATCACCATCATTAAGAGGCAAAATTAATAAATATATTCTTAACCATAAAAGTCTCATGTAACCTAGTGAATATGCATGGATATACATAAAATAAATGTGTATTTCATAACACTGCGCTGGCTGTCCATAGATAATATTTCTCATTAAAATTTTATTATGAAAATCTGTGAAGGAAGCTTAATGAAGAAAATAGAATATGCACATTTTGTAATACACCTTTAGTATTGCCTCATCAAAATCATTTCTAGAAAAATATATCTGGGACAAAATCCTTATTAAGAAAAATGAGTGCGAGGCGTATTTTACCCCTCCCCGGTCCCAACCTCCCTAATATAAATGCTATTTAATTTCTTGGAGATGATGCATTCAAATCTTATATTTTAGTTTCTCAAATGTTGAGATTGGTAATTCTTTAGTGAATATATCCACCAAATTATCGGTAAAATGAATGTTGAACATCCCACCTTTCTTCTCAAGATCTTGAGTAAGAAAACTTTAGTAAAATATATTTTTTGCTATCGCCTTTAGCCGAGCTATATGTTCATTATTGTTTTCGTACATTGTATTTGAAATATCTCTTTGCAATGAAAAATCATACATTTCCTGAATGTGTTGAGTCATTTATCTTAATCAAACATACCCCCGACTTGCTTAATTAATGAGTATCATTTTTGTATGATTTGAAAAAGTGACAAAAATTGTTTGCTTTATTGAATGTCAAGATATAATTTTTTCTCCATATGTAAATAACTATCCCCTATGATATCAAACTTTATGTGATCAGATAAATATCCTATATATGAATAATTAATCACTTATGACTTAGATTTATTAAAATAAAATAATATAATTTAAAGATTACTCGAAGATATATGCTTAATATCATTTCTATATTTTCAACCAGTGGAGGAGCTGAATCTAGCCAATAAACTTATTGCAAAATAAATATATGATTGGGTATTACAAACAAGGTACATCATTGCACATATTGCATTGAGATATGAAGTTTCATCACCAACCAAGTTTTCACTCTTTATATAAGGTTAGAATGAATCTGTATATGTCAAGCAATCTCACATTTATTGAGATACTCAATGGATGAGATTTATCTTTGTATAATTGATGCAAAATCTTCTCAATATATGTTGATGGATGGACCAATATTTTATTTTGATAAATACTTAGTTTACATATCCAATGATACACATTGCAATCTATCTCATCAAAAAAAATTCTTGAAAATTTATGTCATGACCCGAGTCTACATCTTGGATGCGACAAGGCACTTGAAATAACTAATAGCCCCAAGAGGAGCCTTGAAATAACATATATATGCATAATATGAAAAAGAAGAAGTGAAAGTCGTAAACTAAAAAATCATAACTATGTCATGAATTTAATAAACTAAGTTCATCACAAATGAACATCAATGTCTTAAAGCCTCTAAAACTGAGTAAAATAATATGTCAGGACAAGGCCCCCAACTTCCCATAAAACAAGTCTAAAATGATAAATAAAAATGAAAATTAAGTCCCCAAATGAGGAGGGCTCACCAACTATTGAATATGAATTACTACTATCTAGCCATGAGCCTGAGAATGCTATCGTATCTACATCAATAAAAATATAGCATAGAAGAAGTATTTGGTCAATACAGAAATGATACTGAGTATGCAAGCTAAAAACTAAATAATTGAAATCAGATCAATATCATGATTTGAGAAAAAGACGAAAGTGAGATTTTCATAAATGTAGGTATCTAACAAAGAATAAAAGCAGTTAAGGTTCATAAATAAGGATTTCTTAACAATGCATATTGTAAATTATATTATCTAAATAATATAGTGACGTATCAAGCTAACTATCAAAATAAAGTTAAGTTTTTAGGTAAGAGTTTCCTACAACCGGCAAACATCACCTGAAGTTGTGGTGCCAGTGTTATAAACCCACACAAAAAAAAGTTATTCTAACCGACCAAGGTGTAGAACTATAACATAAGAATTCTAAAACCTGTGCCTCAACAGGGACAATACCTATGTTGAAAGTGTAATTATGAAACTTTAATTTTTTGAATCCTTGTTCTCTCGGTGCTAAATAATCCTCCTAAGACAGTTCATATAATAATATGTCACTATCATATTAATTTTATATACTTAAAGCTTGAACTTTACTATACTCATATTTTAGTACTGTCATAAATTTCCCCCTTTTATAGGTTTATTCTATTTTCTTGAATATCCATAATAACATAATGCTTCAAAAATTATGCTTTGAATATAAGCTTCAGAACAGTGGACAATTATGTCAAAAATAAAAAAATATAAAAAGAAAACATTGCTAAGCATAAAAGTAAGAGAATTATTAACAAAACTCATAAATATAGATAAATACATCAAGAAGTCATGCTTTTTATTAAGTAAAAAGGTGAATTTGAAAGTGAGTTTATGAAACCATAATTATGAAATTTAATTCATGAAATTGATAGAGATTTAGATATGAAGATGGAAGAATATGCTCATTGAAGTCCTAGTACCTGTAAATAAAAGAATCTTGGAGAAAAGCATTGAACTTGATAGCCTTAGAGATTAAAATTAAGAAAATCCTTTTTTGGTATTTCTTGAGTGTCAGGGGAATGAGAAATTTGAGAGTTACTCCAAGTCTTTAGGACAATTTTGGGAATATAAAATGGGTTTGGAAGAGTTAAATAAAGGATGGAATGGCGAGATTGCAACTAAGAGCAAATTTTTTTTCATGACCCAATTTACGAGTCATAATGACACCTACTCTATCCAGCCAGTAGGTACGCCGAATCATAGCCCGAAGCTAGATGCAATGGGCTAACTTGGTGGAAAAATGGTCTAAAAACTGAAAATTAACAATTAAAGACTTAAATAGAAATAATATAGTCGTAAAGGTCTACAGATAGATAGAAAGTGAACAACTATTCCTAGACTCAGTAGTACCGGTACAAGAGCTACTACAAATGAACTATGAGTACTAAATAGTCAAATACAATCCATCTTGAAGATGAAAGACTAGACATAGGTAAATGAAAGGAAAAAGGCTCACTCTGGCTACATGAGCTCACCTAACCTCTGAAATCACCTGCACGAACGAAAAATCAGCGATGACAACTAGTACTCGGCTCTGCACCAAAATGGTAAAGAAGTGTAGTATGAGTACCAAAATCACGGGTACTTAGTAGGCATCATCGGTGGAATGAGATAAATCATGCTATAAGTATGATAAGATACAAGATAAAATAACTAAGTTAGAGTACAAGGTGAAAACCTGAAAATAAGCTCCAATACCGTTGTACATAAATATTTAAATACATATAAAATGGTAATATAAAGATCACACTACTATAGTAACAAGATTGGCCCCCATAATCCAATAAGTACGAAAAAGTAAATTACCCAACCCAGGCCCCCGTAAGACTGGAGGATACAACCAAAGGAGCTGAGTGACCGAATACTCATAGGTTACCGACTATCATGCCATATCCAAGAATCCTCCCAAACCATATCATACATAATTTCCAATGCCGGACTTGAGACGAAACTCAATAGTATCATCATCATTATTTCATTATTGGACTTAAACCAAAACTCATATTATCAAGATCATTATCAACTGGTGGACTCAAACCGGAACTCATATTTATAAATCGTATCAACGAACCATATTTACAAAACATACTGATAAACTAACCCAATAGACAATACCCATACCGCATCTGTTAAGTCATGCCATTAACTATGCCCATAATCCATATCAATAATCATAAGTCATTTCAATAATCACATCCATAAACTACAAATCTATTGATAAGCCCTTAACCATTTACACAAGCCATATCATACCTATGAGCCATATAATATCTATAAGTCATATCATATCTAGAGCCATATCATATCCACGAACCATATTATATATGTGAGCCAGTAACTATTAATAACATCGATATCTATATCGATAAGCATGTCGATAGGCCATATTATAATTCATATACGGAAGACATACCAATAATCATTTATATATAAGCCATGTCATATCTATAATCCATATCATTAATCACATATATAAGCAACATCAATAGAAATACCAAGAATTAGAATCAATCTTTAAATATCCAACTAACATACTCAATAAATATATTCAAATCCCTCAAGTATCAAACCAACCATTAATAAGAGTATACATGTGTAACTAAGTCTACAAAGCTAACACAAGTCTTGGCCTAAGGTGGGATGGAGGGCCCATTCTAATTCCCAAAATCCATTTTAGGAAACTTCTACCCAGGACTAGGCTAAGGTATCTAAGTTCATTTTTAGATGTTAAGTAATCCATAAGCAACCCCAAGATAGTAATCCTCACCAAACATGAACAACTAAGGAAATCCTACATTAAATAATAACAATTAAAGAAATTTCCCCTTACTAAAGAAACTAAGGAGAATTCTACCCTAAACAAGAATGGCAAAGGAAATTTTACCTAGCTTGAGTAATTAAGGCATTTTCATTCTAAACATGAACCGTGAAGCCCAATTTACTTACGACATCAATAACTACGCTAATTGCTCTAAGTTAACGGTTTCAAGATAGCCTAAATATTTCAACTAAACCAAATACTCTCATTCCTACTTCTAACACCTAAATCCCACCCCATATCTAGTATAACCATAATCATACTACAAAATAGCTCAATCTATGAAGAAGATAAACCTAGCCTAGCTAGGTGGTGAGGAAAACCCTAAATAATCTGCTAAATCACTAATTTTTCTATTCGAGAAGCTTTCGTAAGGTGCCCCTGTAATGCCCCGGGACTACACCTTGGGGGACACCTATGCTTACGACCCCAAAGGACCATAACCTAACCCATGACTGGTACCTGCTGTGAGCACTAAATAATATTCATGAAATATATGTGGAAGTAAAAACTGATAATGCCATAAGGTTCATAATACTGAATCAAAACTAAATACAACTGTAGAATAAATGCTAACTGATAATGCCTGAAAAGCCTCTAAATATCTTAAATAAATGAGTTGATGGGACAAGCCCTAACTAACTCACGACTGCTGTTTGAAATAGCTAAAATACTAAAATAATATATTAATTAAATAAATATCATGACTTTGATGGATGAAAACTTACCACTATAGCTGCGATTGATAGACTGGTCTGGATAAGTACGGTCAGAAACTCGACCGTTCAAACTTAAGATATGAGACATCATAGAGAAAAGAGAGAGTATGCGTCAGTACGTGGAATGTACTGGTATGCTAGATGAGGTGAGGCTAATATAGATGGGCTCATAGGCATGAACAATGACTGAATAAGAGTACATAGGGAACTAAAACTGAGGTAAACACTGAGTATGTAATACTGTGCATATACATATATATACTTATCATGTATCTGAGATTATACTGCAACTGAGTACTAAGTTCTATTGGCTGAATAACTGATAACTGAGTAACTGATATCTGACATCCATGGTTCTATAATGGAGACTGAAACTGATACTGCGGGAGTGTTTATTTAATTGACATACCCCGATGTAAACTGATTTGGGGTCCAACCAGTGACCCCAGTTTGAAGGGTGTTAGCACCTTGCCACAGGATACTAACAAATGTTGTGTCAACCCTAGTTTGGCAGGAAGACTCATGAAATATATATATATATGATTGCGTCAACCCTAGTTTGGCAGGAGAAAGACTTACCCTACACTGGCTATGTAGTTCTGTAACTCAGGGATTGCTACTAAGGGTCAAACCCTAGGCTGATAGGAATGCCTCCATCCCTGGGTTCTCTCGGTGCTGAATTCTACTCCCAACTGAAATGATACTGGAATTGATCATTACTGAACTGGCTTGACTGAACTGACGCTAATCATGAAGACTGACTGAATACTACTTTCTTGGCCTTACTGAGGCTATTCTGTAACTACTGTGATCTAAGTAAATAACTAGATTTTGGGTATTAAGTATCCCAGGACTCGAAAGAGTAATAGTAAAACATATCACAATCTTGAAAGCATAATAGCTAGTCACTTAGTCACAATTCATTCATTGAGGCATTTTCTCAAGCACTTGGGGAGCATGACTATTTCACATAATAATAACCACATATAAATATCATGGCTACAACATTCAACTTGTAAATCTCAAGGGTTTTAACATGAGAATTCACTTAACTCAACATATACGCTAATTGGTTTACAAGAAACATGTGGTAAATCCTGAATTAAAACCCATACAACAGTACATATATGAATGCAAACTAATTCAAGCATGTAAATCATGAATATGAAAATTTGTATTTTATAAAAAAGAGTTCTTGGACTCCAAGGGTGAAAGGAACCCAAGGATGAACACCCAACATACCTGGGTAATTGAATTCTTAAAGTTTCTTGATAGTGTTCTTGAGATTTGTTCTTGATTCTTGAGTGCTAAGGTTTTCTATTTAAGAGAGAATATTCTTGATTTGGGAAAATTTGAATAAACAATGACTAAATCAACTTTTAGGGATTAATTAACGTGTTTTAGACTGATTAGGACCGCTGAAAAAGACCAAATTACCCCTGGAAGGAATTTAAATTTTTGTTTCTAGAATCTCAATTTTTTACCTTAGGTGCGACGCGGTGGAATCGCGTCAGGACACTAGAAACTGACAATCCCTATTTTATCCAACGGCACAATGCGGTGCCATCACGTTGTGCCACTGGAAAATGACAATCTCAAACTGGAACTTTACCGCGACGCGTCGCCATCACGGTGCCTCAATGGAAAATTCCAATTGGGAACTAGGACTTCACCGTGACATGGTAATATCATGGTGATTCACTGGAAACTGACGAGTTCCATTTGTCCTGTCACCGCGATGTGGTGCTGCTCATATTAAGATACTATTTTCACTAAATATGCAATAACTTCTTACCCGAGTATCGGATTTGGGAGAAATTGGTATCGTTGGAAATCTTATTAAATTTCCTACAGTTTGGTAGGTTTTGAAGTTGACTAAAGCAACATTTTTGTCTAAAACTCAATCGGTATGGAATATTTTGATTCCTCAAATAGCTGGGAGTTATTTGGGACCTTAATATGTATCAAATTAACTCATAAATCTACCAAAGAATCATAATGTACTATGCGTGATCTTGAAACAAGACTCTAGCATTGGTTTGAATTTTTGGGGTATTACAATATCTCCCTCTTGGGAACATTCATCCTCGAATGAGACTGGTTAAGCTAGAAGTACTGAGGGACTGAGATTATATGCTGAGTATATGTCATTACATGACTGAATTTGAACATAACACATATTTGAACTAGTTCCATGAATGCATGACTGACATGAGAATGATATGCAGCTGAAACTAAGCACAAAAAGATAAATTCTAAGAAGATTATTACCTTAATCCAAGTCTAAGTTTGCGGACAAAAGGTAAGGATACTTGGTCCGCATATCTACTTCTATTTCCCAAGTAGCTCCCTCAATGGACTGATTCTGCCAAAGTACTTTGAATAGGGGAACTTCTTTGTTCCTTAGTCTACGAACTTGTCAATCAAGAATTTCAACTAGAATTTCCTCATAGGAAAGACTGTTCTGAACATATACGCTTTCTAAGGGAACAACTACAACTAGGTCACCAATACACTTCTTCAACAAGGAAATATAGAATACTGGGTACACTGAGGCTAAGTCTGCAGGCAACTCAAGCTCATAAGCCACCTTTCCGAAATGGCTCAAAATTCTATGAGGACTAACATATCAAGGACTAAGATTCCCCTTCTTACCAAACCTCTTCACTCCCTTCATGGGAGAGATCTTTAAATACACAAAATCGCCAACCTCAAATTCAAGATCTTTCCTTCTCATATCTGCATATGATTTATTTGGCTCTGGGCTACCTTGAGACTCTCCCTGATTAGCTGAACTTTCTCTAAAGCATCAAACACCAAGTCAGGCCCTACTACCATGGCCTAACCTACTTCAAACCAACCAATTAGAGATCTACATCTCCTCTCATATAGATATTCAAACAGATCCATCTGAATACTGGAATGATAGCTGTTATTATATGCGAACTCAATCAAAGGCTAGTGGTCATCCCAACTTCCCTTAAAGTGAACTACACAAGCTCTCAATATATCTTCTAAAGTTTGAATGGTCCTTTATGCCTAACCATCTATCTAAGTGTGGAAAGTTGTACTGAGGTGTACTTAGGTACCTAGACCCTTCTGGAAAGCTTTTCAAAAGTGAGGTAAACTGCGTACCTCTATTTGAAATAATGGACAATGAGAGACCATGCAACCTGACCAACTCTCTAATATAGAGCCTGACATAGCCTCGGCTGAATAAGAGGTATGAACTGGCAAGAAATGGGATAATTTGGTCATCCTGTTTACAATGACCCAAATTGAATCAAGCTAAAGACGAGTATGAGGCAAACCCATCACGAAGTCTATGTTCACTTCTTACGACTTAAAAGTGGGAATACTGAACTCCTACATAGACCCACTAGGATTTTGGTGCTCTATCTTCACCTGTTAATAAGTAAAGAACTTAGCCACAAACTCTGTGATGTCTCTCTTTATCCTACTCCACTAATAGATTTCCCGCAAGTTGTGGTACATCTTAGTGGCCCCTGGATGAATCGATTAACGCACACCATGCACTTCTCTAAGAATCCACTATCTCACGCCATCCACACATGGCACACATAATTTACCCTGGCAATGCAACCCACCATCTCCCCCTTGGGAGAAAACCTCTACCTTCTGGTCTCTGTCTAACTCATTCAACTTAACTAAATTGGCATCACTGTCCTTCTTTACTTTCACTTTGGAAACCAAAGAGGATGCCAAACTATTTTGCACCCAAATACTACCCTCAGCTAAATCAACCAATCAGAAATGTAGCCTGGTAAGATGATGAGCTTTCTGAACTAACTTCTTCTTACCATTCTTAACGTGAGCAACACTACCACTGGACAATCTACTGAGGACATCTGCAACTACATTGTCCTTACCGGGATAATACAGAACACTCATGTCATAATCTTTCAAGAACTCTAACTACCTCCTCTGATGCAGGTTCAAGTCTTTCTGAGAAAATACATACAACAGGATTTTGTGGTCTGTGAACACATCTACATGCACCCCATACAGAAATTGCCTCCAAATATTTAAGGCAAGCACAACAGCTGCTAACTTAAGATCATGAGTGGGATAATTCTTTTCATGGGGATTAATCTGTCTAGAGTCATAGGCCACAACCTTACCCTTCTGCATTAAAACACACTCCAAAACAACTCTGGAAGCATCACGATACATAACAAATCCTTTTGAACCATTGGGCAAAGTAAAAACTAGGCCTGTAGTGAGTCGAGTCTTGAACTCCTGAAAACTCATCTCACAAGAATATGACCATTGGAATTTGACTTTTTTCTGAGTCAATCTGGACATGGAGGATAAAATAGACAAAAATCCTTCAACAAACCATTGATAATAGTCATCCAAACCCAAGAAACTCCTAATAACTGATGGAGAGATGGGTCTGGCCCAGTTTCTCACTACTTCGGTCTTTTGAGGATCAACCCTAATGCCATCACCAAAAATTATATAGCTTAGAAATGCTACTGACCTTAGCCAAAATTCATATTTACTGAATTTGACGAACAACTAATGGTCTCTGAGGGTCTATAATACTATACTGAGATGGTCTGCGTGGTCATGTTCACTGCAGGAGTAGACAAGAATGTCATCTATGAAGACTATGACAAACATGTCCAGGAACTGCTTGAACACACGGTTCATCAAGTCCATGAAAGATGTTGGGGCATTGGTAAGGCCAAATGACATAACTAAAAATTCGAAGTGACCATACCGAGTTCTGAAAGTTGTTTTTAGAATATCGTATTTTCTGACTCTGAGTTGATGATAGCCTGATCTGAGGTTTATCTTAGAAAAGTAACTGGCACCTTGAAATTGGTCAAACAAGTCATCGATTCTAGGAAGTGGGTACTTGTTATTGACTGTGACTTTGTTCAACTGATGGTAGTTAATACACATTTTGAGAGAACTATTTTTCTTTTGGACGAATAGAATTAGTGTGCCCCACGAAGAGATAATGGGTTTGATGAATCCCTTATCTAGGAGATCCTTCAACTATTTTTCTAACTCTTTAAGTTTAGCTGGATCCATTCTATATGGTAGAATAGAGATGGGCTGAGTATCTGGAAGAAGGTCTAATCCGAAATCAATTTCCCTTTTGGGAGAAACTCCAAGAAGATCTTCGGGAAACATATCTGGAAATTCACTTGCTACTGAAAGTGACTCAAAGTTAGGAGTCTCAGAACTAGAATATTTAACTTGGATGAGATGATAGACACACCCCTAAGTATTGAGGTACTACCGCTCGATTCTAGGATAGGTTCATTCGAGAACTGAAAATGGACAACTCTATTTCTACTGTCAACTGAGGCATAGCATGAATGGAGCAAATCCATGCTGAGAATAACATCAAAATATGTCATCTCTAACTCTACTAAGTCTATTGAAGTAAATTTTTGAGATACCATAACCGGACAGTTCCCGTATACCCGCTAGGCTATGATAGATTTACCCACTAGGGTAGAGACTAAGAAGGGCTCTGCTAGGATTTTGGGACTGAATCCAATGTAAATAGCTATATAAGAAGTTTCAAAGGACAAAGAAGCTCCTGTATATAACAAAGCATAAACATATAAAGTACCAGTGACTACATCAGGAGAACTTTCCTGATCCTGTTGGGACTGAAGAGCATAGAGCCTGTTTGGGCATTGCCCACTGGTGGAACTAGAAATGGCACTCTGCAAAGACGAGAGATTGGACTGAGTTGGGGGATGATTATGTTGACTCTGCGAACCCACCTGAGGATACTCTCTGATCCTATGACCTGGTTTGCCATACCCAAAACATACATCACTTCCCACTCTACAGACACCCTGATGGTTTTTTCCAAACTTCTGACAAAGAGGATTTGTTTGGGCACTGCTAACACTACGCTGAGATTTAGAGCCTGGCACCCTATCCTTACTATCGTTTCTAAATTTAGGCACCAGAGCATTGGCTGAGGACGGAGCCAGAACTAAAGATTTTAGGTGGAACTAAGGACAATTACCACCCTCTGACTTAGGTTGAGTGAAGTTGAAGCTTCCTATTCTATACCTCTTTCTTTCCCTCTTTTTTTCCTTAGTTTCTGCTCTTTTATCTATTAAGCATAGACCATCAACCTAGCTAAGTCCATCTCCTTAATCAGCATTGTGGTCCTACACTCCTTGACCAAACTATCAGACATACCAGACATGAACTTACTCATCTTAGATCTTCTATCATCTACTACATGAGGAGCATATCTGGATAATTGAGTAAACTTGAGAGAATACCCCTTCACTTTCATGTTACCCTACTTTAAATTAATGAATTCTAACACCTTAGCCTCTCTTAATTCCAATGGGAAAAACTTATTTAGAAAGGCAGTAGCAAACTCTTCCCATTCTATAGGCCTTGCATCTGCGACCCTATCCATCTTTCACTACTTAAACCATGTATGAGCTACATCCTACAACTGATAGGCAGCTAACTCAGCAATCTCACTAGTGGTTACCCCCATAATATTTGTTACCTTCTGCACTATGTCAAGTAATTCTTGTGGGTCCTCTTCAGACTTAGACCCTGAGAATGAAAGAGGGTTCATTCGGGTGAAGTCTTGAATTCTAGCTGCAGAAGTATTGGCCACTGGGTTGGCCTATACAACAGTTGGACGCTCATTCTGGGCTTCCATAAAATGGGCTAGAGTGGTGAAAGCTGCTCTAAATTCTGTGTAAGAAACATGCTCGTCCAAGGGATCTTCCTGAATGGGTGGAGGTGTTGGCTGGTTAACAGTTCTTCTTTCGTTGGTATTTTTGGGAGGCATGTTCTGTAAAGAAAGGGACAATTAGATTAGACAGAGAGTTTAACTTGAGCTCCTGCTCACTCGCACAACATGAATACTGAAAGAAGGGAAACTTTTTCCTAAAAATGTCTCATAGCCCCTTGTCTATAAGTATGGCGTGCTACACACCAATGCACAAGACTCTACTTGATGTATCTTTTATACTCCCTAGGACTCTTTAGAACCTTAGGATCTGATACCAAGTTTGTAACACCTCAAGACTACACCATAGGCATCACACAGTGCTTACAACCCCGAAGGACCACAAGCTAACCCATGAATAGTACCTGCTGTGAGCACTGAATAATATTCATAAAATATATGTAGAAGTAAAAACTGATAATGTCATAAGGTTTATAATACTGAATCAAAACTGAATACTACTGTAGAATAACTGCTAACTAATAATGTCTGAAAAGCCTCTAAACTTCTGAAATAAACAAGTTGATGGGACAGGCCCCAACTAACTCACAACTACTGTATGAAATAATTGAAATACTAAAATAATATAATAACTAAATAAATATCACTTCCTCGATGGATGAGGACTCACTATTGTAGCTCAACTGGTAGACTGATCTGGCTAAGTATAGTCAGGAACCCGAGCGTCCGAACCTATGATATGAGAAATCATAACGCAAAGAAAGAGCATGTGTTAGTATGTGGAATGTACTAGTTGATAGATGAGATGAGGCTAATATGCATAGGCTCATAGGCATTAACAATGACTTAATAAGAGTACATGGGGTACTGAAACTGCGGTAAACACAGAGTATGCAATACTATGCATATACATTATATACCTATCGTATATCTGAGATTATACTGCAATTGAGTACTGAGTTTTGTTGGCTGAATAACTGATAACTGAGTAGCTAATATCTAAAAGCCATGGTTATGTAGAACTGGACTGAGTTTTATACTGAAGACTGATACTGAGACTGTGGGAGTGTTCATTTAACCGACATACCCTGATGTAAATTGATTTGGGGTCCAACCTGTGACCGCAGTTGGAAGGGTGTTAGCACCTTGCCACGGGATACTAACAAATGTTGCGTCAACCCTAGTCTGGCAGGAAAACTTATGAAATATATATATGATTGCGTCAACCCTAGTCTAGAAGGAGGATGACTTACCCTACACTGTCTATGTAGTTCATTAACTCAGGGATTGCTACTAAGGGTCAAACCCTAGGCTGAGAAGAATGCCCCCATCCCTGGGTTTTCTCAGTGCTGAATCCTACTCCTGACTGAAATGATACTGGAACTGATCATTACTGGACTGGCTTGACTAAACTCACCCTGATCGTGAAGACTGATTGAATACTACTTTCTTGACCTTACTGAGACTGTTCTGTAACTACTGTGATCTAAGTAAGCAACTGGATTTTAGGTATTAAATACCTCCAGGACTCGATAGCATAATAGTAAAACATAGCACAATCTTGAAAGCATAATAGCTAGTCACTTAGTCATAATTCATTCATTAAGGCATTTTATCAAACACTTGGGGAGCATGACTATTTCACATAATAATAACCATATATAAATATCATGGCTACAACGTTCAATTTGCAAATCTCAAGGGTTTTAACATGAGAATTCACTTAACTCAACATATACGCTAATTGGTTTACAAGAAATATGTGGTAAATCCTGAATTAAAACCCATACAACAGTACATATATGAATGCAAACTAATTCAAGAATGTAAATCATGAATATGAAAACTTGTATTTTATAAAAAAGAGTTCTTGGACTCCAAGGGTGAAAGGAACCCAAGGATGAACACCCAACATACCTGGGTAATTGAATTCTTAAAGTTTCTTGATAGTGTTCTTGAGATTTGTTCTTGATTCTTGAGTGCTAAGGTTTTCTATTTAAGAGAGAATATTCTTGATTTGGGAAAATTTGAATAAACAATGACTAAATCAGCTTTTTGGGATTAATTAACGTGGTTAGACTGATTGGGGCCACTGAAAAAGACCAAATTACCCCTGGAAAGAATTAAAATTTTCATCATTGGAATCCCAATTTTTTACCTTCATCGTAACGTGGTGGAATCACATCTGGCCACTGACACTGACAATCCCCATTTTGTCCAATGGCGCAATGGGGTGTCATCGCGTTGCGCCACTGGAATATTACAATCCCGAACTAGAACTTTACCGCGATGCGGCGCCATCATGGTGCCTCACTGGAAAATCCAAATTGGTTACTAGGACTTCACTGCGATGCGGTACTATCATGGTGATTCACTGGAAACTGATGTGTGCCATTTAGCCTGTCACCGCGACACGGTGTTTCTCGTATTGAGCTACTATTTTCACTAAATGAGCCATAACTTCTCACTTGAGTATCATATTTGGGAGAAATTGCTATCATTGGAAATCTTATTAAATTTCCTATAGTTTGGTGGGTCTTGAGATGGAAAATTCTAAGTTGAACAAAAGTTATGCTCATTTGAAGTTAACTAAAGAAATATTCTTGTCGAAAACCAAATCGGTATGGGATATTTTGATTTATCAAATAGCTGGGAGTTATTAGGGATCTTAATATGTATCAAACTAACTCATTAAGCTACCAAAGAATCATAATGTACTATGCGTGGTATTGAAACATGACTCTAGCATTGGTTTGGATTTTTGGGGTATTACAGCCACACTATCAAAATTATAATTTATTCATAAATACGAGAATAATTATTCCCATACTGCATTATTGTTCTTCAGGTCTAAAATTACATAAAAATCTTATATGGGGCCTGTCTACAGAATTGCACATTCAAAATCAACACGTCCCTCTATGCTCAAGGTATATTTACCCTTAAAATGAGTGGATTCCGAGCTATAATGGTGCTAATATTAAGTCCCCATGCTTTTGGGCTTTGAGCAAAAGTATGGACAAATTAACCTTGAAAATAATGGAATCTTACCATAAATTAAATGGAAAATCACATATATTAATGATATTAAAGCTCCACAATCACCCAAAATTGATTCTCCAAAGAAATCCCACCTTCTAGGGTTTAAGATTTTAGAGAATAGACAAAAATAGTGAAAAATCAGGCTAAGTGGGTATTTATACCCTTCCAAGGTGCATGAGTATCACTTAAGAAAACTTTAGGTCGCTTAAGAGATACTTGTGTCCTAGAACGCCTATCCCCTATGCAATCAGTAGGTCGTTTATGCCTTATCTGGATGCCTCAACATATGCTGCGTACACAAGACTATTATCGCATATATGATATCCCTAGCACAGCTAAGCCATTTGCTTAAGCGATAAAATATGTCGCTTAAGTGATACTTTCTGGGGTTTGCCAGATCTTTTAAGAAATCAAAGGTGTAACGCCACAAATCTGGTACCTTAAATTCTACACGGTGCTCATGACCCCGAAGGACCACAAGCTAACCCATGACTGATATCTGTACCTATATACTGCATAAAATACTTTATAATGCAGAAATATGAACTGAAAGGACATAAGGTTCAATACTGAACATGGTCTAAATGATATAACATCTGTGTGGGGTAATAAAATATCCAAAAATAATTGAACATACTGAAGTCTGAAACATGATAGTCTAGAAAGCCTCTAACTGACTAAACTGTCTGAAAAAAGAGTTTATGGGACATGTCCCCAACTAACTCCAACTAATAAACTGATTAATGAGATAATAGGGAAAATAATCATGTCCTCGAGAGATGAGGACTCACTTCTAACTCTATCTGCAAATATCTGGAATCTATTGTTACTCTGGAGTTCGTATCTCTGAACCTATGGTATAAGACATCATAGAACAAATGTGTCAGTACTTTGAATGTACTGGTATGCATGTGGGGTAGGCTGAATGCATAGGGTTCATATGCATAAACAATAATAATAACTAATTAGCTATCATGAGCGTGAGAATATATGCATGAGACATAACAACTGACACTAATATTGTGATAACATAATTACTGAATCTAAATATAACTGATAACATAAGTAAATGTATCTGACAGCCCTGAATCTGATGGAACTATTTGAGTTTCGTACTGTATTTGAGTTGAGTGTATCTGACAGTCCTAAAATCTGAAGAACTATCTGAGTTCTATTACTGAAACTGATTGGTTGTATCTAAAAGTCCTAATTCTGTAACAGGAAACTATGGGAAGTAGTTATCTAACCGATATGTCCCTGATACACCATTATGGCTGAGTTAGGGTTCAATCTGTAACCCCAATTAGAAGGGTGCCAATACCGCGCCACCGGTAAGGACAAGCTGTGGCCAACCCTCATCTGATAGTATCCCTAAAAGAGAATGGTGGGGCCCTTATCTAACAGTGCTTATCCACCTCATCAACCCTCATCGGACAGTGTTGATGTCTCAACCTATGCTGGCTACATAGTTCATGAATGCAAGGTTGACTTCTAAGAATCACACCCTTATCTGATAGTGTGTGTTCCCATCCTTGGGTTCACTCGGTGCTAATTCCTACTCCCATCTGAATAGACTCTGAACATGATTTACTGAACTGAACATGGCTGAGTTACTGAATTTCGTTGATTTACGGAATACTACTGATATCTGACAACTGACTGAGTTCATGAGATCATGGAGATTTCCTGAGTTATAAGATTGTCTGAAGTCTAAGGATCATAGCTTGACTGAGAATATCATGAAAACACAACATGGATCTAGGCATACAGCTAATGTTTCGTGTACGAGTACCCCCAGGACTCGATGGAAGGAAACTGACCAAGCATAACTTACTTGAACATATAACTAACTTTATAATCCATAATATATTTATAGAAGCATTCCATCAAAACATGTGATAGGCATAACTTGTACATACATGGGGATTTCATGATATCATACTAGTTGGTCATTGTTCCTTCATCTAGGCATTTAATCAAACACATGGTAGGCATAGCACATGTAGACAACATTATACAATAATTAATCATCATGATTCATCTCTAATTTCATCATCTAGGGTTTATTAATAGGTTCACATGAATCTATATCTATAATAATTAAACCCACATAGAAATGATCACCCAACATGGAGTAGAATTCAATTTCTCATTTATCAACATGAACAAGAACATCTCAACCGTGAAATCATAAAGAAAATCCATAACTTGAAGTTGGAAAAAGGATTCTTGGACTTCATGGATGAAAAGAGTGCATGAATGAACACTATGCATACCTTAGTTCGTGATTTTGTGAAGATTGACGGAGAAACTTTCTTGGAATTGGATCTTCTATGAAAACCCTAGCTTGTTCTTTTGAGGTTTTTGAGAGAAGATAGTGTATTTTGGGTGAAAAGTGGCTGAATTATGTGTTAAAGGGCTTAAATAGGGGTGAGAAGTTGACCCTTTTAACCCTGGATGCGTCATTTAATTTCAGTAAAATTTTCCTGAACTGAACCCCTGGAGTGATGCGGTGCTATCGTGCCGTGTCACTAGAATTTGACAGTTGGAAACTGAGGGATGGTGCAACATGTGGCCATCAAATTCCCACTTTTTTTGCGACTTGGAACTTTGGTGCAGCATGGAGGAAATTGCGCTAAGACACTGGAAAAGAACAATTCTGAATTTGGGCCCTGGCGCAATGTGCCATAATCACGGACCCCTATTGGAATTTGCCAAATGCCATTTCCTATTGTGGCGTGGTGCGCCACTGACTAATATGGTGTTGTTTTATAATGGGAACTTAAAATAGTCGTAACTTCTGACCTGGTTATCGGATTTGGACGAATCTTATATCAATGGAAAGCTTATTGAATTTCCCACATGAAAAAATATGAAAATCTTGAAAATTCCTCATAGAATAGTCATCATTCAATTTAGAATCTAATACTAGGCATTCTTGGGATGAAATTAGCTCGAAAAAAGTATGGGGTATTACAATTTCTTAAGCGATGTACCAGCACCGACTGAGATTTGAAGAAATTTCAAGTCTCTGCCAACCCCTTGGGATTTATCTAAAATCCCATATATGTAAATGGAATATGCTACCCTATCAAATTCGACATTTCAAACTCAATGGCGTAGTTGAAATTTCTACCCAAGGTTGTTTCGATTAAAAAATAGGTCCCACACTCACTTGCCATTTTTTTGAACTTTCAACCAATAGCTTGAAATAATCCCAGGTGCCTCGAGAGCCGAACCAAGGGCCCAGCTAATCTAAGATGGATGTTTTAGAGCTATTGAAACTGTTAGAATTGACATACGAGGTCATTTGACTGCAGTTTTTTCCCGATAGCCAATTTGGACAAGCAAAGTCTTCAAAATAGGGAATTGGCTCTAAAAATCAAATGAACTTCCTTGTAAGAAAACTATCAATTCCAACAAGTCATAAATTACTTGGGGCAGCTATACAAAAATTTTAAACAACAAAAATGAGCGGAAACATAGAAAATGACCTAAAAGGTCATGACAATATCACTACTAAAGGAACTTCCATCTGCGAAAGTAAAGGATTAGGTGTACCTAAAACCTCAAATAGGTGGGGATATTGGGTCCACATTTAGCTCTCGATCTACCATATTTTATAAAATATGTAAAATAGGTATTTTTGTGTGATATGACTATTTTACCCCTACCCATGGTTGCATTATGGTATTTTTGGGGTGGGGGGTGATTGACATAGTTTTTGATGTATTTTAGTTCCTTTTATGCAATATTGAGGTTTTTGGTGGCTTCAAAAGTCTTATTACGGACCTCTGTGGTTATATTTTGACCCATGCAATGTATGGCTGAACGAACTATACCGATAGATCTGAAACATCAAATTTAGGGTGGTAACATGTTTTTTCTGGTTGTACAACTTTTAAATCTCATTTCGACCCTCAGTTTGGAAATTGTAATTTTTTATTTTGGTGGTTAACTTTATGAAAATGATGTATTTTTTAAAATTCAACTTTGCCAATGCATACGGAACATTGAATATAGTAGGGTTACATATTTCATTTGCATAAATCAGATTTCGAATGAATCCCGAGGCCTTAGCAAAAACTTGGAAAATTTTCTAATTTTCAGCTGATATCTGGTGTCGGAGATGATAGTGCGATCGCACAAGGGGTGATTGCAATTATACTATCTACTCCCAAGGTCAAATAGTTCAATTGCACTCTTAAAAGTGTGATAGCACTACCCGTATACCTGGTATGGGTATAAATAGAGGTTGCGATTTTGGGCATTTTCCACTTTGACTCCTAAGAGATAAATCCTAAAATAGCGTGAGAGCTTAAAAGTGAATCTTGTGGGTGATTGTAAAGCTATATTAACATCTATTTCTTGATTCTATGATGGATTTAAGGTGAGATTTCATTCTTTTCTTACTCTAATTCTTGATTTATTGATCAAAACCCCCAAAACCTTATTACTTGATTTATCTCCAAATTTCACTTCTTTTTACTTGAATAATATTTTTAATCCTATAATTACTAGTTTTTCATCAATTTAACCTTCAAAACTACTTTGATTCTTGATTTTTAAATGGATTTCAAAGGTTTTACCTGGTAGAGTCTAATTTTTTTTTCTTCGAATTGGACCTCGTTCTTAACTCGATTTGACTTGGGTTTTCAATTACAGATAACTAAAGGTATGGCAAAAATGTTTTTGAAGTAAATTTCTAATTTTTTCTTTCCTTTTATGAACCCATTTTGGGGGTCTATTGTGATCCCAAAACAAAAGTAGGTAATATGGATAATGTTGGCTTTGTTTTGACATATACGTGCTATATTTCTTGGTATTAGTTGATTCGGGGATCGTTCATGATTATAATGGTCATGGGTCCAAAGTGTAGCGGACCAGTTTTGGTATTTGAGGTAGGTTATGGCTTAACTCTTCAAGCTAAGTTAGGTAGTTCATTTGTATACCAAAATGTATGTTAAGGGTGAGAAATAGTCATGGCATATGTCTATCTATATATTGTGCCCATGTGGGGCATTGAATGTGATGTAATTATTGAATCTGAGATATCATGTGATATGTGTGACCGTGCGGGGTCTTATGAGATGTTGATAGACTGAAATACATGTGAATAGTTGTATTGTGTTGATTAGAAATTCCTATTGTGGTGCCTATGGCGTATTGTGATATACTCATACTTTGTGGGCATATGCATTATGTGGAAAATTTATGGATAGTTGAAATGATGAGCGGCTATTGTCTCATGTGGTTGTGGAATGGAAACATTATGGAATGGTTGTAGAAATACATCATGTGGATTGGTTATGGAAATAATCATTATGAATGGTTGTGAACATTACATCATTATTCTCAGGTCTTTAGGTGGATCATTTAACTTTTTTGTTTTATTGTTTTATTTATATATATGCTTATTGTCATGTATGTGTACTCGATTTGTTTCATATTCTATAAATGTTCTTGGAAACACTGGAATTACTGGAAATATTAGAAATACTAGAATTACTGGAACACTATACTAGAATTACCAAATGTAATACCCCAGGAAATTTTTCGTTGAAATTTTGTGCGTAAACATGTTGGGTTCTATCTTCTAGAATAAATTATAAATTTTTCGTACGTAATGTCTTAGATTATGACCCACCATTGCGTAGAGTATCGAATAATATTTCCAACGATAGGTGGATCAACCAAAATGGACACCCGAGCGACGAGTTATGATCATTCCGATCGAACTGTGAATAGTAGTGAACAGTAAAACGTTCAGGAAAAAAAGTACTGAGGCCTGGCATATTTTTGTTCCAACTTTAAATGATCATAACTCCTTGTACATAATAATCTGGGTAATCTACTATATATCAACGGAAATCTCTGCGAGTCCTCTTTCCGATGTAATTGGTTTCATCCAATTTGTCTATCGGAGCAAAAAGTTATGGTCGATCTACTTCAGCCTATCAAAAGTAAATTTTTGGGTCGACTTCAAACGATGATAACTCCTCATACACAATGATCTGGGTGAGATACAATATATAAACGGAAATATATGAGAGTCCTCTTTCTAATGAAATTGGTTTCATCTAATTTGGATATCGTAATAAAACGTTATGGTTGATCTACTTCAGACTATCAAAACAGTCCACTAAAGGACAGATGCGAGAATTATTTGATTTTTAAGGGCGTCTTGGTCATTTCCCCTCACCCAAAATCCGTCCAAACCCTATATTAAAGCCTATTAGAAGTATTATATGTTATATTTCATCAAATTTCCTCAAAAAGAAAACCCTAAGCTCCTACATCCAACTTCAAGAACCTCCAATGTTCACCATTAATTCTGCAAATTTATTCAAGATTCCAAGTTCCTAGTTCAAGAACTCCAAGAACCATCATTCAAAGTCACGATTAATATCTCAAAAACGAGTATCAATCTAAAGTTCATCATTCAAGGTATGTGGGGGTTTTCAACAAGAACTCTCTTTTGTTCTTGTGCCCAAAAGTAATTTTTCTTACAAAGGCATGATTTTTATTAGATTTTTTTTATGAATTTGAAGTATGAACCCATATCTTATGATGATTATTATGAAATCTTGATGTTTATGATTTTGAAAGATGAATTTACATGTGTGGTGATATAAAGCATGAATCTTGAACGATACTTATCATGATTTTGATATTTGGGTCGCGAATCCCATTTGAAATTGTGTTTTTTTAGAAAATGTGTGTTATAAGTACGTTGATGTTGAATATTTGAGATGTTTTAAATGATTTGACCTTTTGGTCATGAATGAGTTATTTTGAACTCGACTATGAAAGAAATCCACATTTTTATTGATTATGATAAAGTGGTAGCAAATTGGCTCCCGATGAAAATTGTTGAAGTGTTTATTGTGGATTTTCTTTAATGTGAGCCTGAGGCTGATTTAAATTTCTGAGCTAAGTTCGGGAGTAATCTTTAGCACTGAGTGAAAGGTATAAAGTGACCTTACTTCCTTAGAACTACGTGCCCCCATAGGATGTGAGCCTGAGGCTGATTTATATAGTGATCACTAGTGATTTTGAATTGATATTGGAAGTCCTACTTCGATGGCAAGGATAGGACGGCTCTCCCCAACGTGGGTTGGACGTTGGACTCCATGTGGCTCACATGGTTTATGTCGGTTATAGTATCTCCCAATGTGTGTGTGTGTACTCTTCTATCTGAGATGAAAACATATATGCTTAAAAGGCTGAGTTTGAGAAAGTCATTATTCTTAAAAGATTTAAGGAATATATTCTATTGAGAATTGACATGAGATTTGATTGTTGTGATGATTTGAAATTGAGATGAAAGTGAATTGAGAACGTATTGTAATGACTCACTTGTTTTACTTTACATGTATTATTCATCCATGATTTTGATGATTTAATTCGAGCTAAGTGAGTCATCTATATCAGCATGCATGATTTTATAAACTGTGATGATATTAAGATATTATTTTATATATGCATTGCACCCCCATATGCTCGGTATCTTTCCATGGTACTGACCCACATATTCGTATGTGGGCTACATTTTCTCGGAATGTAGGTACAAGGTATAGTTGCACCTTCGGATCCAGTCAGTTCGTGGTATCCAGTCAGCAGGTGATGAGTCCTTTTGATTCAAAGGCTTGGGTTAGTTATGCAGAGTTTATAGTGTTGTATTTTCTTTATTCAGTCGTATTGAGTTGGGGTAGTCGGGAGTCATAACCCTTCTACCTACAGTCAGTACTAGTAGAGGCTTCATAGACAGTCAGTAGAAGTTGATGTATTTTGTTTCAATTTTGGTGGTAAAGGCAGAATTGTAATCCTGTAAAATTCCACTTTTTTATCGATCAGATTCAGAAAGGAGTTAATTTCTGCTGATTTGTATGGATTTGTATTTTTATTCAGTTGCTTATGAGTTATGCCAGAAGAAGGGTTAGCTTGGGGTCACTTATGACCCTAAGCACCGTGTGACATCTCGGGACCTGATTTTGGGGCGTTACCAACTTGGTATCAGAGCACAGAGTTCAAGTGTCCTAGGGTGTCTATGAAGTCGTGTCTAGTAGATTCTTGCGGAATGGTATGGAGACGTCTGTACTTTTCTTCGAGAGGCTACAGGGCATTTAGGAATTGTTTCCCTTCTTTCAAGTCTAAGATCGTGCTCTAAAAAGGTTCTCCAAGAAGCTTATATAGATTCTCATCTTACTCTATTCTGGCCAACTCTACCTCATTTTCAAGGTATCAGAAATAGTTAATCTTAATTCTCCGTACATAGTTATGGGATTGTAAGAGAGCTAGAAAGTATCGTGTCAGTGCTTTTGAGTTCCAAAGATTGAAGTACTTTAGTCATGTTCATAAAAGTCGTGAACTAAGCCTAGGTTAGGTGTACTTTCAGATTCCTCCTCAGAATCTACAATGTTAATCTATACTTCTCCCTCTATGTATTATTTTTCAGATAACATGATTTGCAAGCTCCAGTTCTTCCCCAGGTAATGCTTCTATACTTTCTAGAAGAAATTTCAAAAGTTACACAAAGGGCTTGATAGGAGCTCTTTAGTGTGTTAAGTTCCTTAAGTTGAATGTTATACCCTCATTCTTATGAGTTATTTAATTAAGACAGAGTAAGGTGTATTCTTAGATCGTTGAATTTTATGTGTCAAGTTTCTATCTCTTGTATTATGTAATCTCATTATCATTATGCTTGTGAAAAAACAAAGTCTAGTGAAGCCGTGTGGGGCCTATTTCTATTCACTAGCATAGTTACTTTGTTATTCATATAACTTTCTTGATCAAAACACAAAATCAAAGTCTAGTGAAGCCGTGTGAGGCCTATTTCGATCTACTAGCAACTTGTAGTTCATCTTGTTCCTTGTGCTGGCTGAAAATATGAGATGTGGAGGTGTAGTAGTAAGAAGGATAGTAAGTGTGATTTGTTGAGCATAAGTATAGCAAAATCCCTTTTTGCATGCAATTGGGTTAATAGGAAGTGATATAGTTTGTTCGAGGTATGAAACAGGTGTTGACGGTATTTGTATGACAGAGAGTAAAGGTTAGTGATGGAAGTACTCGGTGGGTAAGTGTTGTTAATCTAGGCGCTCTTCAGATTGCAAGAGTAAGTTAATTTAAGACGTAGAGAGCTATAAACTATGTTAAGTTATGTATGAAGGATAGATAGTAGTGACGGGTGAAAGAAGGATGTGTTAATGTATTGTGAATAAGATAGGCTATATGATTAGGACCAATTATTATTGTTATGAAGTTTAAGTGGGCTAGTGTTCATGGATGTGTTGCTTTATAATCTTCACGTGGGAGTTATGCATGAGATGGAGTTGTAAATTATGTGAAGTGTGAGACCTTAAGTTTGAACGATTGGTGATCATGAAGCCGAATGTGACAGTTTCCGGATTAATGGTATTAGTTGCCGGAAGTGACCTAATAGGCTTGAACATTGTACACAAGAGTTTAAGTGTAGTTGACTTGTAATTAATGTTAATATTATATTATGATGAGAAAGTTCACCCAAGATATTATGGGACTGCTTTAATTTTGAGGATTAGTGTATGTGGTGTAGTGAGTCGTGCCATGGGATTGTTAGATGGATAAATACAAGTTAGACGATGGATCATGTTTTGATGGCTAAGTTAAGGCGAGGCGTATGATTGGAAATGTTGAGCCTCTTAAGTGTGATTTTGATTCTTATGGGTTAAAAACATAAGTTCATAGGCATGGTATTATAGGGAGAAGACAGGCATGGTCTATCAAAAGGTTAGAAAGTATTCAAGTTGAGCTAATAGAAATAAGAGTTGAAACACTAGATGGTGTACATTTCGGCGATAGAGATGTTCGTGGAGATTTAAAATTAGTAAGAATTTGAGAATTTGAGTGGTGGCTTAAAGCTAAGGGGGAGATGATAGAACAAGTAGTCAAGTCAAGCTTTTACATTTTAGTAGAAGTACCAGTAAGTTGTAAATTTGCTGTGAGAAAGATCGGTGCTTGACCCAATGTTGTTTCAGTATTTTCAGATGTCCCAAAACCTACTCATGTATTACATTTCAGTTCCATGATCTTAATTCATGTTCATACACGTGATGGAAAATTACATACTCTTCTAGTTTCCCAAAATGAGAAATTTTAGTTCTTCTAGCAGTTGGAATCACATTCCATAAGTTATGAGCTCTAAATTCAGGGCATGCCGCCCATGACTCATATACTCAAGTTTTACAGTATGTTCAGTTCCAGTACTCAGGCAATACTCTTATTGATCAGTGAGATTCAGTTTCCGTTATAGGTGTCTTCATTTTTGATACCTTAATGAACCCATTGTATTTGATATTTTATTCCTAAGGCCTCAATAGAGAGAGTCAAGTTATTTACATTATTCCTTCATGTTTCAAGTCTTCATGTTTTAAAATTTTGTGACCTTTTCATTAAGTCAAGCTAATGGTGTTGAGCAGTTGTCTAGAAGGGAGAGAAGATACTTCCTTATCTATGATAGAAAGTGGTGTGCTCACGGCAGTGAAGTAAAGTTAGATTGAGGCTAAGTCCTTGATACATGTCGTGGTTAGTTGAAGTTTTAAATATTTATTTGGAAAGATTGTTGTGCGTTGGTTTTATGCACTTCTATGAGGTTGTAGGAATAGTATTACAGAGCTTTTGTGTATAGTTTAATTGGTTGAGAAAATGTTATGTGTGCCGTTTAAAGAATTGACCAGTATGTGTGAATGATGTAGTTGATGGAATCTTAGAGAAAGCGAGGAAGATGTTTTATGAGTGTTCGTTTAGAGGTGCATGTATGAAGTGCGTATGTGGTTATGAGTATAGGCTTGAATGTTATGGATGTATATCTAAAAGAATGCACCGCAAGTTAGCGGATCCCTAGTATAAGATTGTATGTGGTTGTTGGAGTAGCAATAAGAGTTATGTTTGAAGTGAGGAGTTGTAACGCTCAGTGTGTATTGAGGTTCATGATATAGATTAATATTATAGTGTTATGTGGCGTATCTCATGAGTACTTGGAGTTAGGCTTGAACATAGTCGAGGGAGTAGTTGGGAAGTGTTGCTAAGTTTGGAAGCAAGGAGTTATGTTTCCCAAGACCTAGAAATTCCTATCTTAATTTATGCCATATGGGTCCTTGTTCCCATACGATAGGATTGTATCAAATTATGGTTCATTTTCTCCCCGAACAATGTCATTTGAATCTTTTGGAGGGAGTGTTGAGGGACGTTTTATTTGGATGCAAGTGGTCCTTCTTTTGATGAGATCCCCTTCGAGAGCTTTGATTCTCAGTCTCTGAATAAACCAAAGATATTGATTCCTTAAAATCAGTCTCCTTTGTTTAAGATCCAACTATGTGACCATTCTCATTATGAATCGCATGTTCAATGAAGTATTCGAAAGTTTGGAGTGAAGTAAGTGGATTGACTTCGTTAACCCAGCCTTTTGTCCTCATTTCCATGGTATTCTGTACTTATTCATCGACATTCGAGGACTAATGTTTCCAAGGGGGAGATGATGTAATACCCCGGGAAATTTTTTGTTGAAATTTTATGCGTAAACGTGTTGGGTTCTATCTTCTAGAATAAATTATAAATTTTTCGTGTGGAATGTCTTAGATTATGACCCACCATTGCATATAGTATCGAATAAGCTTTCCAACTATATATGGATCATCCAAAACGGACACCCGAGCAACGAGTTATGAACATTCCGATCGAACCGTGAATAGTAGTGAACAGTAAAATGTGCAAGAAAAAAAGTACTGAGGCCTGGCGTATTTTTGGTCCAACTGTAAATGATTATAACTCCTTGTACATAATGATTTAGGTGATCTACTATATATCAACGGAAAGCTCTGCAGGTCCTCTTTCCGATGAAATTGGTTTCATCTAATTTTTCTATCGGAGAAAAAGGTTATGGTCGATCTACTTCAGCCTATCAAAAGTGAATTTTTTGGTCAACTTCAAATGATCATAACTCCTCATACACAATGATCTGGGTGAGATACTACATATAAACGGAAATATATGAGAGTCCTTTTTCTAATGAAATTGATTTCATCCAATTTGGCTATCGTAGTAAAACGTTATGGTTGATCTACTTCAGACTATCAAAACAGTCCACCAAAGGACAGATGCGAGAATTATTTGATTTTTAGGGGCGTTTTGGTCATTCCCCCTCACCCAAAATCCATCCAAACCCTATATTAAAGCCTATTAGAAGCATTATATATTATATTTCATCAAATTCCCTCAAAAAGAAAACCCTAAGCTCCTACATCCAACTTCAAGAAACTCCAAAGTTTACCATTAATTCTGCAAATTTATTCAAGATTCCAAGCTCCTAGTTCAAGAACTCCAAGAACCATCATTCAAAGGCACGATTAACATCTCAAAAATGAGTATCGATCTAAAGTTCATCATTCAAGGTATGTGGGATTTTTTAACAAGAACTCTCTTTCGTTCTTGTGCCCAAAAGTAATTTTCCTTACAAAGGCATGATTTTTATTTGATTTTTTTTATGAATTTGAAGAATGAACCCATATCTTATGATGATTATTATGAAATCTTGATGTTTATGATTTTGAAAGATGAATTTACATGTTTGGTGATATAAAGCATGAATCTTGAATGATATTTATCATGATTTTGATATTTGGGTCGCGAACCCCATTTGAAATTGTGTTTTTTAGAAAATGTGTGTTATAAGCACGTTGATGTTGAATATTTGAGATGTTTTGAATGATTTAACATTTTGGTCATGAATGAGATATTTTGAACTCGACTGTGAAAGAAATCCACGTTTTTATTGATTATGATAAAGGGGTAGCAAATTGGCTCCCGATGAAAATTGTTGAAGTGTTTATTGTGGATTTTTTTAATGTGAGCCTGAGGCTGATTTAAATTTCTGAGCTAAGTCCGGGAGTAATCTTTAGCACTGAGTGGGAGGTATAAAGTGACCTTACTTCCCTAGAACTATGAGCCCCCGTAGGATGTGAGCCTGAGGCTGATTTATATAGTGATCACTAGTGTTTTTAATTCATATTGGAAGTCCTACTCCGATGGCAAGGATAGGACGGCTCTCCCCAACGTGGGTTGGACGTTGAACTCCATGTGGCTCACATGGTTTATGTCGGTTATAGAATCTCCCAATATGTGTGTGTGTGTACTCTTCTATCTGAGATGAAAACATATATGCTTAAAAGGCTGAGTTTGAGAAAGTCATTATTCTTAAAAGGTTTAACGAATATATTCTAATGAGAATTGACATGATATTTGATTGTTGTGATGATTTGAAATTGAGATGAAAGTGAATTGAGAACGTATTGTAATGACTCACTTGTTTTACTTTACATTTATTATTCATCCATGATTTTGATATTTAATTTGAGCTAAGTGAGTCATCTATATCAGCATGCATGATTTTATAAACTTTGATGATAGTAAGATATTATTTTATATATGCATTGCACCCCCATATGCTCGGTATCTTTCCATGGTACTGACCCACATATTCGTATGTGGGCTACATTTTCTCGGAATGTAGGTACAAGGTATAGTTGCACCTTCGGATCCAGTCAGTTCGTGGTATCCAGTCAGCAGGTGATGAGTCTTTTTTATTCAAGGGCTTGGGTTAGTTATGCAGAGTTTATAGTGTTGTATTTTCTTTATTCAGTCGTATTGAGTTGGAGTAGTCGAGAGTCATGACCCTGCTACCTACAGTCAGTACTTGTAGAGGCTTCATAGACAGTCAGTAGAAGTTAATGGATTTTGTTTCAATTTTGGTTGTAAAGGCAGAATTGTAATCCTGTAAAATTCCATTTTTGTATCAATCAGATTCAGAAAGGAGTTAATTTCTGCTGATTTGTATGGATTTGTATTTTTATTCAGTTGCTTATGAGTTATGCCAGTAGAAGGGTTAGTTTGGGGTCACTTGTGACCCTAAGCACCGTGTGACGTCTCGGGACCCGATTTCAGGGTGTTACACCAAAATACTAGGAATGTCAGATTTTGTAGACATTCTCCAAAGGTTATGCCGGATAAGAGTCATGGATATTGGTTGTATACGGGTTGACGAACCCTCCAGGTTCCTACATCAAAAAGGCATTATCTCCGTAGGTGTATAAGGGGTAGTATATAGGTTGACAAACCCTCCATAGGTTCCACGTTGGGAAGTCGTATCTCTTGGGTGTTTACGGAGGTTGTGAGACAACCTCATGTATCATCATCATCATTATCATTTTCATCATCATTACACTTATTGTATTTTCTTCATTATGGGTGTGATGTGATTGTACTTCTGCCTGAAATATTACTTGTCTAATTGTTCTATCTTCTTATACTTGTACTTGATGATCTTGTATGTATATTGTCCTTCCCTGTCCTACCAATATATGGTATATTATATACTTGTTGTCTTTTCTGTGTTTGTTGCAATAAATGTGATATAATATAACTGTCAGTGCAAGTTGTATGGGCTACCGTTGTGTGAAATTTTTTGATTGCAGGTGATGTACCCTTAGTGTGTATTTTGTATATCTTATTTTCTACTTTGCTCGACCTATGATACCCACTGAGTACAAGTGGATCACACTCACTCCTACTATACCCTTCTGGTGCAGATCCAGGTTCGGGTGTGCCCCATGTTTATTGATTCGGGTGGCTTTTGGAGTTTTTAAGGTAGTGGATGATTTTCAGGCATCCGAATATCCTCTACTATCTTTTCTATCATTAGACAATGTCTTTAGTTATTAGAGACAAAGTTGTATTTCTTAAGTAATTTTTTTGGATTCGAGTTATACTAGATACATTCTTAAACTATTGAAATTATGTTTTGGAAGTTATGGTTGTGTTTCTGATTATATTCTTTCCGTACTTATTATACTTATATGGTTCGGCTTAGTTATAAAAGCCTTACCCTGGGGGTATTTCTGTATTTTTTCCTTTGTGTATCAGTTTGGGTGATAGGATTACTCGTCAAGGTTTGCCGTGATGAGTACCGTCATAACCCTAGGATTTTGGGTCGTGACAATAATTACTACTCCTACTGACCTCCCAAATCCATAACACAGGCTTAGAGCATATCCTCAACAACAACAACATACCTAGTATATTCCCACCAAGTGCGGTCTAGGGAGGGTAAGTGTACGCAGTCCATACCACTACCTCAAATGTGAGATAGAGAGGCTATTTCCGATAGACCCCTGGCTTAAAATAAAGTAATATAAGATAAGATAAGGAATAGTAATAAAACAAGATACAATAGCAATTAACATATTCAATAATACCCAAAGCAAGATACTTCAAGTATACACCAAAACATACAACATACTATCTAAGACTAACCCTCTACTCTAATTTTCCTCTTCCACAACTTCCTATCCAGGGTCATGTCCTCGGTACTAAATAGTCTGCTCCGACTGCCCAATTGTCTGAGGATGGAAGGCTATACTAAAATCCACCTGAGTATCTAACTCCTCCTGAAACTCTCTCCAAAATCTAGAAGTTAACATTAAACTATGGTATGAAATGATAGATATAGGCACACCATGCAAACAGACCATCTTACTAACATAGATACGAGCTAACCTCTTGGTGCTAAAGGATATATGAATAGGAATGAAATGTTCCGACTTGGTCAACTAGTCTATATTGCCCCAAATTCTATTGGAACCACGGGAAGTACGAGGCAACCCACTAACAAAGTCCATAGTAATCCACTCCCATTTCCATTCGGGAATGGACAATCTAAAAATTAAACCACTAGATCGTTGATGCTCGGCCTTCACCTGCTGACAACATAGACAACGAGCTTAAAAGTCTTCCATATATCTCTTTATACTACTTTACCAATAGCTCTATCTCAAATCTCAATACATCTTAGTTATACCTGGGTGAATAGAATATCTAGAACTATGAGGCTCATCCAAAATCGACTAAATCAAGTCATCAACAAAAATACGGCTATAAAATCTCAAGACAGTCTCAAAATCTAGAGTGTCCCTCTTAGACTCAGCACCTGATCAAGGATGATGCAAAGTCTCTTATTCTCAAACTGGCTATCCCAAATCTTCTCAAATAGCAAGGATCTTACCTCAGCACTAGCAAGAATCCTCTTAGGGTATAAAATGTAAAGTCGTACCATAAAGTAGATAAGGACTAAATGTCCCATGCCAATGGACTCTAAGAAATTGAAATACAAGCCAAGATACGCATACTCACTACCTTCCAGCTCAAGGTGTCCTCTACCATGTTTGCCTTGCCCGGTTGATACAAAAATAAAGATATCATAATTCTTAGGAAACTCTATCCATTTACGGTGCCTGAAATTAAGCTCTCTCTGGGTTATAAAATGCTTAAGACTACAATGATCCATGAAGATCTTACAATGCAAACCATAAAAGTAATGCCTCTAAATCTTAAGCATGAAAACTACCGCTACCAACTCTATATCATAACTGGGGTAGTTGCACTCATGCACTGTCAACTGCCTCGATGCATAAGTAATAAAATGACCCTGTTGCATCAATACAAAACCCAAACCAATGCCTGAAGAAGCACAATACACAGTGTATCCTTCACATTCAATAGGAAGAGCATTGAAGATAGATTGGCCTCCATCTTGAGAGTGTGCCCCAGCATGGGGGCTCACCCGCTAGATTAGGACGGAATCCACAGCAGATGTCTTTACTGGTGGCACGGTACTGACACCTTTCAAGTCAGGGAAGAGATTGGACCCCAGTCAGCTTAGCTTGGGGCATGTCGGTTAGATGAACACATCCCATAGTTTAAGTTACAGAATCAGGGCTTTCAGACATAGTCAACTCAGCCTAGTAGTACAGATTCAGTACTGTTAGATACAGTCAATGCTTATCATTGTAAATAGACTTCAAGATCACCCATTAGCTAGGACTGATCTCAACTATGATTAATCAGTATCAGAATCATTAGATTTAAAGATCACTCTCTAGATAGGACTGATCTCAGACTAACTCAAATCATCCTTATTATTAGTATACTCATGATCACCCACTAGATAGGACTGATCTCAGATTTAGTTACTCCAAGTAGAACGGGACTCAGATAGTTCCATCAGAACTTAGACTATCAGATACAGTCGCTCAGTATAGGTTATATCAATTAGTCCGATCATTACAGTTATATCAGCTATATCAGTTGTCATAGCTCACGTTACCATTATTCAGTTTTAGGACTGTTAGACATAGTCATTCAAACCAGTTCTTCATAATTTGAACTATCAGAAATAGTCAAGAATCTATTCAGTACCTCAGTAACAGTAAAGTCATGTCGTCAGAATTCAGATTCAGTAGTCAGCATCATCACAAGTTCAGTTATAGTTGTTTATGCATGTATGTATTCTCACGTTCATATTAGTTAGCATTGTTCATTCATATAACCCTTTGCATTTAGCCTACCTCACTCATATACTCAGTACATTCAGACGTACTGACGTATTTTTGCTATGGTGCTTTCGCTTATGTTACACCATAGGTTTAGAGGCACGAGCTACAGATCAGCAGTAGCATTTCAGTGTTCAGAGATTACAGTGAGTCCTTCTTATTCGAGGATGATATGATTATTTCTACATTTACTATTCAGTTTCTAGATGGAGTTAGTTGGAGACATGTTCCTTCAGCTCCTTATTCAGTTTAGTTAGAGGCTTTCAGACTAAATGTCAGATTAGATATTTAGATCTAATTATTTTCAGTATTTATGACTTTTTTTGGTATTGTTATACCTTTTTCAAACATTTTGTTATCAGAGGTTTATTTATTTCGAACCTTATGGCCTTTCATGTTTATGTTTCCGCATTTTATAATATATTATGCAGTATACAGGTACAGATATCAGTCATGGGTTAGCTTGTGGTCCTTCGGGGTCATGAGCACCGTGTAGCATTCTGGTTCAGAAAATTGAGGTGTTACACAAATTGTCAATGCGGGGCATAGTATAACGATTCTTTACCGTCACCTTATTAAGCTATATATAATCAATATACATACACATGGATCCATATTTCTTCTTTACAAACAACACATGAGCTCCCCAAGTAATCTGGTAGGGTGCCATAGAAATTGGTCAGGTTCCTGACTTAAGATCAATACCAAACTCACTACTATACTCGGTAGAAAGGACAGGTAGATCGGTAGGGAAAATATCGAGAAACTCACAAAATAATGAAATAGAGTCAAGCGATGGGCTCTCCACACTAATATCACAAATATAAGAGAGATAATACTCTAAACCCTTGAAATAAGCCTCCTATAATGAATATAAGAAATAATCCCCATCGGCTCATGGCTAACAGCTCCTTACCATATGATCAGGAGTATATCGGGTATGACTAAGGTAGAGATCTTGGAAAAATAGTACAAGACTGTATGATAGTGGGATTACCAGGCCATGCCCAGAATCATATCAAAATCCACCATCTAACACAATAAGATTAGCCTGAGTATCAAACTCTCGAACAATTACAACACATGAACTAAAACCTGATCCATTACTAAAGAATCACCCATGGTAGTAGATACACATAATGACATAGATAATAAATCCCAAGATAACTCTAACTATAGACCATAACAAAAAGACACATCAGAATAAAAGAATTCTGGATCAAACAAAGAGAAAGCTCATTGACGACACCCTGAAATTATACTTGTAATAACAGTATCCGAAGACTCAATTTTGGGTCTAATGGATACTGCATACAACTGACCACACCCGCCACCTGGCTGGTTTCCTAACCGATCTATTATCCTACTTTCCTGATAACCTCCACAAGTATCTTGGGGACTACCTCTACAACCTTGCATACCACTCTAGTTGAGGATGAACTACCCTAATAGGTGGAACACTCTAAGATAAATGAACAATTGCTCTACGACTGGGGAACTCTCTCAAGAAATAACCAAATTCTCTACAATTATTACATACCCTATGTTCTGGACTTAAACTAGAAGATTCGGCTAACCCAAAATAACCACCAAGACTGCAATAGCTAGAAGATGAACCCTTCGAATACAACATGACCCTGTCCAGGACGATCATTGAAGATAGATTGGCCTCCATTATTAATATAAAGTGGGCCTATACGGATCTAATAGACTGAACCTAATGCTAATACGGCTGATTTAGAGAATACCTATACTGAGAACTACTTCCTATGAACTAAGAGCTACTATGGCTCCCATTAAATCTACTCTGATATTGTTGCCTCTTATCACTGCTGCATTGGTCCTTGTAATGCATCTCCTCCATAAGCAAAGCATGATTAGAAACCTCATCAAAAGACCTACCGACAACAACCAAACTCTATGTAGACATCCAAAGAGGAAGCCTTAATCCTCAGACAAATCAACGAACCCTTTCATACTCATTAGTTAAAATTAAAGTAGCATGTCTAGACAACTCATAAAATTGAGCCTCATACTGTAAAACAGTTATGGAGCCTTGCTCTAACGTCAATAAATGATATGTCAAACAATCCCTAAGACTGAGAGGCATGCACTTCTCTAAGAAGATCTCGAAGAACTGGGTCCATGTCAAAAAGAAAGATCCAGCTGGCCTGAAATCAGGATAACCTCTCTACCAATGTTGAGATATCAAGTCCAACTTAAAGGTAGTGTAATCCACACCACGAGTCTTAAATAGTCCTAAATTATGGAGCGTATCCTCACAAGTAATCAGGAACTCATACACATCCTCGGCCGGTGCACCAGAAAACCTAGGCAGAGCTAATCTCAAGAATCTACCCAACATCTTCTACTTCTCAGCAGACATTACAGGCTGGGAAACTTACTGGCTAAGAAACTACCAGTGTAAGAGGTACCTTAACTTTGGGATCTGTAAATATAGGTTACGCCCCAGCCTTAGTACCATTTTGATATGTAATTATGAACTATCAGACAGTGCACAACTAACCAATCCCAAAAGCTGGACCAAAGCATCCCTGAGCACGAAAGAAGAAATAAATCTTAGTAGAGCCTAGGTAATTCCTGGACCACCACTAGTTGTGGTAAAGAATCTCTGGCTCAGGAGAAAAAATAAGGCTTGGAGGAGGCCCCCTATCCTAGCTTCTAGCTGGGGACATATCTCAATCCAATCCACAACCTTTAGGTCATCTACAATAGCAACAGGATCCCTAGGATTGGTCTTGATACCCTTATCTCGTATAGCAGTAGCATGAGTCCTAACCATCTGTGAAAGAGTGAAACCAAAGGAATGCTTTCGAAACCAACTCAGACTCATACCATGAAATGAGTAAAAGAAGTAAAGAACTCCTAAAAATGTCTTATAGTCTCTCGTATATAAGGAACGGAGTCATTGTTCCTATCTACGGGACTCTACTAGACATTTGCTCTTGTACCAACAATACTAGTAAAATCTAGGCTCTGATACCAATTTGTCATAACCCCATTTATGAGTCATGATGACACCTACTCTATCTCACCAATAGGTAAGCTGAACCATAAACTGGAGCTAGATGCAATAGGTTAACTTGGTGGGAAAATGTCCTAGAAGCCAAAAATTTAGAATTAAGGACTTAAATAGCAATGATACAATCGTAAAGGTCTATTAGATAGATAGAAATCCAATAACCATTCCAAGATTCAGTAAAGCCAAGAGATACTATAGATAAACTATAAGTACTAAATAGTCAAATATCATCCATCCCAAAGATGAATGATTAGACATAGATAAATGGAAGGAAAAAGGTAAATCTGACTCCAAGAGCTTATCCAACCTCTGAAATCAGCCCAGCACGAGTATTAAATTAGTGGTGGTAACTAGTACTTGAATCTACACCAAAAAGGTACAGAACAGTAGTATGAGTACCAACACCGTGGGTACTATGTTGGTGTCATCAGCCGATTGAGCTAAATCATGATATAAATATGATAAGATACAAAACAAAGTAGGCTTAGTCAGAGTAAAATGGACAAACTTGGAAATAATCCCCAACACTGTTGTACATAAATATTTAAATACATATGAAATGGTAACATAAAGATCATACCACTATAACTACAATTTTGTCCCCATAATCCAATAAGTGCAGAAAAGTAAATAACCCAACACCGTTCCTCATGAGCCTAGAAGGTACAACCAAAGAAAATGAGTGACTAAATAATCATAGGTTACAGACTATCATGCCATATCCTAGAATCCACCTGGAACTTATTATCTCATACATAATTCCCAATGCCAAACTTGAACCAAAACTTAGTAGTATCATCAACATTATTTTTATTGTCGGACTTGAATGGTTTATAATCAATTCCTCCCAATCCATTCTTGAATTATCTTAGACTGTACCTCACCCAGATCTGGTCCAAGCTTAGCCTAGTCTGAATTTTTTAACTTCAAATCTGAGAAATATCTTAATCCAAATTTTTGTATGAATAACTTACCCATAACGACAAAAAATATAGTTACAAATATTTTATCCAAATATAAGTTTTTGTTGTAAATTAAGCTCAAGGAAATATATATATAAAGACAAGAATATGAATATGAGATAAGATATCTTAGAGAAGAGATGTAGAAAGATGAGAAAACTCTACTTCTATTGAGTGTATTCAAGTTTGTCTTACAATGGTGAACAACATCTCAATTTATAGGATGAGAACTCACTCCAAAGGTCACCATCATTAAGAGGAAAAATTAATAGATGCATTCTTAACCACAAAAGGCTCATGTAACCTAATGAATATGCATGGATATACATAAAATAAATTTGTATTTCATAACACTCTGTCTTGGATGCACATAGATAATATGACTCATTGAAATTTTATTATGAAAATCTGTGAAGGAAGCTTAGTGAAGAAAAAAGAGTATGCATATCTTGTAATACACTTTTAGTATTGCCTCATCAAAATCCTTTCTAGAAAAATTCATTTGGGACAAAATCCTTATTAAGAAAAAAGAGTATGATGCATATTTTACCCCTCCCCCTCCCAACCTTCCTAATATAAATACTATTTAATTTCTTGGAGATGATGCATTTAAATCTTATATTTTAGCTTCTCAAATGTTGAGGTTGATAATTCTTTAGTGAATATATCCACCAAATTATTAGCAAAATGAATGTTGAACATCCCACCTTTCTTCTCAAGATCGTGACTAAGAAAAACTTTAGTAAAATATATTTTGTTCTATCTCCTTTTACTGAGCTATATGTGCATAACTATTTTCGTACATTGTATTTGAAATATCTCTTTGCAAAGAAAAATCATACATTTCCTGAATGAGTTGAGTTATTTATCTCAATCAAATATACCACCAACTTGCTTCATGGATGAGTATAATTTCTATTTGATTTGAAAAAGTGAAAAAAATTATTTGTTTTACTGAATGTCAATATATAACTGTGTCTCCATATGTAAATAACAATCCCATATGATATCACACTTTATGCGATCAGATAAATATCCTATATATGTATAATTAATCACTTTTGACTTAGAATTATCAGAATAAAATAATACAATTTCAAGATTCCTCAAAGATATATGCTTAAAATAATTTCAATATTTTCTTCTTGTGGAGGAGTTGATTCTAGCCAATAAATGTAACACCCCAAATCTAGTACCCAAAATGCTACACAGTGCTCATGACCCCGAAGGACCACAACCTAACCCATGACTGATATCTGTACCTGAACACTGCATAAAATACTATATAAATGCGGAATTAAAGGTTGTAAGGCCATAAGGTTCAAAACTGAGACATAATATCTGATAAAAATATAACATCTGGGTGGGGTATGAAATACCCAAAATATCTGAAATAACTGTCTGAACATGATAGTCTGAAAGCCTCTAAACTGTCTGAATAAAGAATTGACGGGAAATGTCCCCAACTAACTCTAACTACTGAAATAAATTAACTAATGAGATAATAAAGTAATGGTCATGTTATCGAAGGATGAGGACTCACTGCTAACTCAGACTGCTGAGATTGGAATGCTACTGAGGATCTAGAGCCCGTGCTTCTGAATCTATGGTATAAAACACCATAGAGCAAATACGTTAGTACGATTGAATATACTAGTATGCATGGGAGGTAGACTAAATGCAAAGGGTTCACATACATGAACTATACTAACTGACTGAATAACATGAACGTGAGGATACATGCATGAATACTTACTAACTATAACTGAGTTTGTGATAACATGATTACTAAATCTTAGTACTGATAACATGAGATACTAATAACTGTATAACTAAAATAACTGATACTTAGCGACTATATCTGACTGTGTAGTTTCTGATGGAACTAGCTGAGTTCTGCACTGTTTTGAGTTGACTGTATTTGATAGTCCTGGTTTATAAATGAAACTATAGGAAGTAGTCAACTAACCGACATGCCCCAAATAATGCAACATAGCTGAGTTGGGGTCCAATCTGTAACCCCAATTGGAAGGGTGTCAATTCCGTGCCACTGGTAATGACAATCTGTGAGTAACCCTCATATATCAGGTAACTCTAGTGATAACGGTGGGAACCCTTATATAACGGGTTAAGCCACCTCATCTACCCTCATATAACAGGCTATGATGTCTCAACCTATGTTGTCTATGTAGTTCTGGAATGCAAGGATTGCTTCTAAGAATCGCACCCTCAGATAACAGGTGGGTTCCTGTCCTTGGGTTCACTCGGTGTTAATTTCTACTCCCATATAAATAGACACTGAACATAATTAACTGAACTGAACTGGACTGAGTTAACTGAGTTCCGTTGACTGACGGAATGCTACTGAGATCTGATAACTGTCAGAGATTTCAAAGATTTCTTGATTTCTTAGCTTTCCTAAGTCACATGACTGACTGAGTTCTATGGATCATGGATTGACTGAGGATATCGTGAAAACATGACATTGGCTCTAAGCACATAGCTAAATTATTGGGTACAAGTACCCCCAGGACTCGATGGGAAGAAACTGACAAAGCATGACTTTCTTGAATACAAGACCAACATCACAATCCATAATACAATAAGTTGGAGATTTCATGAAGTACAAGTTCTAAAGAACCACAATGGCTACACATATATCCATAATTCATTGACTAAGACATTTCATCAAACACTTGACATGCATAAACTTGTACATGAATGGAGATTTCATATTATTATACTAGTATGACACTTTTCCTTCACATAGGTATTTAATCAAACACATGGGGAGCATGCTTTGGTTATACAATCATCAACACATCAAATAATCATGGATACATAAATCAACTTGTAAATAGAAGGGGGCTTTATCATGATTATTATGCAAATCACCACATTCTAGGGTCAATCATTGGAATATGTAATTTAAAACGTGAATCAAAACCCCATACAACATGGAGATGAATTTTAATTAAATTTAAATCATGAAAATTCATAAATACACAAATCTTATAATTTGAAAAGAGATTCTTGAGCTTCATGGGTGAAAAGAACCCATGAATCAACACATGACATACCTGGGTTGTGAGTTTCTTGAAGTTCTTAGACTTGAAGAACTTGAATTTCTTAGTTTCTTGAAGGAGGATTTGGATCTTGATCTTAGGGATTATATTTAAGAGAAAACCCTAATTTGATGTAGTATATGGATAATGAACTTATGAGCCTTGGTCTGATATAATTAGGGGTTAAAATGGGTAAAAAAAGACCCAATTAACCTTTTAAAAATGGCTTTAAATAAATGAACAAAATACACGATGGTGGGTGCAACTGTCCGTCGCTGGGTCGACGGGCCGTCGACTCTCACCGTCGCACCTGGCAAGTTTTGACTACTTTTTATATTTCGGCCATAACTTTCTACCCCGATACCGGATTTGGACGAAATTGGTATCATTGGAAAGCTAATTCAATTTTCCACTCAACAAAAAGTGAAAATCATAAAAATTCCACATGTACAAAAATAGATTCATCTTTAAAAGTAAGTTTCTAATATTTTTGGGGCGATTTCAAGCTAGGTAGAAGTACGGGGTATTACAATAAACTTCTTGAAAAATAAATATCTAATTAGGTATTACAAACAAGGTACATCATTGCACAGATTGTATTGAGATATGAAGTTTCATCACCAAGCTAATCTTCACTCTTTATATAAGGTTAGAATGAATATGTATATGTCAAGCAATATCACATTCATTGAGATACTCAATGGATGTGATTTATCTGTGTATAATTGACGCAAAATCTTCTCAATATATGTTGATAGATGGACCAATATTTTATTTTAATAAATACTTTGAGTACATATCCAATGATACACATTGCTATCTACCTCATTAAAAATAATTTCTTGAAAATTTATGTCATGACTCGAGTTTACATCTTGGACGCGATAAGGCACTTGAAATAATTAATATCCCCAAGCGGATTCTTGAAATAACATATATATGCATAATATGAAAAATAAGAAGCGAAAGATGTAAACTAAAATATCATAACTATATCATGAATTTAATGAAATAAGTTCATCATAAATGAACATCAATATCTTAAAGCCTCTAAAACTGAGTAAACTAATATGTCGGGACAAGGCCCCCAGCTTCCCATAAAACAAGTCTAAAATGATAAAGAAAAATAATTAAGTCCCTAAATGAGGAGGGCTCACCAACTATTGAACTATGAATTACTACTATCTAGCCATGAGCTTGAGAATGACTGTTATCTACATTAATAAAAATATAGCATAGAAGAAGTATTTGGTCAGTACAAAAATGATACTGAGTATGTAAGGTAAAAACTAAATAATTAAAATCAGATCAATATCATGATTTGAGAAAAAGACTAAAATGAGACTTTCATAAATGTAGGTATATAACTAAGAACAAAAGCAGTTAAAGTTCATAAATAAGGATTTCTCAACAAGGCATATTTGAAATTATATTATCTAAATCATTTAGTGACATATGAAGCTAACAATCAAAATAAAGTTAAGTATTTAGGTAACAGTTTCTTATAATCGGCAAACATCACCTGAAGTAGTGATGCAAGTGTTATACACACACTCAAAATGGTTATTCTAACCGGCCAAGGTGTAGAATTATAACTTAAGGATTCTAAAATTTGTGCCTCAACGTGAACAATACCTATGTTGACAGCATAAGTATGAAACTTTAATTTTTTGAATCTTTGTTCTATCGGTGATAAATAATCCTCCCAAGACAGTTCACATAATAATATGTTCATATCATATTTAAATTATATCCATAAATCTTGAATCTTTACAATACTCATATTTTAGAACTATCATAAATTTCACCCTTTTATGGATTTATTCTGTTTTCTTGAATATCCATAATAACATAATGTTTCAAAAATATGCTTTGAAATATAAGCTTCAAGAAGAGTGTAAAATTATGTCAAAAATAAAAAAAGATAAAAAGAAAACCTTGCTAAGCATAAAAGTAAGAGAATTATTCACAAAACTCATAAATACAGATAAATACTTCAAGAAACAATGATGTTTATTAAGTAAAGAGGTGATTTTGAATGTGAGTTTATAAAACCATAATTATGAAATTTAATTCATGAAATTGATAGAGATTTAGATATGAAGATGGAAGAAATCCTCTTTGAAGTCCTAAGACCTGAAAATAAAAGAATCTTGGCGAAAATCCTTGAACTTGGTAATCTTAGAGCTTAAAATTAAGAAAACCCTTTTTTGATATTTCTTGAGTGTCAGGGGAATGAGAAATTTGAGAGTTACTCTAAGTGTTTAGGATAATTTTGGGAATATAAAATGGGTTTGGAAAATTTAAATAAAGGATCGAATGACGAGATTGCAACACATTTTAAAAAGAGGAGCAAAATTATTTTCATGACCCAATTTATGAGTCATAACGACACCTACTCTATCCTGTTAGTAGGTACGCCGAAGCATAGCCCAAAGCTAGATGCAATGGGCTAACTTGGTGGGAAAATGGTCTAAAAGCTGAAAATTTACAATTAAAGACTTAAATAGAAATAATATAGTCGTAAAGGCCTAATAGACAGATAGAAAGTCAACAGCTATTCCAAGACTCAGTAATGCCGGTACAAGAGCTACTACAAATGAACTATGAGTACTAAATAGTAAAATACAATCCGTCTTGAAGATGAAAGACTAGACATAGATAAATGAAAGTAAAAAAGGGTAACTCCGACTCCATGAGCTTACCTAACCTCTGAAATCACCCTGCACGAATGACAAATCAGAGACGGCAACTCATACTCAGATCTACTCCAAAATGGTAAAGAAGTGTAGTATGAGTAAAAAAATCACGGGTGCTTAGTAGGCATCATCGGCGTACTGAGCTAAATCATTATATAAATTTGATAAGATACAAGATAAAATAACTAATTTAGAGTAAAAGGGGCAAACCTAGAAATAAGATCCAATACCGTTGTACATAAATATTTAAATACATACGAAATGGTAACATAAAGATCAAACTGTTATAGTTACAAGATTGGCCCCCATAAGCTAATAAGTGTGAAAAAGTAAATAACCCAACTCAGGCCCCCATAAGCCTGGAGGGTATAACTAAAGGAACTGAGTGACCGAATAATCATAGGTTATAAAATATCATGCCATATCCAAGAATCCTCCCGAACAGTATCATCTCATACACAATTTCTAATGTCGGACTTGAGCCAAAACTAAATAGTATCATCATCATTATTTCATTAGTAGACTTGAACCAAAAATCATATTATCAAGATCATTATCAACTGGTGGACTCAAACCGAAACTCATATTTATAAACCATATCAACGAACCATATTTACAAATCATACCGAGAAACTAACCCAATAGACAATACCCATACCATATCTATTAAGTCATTCCATTAACCATGCCCATAAGCTATGTCAATAATCATAATCATAAGTCATTTCAATAATCACATCCATAAACTACAAATTGTATCTATAAGACCTTAACCATTTCTACAAGCCATATCATACCTATGAGCCATATCATATCTATAAGCCATATCATATTTATGAGCCATATCATATCCATAAACCATATCATATTTGTGAGCCATTAACCATTAATAACACTAATATCTATATCATTAAGAATGTTTATAGGCCTTATTATTGTCATATTTGGAAGCCATATCAATAATCATGTACATATAAGTTATGTCATATCTATACTTAATAACATTAATCACGTATCTATGCAACATCATTAGCAATACCTAAAATTAGTATCAGTATTTCAATATCCAACTAACATACTCAATAAATATATTCAATCTCCTTAAGTATCAACCAACCATTAATAAGAGTATATAATGTGTAAATAATTTACAAGGCTAACATAAGTCTTGGCCTAAGGTGGGCTGGAGGGGCCTATTCTAATCCCCAAAATCCATTTTCGGCAACTTTTACCTCAAACTAGGCTAAGATATCTAAGTTTATTTCTAGATGTAAAGTAAGCCATAAGAATCCCTAAGATATTAATCCTCCCCAAACATGAACAACTAAGGCAATCCAACCTAAAACAATAACAATTAACGCAATTTCCCCTAGCTTAAGCAACCAAGGACAATTTCATCCTAAATATGAAAGATTGAGGAAATTTCACCTAGCTTGAGTTATTAAGGAATTTACATTCTAAACATGAACCATGAAGCCCAATTTACCTAAGACATGAATAACTGCGCTAGTTACTCTAAGTTTATGGTTTCAAGATAGCCTAAATAGCCCAACTAAACCAAATACTCTCATTTCTACTTCCAACACATAAATCCCACCCTACATCTAATATAATATCATAATCATACTATGAGATAGCTCAATCTATGAAGAAGGTAAACCTATCCTACCTGGGTATTAAAGAAAAAACTGAAAAATCTGCCAAATCATCGATTTTCCTTTTCAAAAAGCTTTTGCAAGGTGCCACACAATTAAAATCATATCTTATTCATAAATATTAGAACAATGATACCCATATTGCACTATTATGCTTCGGGTCCAAAATTATATAAAAATCCCATGTGGGGCCCATTTACGGAATCTCATATTCGAAACCAACACAACTTCCCTCTATGCTTAAGGAATATTTTCCCTAAAAATGGATAGATTTCGAGCTATAATGGTGCTACAATTAAGTCACAAAGATTTTAGGGATATTAACAAAAGTATGGAGAAATCAACCATAAAAATAATGGAATCTTGTCAAAAATTAAATAAGAAATTGCATATATTAATGATACTAAAGCTCCAAAATCACCCACAAAAGATTCTTCCAAGAACTCCCACTTTCTAGGATTTACGATTCTAGAGAATATTAAAATGATGAAAAATCAGGCTATGTGAGTATTTATAATCTTCCCAGGTACACGGGTATTGCTCATGCAAAATTTGGGTTGCTTAACCGATAATTTTGCTCTGGCATACTGCCGATTATGCGATATCTTGTTGTCTAAGCAAATGTCACCTACGCGATACTATTATCACTTATACGATATCCCCGACACTGCTAAGCTATTTGCTTGAGCAAAAAAAAATAAGTCGCTAAAGTGATACTTTCTAGGGTTTGCCAGCTCACTTAAGCAATCAAACACATCACTTTAGAGATGCACCAACACCATCTAAGACTTGGAGAAATTCCAAGTCTCCACTAACCCTTAGGTATTCATCTAGAATCACGATATGCAAATGGACTATTCTATCCTATCAAACTCAATGTTCTAGACTCAATGGCATGATTGAATTTTCATCCAAGGTCATTTTAATGAAAAGTGGGTCCCACACACACTTGTCGAATTTCTTAACATTCGACCAATAGCCCAAAATGAGCTCAATTGCCTCGAGACCCAAACTAAGGGTCCACCTAACCTATAATATATATATTCTAGAGCTATTAGATCTATCAGAATTGGATACAAGATTGTATAACTAAAGATTTTTCCTAGTAGCCAATCTGAACCAGCGAAGGTGATGTGCTATAGAAATACAATACTTTCGACACTTAAAATGATGAATATATGCAACATTCTTAGGTTGTGTTGTTAGATATGATATGTTTTGGATATGTTTTGCAGGAAACTAGGTTATGGATGCTAAGTTTGTGAAAAAGATAAAAAATAGAGTTTTTGGCTACTTGATCATTTTTGGGTATTCGTCACACTTTCTGAATGTGTGTGACCAAAGTATATGATAAAATTCGAAGATTTGATGTTTCGTTACAAGTATTGGAAAGCCTAAAACTTACCTATGTCTATAAGTGGACCACATGTCGCACATGTTATCTGTATGAGACTAAGGTAAGTACTATAATTAAAGATATATAGAGTGAAAAAGGTGAAAACACACTTCTGGCACTTATGTATGCCAACATGTGGACCGCATGTAGCACATGTGGATCACATATGGGTAGAGTAAGTTTCAGAAATCCAAAATCCTGAGAGCTGAAGGTGCAGGAAATTTTTTGGAACTTATATGTGTCTATATGTGCCCATGTTCAGGTCGCATATGGCATATGCACCCAAGGCCAGGCCGCATGTAGACATAGGTAAGTGGCCACCAACCCTTTTTTGTCTTTTTTCATTCAGGCTTTGATTTTAAGGTTTCCTCATGTACTATAAATACCCTTAACGTATTTTTTATTGGAAGGGATGCACTCTTGATACTTACAAACATATTTTGATTTTGTTATTCAATTTTGGAGTTGGAATTCTCTTGTATTGATTTTGGTTGATTAATTTAGTAAAAGTTTGGGGGTTTTAGTTGTGAATTAGATTTTGCATACAAGCTATTTTTTTGGTTCAGCAAAGCACGATAAGCCTATGAAATTGAGAAACCAGGGGGAACACAATCTAGTGTTTACCAACGACTGATTATATCCAAAGTTGATATTAGATACTAGATTTATATAGCAACTTAAATCCCCCCATTTACTTTTTCCAAATTTTCCCATTGATTACATTATCTGAGAGCCATGACTTCATATATTCCCTTAGGATTCGACCCTAACCTTTTTTGGGTTAATATACTTCACAGTGACCGTATAATCTTCAGATTGAAGGTGTAGTTTAGGCGTTATCAAATTTTGGTGCCGTTGCTGAGGAATATAGTGTTGAGTTGTTAATTGAGGTTATTATAGCTTTTACGTATTTTTATTTTGTTCTTAGTTGGTTATACGGTGGTGTATGCATAGCATATGGAGTATAGGCAATCATTTACTCCCAGTGAATCTGAATCCAGAGAGGATGCTAAAAACACCTAGTAGGATGACAAAACCAAAAAGAGATAATATTCTTGAGGGGTTCGTAATGATGTGCCTCCCCCTCCTCTTGAAGGTGTTTAGGACATTGTTGATTAACAGACATGAGTATTATTAGCATAAGCTGCTAATAAGAAGAGGGAAGAAGATTGTCAACATATAGATCAGGAGGCAGAGTTAGTTGTACAGAGGCAGAAAGAAGACCTCCAAGTAGCACTCAGTAGAAATCAAAACAGAGTTAGAGGTGGCGTTCTCAAGTGATCCCAACATGTCAGTATGTACAACCATATATGGATGATGAAGATCTAGGGTACGTTGAGATTCTAGAGACTAGAGCCATTATCCGTCCTATTTTATCCCCAGGCATTAAATTTGACATAACTTGCACAATGATATAGCTCTTAAATCTAATGGGTGTATTTGCGGGTTTGCCTATAGATGATGCACATGCACCTTGCCAATTTTATTGGATCTGTAGTTCGTATACAAATTCAGGGGTAAATTAGGAGATGCTTAGACTGAAGTTATTCCCCTTCTCACTTACTCACTTATAAGAAAAGCATCTTTATTGCTAGGGGAACAGATAAAAGGATCTATCACTACATGGAATGAGTTGCATCCATCCAGGATGTTACAGCTGAAGGATGGGATCTATGATTTCATGCGACTATAGTCAGAATCTATGTACGAAGCTTGATTCAGGTTCTAGAAGAAGCTTAGCATGGTTCTCAACCATCGAATTTTAGGGACAAGCCTATTAGAGATATTCTACAGATCCTTGACCATCAGTTCCAGAGCCATGCAGACACCATCTCTGAAGGATATTTTATGAGACTATGCTGGGAGGCAGATTCAAAGATGCTAGATTAGATCTCTCTCACTAACCTAGGTGAAAAACTCGAGAGGCTGAGAGGGGATCTGTCATGTATGCTATTGGTGCCTTCTATGACCAAAAACTAGCTGATGATTAGTAGCGTAAGATATTGCAATACTGAGAATTTATCTTGGGTTACTAGCAAAGTAGTTTGCAATAACAAGTTCTGAGAAAGTGAATGCAGTAGGGGCAAAGGGTATATATTCAAGAGCTTATGAGCCAGAGTTAGAGTAGGAAGAAAACTATCTAAATTGTTAGTTGGTGGGTTTTCAAGCTCAAGGGCAAGGAAACCAAGGTTAGAACTATTATGATAGATATAGAGATCTTAGTAGGGAGTGATATGGTGATTGGAGGAAGAAGAATGACTAAATACAGAAGAGAGATGGGTACATCCCGCTTGGCAGATAAGATACAGAAACAAGAATGGAAGATATGCTGACTAAACTGGTAAAAGGTTAAGAAAATCAGGAGAACATCCTTAAGGAGATCAAGGATGACATTTTGGTGTTGACCCAGAAGGTTGAATCTCATGATACTACCATCAAGTATTTAGAGAAACAATTCTTGTAGATGTCAACAACACTAAAATCAGAGGCAGACAGGTACCCTTTCGAGCAACACTATGCGTAATACAAAGAACAAAGGTCGTGTTCTTTCCATTACCATACGAAGTGGTATGACTATTGTGGATTCCCCATTACTTGCTATGAAAATGCTAAGGAATGATGAAGTTGTTATTGATGAGACACTTGTTGTGGATTCAGAAAAAGTAACAAGTGGTGATGGTAAAGTTGGTAAGGACAAAGGCAAGGGTCCAGTCGTTAAGAAGAAAAAAAGACAAATTCAAAGACCACCCCCATCTTTTCCTCAGAGATTGAAGTAGAAGAGAGGTAAAGGTAAGTTCAAGTGATTCAGTGTGATATTGAAAGAGTTAAGCTTGAACATTCCTCTTCTTGAGGCATTAGAGCAGATGCCTGGATATGTCAGGTTTATAAAGCAATTGGTTTCACAGAAGAAAGGGGCTATGGTTGAGGATGTTTATGGTTTACACAACTGTAGTGCAGTCACAACTAGGTCTCTGGCCTAGAAAAAAGGTGATCCCAGAGCATTCACTATACCATGCACTATTGGGTCATATCGGTTTGCCAGAGCCTTATGTTACTTAGGAGTTAGTATATATTTGATGCCGCTGGTTGTATTCAACTAATTGGTCTTGAAACCTCCTGATACAACTACAATATGGTTATTTATGGATGACCACATGGTGAATAAACCTGTGGGCAGTTCTTTTGATGTGATTCTAAGAGTTGATAACTTTATTTTTCCAGCCGACTTTGTCATTCTGGATAGTGAAGTTGATGCAGAGATACCCTTCAGATTGGGGAGACTATTTATAGACACAGGAAGAACAGTGGTTGTCATGGAAAAGGGAGAGATGAAGTTCAGACTCAATAGTGAGGAGGCCATATTCAACATCCAAAAATTAATGAAGTAACCTATCGACATGAGGGCAGAGTCAGTGATAGATTATATTGATGACCTAGGAGGATATTCCTATGGGTACCTTGATGAATTCTTAGTATTAAAGGTATCCACATCATGCCACGATGTTAAATCAAGTGTTGCATAGGAGGAAACCTATGAGATTATTGGTGAAGTTTGAGTAACCAACACAGCCATGTTGTGCCGCAATGTTAAATCAAGCATTGATTGGGAGGCAACCCACTATTTTAGTGCACTTTTGTCTGTTTTGCTTTTGTATGTTTATAGCTTATGGACTTACCCAGAATATGCTAGGATTACTACATGTAAAAATTTCTAGGTAAAGGAACTGTGTGATCAATCTATCAGGGTCATAAGCCTCACTTGTGCCAGGTAATGTTGAGAGATAATTAAAGAAAAGATGAAACTTTGAGGATATTAATGGCAAGTTCTGGACTTTGGCACATAATCATACTTTTAGAACCATAAATTCAAGTTATGGAGCCATAAGTAGCTAGATAAACATTATAACACAAAGTCCAGGAAGCAAAAAGTTGGGCCAAAAAATTAGGCCCACATGCGCCAAGCACATGGGGCCGCGTGTGAGACATGAGGTCATAGGTAGGCAGCATGTGGCTGCCACAAGTATTTTATTTATGGGCCCAAATTTTAATTAAAATTTTAGTCCCACCAATGCTTATTTAAGACCTAATTCATCCCCCCTAACTATTTAAATATATTTTTCCCTCATTCTAACCCAATCTAATCCTCAAAATCTCATTTTTCTCTTTAAATCCAAACTTCTCTCTCAAATCATAAGCTAATCCCACAATTAGTAAAAGGCTAAATTGAAACTTATTTAAGGTATCAACTTGTCATAACACACTAAAAACAAGTTCAAACTTGGGGTTTTCTCTAGCTCTTCATTGTTCACTTCCAGATTATCATAAAAGAGGTAACTTTCTCGGCTCCTGACAGTTTTATCTTAATTTAATTATTGAAAAAACAAGTTGATATGTGTATTTCCATGATAAATATATATAAACAATCATCCTTTTGTGTAGGAGCCTTGAAGTAGCCAAAAATCTTAGTGTAGGGATTTGTTTTGAATTAAATTCTAATGTTAGACCCTAAATGAAAGTTGAACTTGAATAAGTAGAGTAATACCAAAGGTTGGGCATGTTAGTTTGCATTGAAAATCATGATTATTTATATATGTGTGCACATTGGACTTGTTGAGACTTGAAATAAGTTATAGGGGTGTGAAAATTGAGAAAAAAATTCAAACTTTCAAATTTTGAGTTTTTCTTCAACTTTTGGAATCCCTCATTTTTGTTGGAAACTAATGACTAGTTTTTCAGGTACACATGGCCCCAAAAGTTGCCAAGAAGAAGGATGATACATTGAGGATATGGGATGAGTCCCTCGAGCCTAGCGGTTTGGTGGAGAATTACCCGATTGCATGACTTAGGGAAGCTGTGATCGGGGTTATACATAGAGGCTAGATAGGAGGTTTCACAAAGCGTTTCTATGTCAGAGCTACCTACTAATTTACAGGAAAGTCTTGATGCTTTTGAGAGTCAAGTTACAGCCATATTTATAGAGATAGATACACCAGACCTAGGCAATATGAGGGAGGAGATGGATATATTATGAGCAGAGGTACGCTCTCTCACAGAGAGCCATATGGAAGCCACTCCTTCAGTCATACCCCAATAGTCCAATTATTACCTTCATGTACCAAAATAGTTCAACTTTGTAATGAAGTATAATGAAGAGGTCCCAGTAGTTAGAACTAAGAGAGGACATATGGGAGACCTGTAGGACCCATATATTCCATATGACCAGGTCTTGAAAAGGGACAAACATATATCAATGGAGTCCGCAGTTATTGAGAGGCAAAGGTATGTCGAGATAGCAGCAGGTGAATCTTTTAGTAGTGAACCACCATTTCCACTGCCTCTGCCAACTGATATACCCTCATCTGAGGATGCTCATGACATGGACGCCTAGTACATCCTAGGTATATCCTCATTTCTTTTATTTTATATTATTTTAGCATATTAGGGACATTGTGTAGTTTTTAGTTGGGGGTGTGGGTATATCATAGCCACCGTGAGTTTTTGTTGTCGTGCTTCTTTTTATATCGGCCATGGTATGGTTGTTAAACCCCATGTTTAGGTTAAAATTTTTGTTGTATTGTATTTTGTTTCGTATTGTGTTGTGTTTTTGTTTAATTAGGAGACTTCTAAGTATTTAGGGAAATTGTATACCCCCTCCAAAAAAAAATTTTAGAACTATGTGAATGTACATATGTGTGAACATTGTGGATCTTGTTATGGCATTAGGATTAGGGACATGATAAGCAATTACTAATAATTGCATGAACCAGATAAGTAGTACTATGTAATATTAACTTTTTGCCATGTGTATGTGAGATTCTACTTAGTTTCCTTTGTGTGTTGAATTCAGAACTTGCGTGGTTATTCTTGCCTAGGTTGTAGGATAGTCAGTTAGGAAATGATCATAGGTCATTTTTTTATTACAGTCCACTTTCCCTATGTAAAATAGTATCCATTGATCCATGTTTTGAGCCTTATAGCCTATTTTTCTTATTTCACCTATCACCTTCCCATTTGTCTTACAATAACTTATTTTGGCCTGCTCCTCCTTCGACATTATACACCTCAACTCAGGCAAATCTCCTAAGTTGAGAGTGGTTATCATAGGGATGTGTGATGTCAAGTGGGTATGTAGAGGGGTAAAATAAGAGAAAAAGTTAGTAAGGTTAGGTGTGGTAGTAAAAAAAAAGAATAATTCTGAAAAAAGGTGAAAAAGTAAGAATAAAAGACCATACCCAACCTGAATTTGCAATAAAGAATAAAAAAGGAGAAATAAGGGTGGAATAAAAAAAGATGGATAATGAGTGGACCCCAAAGTTAGTGTAGTGCCAAGGATGATTAGTCACTTGATCTATCCATATGTACCATACCAACCTCTAAGTCTACATTACAAGCCGAATAAAGTCCTATAGTGATCCTAATTTGACTGTCTAAAAACTAAGATAAAGAAAATAAAGGAAAACTTATGGTATTTGATGGACATTGATTGGAACTTCTCTTCCGAGTAGGAGTGTCTCTTGACTTTCCATGCATTAACATGCATTATTTCATATGACTGAGTGGGACTTCTTTGTTGTGAGGGCACAGGAGTCATATTTCTAGCTGCTTACTTATTTTGGATAGTATAACTTGTCCATATATGCATAGTTGTCTATTGCTGATGTAATGCCATCATTTGATCCCATTGTTTCAATTTTTTGTGCTCCATGTTTATACACAATTAGTTTTGAAAGAGTTAAGATAGGAGAGGGTATTGTAGTTTGAACTTAAAGTGTTGAATGACTGCCTTCGATTTCTTAGATCTCCAAGTTAAGTGTTGTGTTTTGTTTTGTTATGTTATGTTTCTTGAGGACATGCAAAAACTCTAAGTTGAGGCTGTTGATGTGCTATAGAAGTATAGCACTTTTTACGCTTAAAATGATGAAAATATGCAAGTTTCTTAGGTTGTTTTGTTAGATATAATGTGTTTTGGGTATGTTTTGCAGCAAACTACGTTTTGGATGCTAAGTTCATGAAAAAAATGAAAAATGGAGTTTTTGTCTAGTTACTTGATAAATTTTGGGTATTCATGACACTTTTCGGATGTACGTAACCAAAGCATGTGATGAAAGTTGAAGATTTGATGTTTGGTTGCAAGTATTGGAAGGCCTGACACTTACCTATTCTACAAGTGGACCACATGTAGAGCATGTAGTTTGTATGAGACTAAGGTAAGTACCAATATTGAATATCCATAGAGTGAAAGAGTTGAAAAAGAACTTTTATCACTTACCCGTGTCAACATGTGGACCGCATGTGGCTAGGGTAAGTGTCAGAAGTCCAAAATCCTGAGAGATGAAGGTGCAGGAAATTTTTCTGGCACTTACGTGTCTACATACGCCCAGGTTCATGCCGCATGTGGTATATATGCCCAAGGCAAGGCCGCATGTAGACACAGGTAAGTGACCACCGACCCGTTTTTTGTCTTTTTTGTTCGGGCTTTTATTTTAGGGTTTCCTCATGTACTATAAATACCCTTTATGTATTTTTCAGTGAAAGAGATTCACTCTTCATACTTACAAACATGTTTTGATTCCGAAATTCGATTTTGGTTGATCAATTCAGTAAAAGTTTAGGGTTTTCAGTTATGATTATTGTGATTTCAGCTTATGCTTTCAATCAAGAATTTTGTTGATTCTTTCACAAGCATGAGCGGCTAAACCCCCATAGCTAGGGTTGTGGAAACCCTAGCAGTTTGACAAAGTAGGGGAAGTGATATTGTTGTTCTGAATCGATACCCATGCATGCATTGTATTTTCACTTTAATAGTTATCTTAGCTGTTGCAAATGTTAGGATCCCACCTAGATTATTGATACTTACTCTAAAAAAGGAGTAGTGCCTCGAAAAAGATAATTACAAGAGTAATTTGAAGTTTAACTGTCGATCCACACTACTAGGTATTACCTACGTAAGATGGTTATCTGTCATCTAATAACTAGAGACTCAAAAGGTAATAGTTAACTGGGATCTAGGAGAAGGGTTAGTATGGCGACATCCTGAGACTAAAAGGTAAAGAGCAAAATTTTTTAGCTAGTTCAAAAGACGTTTAATGGTACATAACTTATCATATTCTGCATGCAAGGTATCAGGTTGGTTCAACAAAGACCGATAAGCACGCAGAGATGATAAACCAGGGGGAACACAATCCTAGTGTTCACCAACAACTGATTACATTTGAAGTTGATATTAGCGACTAACTTGATATTGCTACTCAAATCCCCCCATTTTCTTTTTTAGTTTTTCCCATTGATTACAACAGCCGAGATCTATGATTTCACGTATTCCCTTGGTATTTGACCCCAATCTTTGTTGGGTTACTATATTTAGCAGCGACCACATAATCTATAGATTGAAGGTGTAGCTTAGGCATTATTAGAAGGCTTCAAAATAGAGAATTGGATGTAAAAATCAAACGAACTATCAATAATTGAACTGTCAGTTCCAGCAAGTCATAAATGACTTGGAGAAACTACATGAAAACTCTAATCAGCAAAAATGACCGAAAATACAAAAAATGACCTGAAGGGTCATTACAATTTTTTACCTAGTATAAGTGGTGGCCTCAGGTGTATGTGGTACATACGACCTGCAGGTTGGGCACATGTAGTGACAGCATGTGCCTGGACTAAAATTTCCTACAGGTTAGCTATCGGGATTTTAAACCTCTGACATATGCTTTGCCCATATCCGGTCCACATGAACCACATGCAGTCCATATGTTGACTTAACATGTGCCAGAAGTTATTTTTTAGCTCTTCTTTAATTCCGCACATGTTTTGGTTACAAACAATCAAAAAAGTATCTCAAACATCGTTAATTACTCCCATAAGTATCCAAAAATACATTTTTCATATTTTTCATGAACTTAGCATCCAAAACATGATTTCCTGTAAAACATACCCAAAACACATTATATTTAATAAAATAACATTAGAAACATGCATATTTTCATAGTTTTAAGCGAGGAAAGTGTTATATTTCTATAGCACATCAAAACCCTCAACTTAGAATGTTCCATGTCCTCAGGCAAAAAAATACAAAAAAAAACTAAACAATACTAAACATGATGCTTAACAAGGAGAATTTAAAATTTTCAAGGCAGTCAGTCAACACTTTAAGCTCAAAACACAATACCCTCTCCTATCTCACTTTTCAAACAAACTGTGTATAAACAGGAAGCACGGCAATGTGACCCAATGCGATCAAGGTATGTCATTACATTTGCAGCTGACAACCATGCATATATACAGGTTACACTACTCAAAACAAATAAATAGCTTTCAATATGAATCAAGTGCCCTCACAACAAAGAAGTCACAATCACTCATATGAAATAATGTATGTGAATGCATGGACAGTCAAAAGACACTCATACATAGAAGAGAATTTTCGATCAATGTGACAAAATACCATAGGATTGTCCTTATTTTTTTACCTTAGCCTTCAGATAGTTATGTTAGGATCAATATAGGACTTTTCTCAGCATGTAATGTAGGCTTGGGTATTGGTATGGTACATATGAACATATTATGTGACTAAGCCTCCTTGGCACTACACTAACCTTGGGGTCTCACTTACTAGCCAATTTCTTTCTTATACCACCCTTATTTCTCCCTTTTTATTTTTTATTGTACATTCAGGTTGGGTGTGGTCTTTTATTATTTTTTTTACTTTTATTTACAATTTTTCTTTTCTTTTTATTTGACTACCATATTTTACCATTCTACATACCCACTTTACACTACGTACCCCTAAGATAGCAACCCTCAACTTAAGAATTTTGCCTGAGTTAGCATACACAATATCCAAGGAGGATGAGGGCCAAAACAGGTTCATTGTAACACAAATGGAAAGGTGAAAGGTGTATCAAGAAAAATAGGCTATAAGGCTCAAAATAGGGATCAAGAGATACTATTTCACATAGGGAAGATCATTTAGGCTTAAAGTGACTAAAATCAAAGACGGCCTATGATCCTTTTCTAACCGACTATCTTCAACCTAGGCAACACTAACCAAGCAAGTTATGAATTTAACACACAAAGGGAACTAAGTAGTATCTCACACACACATGGCACAGAGTCAATATTACAAGAAACTACCTATTTAGTTCATGCAATTGTTAGCAAGTGATTATCATGTCCCTAATCCTAATGGCATAACAAGATCCACAATATTCACACATATATACATTAACAAAGTTTTAAAACATAAATTTTAGAGGTATAACAAAAATCAATAAAAACATGACTACTACCCTAAATACATAAAAATCTCCTAATTACTCAAAAACACAACATAATACTAAACAAAATACAATATGACACGAATTAACATAGACATGTCGGTTCTACAATCATATTGTGGCCGATAGAAAAAGAAGCACGACAACAAAAATCCACGATGGCTATGTTATACCCCACCCCAACTAAAAATTATGCACTATCCCCAATGCGCTAAAATAATATTAAATAAAGGGAACTGAGAACATACCTGGGACACACTAAGTATCGATGTCATAAGCATCACCAAATAGGGGCATATCAGTTGGCGGAGGTGGTGGTAGTGGAAGTGCACTACTATAAGATGCACCTGCTGCTACCGCATCACGCCTCTGTCTCTCAACAAATGCAGAATACATAGAATCATATCTGTCCTTTATAACAGCCTATCCATATAGCATATCAGGATCCAGCAAGTCTTTGATGTGACCTCTCTTGGTCCTAACAACTAGGACCTCATCATTATCCTCTGTGAAAAAATCAAAATATCTGGGTGCACGCAGAGTTGATAGCTTGACAACCGGGGGTATGACTTAAGGAGTGGCTACTACATGGCTCTCAGTGAGAGAGTGTACCTCTGCTCGCATATGTCCTACTTATCCCTCATATGGGCTAGATCAAGCAACTTTGTCTCTGTAAATCAGGTTTCAACCCATCTCTCAAACTTATCAAGACATATTTGTAGGTCAGCATGTAGCTCATATAGGGAAGCTCTCTGTGTGGCCTCCTATTTAGTTTCTGCTCTCTCGAATCTAGTCCAAACCCATGAATGCATTTTCTCAAATAGGGTATCCATCTTGGTCTCACCAACCCGCAACCGAGCATCAGTTGCCCTCTTAGTATGCACTAGGCTCTACAAGAACTCTTGAGCTATAGTAATCATGTATATAGCAGGAGCTATAGTTAATGGGTAAGTAGGCTCTGAAAATATGCCAAATGACTCTAAGGTTGAAGCCAGGGCTGATAAAGAAGTGGTTGGTGTCTCCCCGCCCTGAGTACTCATATTTAGAGCCTCTTTCTACTCCCTGATAATGCTCTACTTATAGGTCAATTATGTGCAAGGCGATTGTTGTCAATATATTTATCTAACTAAGAGTTGGGGTCAAATCCACAAGGAACAATGTGAGTGACCATTGAGTAAATTCAAAATAAAAGTTTTTTGCTAAGTTCAAACCTATGGTACAAAATGGTTTGGCGGGTTCTCAGTCTTTTCAAATGTAAAAGTAATTCTAGGTCTTCTAAAGGATTATATCGAGACTCAGAATAATTAAAGTATAATCAATTAAAATGGATAGTGGGACTATGCTTTCCTAGGGGGAAATTATGCATGGGATCATGATGATTCTATGCAAATTTGAATCATTGATTGTGTGGTAGTCTAGGTGTAAGGTATTTACGCTAGTTTTCAGTAAAACCTAAAAGATGTCACTTATTGAACCTTTCGAGTACCTAACGAGTGTGTCAATTAAAGCCACCCAATACCTCAATTTGGTATCCGTATTTCTAGGATGATACCCATGGTATAGTCAACCTCCTAATCACCCTTAAGTCTAAGATAGTGAAAATTTGGCAAGACATACCCATAAATTATCTACTATTTCTTTAGTTCCAATATCCCTCTTTTAAGGATGAGGTGGGTTCCTAAAGTTTACCCAAACCCCTCTTTCAGGGATGGTTTGCGCTTTCAAAAGCTTGGGATTTTCATCTATCAAACCCATTTAGGAATTTAGGGCTTTCACCCACAAATGCCAACCAATTTAATCAAGAAATAATAGAACCAATCATCAACAAACTAAAATATACACAAATATATCACAACCCACACACAACTGCATACTATTCTAGCATAATCCCAAAAGGTGGATCTAGCAAATCATAATGATAATAAATACAAATAAACGAATATTTCCATCAAAGTTATCCATAAGAATATAAAAAGAGAGAAAACCACACTTTAGAATCCAATAAATCTTCAATGGGTGATGTCAAATCTACACTTAAAATTCACTCTAATATCTTCTTAGCTCAATATTAGTACAAGTTTTTATCCAAGCTCCAAGGAATTACAAAAACCATAAACTAAGGATAGGAAGTAGGATTGTGGAATGATTGATGTATATCCCTTGAATGAAAGGGTTTTGAGCCTTAAATGGGATTTGGGATTGGTGATAATGCTCAACTCACTCCCATGATTGAGTGGTAAGTCAATCATTGTCAATAACCCGACTAGAGTTGGGTCGAATCCACAAGAAGCAAATTATAAATTTTAAATCTTATGGGTTCTTTAATTACTAAAAGGTTACCTGGAATGATAATAAACAAAACATGTAAAATAAAATGAGGGGATTGGTTTGTAACGATTTTCGACTTCCAATGCATGAATATGATACTTTTGATTTAAAATCAGGAATAGATAGGATATTGGGATTATGTCTACCAAAAGGTAAAGCATGTGGGTTGATGATTTTTTAACATGAAGCTTAGTTGTTGACCAAAGTATAGGCTAGGTTGAAAGTTATTGTAGTCAATCTTTCAATGAAACAATGATTTTACCCATTTGTTCTTTCGAGCACCTAACAATTTGCGATTTGTAATCACCCGAAACCTCAATCAAGATTCTCTATTTCTAGGATGCTTCTCTTGATATGATTTATACGCTAAATACACCTATTTATAAGATTGCAAAAGGTAGTAAACCATAGGCTCAATTGTCCATCATTACCTTGTCCTCCCTATAACCCTCTTTTAAGGTTGTTATGGGTTACCTTAAGTTCAGCCTCATCCCTCTTTCAAGGATAATGAAGGGTTTTTAGAGTTTTGGGTTTTCACCCATCAAACCCATTTAGAGATTTGGGTTTTTCACCCATCAAATTCCAACTCATTAACCCAAGAAATAGTGGAATCCATACTCAACCACTAAAAATCATGCAAACACATCAACACCAACACACAATTACACTTTAGTTCAACATAATCCAAACTCTAAATTACTTAGCCACTCATGAATAAAGTAAAGAGAGATATATCATAAGGATTATCCAAACCATTCATTCTTCATAAAATTACTAAGAAATTAAGCCTCCAAGAGTAGTTACACACTTTCCCAATTAGGGTTTCTTGATTTTAATTCATATATATCTATGAGGTAAGTAATACCCAAGGAAGAAAGGGTTTTTGCCTATATATGATTTGGGATTCATCCATGCAATTTTACAAAACTGCCCTGAGTCATATTCCCGCTGAATCGCGATCACGCAGGTTTGACCGCGATCGTAGCTATGCAACCACCATTGTGTTATGCGATCACATTATACTGACCATCTTGATGGACCAAGACCGCGGCCTGAGGATTGTGGTCACGGTAACTGAGGCTGAACTGCTCCCGATCTCCAGCTGCACTCTTTTTTCTTCCATTTGACCCCTTTTTAGCTTTGATCCAAATCTTTTTCCCTTTTCAACTATATACCTTCTAAATGTGGTTATTAGTGAATTTAAATCATGATGATGTCTCATTTTCTTATACGAAGCATGATAGTGTGCACAAATGTTTGGTGCAAATGAGTAGTAGCATAACCACTCATCAACACCCCCAACTTAAAACTTTGTTTGTCCTTAAGCAACACCACCCTTTTCTATGAGACAATTTTATATGTATTCCCTCATTCTATCACCCAATGATCAAGATAATATAAACTTGAAGGCTACCACAAAAAGCTCTTTGCATATGGGCAAAATTGTTTCAAACCCCTCAATATAATTGAATATTTGAAAGATGCATTAGACTTTGAGGAGAAACCATGTAACAACCACTAACGCTCTATAAATGACTCACTTGTTTACTACAACCAAGTTATACCTCTTTTTATCACATCATGCGGATGATGACAACTTCACCCACCTCAACCTGTTCACATGCCACCTACAAGACAGAAGATTTCACATGCCTAGTTACCAATCGTGCAATAAGGAATTTTAAGTGCAAACACTCACTCTATCAAGAAATTCTCCATGTTAACAAGTACCATTCCATAGGCTTACCCCTACTTTTAATCACAACTACAATGACTGCACTTGGTTGGGAATCATAAAGGGCCTTTTTTTAGCTTGTAATGTAGGTTTAAAGTAGGGTAGCATATCAACTTAGGATAATAAGGATAAACCCTTCTTGAACTTCTACATCATACTCTTTTTATGCTTTGCTATTGGTCCACTTCTTTTCACTTTACTATTTATCCTACTTCGCCCCCCCCCCTCCTTTTACTCTTTTTGCATGCATTAGGCTTTATGCAACTCTTTCTTTTGAAGGACTATCTCTTTCTTCAAAGAAAAATACTTACTTTTTTAAGCTCGTAGGTACTTTCTTACGACTTCGTGGCTCAACTACACTTTTTTCTCTTTCCACCACCCCCAACTTAGACATTTAGCCTTAATTTGCATTCTTAAATTCAAGAAGGATAGGGTTCAAGAGAGAATGAATAGAAGGGCCACGACTTGTAATGTGTTTGCCAAAAAAAAGTCCAAAGTCTCAAAGGGGGTGACTAGGGGTAAATCCTATGTATTTGTAGGCTTTTTATGCTAAAGTGGGCTTCCAAAATCACAAAATGGCCTATGATAATTTTACCAACCAAGCACAATTAACATTTAGCTTTGAAAGACTAATGGGGGCAAGTTCTAGATGGTATAAGTGCAAATAAGATATACACAACTAAGCTTACACACATGGCATGTGAATGTTGTCAAGGGGGTTCAATTGTTCTACCCTCTCGAGACAAAGACGGAGTATTCATTATTTTTCCGAAGTCAATTTTTGGAGTCATAGAAAGAGGAAAAGTTTCATCACGAGGTTGCTCACGTCCATGCCTTTGAATTTTGCAAAATTTTTGGATGGAGAGGGTTGTTTGTTTTTCATCCACACCACACATAATTTGCTAATCATGGCAACAACCCAAGTTGATGTCTCACATTATGGCTCTAATACAGGCGGACCACCCAAATGGCTACTTAGACTTCTCCAATGGGTATGAGTGAAATCCCCAAATCATCAATGCCACAGGTACTCATACTTCCCTTGTATTGACCATGATGCCACAACTACTCAGACTTCACCTACGTCCATTGTTAAAAACCCAATCACGATGCTTTCCCCTTAAGAATGTCATCACTTAGTCTATCACAGGGAAAAGTACGTCGATTAAAACTAAAATAAAGTAGCAAACTAAGAACAAAGTAACTAATCCATGTAAATGTGGGCACCATCAAAGTTCCCGAATATTATAATCTAAATAAACCTAAGAATCATCCAAAATAGTAGAAAAGTATGCAAAAATATCAATACTACAGGACCAAATCAAATGAATATTGAGACACCCCCAACTGAATGTATAAAAGTGACCGTACTACTGATAATGCTCAAACTACACCTCTCTTACGATAGAGTAAGTGGTAGTTGTCAAATATATCACCCAACTAGGTTAGGGTCAAATCCTACAGGGAATATGGTGTTAATTTGAGTTGTCTGTGAGTCAATCTACTGATAGTTAGTAGTTTTTTGTGAATGGGGAATTTTGAAAGGGTAACAAGTAATTATTTCTCAATTCAGTGTCAGTGTTCTTAATTAATATTATATGGAAAACAAGAGTTGTGTTCACTATGAGTGTTAGTATTTAATAGACACTAGTAGCAGTTCAAGATTCTTGTGGTAGGTAGGAACAACAGATTATACTTGTCGAAGTAATGTCTAAATGTTTCTCAACCTATTTAGATATTTAATTACCTAATTCTTTTGAACTTAGGGAATTTATATTTCATAACAGGATGTTGTCTCAAGTTAATTAACCTTGTTACAGCGTTAATTATTAAATGAAAGTTTGATGCTTCCAAGTCCCTGATGATAATTCACTTCCTACTAGGGTTGATTTCTTATTTCAAGCAAATCACTAGTAGGAATGACCTATCGTTTGCAACCAATAGATACTATGTAAAACAGAGGATTTACCAAGGAGTTCCTACTACCTTTAGAATCTTGAATACCTAGTTACTTTACAAAACCAAACCCATAGATCCCACAACTCGGGTTACAAGAATTGGCTACTCATAATGTAAAAAGCAACAAGACAATTTGTATTTATAATTTGATAAATGATAACTTACAGAATAATGAATATCAACTAGTGTTTCTCAGATTAGATCACAGTAGAAATCCCAAGAAAATTATGATAACAATCTCTCAAAAGTTAATTGTAAAGTTACAGAGAAAACTAGAGAGAAAATAGTGTAAGTTCGTGCAGTTCAAGATGAATGTTCTCCAGTTCAAGATGCCCTAGAAAACCCTTAACTTTGCCTTAAATACCAAGAGCTAAATTAGGAATCAAATCACAGAATACAACATTTTCTCGCACAGCTGACGACAAAGTGTGATGCCTTATCAGGAGTCTGACGACTTATCAGACAATGTCGTCAGCTCCTCCTCCAAGTTTGATGATTTCTTCCTTAGGCTGACGGCAACTCCTGACGGCTTATCAAGACTTTGACGACATATCAGACAATGTCATTACTTCTTCACTTCAAATCTCATGTACTGCCTTAGGATGACGGCATTCTTGATGGTTTATCAGACACCTGATGGCTTATCAGGGGATGTCGTCACACTTCTGCTCCAACTTCCTCTCACTGTCTACAGCTGACGATGATTCTGATAACTTATCACAAATTTGACGACTTATCAGATAAGTCGTCAACTACACTTTCATGGCCACTTGTTCCAAATTCACCTCTTTTGCTCTTATTGTCTTTGGTTTTCTTGAATCTTGACTTTCCTGCATTATCAAAGAGAAAACAATCAAAAACAACAAGAGTTGCTTAGGACTTTACAATTATTTCTTGTTAAAAGCCTCAAATGTGTTAGCATTATCTCACACATCAACACCCTCAACTTAAAATAATTGTTTGTCCTTAAGCAACTTTAACATAACTAAGAGGATACAAAGCACATTCGGCAGTCAATTATCCATATTAGCTCACAACATATTTACCATCTCCAAGGTGAATCATCTCAAACTCAACTGTGTATATTACTGAAAAGCAATAATGCAACACAAAGGAATCAAGATATGGCATCAACTTAGCAGCAACAACCATACATGTACCAATATTACACTACCCAAATAAGTTAGTAACTAGCAATATAACCAGTGTGCCCTTACAACAAAGAAGTCCCTTCTTACTCATATAAAAATAACATATGTAATTGTGGGGACAATCAATAGAAACTCACTCTCAAAAAGAAGTTCCAGTCAATGTATGCCAAATACCATAAGCTTGCCTTTATTTTCATAACCAAGGTTTTCAGACAGGTAATCTAGGATCACTATAGGTCTTTTTCTTCGGCTTGTAAAGTAGGCTAAGGGCTGGTATGATACTTGATGATATTTAAGGTGACTAAGCCTCTTTGTCACTACACTAACTTTTGGGGTCTCACTTATTTACCTTTACCTAATTCTCTCCTTTCGTTATCACACATACTCCGGATGGGTGCGGTGTTTTTTACAATCATTACTTTTTCTTTTTTTTTACAACTTTTTTTTTTATTCTTTTTCCACTGCATCCATCTTTTTATTCTTTTCTTTTATTCTACCTTTATTCATACTCATTTTACATCATGCACCCCTATGTTAGCCACCCTTAACTTAGGCTATTTGCCTAAGTCAAAGTGCACAATGTCCAAGGAGGACCAGGGCCAAAACAGGTTCATTGTGATACAAATAGAAAGGTGATAAGTATCATAAAAGAATAGGCATTTAGGCTCAAAATGGGATCAAGGGATATCATTCATACAGGGAAGGTAATTTAGGCTACAAGTGGACTAATCTCAAAACAGCCTATGATCCTTTCCTAACCCCTATCATACAACCAAGGCAAGACTAACCGGGTAAGTTCTGAATTTAACATACAAAGGGAACTAAGTAATATCTCACACGCACATGGCACATAGGTACATTAAAAGCTACTACCCATCTGGTTCATCCAGTGGTTTAGCAATGGTTATCATGTCACTAGTACTAATGCAATAACAAGACGCACAGTATCACACATAAATCCATATCACTCAGTTATAAAACAGACCATTGGAGAGGTGTTCAAAAATCAACAAAAACATGTTAACTACCTAAGGTACTTGTATTTCTCCTAGTAAACTATAATATTTTACAACAAATCACCATATACCCTTAACTTAAAATCAAGTATTGTCCTCAATGTATATGCAAAGGGAAACTAAACTAAGGGTTAGGATATATCTGAAGTAGCTCAAGAAAGAGTGTTGCCTTATTTGAGCATATCTGACGGTCAAGTTTGATGGCTTATCAGAGTTGTGATATCCCATCACATGTTGTCATTAGATCTATCTAGAACATATCTCAAAATTTTCTCAGTTAATGACCTCGTGTGACAGCTTATCATAAGTAAAATAGCCCATCAAGTGTTGTCATCATAAATAGAACGTGCCTCAAGCTTGGCTTCTCTGACGACCTGGTGTGATGGCTTATCACAAGTGTGATAGCTTATCAGACTTGGCCGTCAAGACACCTTGATCAAACATAAAAACTTTGGGTTGCCTCCCAATAGTGCTTGATTTAGTATCGCGACACGATTCAGTTATCTTGATTACTTAGACTTCATCGAGATATAAGGTGGCTATACACTTTATCAAGTACATTGGACCGATGTATTATTTCACTCGCTGCCCATTTACCTTAAAGACACTCCCATCCTCATTCTCGAGTTCAACTACTCCAGATGAGTAGACTTGACTCACTTTGAATGGGCCGAACATCTTTGATTTCAACTTACCTGGGAACAGCTTCAGTCTGGAGTTGAAGAGGAGTACCAAATCACTTTTCTAAAAGTTTCATTTTTCAATCCTTCTATCATGATACTTCTTCATCTTCTCCATGTATAAGTCTGCTCTTTCATAAGCCTCTAGACGGAATTCATCTATCTCATTCAATTTCCCTAGTCTTAGCTCCGCTGTCTCCTTTCAATTTAGATTTAACCTTTTTAGTACCCATATGGCCTTGTGCTCTAACTCGATCGGTAAATGACTTGCTTTACCATAGACTATTTGATACAGTGACATGCCAATTGGTGTCTTAAAAGCAGTCTGATACGCCCACAAAGCATCATCTAGCTTTCGAGACTAATCTTGCCTATTAGCGTTTACTGTTTTAGCTAAGATGGCCTTAATCTCCCGATTTGAGACCTCTACTTACCCACTGGTTTGTGGTTGATATGGGGTCGCCACTCTCTACTATTTTACTCTGTGTTTTTCCAAAGCCGCCCAAAACACTTTGTTACAAAAATGAGATCCTCCGTCGCTTATAATAGTACGTGGTACTCCAAAGCAAGAGAAGATGTTGTTTTTTAGAAACGCAATAACTCTCTTTCCTTCATTATCCGACAAGGCGATGGATTCAACCCATTTTGATATATAATCAATGATAACGCTCAATCTATAGCTCTCTTAAGAGTGTAAAGCGGTCGTTGTCAAATATATAACCCAACTGGGTTGGGTATCGATCCCACAGGGAATAGCCGGTCAATGAGTAAGCAAAGATTACTAGACTTTTGGAGCAAGTCTCGTAAAAAGGGGGGATTTCAACGTGCAAGTAATGTAAACAAAGTAATAAAAGCAGCAAATAGAGGAGTAAAAATGGTTTGCTTGGTTGGTTTTTGATCAATGAGAATTGAGAAGTTGGGGTTATGTCCACCTTATGAGTTGTACGTCTCTATTGGCTATGAGTTGTGCGGAATTCATACATGCATGTGATTATAGAGAATTGTATTCGATGGTAAATCCAGGCGTCTTTCGACCTTAAGCAGGACTATTTCACTTTAACTCTTTCGAGCTTAAAGCGTATCTAACAGTACGAATTCTCCAAGAGGTTAATCCAGTTACGGCACTAACTTTTTAACAGGGGTTGGTGCCCTATTACCTTGACGTTATCTCTTTTCCAGACATATAACTTTTCTTTCGAACAAGTTAATGCTATACTGGCGTATTCTATGCGTTTGCAACCACAAAGAATTTAGATTAAGATAAAGAGAATAATGATATAAGCAGCATACGTGTCACGAATTCACAAACTCATAGCAATAGATAGTATCTCATATGGCTTCCATAACCCCAACAGAGAAGTTTAGTTACCCATGAGTGCGAAGGAAATCACAATAGACATTATTAATATACCACAATAAAAATCTCGTGTAGTAAGGTGTGGTGTGGAATTTTTGGGCGTGAACTCCCTTGCAGAGTAACGTTTCTCTTGTTGTGGAAATTAAGAATTTAATAGATGAATAAAAAGTAGAATTAAAAGTAGAAGAATTGTTTTCAGAGTTAAAAGTAATGGAAGAATGATCAAAATCTCTAGCAGAATAGGGTATTTATAATACTCCTATCCTATTCCTACTAAGCTACTGCATTACTTAACCCAATCCTACTGGGTTACTGCATCATTATCCTAATCCTAATAAGTTACTGCTAGTCCTCAAAGTCTTTAGAATTGTTGTTTTTTCCCGGGACAGATTTTCCATGCGCCACTTTTGGTCCTTGGCGTCCAAGCTTTGCTTTCCTCCTTTCGTGAAGCTTGCTTTGGCGTCAAGTTATCCATAAAATGCTGAATTCTGCATCATTTATACCTGAAAACTTGCTAATCATGTTCGTTAGCTCACTTACAGGAAAAAGGACTAAAAGTGCATGAATTATATAATTTGTCCTCAAAACTTAGCTAAAATATGGGCAAAATATAGTACTATAGGCGTGTAAATTCTCCTATCATCAATCAACAGCAACTAGAATGTACTTCATCTCGTACGAGCTAATGAAAGGGACCATGAAGTCGATGCCCCAAACATCAAACAATTCTACTTCAAGCATCTTCGTCAAAGGCATCTCATGCCTCTTGGAGATTAACCCCTGCCTCTGGCATTGTTCATACTTTAGTACAAACTTGTGAGAATCCTTGAATAACGGTTGCCAATAGTATCCACTCTGCAACACTTTTCTAGTCGTTCAATCACCTGCATTGTGACCTCCAACTGGTGAAGCATGACATGCTTCCAATATACATAATACATCTACTTCTGGCACAAATCTGCTTATAATATTGTCAGCACATCGCCGAAAAAGATACGGCTCATCCCAGAAGTAGCATGTCACATCATGGAGGAATTTTTTTCTTTGATGGAAAGGAAGATTTTCTGGAATGACTTCACTCACAACATAGTTTGTAAAATCAGCATACCAAGGCATTTTCTCCATAGAGGCAGATAAGATCTCTTCATCAGGAAATGCATCATCTATCTCCACTTCCTCACTAACTGCTTGCTCACCTTCCATCCTAGATAGATGATTTGAAACTTGGTTTTTGCAACCCTTCCTATCTTTGACTTCAAAGTCAAATTCTTGGAGTAGCAACACCCATCTAATCAACCTTGATACAGGAGATAATATGATAAATACTATGAAGAAGGAAATAGCAAAGGTTAGAAATCACCGGGATACGCGTGTAAACCAATTTCTTGTTTCTTTCATGTTATGTTGGAATGTTGTAATATTGTATCCCTTCAAGCTGATTGCAGAAATTGGTCGCCTGAATATTATCACCAGAGATTCACCGGAGTCCTGCCGAACTCAGATCTGGAACTGACGGAATCAGATTTGGTCGGAACCAGCAGATCCTTCAGATGGACCCACCAGAATCGGTGGCCTGTGATCGGAGATGTGAGTTGCCTATAGCACCAAAGTCGAGCCGACTGTGACTTTAACTTGCCGGCGAAAGTAGTAGTTGGTTGGTTCAGAAGACGACGAGAGAAAGGGAAGGGGAGAGGGGAGAGGATAGAGAAGACTAGTATGAGATAACGGGGGTGAGGACGTAACCTTACCAGTTTCCGGCACTCCTACGTCGTCGCCGGCGTCGGACGATCAAGGGTCAGTGAACATTGGGTCGGGGACCTTAAGGTTAGTGAACGTTATGAATGTTATGTATTCCAAAGAGAGGTGAGAGTCCAAATTTTAGAAATGGTAACAGCAAAATATAGCAAGGAGAACTAGGCAAATAACAAAGTAGCCAGAACTACACAGCACAGATAATGCCTTGTCTCTGAGAAGTATCTTTTCCTTCATAATAGAGTTCAAAGCCCGATAAAGAGTCTCCATCAGATGAATATTTGTCATGTTATGGTTCGGTCATGGCATAAGTTTCTTTTTTAACCTCTCTCATGTCTCATGGAGAGCTTCAGTTGGGAGCTGTCTAAAGTTACTGATCTCATCCCTCAACTGTACCCTCCTAGAAGGTAGAAAGAACCTTTCTTGGAAAGCCTCTTTTAACTGCCTCCAGTTGGTTATAGAATTGGGTGTCAGCTCATTAAGCCACAATGTTGCCTCTCCAGACAGAGACAACAGAAATAAATGCAGGTGGATGGCATTCTATCCCACTCTCGGGCTATCAAAAGACTTACAAATGGTGACAAAGTTCACTAAATACATATTGGGATCATCTCCCGGGAGTCCACCGAACAACCCCTTCAGGTGAAGAAGTTGAATCATTGTAGTAGTAATGTTGAACTTCGCTCCTTGTGCTAGAGGTGGGGGAATAATAGCTCCAGTAGCACCCGTCCATTCCATCATCATCCTCATTAGGATAAAATTACATGAATTGGTGATTAGGTCTCACCCTGAAAGGATGGTTTTTGTTTACATTTCTGTTCACTGGTACAGCTACCTCCTCTGCACGCCTTAGGTTAATAGGATTTAGCAATTCCTTATCTCCCAAGTCATCATCATCCAAATTTGGATGATGGGATTGTTGACCGTCATTCTGTAGATTAACCTTAGCTCTAGCAAAAGCGGCTAGCCTGTCAGTTTTCTGTGGGTCTGCCATTCTGCCGATCAGTTGGGGTTTTGGATTGAACAGTAATAACGTTTCTCCTGAAATTCTAGTTTTTGGCATACACCACTATGTTCCGGCGACAAATAAAAACAACAAATAAACATAAAATTAGGAAACTTGACTAACAGTTAATTAGTGCACATAAACTCAATCGACAACCGTATTCTCTGGCAACGGCGCCCTATTTTGATAATGCTCAAACTACACCTCTCTTACAAGAGAGTAAGCGGTCATTGTCAAATATATAACCCAACTAGGTTGGGGTCGAATCCCACAGGGAATATGGTGTTAATATGAGTTGTCTGTAAGTCAATTAACTGATAGTTAGCAGTTTCCTATGAATAGGGGTTTTGAAAGGGTAACAAGTAATTATTTCTCAATTCAGTGTCAGTGTTCTTAATCAATATTATATGGAAAACCAGAGTTGTATTCACTATAAGTGTTGGTATTTGACAGACACTAGTAGCGGTTCAAGATTCTTATGGTAGGTAGGAACAGCAAAATATCCTTGTCGAAGTAAAGTCTAAATGTTTCTCAACCTATTTAGACATTTAATTACCTAATTCTTTAAAACTTAGGGAATTTATATTTCATAACAGGATGTTGTCTCAAGTTAATTAACCTTGTCACAGCTTTAATTATTAAATGAAAGTTTGATGCTTCTAAGTCCCTGTTGATAATTCACTTTCTACTAGGGTTGATTTCTTATTTCAAGCAAATCACTAGTAGGCATGACCTATTGTTTGCAACCAATAGAAAATATGTAAAACAGAGGAATTACCAAGGAGTTCCTACTACCTTTAGAATCTTGAACACCTAGTTACTTTACAAAACCAAACCCATAGATCCCACAACTCGGGTTACAGGAATTAGCTACTCATAATGTAAAAAGCAACAAGATAATTTGTATTCATAATTCAAAAAATGATAACTTATAGAATAATGAATATCAACAAGTATTTCTCATATTAGATCGCAATAGAAATCCTAAGAAAATTATGATAACAATCTCTCAAAAGTTAATTGTAAAGTTACAGAGAAAACTAGAGAGAAAATAGTGTAAGTTTTTGCAGTTCAAGATGAATGTTCTCCAGTTCAAGATGCCCTAGAAAATCCTTAACTTTTCCTTAAATACCAAGAGCTAAATTAGAAATCAAATCACAGAATACAACTTTTTCTCGCACAGCTGACGACAAAGTGTGACGCCTTATCAGGAATCTAACAACTTATCAGACATTGTCGTCAGCTCCTCCTCCAAGTTTGATGATTTCTGCCTTAGGATAACGGATACTCCTGATGGATTTTTAGTACATTGATGACATATCATATAATGTCGTCACTTCTTCACTTCAAATCTCATGTACTGCCTTAGGCTGACGGCATTCTTGACAGCTTATCAGATACCTGACTGCTTATCAGGGGATATCGTCACACTTCTTCTCTAACTTTCTCACACTGTCTACAGCTGAAGATGAATCTGATAACTTATCATATATTTTATGACTTATCAGATAAGTCGTCAACTACACATTCATGGCCACTTGTTCCAAATTCATCTCTTTTGCTCTTATTGTCTTTGGTTTTCTTGCAACTTAACTTTCCTGCATTATCAAAGAGAAAACAATAAAAAACGACAAGAGTTTCTTAAGACTTTATAATTATTTCTAGTTAAAAGCCTCAAATGTGTTAGCAGTAGCTCACACATCAACTGCATAAATAATCAAGGATAAAAGAGATAAGGGTGATCCCAGAAACAGCATTAAGGGCTACTTTCACTCTCATATTCTGTATCATCACCATTCTCCTTAAGATCATCCCACTTGGCTAGGTCCTCATCATCACTCTCTACCCAAGAGGAAGGAAGTCTATCTTGGGGTTTTAGGACCTTCCAAAGCCCCTTTACCCCCGTCCATATCTTGATAAAGAACTCACCCTTCTTCTTCTCTCTTGTAACTATTTTTTCATGTTTAATCCGAAGGTCTTAGTGTAACTCTGCCAAAGAGGAGTAGCCTTTCTCAAGATTATAAATGGTAGCCTCTTGCTTCTTTTGGTCTTCCCGGTACTTTTCATAATAGGCATATGACACATATGAATGATTAGTGGTTCAGGGCTCACCCAATTCTTGGGAAAAACTAGACATAAGCTCTATAATGGTTGCAATATTTACTCCAATCTCCTCAAGATGTCCCGTGGTTATTGTCCTATGAGACTCAAGCTCACTGCATGCCGACTTTTCCAAATCAATCTTTATTTTCTTGCTTTTGTTGGGTGCGCCCTCTCCTCGAATCCTCAAGGGGTAGATGAGGGAACTAGGACGTACCCACGTATCACTATTATACCCTTCCACCCCCACTTTCCTATAAAAGTCAGTAATCAAAGAGGTGGAAAAGAGATGTGTACTACCTTGGTTCTTGAAATGATCTATTTCATTGACCACGAGTTGACCAATATCCAGTGGGATTTTATCTAGAATACAAGCAACCATTTGAGTACGCAATTCTGGGATTATCGTTATGAGGGTACAAGGAGAAACTCATATACAAATGATGTCCAACCATATATGAGCCTTAGAAGTGATGTCGTTCATAGCAATATTGGTTTTAGTCTTAGTCCAAGAGGCTTCATTTCTGGGGCATAGCCGTTGAGCTAAGAAACTCCCTAGTTTACACCCCTTTGTTTTGAATTCACCCATGTATGCATGTTTGAGCCCATAAACATAATTGATTTTCTTAGCACCAACTTTAACCGGTTTGCCTCGAATCTTGACAGTCACATTGAACAAGTACGAACAAGACAATTTACTGATATTGGAATAAAATTTGTGGACCCATTGTTCATTTGCAATTCATGGATCCAGGGTGAAACACTGCCACCCTATGGTTTCAAGTTTTTCACAAAATGCCGGCAGTTTTTTTGGGCATATTCTCCAAGAAAAATTCACTTTCTAGAAGCAGTTTTGTCCTCGGCAAATAACTGTAGTAGTGAGTGTGGCACTCGGGTACCATGAATCGGATGTGATCATACTTGTCCATGAGGTTTTATTGAAATCACTAGGCATACATTGTATCACTCAATTACATTTTAACATGCAAACTATACCATATTTCTCCTTAATGCATATTGGAACGGGTTCTCGGTGGTGCTAGGTTAAAAATTTAAAGTGTAGAATTTTTGGCATGGCAGCAAACTGTCCCCAGCTACCGCGATCGCAAACCATGACAAAGTTCGTGTTGCCTCAATCGCGGTCATCTGACCGCGATTGCGATACCTGAGGTAGTTTCTATGCCAGCTTTTCATGTTCAGATCTCTTCCGAGTTAGGTTACTAGCATGCTCTAAAATATGGATGTACAGGAAAAACAATTGAGCAATGCAAATAAGTTTTTAAGTGTGCCCTTTAAAATATAGTTACTCCTATTGAAAGTTCATTTACGCAAAGTGTCAAACACTTGGTGTGCACATATTTTCTAAGAAACTAACATCACCACACCAAGTATGAACATGGAAGTCATAACAATCAAAACTTTAGGCCCTCTTTTAATCATTTATTCTAGAGCCTATTTTAAAAATAAAAACATGGATTCATGATACTTACTAAAGTTGTGATGGAAGAGGGGTGCGAGGATTCTGTTTGAGAACTCACAAACTTTCCAAAAATTAGCCCAAATTAGACAGTGCAATCTTTAAAGAGAGTGTGAGGGGAATGAGGGAAAATGAGGGGTTAAAGAACTGAAGTGTTCGGGATCGCAGAGACCAGCGTCACCACGATTGTGATTGGGGACCGCGATCACAGTAACTGAGAGCAGCTCTTCTCCCCTATTTTCCCCTGTTCAACTGTTTACTTAAATTTCAAGAATTTTTCCCCTATTAATTTTTCAATGCAAAATTACACAATTTCCTCTTTTCAACCTTTTCTAATAGACTTCATAGTGCCACAAATGGATAGTTTATTCATATGCAAAAGATAACATCTATCCTATAAAATCATAACAAAAAAGATATGAGCCACTCTCATGGCATTTGTGGGTTGCCTCCCACCTAGTGCCATAGTTCTCGTCATGGCAGTACGACATCTTTCTTTCTTAATTCTCAAGGTGGTTCATCAAACCCCTGCTCATTCACCTTCTCATTTTCAACATCCACCACAGATACTACTTGAAGTTCTGTAATTTGTTTCTATGACTTGCAAATGTTGAAAGAGACTTCATCCTCTTGCACCCTAAATTTTATCTCCCCCATCTCTAGATCGACCATGGATCGGTGGACAAGAAAGGATGACCAAGGATGATAGGTACCTCTTGGTCAATTTCACAATCCAACACCACAAAATCCATCGAAATTATAAACTTTTCCACTTTCACAATGACATCAAACAAGATTCCCACCGGTCGTTTGATCGTACGGTCTTCCATTAAAAGTCGCATCAAAGTTGGTGTAGGGGCATCCAATCTATATTCTTGTAGATAACAAGAGGCATTAAGTTGATGCTCTCACCGAGGTCACATAAAGCTTTTGCAAACTCATGTGTCCAAATTGTACAAAGATTGGTCAATGTTCCGGAGTCATCTTTCTTTTATGCAACCTTACTATCCATGATAGAGCTACACCCATGAGTGACCTCAATGGTCTCAACTTCAATAAGTTTTTTTTTAGAAATCAACTTTTTCATCAACTTAGTGTATCCTAGGATCTCTTGGATTGCCTCAAGCAATAGAATATTTATCGATAGGTTGCTCAGTTTTTCCATGTACTTCCTCAATTTGTCACCTTCATCTTTTTTATGCAATAATTGAGGGAATAGGGGAAGAACTTGGAGTGTAGGACTTGCTTCAATTTCTGGCTTTTTAATTTCAACCAGTTCTTCGTCACTTTCATCGGTTTCCTTCTCATAATTTTCTTCTTAACTTTAAGGTAACGCCTCATTTGCCTTCACTTTGGGCATTTTCTCAATTAAGTCTCTTTTAGAGGGTTCATCAAGGGTCTTTCCACTCCTTGTGACAATTGCTAGAACTTGGTCATCATTCTTTGGATTAGTAATCTTGTCGCTAGGAAGTCCACCCTAGGCCTAGCATTTAGTTGCATGGAGACTTTCTAGACTTGAGTATCTAATTACTTAATAGAGGCGGAGTGAGACACCACAGTTTGGGAAAGGTTATAAAGGTCACCTTTCAACTCATGGACCATTTTTTCCGTACCTTCCACTCTATTCAATATTCTTGCTAACATATCCTCAGTCTTGAATTTTTTAGGGTCAATTGTACTTGACTCATTGGCCTTATCTCGATCATGAGGGGGAACATAATGGTCATAATCGCATTCCTGATCTCTCCAATCTTTATCCCTCTCACGGTTCATCCAACCTTGTTTCCCACCTTTCCTTTGATAGGCGAGCGGTAACACCCCGAGTAGTTATCCAGATACTAGATTTCCTTATCCAACTTCTTTACTTCTTCATCATCTTCATAAGATTTTGATGCTACAACATTTACCGCTTTCACGGGTGCACCCATAACATGCTTTGTCAAGAGTTCAAGTTGGGTTATCATTTTCTCTAAGTTCTCCTCCTTTTTTCCATTCCACTTTCTTTGTTCATTATAGACCATGAAAGTTGTAGAAGGGATCTTGGGAGCTTTGGTTTTTAGGTATGCCAACCCCGATTTTGCTTTGACACTTCTCCAATCAATAGAAAGGCCGTGTGGTGGTGCAACTTCATTAGGGAATCGCCCATCGCATTATCCACCAACATTTTGTTTAATGGATCAAGGTCACAGTAGAATATCTAGGGAAGCATCTTCTCCAGGACTTCATGATTTGGGTATTGAGCTAGCTTACCATTAAACCTCTTCCAAGATTCAAACAACGACTCTCCATTCATTTGTCAAAAATTCAAAATATCATCCTGCGTTTGAAGAATGTTTTTGGTGGGAAATATCTATCAAGAAACATCGTAGTAAGATAATTCCAAGATGTAATTGAGCCGGGTGGAAGTGACCGGAGCCATAAAACTGCCTCGCCCGTTAGTCAGAACGAGAAGAGGCAAAGCTGATTGGATTCTTTAGTAATATGTGCTATATTAAACGGCGCACACACTTCCACAAAATTCTTCAAATAGACATTTGGGTCCTCAAAGGCTTGACCCCCTTACAATTCTTTCATTTGCAACATGTGAAGCATGACGCTAGTCACATGGAAGACTCTGTTCCCATTAGTTGGTGGGATACGGATTACACTTGTTTGTCCCACTTTATTTAGTGAGCCCTTATAATCTAAGGGGCATCAAAGGGGCCTATATTGCTTACGCTATCACTCATTGTTCCGTTAACACTTCGATTGTCTACAAAAGATCAAAAATAACAAATAAAGTAAATTACACCACCTCGTGTATTCCCAAGTAAGAATCACACTGCACAAGTGAAATCTATATTCCACTCCCCAAAAATAACGTTATTTTGAGAATGCTCAACTCACTCCGATGATTGAGAGGTGAGGCGGTCATTTTAAATAACCCAACTAGAGTTGAGGTCAAATCCACAAAGAGCAAATTATAAATTTCAAGTCTTATGGATGCTTTAATTACTAAAAGGTTACCCAAAATGACAATAAATAAGACATGTAAAATAAAATGGGGGGATTGGTTTGTAACAATTTTTGACTACCAATCCACGAATATGACACTTTTAATTTAAAATCAAGAATAGAGAGGATCTTGGGATTATGTCTACCTAAAGGTAAAGCATATGGTTGATGATTGTTTAACATGAAGCTTAGTTGTTGACCAAAGGATAGGCTAGGTCAAAAGTCATTGTAGTCAATCTTTCAATAAAACTACAACGATTTCACCCATTGGCTCTTTCGAGGACCTAACAAGCGTGCGATTCATAATCACCCAAAAACTCAATCAAGCATCTCTATTTATAGGATGATGCTCTTGTCATTATTTACACTCCATATACACTTATTTCTAATATTGAAAAAGGTAGTAAACCATAGGCTCAATTTTCCACCATTACCTTGTCCCTCTGTAACCCTTTTTCAAGGATGTTATGGGTTACCTCAAGTTCAGCTTCATCCCACTTTCAAGGATGATGAAGGATTTTTAGAGTTTGGGGTTTTCACCCATCAAACCCATTTGGAGATTTAGTGTTTTCACCCATCAAATTCCAACTCATTAACCCAAACAATGGTGGAATCCATATTTAACAAATAAAAATCATGAAAACACATCAACACCCACACATAATTATACTTTAGTTCAACATAATCCCAAGATTAAATTACTTAGCTACTCAGAGTTAATGACATCTGCCTAAACTGGTGCTCTAACTACTTAATAGTAGTGGCATGGGATTTGACCTTCTAGGTCAAACCTGAAATGTCAACCTTAATCTCCTTAAGGCTAATCTCTTGATTTTCTCGGCCCTTTACCAGCATAGTCAGCATCTCTTCCGTTCTTAATTCTATATCTCGTCTACCAAGTGGAGTGTTCCCTTCTACCTATAGTCATCCTTCTTCATCCAGTCACCACCTCGCTCCCTATTGCGGTCTCTATACTTTTCATAGTAGTTTTGACCTTGGTTCCCTTGCCCTTGGGCTCAAAACTCACTAATTGATGATCTAAATGGTTTGCTTCCTCCTTTAATTCTAACTCGTAAGATTTGCAAGCTAACCCTTGTTCTCCCGCTGCATTCACTTTATCAGAACTCGTTATTGCGAACTACTTTACCAGAAACCTAAAATCAATACTTAGCAACACAATATCTTATGCTACTAAATCATTTGCTACTTTCTGTTCGCAGGAGGTACCAATAGCATATATTTTAGATCCCCTCTCATCCTATAGAGTTTTCTACTTCAATTAGTGAGCAGGATCTCGTTTAGCACCTCCAAAGCTACCTCCTAGCATAGTCTCAAAAAATCTCCTGCAAATTTTGTGTTTGTCATGGATATAAAGCTGATGGTCAAGGCTCTGTAGAATATCTCCAATAAGCTCATCCCTGACATCCGATAGTTGGGCACCATACTCAGTTTGTTCTTAAACCTAAACCATGCCTCGTACATAGATTCTAACTGCAGCTGCCTAAAATTATATAAATCATCCTTAAGCTACAATATCCTAGATAGAGGAAGGAACTGGTTCAAAATTTTCTTTCAAAACTCATTCCATGTAGTGATAAATTCTATTGGCAGTTTCCCTATCCATAAAGATACTTCTCCTGTAAGTGAGAAGGGGAACAACCTCAGTCTAAGCGTATCCTGTTTCATCCCTAAAATGGTATATGAACTGTAGATCCTGATGAAATTTGCAAGGTGCATATTTGCATCATCTGTAAGCAAACCCTCAAACACACCCTTCAGATTTAAGAGATGTATCATCGCACTCGTTATGTCAACTTAATGCTTGGGGGTATAACATGAGGGATAATGTCTCAAGTCTATGCCAGCTCAACGTATCCCAGATCGTCTTCATCATCTATATATAGTGGCACATACTAATATTTTGGGATCACTTGAATGTGATAACCTCTATTTTTATTCTGATTTACACCGAGTCCTGCTCGACAGTCTACTTTTTGTCTTTACTCAGCTAGTTCTGCCTCCCTAGCTACCCGTTAAGCTTCTTTCATTACCCTCCTCTCATTTTTAGCTTAAGCTAAGAGCTCACTAGTCTATCGATAAAAAACATCATGTACTCATTTGGGAGGAAGGGGAGGCAACACATCACGAACCCCTTTAGGAATATTATCTCTTTTCTGTTCCACTATACTGCTAGGTGTTTGTAGGATTCTCTATAGATTCAGATTAACTGGAAGTAAGGTATTGCATCTACTCTGAGTGCTAGGCATAAATTCAGCGTATACCCAATTAAAAAAAAAAGATAACCCAAAAACTGCAACAACTTCAATTCGCAAATCAACACTGTATTCCCCAACAATGGTACCAAAATTTGGTGACATCCAAGCTACACATCCACTCTAAAGATGATACGGTTACTGCCAAATATAGTAACCCAACAAAGGTTGGGGTAAAATTCCAAGGGAATACATGGAATTGTGGCTCTCAGCTATTGTAATCAACGAGAAAAACAAGAAAAGTAAATGGGGGTTTTGAATAGCAATATCAAACAAGTGGCGAATATCAACTTCAATTAGAATCATTCGTAAGTGAACACTAAAATTATATTCCCCTGGCTTCTTAACTATGTAGTCTTATCATGCTTTGTTAAACCAACCCAATACCTTGGATGCATAATTAATAAGTTATGTATCTTATATAGTCTTTTGGATGAGTAAAAGGATTTCACTCTTTACCTTTTGAGACTCGGGATGTCGTCTTACTAACCTTTATCTTGATCCCAGTTAACTATTACCTTTTTATTCACTAGTTATTATATAAAATCTAACTATCTTACTTAGATAAAAACTTGTAGGGTAGATCGACAGTTAAACTCCAAATTATTGTTATCATTATCTTATAATAGTTACTACTCCTCTTTTGGAGTAAGTAGCAATAATCTAGGCGGAATCCTAACGTGTGCACCTGTTAAGAAAACTATTAAGTAAAGATAATACAATGCATGCATGGGTATCGGTTAAGAACAACAATAGCACTTCCCCTACTTCATCAATCCGCCAGGGTTTTCATAACCCTTGCTAAGGGTTTTTAGTTGCTCATGCTTGTAAAGTAATCAACAACATTCATGTTTGAAAGCATAAGATAAAATCACAATAATCACAATTAAAAATCCAAAATCATAACTGAATTAATCAACCCAAATCAATACGAGAGAATTCCAAGACTAAAATTGAATCTCGGAATTAAAATATGTTTGTAAGTATCAAGAGTGCATCATTCTACTAAAAACAAATAAGAAGTATTTATGGTACGTGAGGAAACCCTAAAACCAAAGCCCGAACGAAATAGGAGAAAAAGGGGTTGGTGGCTATATGTGGTCACCATATGGGGCCTGGCCTCAGGCGCATGTGGTACGTGCAGCCTGCAGGCTGGGCATACGTAGTGACCGTATGTGCCTGAACCAAAATTTACTACAGTTAGCTCTTGAAATTTTGGAGTTCTGACACATGCTTTGCCCACATGAGGTCCACATGTACCACATGTTGACTTAGCATGTGCCAGAAGTTATTTTTCATCTCTTCTTCAATTCCCTCATATGTTTTTGTTACGAACAATCTGAAAAGTGTTCCAAACATCCATAATTACTCCTATAAGTAGCAAAAAGTACTTTTTCATCTTTTTCATGAATTTAGCATCCAAAAAGTGATTTTCTTCAAAAATACCCAAAACGCATCATATCTAACAAAACAACCTCAGAAATTTATATATTTTCATAGTTTTAAGTGTTGAAAGTTCTATATTTCTATAGCACATCAATAAATAACTAAGTGAATTTCATATTACGTTTGAGATCATAAGATCAAAACTGAAATTTGAATCATACTATAATACTCTGAAAACTAAAATAGTTAAGTCTGAACTTCTTGTAAAATAAGAGAATCATGCTAAAATCAAATACTCTCATTTGTAAATTGATTGAATCATGATGAAAATCATCTACATTTATAAACTCATGGAACTTTATGTCAAAATATTGAAATTCATCTCATAATAGCAATCATGTAAGTAAAAACATGAGTTAAGGTGAATTCTTGTGCTTAATGAACTTTAAACCACATGATAATATCATAATTATGAAAAAATAAAAATTTGGTATGAACCCTAGCCATTAAATCCTTAAAACTCATGTAAAAATTCTTTTGGGCACAAGGATGAAAGGTTGTCCTTGTTCAAACCCCACATACCTGAACTTGGTGAATTTCTTAAGGGAAACTTTAATTTGAACCTTGCAAGATTGAATTTTGGTGAAAAAAAACTCTTCTTTTATGTTCTTGAGGGTTTTGGGAGAAAAAAGATCTTTTTAATCTAAATTATGCGGGTGGGATTTGGGTTTAATATGATTGGGAAGTCATTTACTAGGTAAAAGACCAAAAAGCCCTCAAAGAAAAAACTAAAAAATGAAATTTGCATTTTTGCACCCTTGGGTGTGGCATGCTCTTATCACGTCAGTCCAAGGGCGTGGAACGTCCTTACCGTAGAACGCCTAGAGTATGGCATGCAATTATCATGGACCTTTACTGGGTTTTACATAAAGGGTGTACCTCCCCTCTGTGGAATGCCGTTAATACGGACCCATTCTATTTTGGTTGTGCCAAAATATCCTGTAACGCATTCTGAAAAATCCAAAACCCTTCATAATGGTCTTGTTATCATTCCTTGTCATAATTTAACTCATAAATCACCATCAAATGCAAAGAAAGTACCAAAATAAACCTGTTGAAAATCTTGGGGTCTAACACATAATCGAACTCTTAAGGATATGGTAAGAAGTATGGTTAGTCATTATTCTTTACCTCAATTCTTTAGGGAGAAGCATTAATGACTGCAATTTATATACTAAATAGAGTTCCTAGAAAAGCGGTAGCTAAGACCCATATGAGTTGTTGACTAGTAAAAAGCCTAATATTAGGCACTTGTATGTCTAAACATGTCTAGCAGAAGTAAGTCCTTACAATCCTAATGAAAAGAAGTCACATTCAAGAACTGTTAGTTTTTATTTCGTAGGTTACTCAGAAAGATCGAGAGGTTTTAAGTTTTATGAATCCTTGAATAGACTTTTTTTGGAAATAGGGAATGTTGAATTTACTAAGGATGTTATGTCATGACCCGAGACTAGCCCCAGGTTGTAACACGGTACTTGGAGTCACAAGTGACCCCAAGCTAGCCTATGGTCTGGCATGAAATATAAATATTGAGAGTGAACTAACAAACTTTGGGCGGAAACTAACTGAAATAAATTGATAATGAACAATGATAAATTAAATGTTATTATGGTCTAAAATACTCAACGAGACTGAAAATCAAAACATTTGTCTGACTGTCTGAAAGCCTCTAAATAGAATGAATTGTTGGGAAAATCCCCTAACTAACTCTATCAAACTAAAATATTGAAGATAAATAATTAAAAACTAGTCCTCAATTGATGAAGACAGAACAAGACTGTAGCTGAGTGATACAAAAGTGAACTATGCATGGTCTAGGTACCAAGCATCCAAACCTATATTATGAGACAATATAGCACAAAGAGAGCATGCGATCAATACTTTGAATGCATTGAGTATGTGAGATGGGAAACTAATCAGCATATAAAAATGGAACATAAGTGCATGAACATGTAAACTGAATGTAAAACAAAGTATAAGCATATACTGGATAAAGTAAATAATTTAATACAAAGTCATGCATATCTGGACTAAAACATAAAATAGATACATAAACTAAAACTAAACTGGAGATTGAGATCTAACTACAACTGACATACCCCAATTTGAGCAAAACCAGAGTCTAACCTGTAACCCCAGTTAGAATGGTTCTAGTATCCACTAATCTAATGTCCTGAAAGACAAGGGTGTCATGCCTACCTACAGTAGCACCATAATTTTGGAACTTATGGACTATTACTAACGGTCTCATGCCTAAATGATGGGTTGTTATCATCCCTACGTTCGCTCAGTGCTAAGAATTACTCCCAATGGAAAGACACTGAAGAATAAACTAAAACATGAATTGATAATAGATATACTAAAGTAATGGCCTTCTGAAAATAATAATACATGTACAATATGAACTGCTTAATAACTTGTAAGTTGACATATGCATGAGTTCTTAGGTATTGGGTGTTCATAACCCACCAGCTCTGACTAATGAAACAGATCATAATAATATTTAAGACTGATCATGGTAGGGAAAGTCACGAATAATACTTAATATTTCAATAACTGATTATGATACAGACACTCGTAATTATCAAACATATGGAGACTCAATTTATTGGATAAATACATTATCATGGTTCATCAACAAAACAAACAAGGAGAGAGTTGATTAAACTCATATTTGACCTGGAACCTAGTACAAGGAAAAAAGGTATTTACTTGAGAGTGACGGCGCTTCGTGGGACTCAATGGGTGGAAAGGACCCATTGATAAAATCCCACATACCTGAAGGAAAATTGAATGGAGAATTTCTTGGAATTGAGCTTGAACTTGAAGAACCTTAGTTGCCTTTGAGAGAAGAGAAAAATTGCTCCTTTTTATTTCTCGGTGGAATTATCACTTAATCATGCATTTAGTAATTTTTGGGTCTTTTATACCACCCTTTGGGTAGCTTATATGATGTGGGTTTGGCTTTTAAAATAGTGGGAAAGACTTACAAGTCCTTTAGAAATCGCACAGGAAAGTTTGCTCCCAGTTATTACGACTGGTCATGAGTCATGGTCTGAGTCGTAACCTAAAATCCTAAAATTTTAGGTTCTTTCTTTTATGACTACGACTCCCCTCCTAATTGCTCATCACAATTGATCACGATTCATTAGGTAAAGTCATAGTTTAAGACTGGGTTTTTTGCTATACACTGTTGTGATAACGAGTCCCTCCTAATGACTTTTTGTCACTGGTGATGAGTCATAGGGTAGGGTCATTATCATTGGGCTAAACATGAGTATCCTTACTATTGTGATGACAACTCCTCATAACCACTCATTACGTTTGGTAATGGGTCATCACGTGAGTCATAACCACTGGCAGCTAACTAATACTTAGGAAAAAATTTGCATGACTTTTTGCCATGATATCGAATTGAGGCAAGACTTGTGGCGTTGGGATACTAAACTAATAGCCTATTTTTTTAGGGGTCTAGATATCAAAAACTTAGGGTATTACAATATCTCCCCATTAGGATCCTTCATCACTAGATAAAACTGACTAAGCTAAAATATGTGGAGGGAGAGACTGAGATTTTGCACCAAACACTAATGAGTTGAAATATGCGTTAATATCTGAATCTAAGTTATGATGTATGGACCAAATTAAACTCATGAATGAATGCTATGACATGATGATTTATCATGATGGACTAGGATAGAAATGAAATAATTGATTAATTCATTTAAGGAAACTCGTACCTCAAGCTGAAACTGGGTTCAAAGAGAAAAGATAGGGGTACTTGGCTCGCATATCTGTCTCTACTACCCAAGAAGCTCCCTCAACTAATTGATTCCTCCAAAAAACCATTACTAAAGCAACATCTTTATTCCTTAGCCTACGAACCTGACAATCAAGGATCTCAATTGGGACTTCTTCATAAGAGAGGCTTTTCTCTATGCCACCCTTTTGTAAAGAAACTATAGTTGCTAGATCACCAATGCATTCTTTAACAAAGAGACGTGGAACACAGGATCCACTGATTCCAACTCTATAGGAAACTCCAACTCATAGGCTACCTTCCCATACCTGCTCAAAATATTTTAAGGACCAACATAATGGGGGTTGAGCTTCCTTTTTTTACCAAACCTCTTTACTCCTTTCATGGGTGAAATATTCAAATAAACAAAATCACAAACATCAAACTCAAGCTCCCTTCTCCTCATATATACATAGGATTACTGAATATAGCCTTATCAAAGAACCTTTACCAACCTCAAACAAACCAATAAGATATCTACACCTTCTACAATAAAGAGCCTTAAATAGAGCCATTTGATTACTGGAGTGGTAGTTGTTATTATAAGAAAACTCGATCAAAGGAAAGATATCATCCCAATTACTCTTGAAATCAAGTAAGCATGGCCTTAACATGTCCTCTAAGGTTTGAGAGTTCTTCTCTACTTGAACATTTATCTGTGGGTGAAAAGTTGTACTAAGATGAACTTGGGTACCAAGAAAATTTTTAAAGGCCTTCCAAAAATGAAAGGTAAACTAGGTGCCTCTATCAAAAATAATGGTCAAGCAAACTTCATTTAAATTCACCAACTCCATTTGATAGAGTGTAGAATAATCCTCGGCTGAATCTGAAGTGTTAACTTACAAGAAATGAGCTGACTAAGTCATTCGAACTATAATGACCCAAATCGAATCATCTTGACGGTGAGTACGAGGCAACCTAATAACAAAATGCATGTTCACCACTTACTACTTCCAAGTAGGGATACTAAATTCCTAGATAGTCTCACTAGATCTCTAATGTTCAACCTTAACCTCCTGGTAATTTGAATACTTAGATATGAATTCCGCAATATCTTTCTTCATACCATTCCACCAATAGACTTCCCACAAGTTGTGGTACATCTTAGTAGCTTCTGGGTGAATATAATACCAAGTTTTGTGAGTTTCTTCCAACATCTATTGCCTCAAATTACCAATATTAGAAACACATAATCTTCCCTGACATCGAAGAATGCCATCTTCCCTTTGGGAGAAAACCTCAACCTTCTGATCTCAAACTGTATCCTTTAACTTAAGCAAAGTTGGGTCACTATCTCATTTTTCCTTTACTTCAGCAATCAAAGAAGATTCCAAACCATTCCCAACCTAGAAAGCTAATGAAGCTCGCCAACTAAATTTTTTTCATCCTCAACATGATTAATACTTCCCATAGACAACCTACTAAGGGTATTGTCCTTACACGGATGACAAAACAATCATATCATAATCCTTCAACAACTCTAACCACCTTCTCTAATGAAGATTTAGATCTTTATGAGTAAATGTATACTTAAGACTCTTGTGATCAGTAAACACATCAACATGGACCCCATAAAGAGAATGCCTCCAAATTATTAAAGCAAAAACAACCGTTTCCAACTCAAGATCACGAGTCGGGTAGTTCTTCTCATGGGGTTTGAGTTGTCTAGAGGAATATTCTATAACCTTGCCTCTCTGCATCAACACATAACTAAATCCAACTCTAAAAGCATCACAATACACCATGAAACCATCTGAACTATTTGGTAGAGTTAAAATGAGGGTAGAAGTAAGTCGAGCCTTCAACTCCCGAAAACTCTTCTTGCAAGAATTAGACCACTGAAATTTAACTTTCTTTTGGGTCAGTCAGGATATGGGAGAAGTAATAGAGGAAAATCCTTCAATAAATTATCGATAGTAACCTATTAAACCCAAGAAACCTCTGACATTTGATGGAGAGATGGGTCTAGGCTATTTCCTTACTGTTTCAGTCTTTTGAGGATCAACTCGAATGCCTTTACCGAAAATAATATGTCCAAGGAAAGCTACTAATTTTAACCAAAATTCACACTTGTTGAACTTAGAAAACAACTGGTGATCTTTAAAGGTCTACAAAATAAACCTCAAATGGTTTGCATGCTTCCCTTCACTACGAGAGTAGATGATAATGTCATCTATAAAACTATAAAGAACGAGCCCAAGTACTGCTTGAACACTCTTTTCATGAGGTCCATAGAAGTTGTAGGAGAATTGATTAGTCCAAAAAACATAACTACAAATTCAAAGTGACCATAACAAGTTCTAAAGGTTATTTTCAAAATGTAGCAATTTCTGACTCAAAGCTGATGAAAACTGAATCTGAGGCCTATTTTAGAAAAACAATTTGCACCCTAAAGTTTGTTGAAAAAGTCATCAATCCTAGGAATGGGATACTTATTCTTGATTGTGACTTTGTTCCACTGATGGTAATCGATGCACATTCTAAAAGAACAATCTTTTTTGTGCACAAAAAGAACTGGGGCACCCCATGGTGAGACTCTAGACCTGATGAAACTCTTACCTAGGAGGTCCTACAAGTATTCTTTCAATTCCTTAGGCTCGAATAGAGCCATTTGATAAGGTGGAAACAAAATAGGTTAGGTATTTGGAAATAGATCTATTCCAAAGTTGATTTCCAGCTCAAGAGAAACTCCAGGAAGATCTTCAGGAAACACCTATGAAAATTCATTTAGTACTGGAATTGACTCAAAACTTGAGATTTTGGAACTTGACTCCTTGAATCAGACAATATGATAAACGCACCCATTAGAAATCATTTTCCTCGCCTAAGGAATAAAGACAAATCGACCTATAGGCACTGAGGTACTACCCTTCCATTCTAAGACTTGCTCATTTGGAAACTAAAACTATACTACCCTATTTTACAGCCGACTAGGTCGTAGCTAAAGTGGATCCAATCTATGCCAAGAATGACATCAAAATCGATTGTCTCTAATTTCACAAGATCAAATGAGGTAACTTTCTTGGATATTGTGATTGGGAAATTTCTGTATACCCATTTGGATATAATGAAACAACCGATTAGGAAAGACATTCAAAAGGGTTCTACAAGAATTTCGGAACTGATGCCAAAATCTGTTGCTGTATAGGGAGTCATGAAGAAAAATGTGGCTCTAAGATCTAATAATGCATACACATGAAAGTGAAAGACTTATAATGTACAGTAACCATATCAAGAGAACCCTCCTGATCCTAACAAATACGAAGGGCATAGAGTCAATTCTAACGCTGTCCACTGGTGGACGTGGTGCCTTGCTAAGTTGGGTGGCCTGCTGGAACTGACGAGGAGTTAGTTTGGACCTATTGACGATCATTCCTGCCCTTCCACATACCTATTGGACAATCCCTTATCATGTGGGTTAAATTGCCACACCCAAAATATCCATCACAGTCAATCATGCACTCACCCTTATTGTTCTTACCACTCCTCTTGCAGACTGGGTTTGTGCGACCACTATTCATACTACCTTGGAACTTAGAGCCTAGAGCTTTATGATGAGGTTCCTTCCTAAACTTAGGCATTAAAGCACTAGCATAAGATGGCGATGTAAATGAAAACTTCTAGCGAGGCTAAGAACGATACCCACCATCTGATCTCGGCTAAGAGAAATTAAAACTGATAGCCCTGGACCTCTTATTATCCCTTTTCTATTCCTTAAAATTTTCTTCCTTAATCTTTTATGCATGAACCATCAATCTAGATAGGTCTATCTCATTAGTCAATATAGTCATTTTGCACTCTTTTACTATATCCTTTGAAACTCCAGACACAAACTTACCTATTCGGGCCCTAGAATCAGCCACCATATTCGGAGTATACCTCACCAATTGAGTAAAATTGATTAAATACTCATTGGCACTCATATTTCTGTGCTTTAAGTTGATAAAATCCTGCACCTTAGCTTTCCTCAACTCTAGTAGGAAAAACCTATCTAGAAAAGCGATAGCAAACTCATCCCTCTCTATTAGCCCTTCATCAATACCTCTTTCCTCCTTCTACTACTTAAACTAAATATGAGCCACTCTTTGTAGTTGTTAAGTAGATAACTCATCATTCTAACTCGAAGTGACACCCATAATGTCAGTCACTTTCTGAACACTATCTAGAAACTCTTGTAGTTCCTCCTCAGACTTAGACCCAAAGAACACCGGAGGATTCATCCAAGTAAAATACCAAATTCTAGTTGCTACTTTATTCACTACTAAGTTGTCTAGGACAATAACCTACTGGTGATTTTGGATAGCCATAGAATGGTTTAGTTCTATGAAAGTAACTCTGAATTCAGCCTGAGAGACCTGCACATTTAGAGGGTCGACCTGAACTGGCGGGGGTGATGGATGATCCCCATTACTCATTTTGTTCGCCCTTCTGGGAGGAATTTTCTGTAAGCGGATAGAAGATGAGTTAGCAGAAGAAGTTTAATGGAGCTTACACTCCATCGCACGACATGAACAATGAAGAAAGTGTAACATTTCTAAAATATCTCATAGCCTTTCTCTCATAAGTGTGGCACACTTCACACCCATGAAATACTCTACTTAACGTGGCTTTTAGACACCCTAGGACACTTTAAACCTTGTGGTCTGATACTAAGTTTATCACGACCGAAGACTACCCCTAATCGTAACACAATGCTTGGAGTCACAAGTGACCTTGAGTTAACCCATGGTCTAGCATAAACTAAAAATACTGAGAGAGAAGTAACAAACACTAGGCGGAAACTAACTGAAATAAGCTGATAATAAACAATAATAAAATAAATGTTATTATGGTCTGAAATACTCAATGAGAGTGAAAAATATAAATATATGTCTAACTGTCTGAAAGCCTCTAACTATAATGAGTTGATGGGACAATTCCCCAAATAACTCCATTGACCTAAAATATTGAAGATAAATAACTGATAACTAGTCCCCGACTTATAAGAATTCACCAAAACTATAGTTGAGTGATATTAAAGTGAACTATGCACGATCCAGGTACTGAGGGTCCGAACCTATGTTTTGAGATAATATAGCGCAAAGAGAGTATGTGATCAATACTTTGCATGTACTAAGTATGCAAGATAGTGAACTAATCAGCATGTAAGAATGAAAGATGAATACTTGAACATATAAAATGAATGCATGACCAAGTATAAGCATAGACTGAATAACTGAATACAAGGTCATGCATATCTGGAATGAAACTGAACTAGAGACTGTGGGAGCTAACTACAGCTGACATACCCCAATCTGAGAAAAACTAAGGCCTAACTTGTATCCCTAGTTGGAAGGGTGCTAGTACCTTGCTAAGAGTACCAACACTGGCTGGCATGGATTAACTAATCTTATGTCCCAAAAGATAAGGGTGGCATGCCTCTACTAACAGGGGACCCTTTATAACCTATGGTGGTGCCATAATTTTGTAACTTAGGGACTGTTACTAACGGTATCTTGTCTAATTGATGGGGGAGTCATCTTCCCTACATTTTCTCAGTGCTAAGCATTACTGCCAACTAAAAAATGTTGAAGTATAAACTTAAACATGAACTGATAGCTAATATGTGCAAGTTATGGTATTTTGAAAATAGCAATACATGTACAATATGAACTATCCAGTAGCATGTAAGCTGACATATACAAAAGTTTCTAGGTATCGGATATTCATAACCCACCAGCTCTGACTTATGTGACAGATAGGGAAAGTCATGAATAATACTCAATATTTCAATAACTGATTATGATAAATACACTCGCAATTATCAAACATATGGAGACACAATTTTATAGGGGAAACGCATTATCATGGTTCATAAACAAAACAAACATGGAGAGAGTTGATTAAACTCATATTTTACCTAGAACCAAATACAAGGAAAAAGTGGATTTACGTGAGAATGATGGGGTTTCTTGGGAATCAATGGGTGAAAAGGACCCATTGATGAAATCCCACATACCTGAAGGAAAATTACTTGGGGAATTTCTTAGAATTGAGATTGAACTTGAAGAACCCTAGTTGCCTTGGACAGAAGAGAAAAATTGCCACTTTTGGTTTCTTTCAGTGGAATTACAACTTAATCATGAGTTTAGGGATTTTAGAGTCTATACCACCCTTTGGGTAGACTAAAGAATGTGTGTTTGTCTTTTAAAAGAGTGGGAAAGACTTAAAAGTCCTTGAGAAATCATGCAGAAAATTTTGCTCTCAATCATTACGACTCATTACGTCTTATTAATCGTGGTTTGAGTCGTAACCTGAAATCCTGAGGTCTTGGGTCCTTTCTGTTATGACTACCAATCCCTTCCTAATGGATCATCACAACTGATCATGAGTCTTTAGGTAAAGTCATAGTCTAAGACTGGGTTTTTGGCTATACACTATTGTGATAATGAGTCCCTCTTAATGACTTTTTATTACTGGTGACGAGTCGTAGGGTGGGGTCGTTATCACTGGGCTAAAAATAAGGATCCTTACTATTGTGACGATGGCTCCTCATAATGAATTATTACATATGGTAACGGGTCATCACATGATTCTAAGCCACTGGCAGGTATCTGATACTTAGGGAAAAAAATTGCATAACTTTTTTCACGATATATGATTGAGTCGAGACTTGTGGCGTTGGAAAACTATATTAATGGTCTATATTTTTTTAGGGGTCTAGAATTTGAAAACGTGTGGCATTATATGTTGATTATAGTGGGAGTAATTGAAACAAACAAATTATGTTTGACGAGGAATTTGATAATATCGATTCTAGTAAAAATATTCAGATTACTTTACCAAATGTATTTTAACTTGTAAATCAGGATTGTGGAGAAAACATAACGGTATTACCTCACATTCACCAACCTCAAGTTGAAGAGCCTAAAAGAAGATCTAGCAGAGAAAGTAGAAATGCAATTTCAAATGATTATGTTGTTTATCTTCTAGAACATAATTTTGACATGGGATTGGATGATAACCCTATAACCATTAGTCAAGCTAAACAATATTGAAATTCTACTAAATAGATCAAAGCCATGTAATATTAGTTTAAGTCTATGAAAGGAAATGGCATTTGGGATCTTATCGAGTTATTACAAGAATCAAAACCTATTCGTTGTAAGTGGATTTTCAAATCTGAACGTGATTTGAATGATAACATTGTAAGATATAAAGCATGCGTAGTTTCTAAGGGATTCACCCAAAAGGAGAACATAGATTTTTAAGAGGATTTTTCACTAGTTTCATAGAAAGATTCCTTTAGAATCATTATGGCACTTATATCTCATTATGATTTAGAGCTACATCAAATGAACGTAAAGAATGCATTTCTCAATGGAGACATTGAAGAAATGATATATATGGTGCAACCAGAAACCTTTTAATCTGTGATTCAAAGAACCTTATATGTAAACTAAAGAAGTCCATATATGATTTAAAACAGGCATCCCGTCAATGGTATCAGAAGTTTGATCAAGTGATAAACTCTTTTTGTTTTTAAGAAATCCATTGTTGATCAGTGCATATATCTCAAGTTTAGTGGGAGAAAATTTGTTTTTCCGTGTGCTGTAGATAGAGGACATTTAAGTGGCAAGTAGTGATATAGATTTATTGCATAAAATCATAAAATTTCTATCCAGTAAATTTAAAATGAAAGATCTAGATGAGGCATCCTTTGTTTTAGGTATAGAAATCTATAGGGATCACACTAGAAACATTCTTGGACTATCGCAAATGACTTATTTTGATAAGGTGCTAAGTAGATTTGGCATGCAAAATTGTGCAACAGGAGATGCACCTATGCTAAAAGCTGATAAATTTAATTTGCTCCAATGTCTAAATTTGGACATAGAGAAAAAAGAGATGAAAAAAATTCGGGAGATTGTTTGTAATTTTATTTTGTGGACTCACATATTAATATACTATACATAGATATGTTATTTCTAAAGAAGCCCAATTTATATCTAATAAATTATTAAAGTTTTTGAGTTTAAAAGTAAATATCTATTAGTATAGATTTAATTGTAATTATAAGAAACTCATGGACCTTTTCTAAAGTTTGAAGGAAACATATAGAAAAGGTATCTTTCCTAAAAAGGCACTTCAAAATTTTAAATAGACATGGTCCCTAAGTCACAACACAACACAACACTTTTTTTCCCTCCATCTTAGATAAAAAATACTAGAAAGAACGATCTTCAAGATTTAGAAGATCTTGTCTTCTTCAAAAATTTATTGCTATGGATAAAGATTAGTATTCCTACTATTTTAGTAATTTTGAATCTCTATCTAATTATTTACATGTGATCTTGGTGAATTTTCTTTGAAGTATTCTATCAAGGGACGTGTTCCTAGACATTGTACTTTACATTGCCTTATACTTGGTCTAAATTGCTTAGACGTTGTTGTGTGTAAGGCTGAAGTTGTATTGTGTCGTGTGACTGTCAAGCGGTAGTGTTGCAAAAAATATATCACCCCATCTCAATTAACGTTTTAGATAGAACTCTGAGCCAATACTCCACTTTGATGGAAGTGAGATAAGCACTATTTTAATTAACTGTTGGTCCTTTTCTATTCCCTTTAAGAAGAGTAGCATAAATTATTCTGCACCTATTTTGAAAAGAATATAGTAAGGAAAGGGAGATTGTTTTTTTTTAAGATACAAAATCAAGTGCTTCAATTCAATTCAGTCAAGAAGAAAGTTATGACAGATTTAGATATGTTTTCTTGCTTAAAGTATTGATATTTGAGGTTGAAAGAATTAGACTCAATATATATATCTTTTTTTCTTTGATTGAATATGTTATTACCATCAGTTATGTTAGCGTTTTATTACAAGTTCATTTGCCGAATCTAGTAAATTATCCACAATAAACACACTCTCATCTAAAGATTTTTTTTACAAGATACAAAATCAAGTGCTTACCGTCAATTCATTCAAGAAGAAAGTTAATGACAGATTTAGATATGTTTTCTTGCATAAATTATTGATATTTGAGGTTGAATATCACTTATGAAAAAAATAAATTTTCAAAGCTGATAATACATTTCGTAATTTTCCTTTATTTTTGATACAGATAAGGTTATGCGGCATCTCTCTATGACCAAAAATTTTAATTATATTTTTTTATTAATATTTTGATATTTTTCTATTTTTCTATTTTTCTTCACCTATGATGAACTATGTATTAAAAAAAAGTTACTTCTTAAAATAATTATACTTTATATCCACTACCATTTATTATGTTTTCTTTTATTTAATAACCTTTAAGAGTTTTAGCTTATTAAAAACTCATTTAAAACTGCTTAATAATTAATCTATTAAAATGAAAAAGATATTCGACAAAATGAACAATGAAACTCCAATTTGCTAAACCTTTCAAATTGCTTATATGTAGGGAAGTAAAGAAAGAAAAACACATACAAAAAAAGCATTAACGATAAATAATTTAAAGAGAAATAAAAAGAATAAAATAAGATAAAAAGAGAATACGAGATTTATATAATTAGATTTGTGTTACATATACAAATAATAAACAAATTTGATACCTATTAAACATATGCATGAAAATAAATTTAGTTTTATGGAAAAAAAAAATCTCTACTAGCTTTGAGGAAAAATGAAAGTATTGTTTCACTTAGAATATATTATATAAAATCAAATGTTTTAGAAGACTGAAAATAAGTGAATGACGAAAATTCACAAGCAAATGCATGTATATATAATTAAGAGCGTGTATAATTGCAGAGGCGGAGCTAGAATTTTAAGTAACGGGGTTCAATATTCAAAGAAAACTAAGTCGAAGGGGGTTCAACACCTACTATAACCACATAAAAAATAATTTTAATCATGTATAAATAGTATACATTTCTTTCGAAGGGGGTTCGGACGAACCCCCTAAAGAGGGTTGGCTCGGCCTCTGTATAATTGGTTAGAACTTGAAATAATTGAAAACTAAAAAGAGCTCTTAAGAAACTTTGAGCACTCAAAACTCTAATTAATCTGCGCGAAACACGAATAAATTCACTAGTTACTTAATAAAGTTATCATATTTATCTTTAATATTACCTGATGGTATAGAAAATTCTATACACTAACGATCCACATCTTACGCCAAATTCTATACCTGATGCTCATCTTTAAACTCATAAAAATAATAAGAGTTGATGTCATCTTGTCTTGACTTAGTGATCTCTAATCTCTATCTCTAATCTCTAATTTTTATCTTTATCTCTAATCTCTAATCTCTAATATATTAAAAGTATGAAGATCTTATAAATATTTCTTGAACTTTTTACCCTTTATTAAAAGTCTTTTTTTTAGACAAAATTATCTTTTTTTTCTTCAAATTATTATTTAATTATATTTATGATATTGAATTCTAAAATATATAGGATCATGACTTTAAAAAATATATTAAGACTTTTCCTAAAATTAGGAGACCTAAAATAATAAGTTGAATTTTTATTTTATTTTTTTGCAAAAAGCACAAGTTTTCAAACTTTAACTTGCGTAAGTTTCCTTATTTTAAGGAATCGTTTGTTTAGGAAAAATTTAAATTGTAAAATAAACCGAGAACCTGTTATAACTAAGATTTTGCAGTTAAGATTCCTTTAGGTTTAAACCTATTAACATATTTGGACGGGCAAAGAAATAACAAAATTAGCATACACTATTTTAAATTATTATTTAATTATTTTTATTATATTAATTTAAAAAAATTTAATTTTAAAATTTAAAAAGTTCTAAAATATATGGTAAGAAATATTAAGAGAACTATTGTATAGTATAGTCCTAAATATATATGAAAAGGAGATTGAGATTCAACTATAAATATCATTATATGTCATAAATTCTCATTTTAGTTAAATATTAGGGAGAATGATTTCGTTTAATGTTAAAGGTTGATTTTTTACTTCAGTTTCACGATAAATCTATCTTAAATAAGATGAAAGGGTTATTCAAGTGATTTTATATTAGATCAGGCAATGTAATGTCCTAATCACGTATCGAGTATCAAATAAATTTACATAACTTCTCATTAGCATTTATGAACTACAATACTTATGATTATCTTGGTCCTATTTTGGCTCATACTTTTATACAACATGGTTTATGATATTTCAATACTCAGAAATTAGAATTCTAGCTATATACATAGGCAGATTCAAGATTAAACTTAATGAGTTCATTTTAAACTATATTAACTTTACATAATATACATCTCATTGATATGTTTTTTGTGTCATTATTGCAGGTACTGAACTGTTTAAAGGTAATTAGTCTACTCATGTATAAGCATATTTTTAAAATTGTCCACATACTTCACTGAAATATCTGAACATTTTTTTTCTATTAAACACTTAAACTGTTCAAAATTAACATATCAAAAAAAAGTGTTATGTTCTTCACTATCTTCAAAGACATAAGATGTTTGAGAAAAGTAAACTCATAAAATCTCCTCTTACCTTTATGAGATTCTTTGCAATTTACGAGATTTTTTTAAAAGTTAAATATAATAACTAATGCATGTGGAGTTTTAAATGATAAAATAAGTACCTTTAATTGTAACATAATGATTAGGAACAAATATATCATGTACATTTTCATAAACTAGTATATACAAGAACACTTATCTTACATCCTATTAATTTAACCAAAAATAAAAAATGAAAATATACATTTACAAGTGAGTCCACTCACAGATACACTCCTCATACCTACTTTCTCCGGTGGAGGGAAACTATTGGTTAGGCATTGATTAAATCCATTAATTATAGTTCAATTTTATATATATTAAAAATTTATTAAATATATTAAATTATTAATTTAAAATTTCATAATTTTAAAATATTAAAATTTCAAAATGCATAAGCCTCATATCTTGAGTCGGTCGGTGACTCTTTCTCCCAGGTTCATAAATTTGGCTTCGCAGTTCGCAGTAACTTCTTACATATTTCCACTACGCTTTAGATCTACTTGGATATGCCACACGCGTGCTACTTGGAAACTTCTATTACGGATCCATGTATGTGTGCTACTCATATATTTATGGACAATATTCATAAATATCTATAGTGTAGTATGTAATTACATAAAAATTTAATTGTTTTTAGTTTTATTTAAATTTTAAATTTTAAAATTTTCTTTCATTATCGCGTTACATAGTTAAAACTCACAATATATACAAAAGTATTGATACATAATTCTTAGATATTAATATCAGTGAAATACATTCAGATACATAAATCTTATATATCAGTAGCACAAAAAATATTTCGATATATAATTTTTGTAGGATTTTCAACCAAACATATTTTTATTATGTATCTGTAACTAAATATTCAGTATTTTTATGGAGGATTCGTATATGTATATTTGATGGAGGATTTTGTTATGTATCTTCTTATCCTTTTCTATGAGATACATCATTTTTGACTATTTTAACAAATACATCATTCTCATGTATCTTCAGTAACATCATCAGTGTAACCTCTGCTGACGAATTTTCAAACTCTAAATTTCTCATGGCTTAAATTGTCCTATACGCCGTCGTGAATTCAAGATGTGATGGTGCAGGACGCCGTAAATTTGAGATCTGTATATAAAATCTATATGAATCATTTGAGATCTATATATATATTTAAAATCTGATGATGAAGATTGCCGATGTAGACCTTGTTCCAGCCACTCGCAATCATCATTGAAACACATTTTCTGGATATGTTATTTCTTTAAAAATTTAACAATAATGGGAAAAAAGAAAAAGAAGAAAAGTTATATGTTGAAAATATGACGAAAATAGAAAAGCAAAAGAAAACAAAGAACAGAGGCCTCAGGAATGCATTTTTGTCTTTACTGTCTCAAAATTGCATATCAAGTAGAAGAACGATGTTTTATACGGGAAGAAAATCATAGCGTCCAATCTAAGAAGGTGAATTGTATTTTTGGACTTCGATAAGTGTGGGAGGTTGATAGTATCATAGTTGGAGAGAAAAAATATGAGAAGAAATTTTTATAATTAATTTTGAGAGTTGAAATTTTAAATAATATTAATAATTTAAGGTGTAATTTTTAGTTATTTTTTCTATATTTACTCCTGAAAGCATTATTCTTGTACTTAAAATAATAATCTTGAATGTAAACTAACTTTTTGGATTAGTTAGCCTTTTGAATCTTTGAATTAAAAGATTATTCCATATGAGAAGAAAAGTACCCTATATAGTAAGAGTAAGGGTGTTACGTGGGCCGGGCTGGGTCAACTCGGAATCGGTCACTTAGGTTTAGTCGAGTTGTGGGCCGTACCGGTCCGGGTTGTAGTTAAGTGGGCAGGGTCGGGTCCGGGTTTAACAGTAAAATTTTTAAAAACAATCATGAATCGGCCCACTTAGCCCAACCCGGTCTAACTCATCTAAACCTGGTCAAACTCGTTTAAAAATCCGATCAAACCCGATCAAAAATTAAAAAAAAAATCCAATATACACTATATATACCCACCTATATACATTTTAAATACGTTAATCAATATATATATACACTATATATATAGTATATACTACATTAGAATTTAAAAAAATATATACACATATATACGTAACATTCAATATATACGACTATACGTACTACTTTAAATAAAACATATACTACAATATATATATATATATATATATATATATATATATAGTTATAGTTATAGTTATAGTTATATATATAGTTATAGTTATAGTTATAGTTATAGTTATAGTTATAGTTATAGTTATAGTTATATACAAATTTATAAAACATATACACATGTATACGTTAAATATATACGTCTATAGAAGATATATACACATATATACGCACCATTCAATATATATGTACTACTTTAAATAAAACATATACTGCAATATATATATACTACAATATATACACACACTATATATATAGTTATATACTAATTTATAAAACATATACACATGTATACGTTAAATATATACTTCTATAGAAGTTATGTACACATATATACGTACCATTCAATATATATGTATTACTTTAAATAAAATATACTACAATATATATATATATACTACAATATATACACACACTATATATATGGTTATACACTAATTTATAAAACTTATACACATGTATACATTAAATATATAAGTCTACAGAAGATATATACACATATATACGTATCATTCAATATATACGTACTACTTTAAATAAAATATACTACAATATATACACACACAATATATATATAGTTATATACTAATTTATAAAACATATACACATGTATACGTTAAATATATACGTCTATAGAAGATATAGACATATATATGTATCATTCAATATATATGTACTACTTTAAATAAAATATACTACAATATATACACACACACACTATATATATAGTTATACACTAATTTATAAAACATATACATATGTATACGTTAAATATATACGTCAATAGAAGATATATACACGTATATACGTACCATTCAATATATACGTACTACTTTAAATAAAATATACTACAATATACACACACACACACTATATATAGTTATATACTAATTTATAAAACATATACACATGTATACGTTAAATATATACGTCTATAGAAGATATATACACATATATACGTACCATTCAATATATACGTACTAATTTAAATAAAATATACTACAATATATATATAATACAATATATACACACACTATAAATATATAGTTATACACTAATTTATAAAACATATACATATGTATACGTTAAATATATACGTCTATAGAAGATATATACACATATATACGTACCATTCAATAAATACGTACTACTTTAAATAAAATATACTACGATATATATACTACAATATATACACACACTATATATATAGTTATATACTAATTTATAAAACATATACACATGTATACGTTATATATATACCTCTATAGAAGATATATACACATATATACGTACCATTCAATATATACGTACTACTTTAAATAAAATATACTACAATATATATATGCTACAATATATACACACACTATATATAGTTATACACTAATTTATAAAACATATACACATGTATACGTTAAATATATACGTCTATAGAAGATATATAAACATATATACGTATCATTCAATATATACATACTACTTTAAATAAAATATACTACAATATATACACACACTATATATATAGTTATATACTAATTTATAAAACATATACACATGTATACGTTAAATATATACGTCTATAGAATATATATACACATATATATGTACCATTCAATATATATGTACTACTTTAAATAAAATATATTACAATATATATATACTACAATATATACACATACTATATATATAGTTATACACTAATTTATAAAACATATACACATGTATACATTAAATATATACGTCTATAGAAGATATATACACATATATACGTACCATTCAATATATACATACTACTTTAAAAAAAAATATACTACAATATATATACTACAATCTATACACACTATATATATAGTTATATACTAATTTATAAATATATACACATGTATACGTTAAATATATACGTCTATAGAAGATATAGACATATATACGTACCATTCAATATATACGTACTACTTTAAATAAAATATACTACAATATATATATACTACAATAGATACACACACTATATATATAGTTATACAATAATTTATAAAACATATACACATGTATACGTTAAATATATACGTCTATAGAAGATATATACACATATATACGTATCATTCAATATATACGTACTACTTTAAATAAAATATACTACAATATATACACACACTATATATATAGTTATATACTAATTTATAAAACATATACACATGTATACGTTAAATATATACGTCTATAGAAGATATATACACATATATACGTACCATTCAATATATACATACTACTTTAAATAAAATATACTACAATATATACACACACTATATATATAGTTATATACTAATTTATAAAACATATACACATGTATACGTTAAATATATATGTCTATAGAAGATATAGACACATATGTACGCACCACTCAATATATACGTACTACTTTAAATAAAATATACTACAATATATATTTACTACAATATACACACACACACTATATATAGTTATACACTAATTTATAAAACATATACAAAATTATACGTTAAATATATACGTCTATAGAAGATATATACATATATATACGTGCCATTCAATATATACGTACTACTTTAAATTAAATATACTACAATATATACGCACACTATATATATAGTTATATACTAATTTATAAAACATATACACATATATACGTTAAATATATACGTCTATAGAAGATATATACACATATATACGTACCATTCAATATATACGTACACATATAAAATATATGTACTTCTTTAAATAAAACATATGTTACTTAATATAATAAATTAATCATACTTTATAGTAAATTAGTCTGTTTGTTTATTTTTTAAAAAAAAATAAAAAAAATTAACCGAACCGGTTAACCAGCGGGCTTGGTCCGAGCCTGGTTAATCGGGCCCAAAATAAAAAATAAACCGGTTCGAGATCCGGTACCCTACAGCTCGTGGGTTGATTGGGCCGGGTCAAACTGGGCTGATTTTTGTAATTGGGCCGGGATGGGTCGGGTCAGGTCAGACCAACCCGTTTGACAGGTTTAAGTAAGAGTGAATGAAGATTGAATGAGGAGTTTAGGATTGCTTTTTTCAAAATGACAATTAAGTTTCTCAAAGTTTCATTTATTATTATTTGAGGACTTTTAAAAAATTATTTATATTTATTTTAAAAAATGACTACTAAGCTTCTTAAAATTTTATTTATTTTTATTTGAGAAGCTTCTAAAATGACAACTAAGCTTCACAAGTTCCATTTGTTAGCATTTAAGAAATTTAAAAATAACACCCGAGTTCTTTAAAATCCTACTTATTATTATTTGAGGACTTTTCTAGAATTACTTACTCCCTCTGTTTAAAAAAGAATGACCTACTTTTCTTTTTAATCCATTTGAAAAAGAATGACCCATTTTCTTTTTTAGCAATATTTTAATTTCAACTTTCCACATGACATGTTTAGGACCACAAGATTAAAGGATATTTTGGTACATTTGACACAAATTTAATTTAAGATCACAAGATTCAAAAGTCTTATTTATTTTTTTAAACTTTCTGTCAAGTCAAAGTAGGTCATTCTTTTTTAAACGGAGGGAGTATATGAATAGAGAAGTTTAGGGTCTTTTTTTCAAAAATGACAATTAAGCTCCTCAAAGTTTCATTTATTATTATTTGAGGAGTTTCTAAAATGACAACTAAGTTCCTCGAAGTTTCACTTATTAGTATTTAAGGAAATTCAAAAATAACAACCAAACTCGTCAAAATTCTACATATTGTTATTTGAAAGATTTTCTAGAACTACTTATATCTATTTAAAATTTATGTAAAAAATAGTATACATTACAATAATTAATTTAAAAATATTTAAAAGGCATGATGAAATAATCGCTTACTTCTCAAAACTCTTGCGGCATTGCATAAATTTGGATAATTATTTGAAAATAATATAAAAAGTACCATAAATAATTACTCTATATAACAAGAGTGAGTGAGAGAGAGAATTCCAATCATCCTGCTTGCCGACCGCTTAGCTGTTTGCTTTGTAATTTTACTATATCACCCCCTAATTAATTATTATATGTCATTTACGTATTAAAAAATTAATAATATTTAATAACAAAAAAGTAAAATAGACATTTGATGACATATTTGTTTCAGCTGCTTCAATCATAATTTACTATATCACCTCTAATTAATTATTACAAGTTATCTAAGTATTAAAAAAATAATTTTAAAAAATTATTATAAAGTCATCTAAGTATTAAAAAATTAATAATATTTAATGTTAAATTAATTTGACGTCTTATATGAGTTCCACTTATTTTTTTCGCCCACCAGTATTTTTTTTATAATAATTTTGTTATATCACTTCTAGTTAGTTATTATAAGTCACTTAAGGCATGTCTACTTCACTGCTTCAATTGTGATTTGACTATATTACCCCTAATTAATTAGTATGGACACCTAAGCATTGTGTTACTTAAATTAAAATAGAAGAAAAAGTATTATAAACCACAATAATAAGAAAATTAAATTATTTAAAAAATATAATTAACTATCAATGCCACAAAATTTTGGACAGGGAAAGTAACATATATTATTTGAATATTAATAAAAAAAATTATTAATTACAATAGTTAACAGCTTAAAATATTTTTTAAAAAAAATAATTTGCCATATATTTCAGAAAAAATACGTAAAAAATATTATACATCACAATAATTAACAACTTAAAATATTTAAAATTCAATATGTCTGCTTCGAAACAACTTCATTGGACCTTTCCCTTGCCTTTATTTTTTTCATCCATTTTAATTTGTTTGTCTTATTTTTTTAATTTGTTATATATTTCAAAAAAAATATTCTCTAAATCACAATAATTAATAACTTAAAAAATTTAAAACATATAAAATATTTTTCTAACTCTCAAAATTATATCATTGCCATTTAAATTGAAATAGAAGAAAAAATATTATAAATCACATGAATTAAAAACTTAAATTATTTTTAAAATATAATTGACTATCAATGCACAAAATTTTGGACAAGAAGAGTAACATATATTATTTAAAAATTACATAAAAAGTATTATAAATTGTAATATCTAACATCTTAAAATATAAAAAAAAAATAATCTATTATATATTCCAAAAGAATACGTAAAAGATACGATAGATCATAATAATTAACAACTTAAAAAAATTAAAAGATATAAAATATTTCGTTGACAAATAAAATTATATCAGTGTCACTTAAATTGAATTGTTAAAAGTTAATTGAATATCAATGGCACAATAGTTTGGACAAGGAGAGTAACATGTATTATTTGAAAATCACATAAAAAGTATTATAAATTACAATAGTTGACAACTTAAAGTAATAATAATTTGGTTGACTCTAAAAATTATATCAGTGTCACTTAAATTGGAATAGAATAAAGGTATTATAAATCTCAATAATTAAAAACTTAAACTATTTTACAAATATAATTGGCTAGCTATGCCACAAAAGTTTGAATAAGGAGAGTAACATGTATTATTTAAAAATTACATAAAAAGTATTATAAATTACGACAATCAACAACTTAGAATATCTAAAACATATTAAAAATATGATTGATTATCTAAATTTTATTCATATCACATATATTGAGATTAAAAAATAGGGGAAAGGAGAGAAGCGACATTTCAAAGTAAACTATTTCCACGAAAATGATCATGGAATTTAAATTCCAGTTTCTAGCCATTTCAATTTGCTAGCTTGTTCTATACCATTTCTACACACCTTCTATACAGTTTCTATACATATCTTACACATATAAATATTCTATATGAAAATTATACAGTTTCAATACACAATTTATACAATAATTGTATTTTTTTTTTTTACACATTTTATAATTTTTATACACTTTCTATATATTTTTTATATATTTTATACATATACATATTTGATAGAACTATACAACTTCTATACACATATCTTATATAGATACATATTCTACATAATAATTATATCATTTTTATATAATTATATTTAATTATTATTTCTAAACAATAAAAAAAGCAAAAAAAAATTCCAGTTAAAAAGTTTATAGCAAAGAAAAAAATTGAAATATTAGTGGAAATAGTATACCTGACTAATCACTTTTTGGAAAAATATAAAACTTGAGTTATTTGTTTTAAAAAATGCTACATAATATTCTTTTTCCTAAAAAAATAACATATATTTGGCTTGTGCTGACACGGATCCTTGACATCTAGTAAAGGTATATATGGCTTGAGAGAAACATCATTGTTTAATTTTGTGACACAAAATCAGCACGGGCCTTGACATCTAGTAAAGGTATATATGGCTTGAGAGAAACATCATTGTTTAATTTTGTGACACAAAATTTTCGGCTGCCTCCCAATTGATCAAAATCCAATAGTCCCACTCCCACGTTAAATTCACTAGGATTTCACTAGTAAATTATTAGTGATGGTATATAGTTTAAGGGGTCGTTTGGTTTAATATCAGATACTGTAGAATCATAGTTTTGAGATTAAAATTATAACTAGGATTTCAATAGTAAATTATTAGTGTTGGTATATAGTTTAAGGGGTCGTTTGGTTTAATATCAGAATATTGTAGAATCATAGTTTTGAGATTAAAATTATAATCTGGATAAATTATCTCACTTTTTATAAGGGATAAGTTATTTAAGATCTTTGTATAAAAATAATATCATATTTTTTATAATCATATTGTGCGGACCAACTTTTGCGCACCTTGATTAAATTCACGGAATACCTATTAGAACATACGAGACAAATCACATAGTATTTTTTTGTCTCTACTAAAATTTGAACCCGAGACCTCAAGTTCTCAATCCATTCCATTGATCATTAGACCACATCCTTAGGTGAAACAAAAATCACAACTTTAGCTATTAATTTCAATCAAATATGAAATAAGTTTGATTTTAAAATTTAAATCGGAATAATCCACCTAATCCCTGCAACCAAACATCCAGAACTATAATATAGTCAAGCACGTTTCTTACATAAAGAAAAGAGTCCATAAAAATGAAGACGAGGAGGAATGAATTTCCAAGGAAACAACAAATTAAAGCAAAGTTCACTTTCAAGATCTTTCACTTGACCTCCTTTCTCTAGTCTATTGTCAGTTCATTCCTCCCTTCAGTCCATGGAACATCCATCCTAATTTTATACGTCGTATCAAGCTTCATTTACCTATCTTGGTGCATTTCTAATGTTACACTATAGTAAGAGAATACCCATAGACCCCTCCCCCCTTCCCATCACCACAACTATCATGCACCGTAGTCTTTTGAGTTAATACATAAAAATGACCCTAAACTTGACACCAAATTATAATTTTGATCTTAAACTTTGATAGTGCACAAATAAGACCTTTAACTATTCAAAACCTGAACAAATATGACCTCCGACTTTGCAACCCCATGCGTGAGTCTCACTTGCGCCTACGTGGAAAGGCAATCCAATCACACGGTGTCACGTCGTTAAAAGGGCTGACTTGGAGAGAGGTTATATTTGTGCAGTTTTGAATAGTTAAAGGTCATATTTGTGCACTGTCAAAGTTTTGCTTTTTGTGTTAAAATGACGTCGTTTTTATTATTATTATTATTATTGTTGTTATTATTATTATTATTATTATTATAATAATAATTTATTTATTTATTTATTTATTTCTATAGTAGCAACACCTAACTTTTTTTAATTTTAAAAAATTATTATTATTATTATTTTATTTATTTCTATAGCAGCAACACCTAGCTTTTTTTTAATTAAAAAAAAACAGTCATTAGCAGGGATCGAACCCACACAGTAGGCTGAAGGAAGCGCCCAAGAAGAGCAAATAACACCACTGGACTATCTAAGTGTCTTGTTTCATGTGGTTCAACATTAATATACGTACATAAATATATATTTTCTATCTTATATATATACAACATAATTTTTTTACCGAGGGGGTTCGGGTGAACCCCATGGCAACCACGTAGGTCCGTCCCTCGTTAATTTAATAACGTTTTAATAACGTTAATTTAATAACATTTTAATTACGTTAATTTGATAACGTTAATTTAATATACTACTACTACTATCCTTAATAACATTAATTTAATAACGTTTTATTAAAACTATAATTTTTTTTATTATTAGTATAGTTTCATCTTTAATTTAATAGTTAAATAAATAATATTTAGATATATTATATAACTTAAATTCGTCCTCTGATTTATAATATATATACATACCCGCTCGATTTTTCCGTATGAGGCTGATCCGCCTAATTAATAAACTTCAATATTGCTCTTTTTCTGCAATGACAAAAGAAATTAGATGTCATTTTCATCGTTGAGCCGAAAATAATGAAAAAATAATAGTAAAGAGTCATTTAAAGGTCATATTTGTGCAGTTTTGAATAGTTAAAAGTCATATTTGTGCACTGTCAAAGTTTAAGGTCATATTTATGTATTATGCCCTTAGATTTTAAGCTGGACGCGCCCAGTTTTGCGTGTTGAACACGCGTTTTGCCACGTAGGATAGGAGGTCATATTTGTGCAGTTTTCAATAATTAAAGGTCATATTTGTTCACGATCAAAGTTTAAGGTCAAAGTTATAATTTGGTGTCAAGTTTAAGGTAATTTTTATGTATTAACTCTAGTCTTTTCCCTTCACCATCTTTAATCAAAATATACAAGTACAATCTTACAATCTACTTCTATAATGTCTATTCTAAAATTGCGATAGTTGAATTTTAAGTAAACTTTTACGCAAATTCACACTCCAAAGTTGTAAGGATTTTCTCAATCATAGATTTTAAAACTTAATTGGCTACTAGAACTTCCATTATACTGATGAAGGTTCAATTCCTCACTTTGTAATTTCTCCCCACTTCCACAATTATTTGTTATAAGTCTGTTGTCTTGAACGTAGGAGAGATGAGAATATATTTTAAGAATGCATATGCTTTTTAATATTAGTCTCTGGACACACGTACAACACATGTACCCTATCTTGATGTGTACAATACTTTTAAGAGAAAAGACATATCCCCCGAACTTGTTGTCATAACTCACTTTAGCACTTAAACTTAATTTCCGTTTATTTACCCCCTTTAACAACTTTCAAATGAATTAAATTCCCCCTATAGCTGACGTGGCAAAAAAAAAAAAAACCGAGTGAATTTTTTTATTTTTTTAAAAGACCACTTTATTGCTATTTTTATTATTATTATTATTATTATTATTATTATTATTATTATTATTATTATTATATATAACATTAAGAGAAAAATGTCTTCATAGAAGACATTTTCATCTTCTTCATCACTCCCCTTCCCCACCCCCACCCCCACGCCCACGCCCACCCCACCCTCAACACTCCATTTCTTCATCTTCTTCGTACCCCTACCCCGTTTCTTCGTAATTCTCTTCCTATCAAGTCCTAATTAATCCCAATTTTTATTTTTTGACAATAAAAAAAGGTTCAAGATTGATGAACAAGTTTGATTCTTGGCCAAAAATTTCATGTCATGCGAATATCATCTATGCCATTTTTGAATTTGGGATTGTTTATGCCATTTCTGTAGACATTTTGAGTAAGAAATTGAAAATTTAGAAGTTTTGGAATTTTGGGTTTTGGTTAATGTGAAAGAATTTGGATTTGACATTTTGTGTATTGATGTGTTTTTGTGATCATGTACTTGTATTTAGTTCATTGATGGATTTGCTCAAGCTAATTCAAGTTAATTTTGCATTTGATGAAGAAAAAAATTCATTGAAAAAGCTTGTGGTAATGGTGAAAGAAATAGAAAAAGTGGTGCTTTTATATGAAGAAGAAGAAGAAGGGGGAGGAAGGAGAGGGGACAGGGGTTGCTGTCTAATGAAGAAGTAGAAGGAATTGGGTTGGGGTGGGGTGGGGGCTGTGAAAGAACGAAGGGGGTGGGGGTTGTGAACAAGAAGAAGGAAGGGGGGTGAGGTCTATTTTATTTATATAAAATATCCTTTTTTATAAAAAATATACTCTTTTAAATATATATATATATATAAAATAATATATATTTTATATATATATAAAAATAGTATATATAAAATATATAAAAAGTTAGTGTGTGGGAATATTAAAAATAAAATAAAAATTCTTACGTGGCAAATGACATGGCACTGATGTGGCACTGATTTGGCAATGACGTGGCGCGTGTGTAGCGCACTCTCCGTCGTGAGAGTGGTATTTAGTTTTGAGGGGTGAAAATAATTCACTTTAAAGATGTTAAGGGGGGTAAATAAACAGAAGTTAAGTTTAAGTGCTAAAGTGAGTTGTGGCGACAAGTTCGGGGGAGAAAAAGATGACTTTTCTCTATTTTTAACGATCATGTATGTGTTATAAAATTTATTGATTTATCACATAAAAAGTCTTTTTTTTTTCATAAAAATAGAAGTCTTAAGCATATGTTTGTCAATCTTGTAGAGCTAACTATATAAAACACTATTGCGTAATACCCCTTAATCATCTCATTCCGTCATTCGGCTAACAAAAGATGCCTTTTTTTTTTTTCATTCGATGTCCGGTGCCCGTATTGGAGTCCTGACTAATTCGGATTGCGCGTTGCAGGGCCCATTAAGGTGGCAGCGCTCCCAACAGAATTTTCTTCATACCCAGGGTCGAACCCTCGACCTCTGGTTAAGGGTGAAGCAGCCCCCATCCACTGCACCACAACCCATGTGGGTACAAAAGATGCCCTTTCTCTCACATGAAAACCACGAAACTTTTTGTTTCTTTAATTAATTATAAGAAACATCATAAAAATTGTGTTCAGAAATTAAAAATAATAATAAACCGTACCACTATCGAAAAATAAAAAATCACCTGCTACATTTTAGTTAATGTAACTTTATTTCTCCATCCAAGTACATCACCATACATTGAAATGTTGTGTTTTTATAGAAGCAAGAATCTAAGATAGTTGCTCTGTATTTTTCTTCTGTGTCTTAAAGCAGCTATCATTTTCATTTATTTGAACTGCTCATATCTTCTAAATATCTTGCTTATGATATACATGTTACAAACATTAGAAATAGAATATTTTGAAACATATTTCAATTCTATTTGGAACTTGGTAAGTTGGGAAAAATTGAGAATCTTTGCCAAGAGATCTATTATGCTTACTATTATGTCACCTTATGGAATAAAGATGAAACAATGACACACTAATAACTATTAGTGCTTTTTAATTAAACTAAAATATTTTTCAAGTTGCTAATTATAGACTTCCAAGTTGTTTGTCACAAACACTGATTACAAAGCAGAGGTCTTTTGTAAGTTTCTGTCTATATATATTCATACGTAATACACGTTATTAGTCAATTTGACTTGTAAACATAAAGAGGTAGACAAAAAGTAAGAAACTCTTTATTAAGTAATAAATATAAGCACGTCATCTTATTACTACTACTATATATATATATATATATATAAGCGTGAGTGGGTGGCAGACATATCTACTTTCAGCTATTTGCTTGCTTTGTAATTTTATTATTTCACCTTTAATTAATTATTATATGATATTTACGTATTAAAAAAATAATAATATTTAATAAAAAATATTATAAATCTTTATAAAATAAAATAGACATTTATGACATGATTATTTCAACTGCTTCAACTGCAATTTTACTATATATTTCTATTATATAGAAAAGGTGGTTTCGACCACCTCTTATGCAATTACCAAAATTTTTTTTACTCCCACTTAGTTACATACCATACCCCAATATATAATAATTTCATTATTTCATCATAATGATTTAAATATTTAATATATTCTATTAATTTATATTAATTAACTATAACTACATATTGAAAGTATTTTTTTTTTTTTAATTGGTTATTATGTTCAAAACTAATTTGTTACCACAAATCACAATAATTAATAACTTAAAATATTTAAAAGACATATAGAAATTTTATTGACTCTCATTATTTTAGCAATGCCACATAAATTGAGATAAAAGAAAAAGCACTGCAAATTATAATAATTAACAACTTAAAATATTTAAAAGATATATAAAATTTTAGTTGACTCTCAAAATTGTATCGAAGCCACATAAATTGAGACACAAGGAGTAAATATATTATTTGATAATTACGTCAAAATTATTATAAATCACAATAATTAACAAGTTAAAATACTTTTTTAAAAATAGATAAAAGTTCTATTCAACTCTCAAAATTTTATCGATGCAGCTTAAATCATGACAAAATAAAAAATTATCTTAATTAATTGCAACTAAATATTTAAAGTAAATCAATTTTATTATTTTAATTGACTTTATATAGAAAATTAATCTTTTTATTTTAGTAAATTCAAATTTTAAAATTATTTTTTTCTTATATAGAAATACTAATATTTAAACTTAACTTTAAATTTTTAAAGTACAAAATTAATAAATTTAATTTAATAAAATAAATTTCTAATGAATATTTTCTTAGAATTTGTGTTGGGCCAATATGTATCAAGTTAAAAAGAAATAAAGAAAAAAATATATAGTAAAATTTTATTATTGTGAAAGATAAATATAATGCACTATCCAATAATATTTAATAATATCATATTTTGCATATGCAAATATAGCATATTTAATTAATATACTATTCCGGTGAATTATCGATGACTACTATTGGATATGATAAAATTATAGTAATTTTTATAGTAATAGCATAATAAATCGCTCTTAATTAATTATTATTTGTCATCTAGGTATTAAGAAAATAAATACTATTTATTGAAAAATAAAATAGACATAAAATGAGAAATTAACTCTTAATGTTTTAAATTAAATTTTCTTCTTTAGAACAATGATTTAACTATATCACTCCTTATTATAAGTCATTTATGTATTAGAAAAATAAGAATAACAAAATGATATGTCAACATAAAATATTTGATTGACTATCAAAATTATATTAGTGCCACATAAATTGAGACGGGACAGAAGAAGATATAAAACACTATATATTATTTGAAAATGAAATAAAAAGTACTGTAAATAACAATAATTAACAAAAAAAAAATAAAAAAATTATTTGATTTCTGCTTCAGCTGCTTCAATCGTGATTTTAATGTACAGTGGTGTATAAAGGGGGTAAAATGACATAATGAGATTTAAAGAGGATAAAATGTATGTAGTAAAGTGTGAGAAGAATAAAGCATAAGTAAATTTTATTACTATATTTTAAAGAAATTAAAGAAAAGAAGTATAAAGATTATTTGCAAAAGTTTTTACAAACAATTTAAATATAAATAAAGTAAATTTAGGTACAAAAAATGTGTATCTATCACAAATTTGCTATCAAACACTTCGCACTTTCTTAACATTAGCAAATTTTCTATTAAATATGTGTAGCCATCTTTCTCAACTTTTTACAGCTCCTCAATATTAATTAACATTTCTCAGTTGTAAAAATAAAATAAAGAAAAGAAAATCTCAACTCTTGCTTCTCTATTAAAAAACAACACTATTTTCCTGTGTTAAAAATAATAATTAAACAAAACAATAGCGAATCTAAGGTGTGTATTCTCTTTATCGGGTAAGTTTACATGATTCTTAATCTTTCTGATATTGAAAATCAATAATCTGTTGGATATTTGATTTAAGCTATTTCATCAGATTTACGCCTCTTCTTTCTTTATTTCTAATCGCAAAATTCAACAAGAAGGTTAAAAAAGGTTTCAATTGTGATCTCCTCAGCTCAATCATACTAATGAAATTATTCTACTGCTCAAACTTTCTACTCCAAGATAAATCCTAAAACTTAAAAATTGCAATCCACATGTTTTACTGTTGGGCCTGTGCTGACATGGGCTTTGCACTTCTAATACTATATATAAGTGTGAGTTAGCACACAACACATGGTTGTCATGTCTGTTTGTTGGAATTTGTAGTTTGTTTAAGGGCATTTTAGGTATTTTGCATTTTATTGTTTTTTCAAGTTATTGTACATAGATGCGATATGCATGTAGTTCTTTTACTTTGTACCATAAAGCCTAGGATAAGTTGGATTTATTACCATAAAAGCTGTATTTTAGCTTTTCCAGCAGGTAGGTCCCACTTATTATTTTGGGATATTTTCATTAATAGTTTCCAATTATGTTTCAATTATTTTTTCAATATATACATGGACCCATATTTAATTTGATTTTTTATATGAGATTCACTTAAATTTTTTACACATATTTTTATAGCAATTTTGCTATATCACTTCTAATTAATTATTAGGAGTCATTTAATACATATCTGTTTTGCTACTTAATAGTGATATTTGATTGAATCTCAAAATTATATCTTTGTCGTTTAAATTGAAATACAAGAAAAAGTATATAAATTACAACAATTAAAAACTTAAATTATTTTTAAAATATAATTGACTATCAATGCTACAAAAATTTGAACAAGGAAAGTAAAATAAATTATAATAGCTAAAAGTTTAAAATATTAAATTACAAGGTTAAAAGGTATGATAAATTACAATAGTTAACAACTTGAATTTTTTTTTAAAATATATTAAAAATATAATTGATCGTCTAAATTTTAATGTAATTATTTTATTTTTAATTTTAACTTGTTGTATACTTGAAATAATTATTAGTTTAAATTATTTGGAGACACATAAAAAATTTTGGTTGACTCAAAATTTTAACAGTGCAACATAAATTGCGATATATTATTTAAATTTTTGTGAAAAGTAATATAAATAACACTAATGCAACATTAATTGGGATACATTATTTGAAAAATTCATGAAAAATAATATAAATCACAATAATTATCAATCTAAAATATTTGAAAAATATATAAAAAATATGCTTGACTTTTTAAATTCTACCGATGTCATATTAACTGAGATAAAAGGCTATTATTTGAAAATTACGTAGAAAGTCGCATAAATCATAATATACTTAACAATTTAAAATATCTAAAACTATATATAACAAATTTGATTGATTTTCTCAAATATTTTATCAGTGTCACATAAATTGGGATAAAAAATAGCATATAGCATTCAAAAAGTAACATATTGGGCCCGTGCTGGCCCGTGCTCCGATATCTAGTTACTACTATATATAAGCGTGAGTGAGTGACAGCTGCAAGCAGGCAGCTGACGGTCGACATGTTTGCTTTCAGCTGTCTGCTTGCTCCGTAATTTTATTATTTCACCTCTAATTAATTATTATATGATATTTACGTATTAAAAAATAATAATATTTAATAAAAAATATTATAAATATTTATAAAATAAAATAGACATTTATGACATGATTGTTTCAGCTGCTTCAACTGCAATTTTACTATATATACTATATATAAGTGTGAGTTAGCACACAACACATGGTTGTCATGTGTGTTTGTTGGAATTTGTAGTTTGTTTAAGGGTGTTTTAGGTATTTTGTATTTTATTATTTTTTCAAGTTGTTGTACTTAGATGCACTATGCATGTACTTCTTTTACTTTTCTATTAAATAGAAGAGGTGGTTTCGACCACCTCTTGCAATTACCAAAATAATTCAATTACTTCCACTTAATTACATATCATACCCCAATATATAATAATTCTATTATTTTATCTTAATGATTTAAATATTTAATATATTTTATTAATTTATATTAATTAACTATAATTACATATTGAAAGTAATTTTTTTTATTTATTTAATTGTCTATCATGTTCAAAACTAATTTATTACCACAAATCACAATAATTAATAACTTAATATATTTAAAAGACATATAAAAATTTTATTGACTCTTACCAGAAAAACCCTCTACTCCCACTTAATTACATACCATGCCCCAATATATAATAATTCCATTATTTTATCATAATGATTTAAATATTTAATATATTTTATTAATTTATATTAATTAACTATAACTACATATTGGAAGTAAATTTTTTTTATTTATTTAATTGGCTATCATGTTCAAAACTAATTTGTTACCACAAATCACAATAATTAATAACTTAAAATATTTAAAAGACATATAAAAATTTTATTGACTCTCATTATTTTAGCAATGCCACATAAATTGAGATAAAAGAAAAAGTACTGCAAATCATAATAATTAACAACCTAAAATAATTAAAAGATATATAAAAAATTTAGTTGACTCTCAAAATTGTATCGAAGCCACATAAATTGAGACACAAGGAGTAAACATATTATTTGATAATTACGTAAAAATTATTATAAATCACAATAATTAACAAGTTAAAATACATTTTAAAAATAGATAAAAGTTCTATTCAACTCTCAAAATTTTATCTGTGCAGCACAAATCATGACAAAATAAAAAATTATCTTAATTAATTGCAACTAAATATTTAAAGTAAACAAATTTTATTATTTTAATTGACTTTTATATAAAAAATAATCTTTTTTTCTTTTCTATTATATGTTCTTTTCTATTATATAGAAAAGGTGGTTTCGACCACCTCTTATACAATTATCAAAAAATCCTTCTACTCCCACTTAATTATATATCATACCCCAATATATAATAATTTCATTGTTTCATCATAATAGTTTAAATATTTAATAAATTCTATTAATTTATATTAATTAAGTATAACTACATATTGGACGTAAATTTTTTTATTTATTTAATTGGCTATCATGTTCAAAACTAATTTGTTACCACAAATCACAAAAATTAATAACTTAAAATATTTAAAAGACATATAGAAATTTTATTGACTCTCATTATTTTAGAAATTCCACATAAATTGAGATAAAAGGAAAAGTATGCAAATCATAATAATTAAAAACTTAAAATATTTAAAAGATATATAAAATTTTAGTTGACTCTCAAAATTGTATCAAAGCAACATAAATTGGGATACAAGGAGTAAATATATTATTTGATAATTACGTAAAAATTATTATAAATCACAATAATTAACAAGTTAAAATGCTTTTTTAAAAATAGATAAAAGTTCTATTCAACTCTCAAAATTTTATCGGTACATCATAAATCATGACAAAATAAAAAATATTCTTAATTAATTGCAACTAAATATTTAAAGTAAATCAGTTTTATTATTTTAATTGACATTTATATAGAAAATTAATATTTTACCTCTTATACAATTACCAAAAAAATCCTTCTACTCCCACTTAATTACATACCATACCCCAATATATAATAATTCCATTGTTTTATCATAATTATTTAAATATTTAATATATTCTATTAATTTATATTAATTAACTATAACTACATATTGGAAGTAAATTTTATTTATTTATTTAATTGACTATCATGTTCAAAACTAATTTGTTACCACAAATCACAATAATTAATAACTTAAAATATTTAAAAGACATATAGAATTTTTATTGACTCTCAGTATTTTAGCAATGCCACATAAATTGAGATAAAATAAAAAGTACTGCAAATAATAATAATTAACAACTTAAAATATTTAAAAGATATATAAAATTTTAGTTGACTCTCAAAATTGTATTGAAGCCACATAAATTGGAACACAAGGAGTAAACATATTATTTGATAATTACGTAAAAATTATTATAAATTACAATAATTAATAAGTTAAAATATTTTTTAAAAATAGATAAAAGTTCTATTCAACTCTCAAAATTTTATCGGTGCAGCATAAATCATGACAAAATAAAAAATTATCTTAATTAATTGCAACAAAATATTTAAAGTAAATCAATTTTATTATTTTAATTGACTTTTATATAGAAAATTCATATTTTTATTTATTTATTTATTTAGTAAATATAAATTTTAAAATTATTTTTTCCTCATATAGAAATACTAATATTTAAACTTAACTTTAAATTTTTAAAGTACAAAATTAATAAATTTAATTTAATAAAATAAATTTCTAATGAATATTTTCTTAGAATTTGTGTTGGGTCAATATGCATCAAGTTAAAAAGAAATAAAGAAAAATATATAGTAAAATTTTATTATTGTGAAAGATAAATATAATGCACTATCCAATAATATTTAATAATATTATATTTTTCATATGCAAATTTAACATCCTGTATTTAATTAATATACTATTCCAGTGAATTATCGATGATTACTATTGGATATGATAAAATTATATTAATTTTTATAGTAATAACATAATGAATCACTCTTAATTAATTATTATGAGTCATCTAGGTATTAAGAAAATAAATAATATTTAAGAAAAAATAAAATAGATATAAAATGCGAAATTAACTCTTAATGTTTTAAATTAAATTTTCGTCTTTAGAACGATAATTTTACTATATCACTCCTTATTATAAGTCATTTATGTATTAGAAAAATAAGAATAACAAAATGATATGTCAACATAAAATATTTGATTGACTATCAAAATTATATTTGTGCCACATAAATTGGGACGGGACAGAAGAAGATATAAAGCAACATATATTATTTGGAAATGAAATAAAAAGTACAATAAATAACAATAATTAACAATTTTTTTTAGAAAAATTGATTGATTTCTACTTCAGCTGCTTCAATCGTGATTTTGATGTACAGTGATGTTTAAAGAGGATAAAATGGCATAATGAGGTTTAAAGAGGATAAAATATATGTAGTAAAGTGTGAGAAGAATAAAGCATAAGTAAATATTATTACTATATTTTAAAGAAATTAAAGAAAAGAAGTATAAAGATTATTTGCAAAAGATATTTACAAACTAATTTAAATATAAATAAAGTAAATTTAGATACAAAAAACACGTTTCTATCACAAATTTGCTACCAAACACTTCACACTTTCTTAATATTAACAAATTTTCTATCAAATATGTGTAGCCATCTTTCTCAACTTTTTATAGCTCCTTAATATTAATTAACATTTCTCTGTTTTAAAAATAAAATAAAGAAAAGAAAATCTCAACTCTTCCTTCTTTATTAAAAAACAACACTCTTTTTCTGTGTTAAAAATAATAATTAAAAAAAACAATAGCGAATCTAAGGTGTGTATTCTCTTTATCGGGTAAGTTTACATGATTCTTAATCTTTGCGATATTGAAAATCAATAATCTGCTGGATATTTGATTTAAGCCATTTCATCAGATTTACGCCTCTTCTTTCTTTATATTTCTGATCGCAAAATTCAACAAGAAGGTTAAAAAAAGGTTTCAATTGTGATCCCCTCAGCTCAATCATACTAATGAAAATATTCTACTGCTCAAACTTTTTACTCCAAGATAAATCCTAAAACATAAAAATTATAATCCATATGTTCTACTGTTGGGCTCGTGCTGACACGGGTCTTGCACTTCTAGTTGTACCATAAAGCCTAGGATAAGTTGTATTTATTACCAAAAAAGCTGTATTTTAGCTTTTTCAGCAGGTAGGTCCCACTTATTATTTTGGGATATTTTCATTAATAGTTTCCAATTATATTTCAATTATTTTTTCAATATATACATGGACCTGTATTTAATTTAATTTTTTATATGAGATTCACTTAAATTTTTTTACACATATTTTTATAGAAATTTTGCTATATCACTTCTAATTAATTATTAGGAGTTATTTAATACATATCTGTCGGTCGACATGTCTGCTTCCAACTGTCTGCTTGCTCCGTTATTTTACTATTTCACCCCTAATTAATTATTATATGATATTTACATATTAAAAAATAATAATATTTAATAAAAAAATTATAAATATTTATAAAATAAAATAGACATTTATGACATGATTGTTTCAGCTGCTTCAACTGCAATTTTACTATATAATTCATTATTAATTAATATGAGTCATCCAAATATTTAAAAATTAATAATATTTATTCTAAAAAAGGTAAAATAAACATAAAATGATAAATTAACTATTGAGGTTTTAAATTAATTTAACATCTTATATGAAGCCCACTTAAATTTTTTTCACAAGTATTTTTATAACAATTTTGCTTTATCACTTCTAACTAGTTATTACGAGTCATTCAAGACGTGCCAGTTTTGTTACTTCAATCGTAATATTTGGTTGACTCTCAAAATTATATCAGTATCACTTAAATTGAAATAAAAAAAATATTATAAATCACAATAATTAAAAATTTATATTACTTTCAAAAAAGATAAATTGACTATCAATACAATTACAATTGCAAACAACTTAAAATAGTAAAGTACAACGACGAAAAGGTATTATAGATTACAATAGCTAACAACTTAAAAAATTTAAAAACATATTAAAAATATAATTAATTATTTTATTTTATTTGTATCACATAAATTGAGGTAAAAAATAAGATACACGGGCCTTCCACATTAGTTATAATAGAAGAGGGAGGAGGGAAATTAGCACATTTGTACAAAAGAGTAGCAATTTTTCTTTTCAAATCATGTTTATGCAAACCTGAAGGCTAACTGGATCAACGCCACAAACTGAAACTCTAATAACTTCCTTGTACAATCGTGCGTGATTGGAAAAAAGAAGATCAAACTTAACAAATTTACATATTGAGGCAAAAAATTCAAAGAGTAAATATATATTTGTACATAAGAAATCCTCCTACTTCCACAATAACACTTCTATACTATCAACTTCTATTGCTACCGACAATCACATCAAAAGTATTCAAATCAAATCACTTTAAAAAGGCCGGGAAGAGCTACCTCCAACAAAATGTCTTTGGAACAAACATATATATAACCAGAAATATTCTATTTAATAATATTAGAAATCTGAATAATCAAGATAAGAAAACAAAAAGCTAAGATCGAGGAATTGTTACATCTAGTTCTAGAATAGAGTGATAAATATGATGACCCACATTGTTGGGTCATGGGTCTTTGTCCCGTTTTATGTGGATAAATAAAATCCAATTTGGACCAATCTACTTTTGCCCATTGGCCCATTACAAAAGAGAGTTTTCAGCAACCAAAGAGAGAAAAATAGTGCAGATTTTCGCACCCCAAATTTCAGCCAGAGCTGGCAACTTCAAATTGCGATTTCCACTTCATTTCTTGTTCTATTGAGATTATTTTTGGAAAGCTTGTTCCTATCATTTCAATCTTTGATTAGGAACTGACGGAGGTGGATTTAGTGGCCTGTAGCTCCTATTCTTCATTCCCAAATAGTAGCTGCATTTTTGATGTTTGTGTTTCTTTTTATTCTCTAGTTTGGTGCTATCTTTGTTGTGTTGTAGCTCGTTGTTTGACACTTGTTTGGTGGTCATTTTGGAGAACAATATTGTAACTCTTTGGTGATTATAGTGGAGATTTTGGTCCCGTGATTTTTTACTCTTCACACTGAAGGGTTTTCCGCGTAAATTTGGTGTCTCTTGTTCTTGTTTTTATTCTTATCTTATCGTATTTGTGTGGTGATTTATTTGCTGCCATATTACTTTTTTTTGATTGATTTGCTTGTCTCCTCTTGGTTCAAATTGAGAGGAAAAGTTTAGACTTGGGTATTCTTCCACTGCTACCCTGTCGAGCACTTTGATTGTGCCCTTGCCTTTCCCAATAAAGTTGTATTAGAGAGTTGGTTATTGTTGATTGTCAATTTGAATTATGGAGAAAAATATGAGCAAGATGGTGTGTTTGAACGGTAGTGACTATCATACTTGGAAAGGTAAGATGAAAGATCTTTTCTTTGTCAAGAAAATGCTTTTACCTGTGTTTGCGTCTACTAAACCTCAATCTATGACAGATAAGGATTGGGAATTTGAGCACCTACAGGTTTGAAAATGGGTTGAATATAATGTTAGAAATTATATTATGAATGAGACACATGCTAGAAGTTTGTGGGACAATCTTGGGACACTTTATGCTTCAAAGACTGACAATAACAAGTTGTTCCTGCTTAAGCAATTGATGAATATCAGGTATAAAGAGGGCAGTCCTATTTCTGATCATAGAAATGATTTTCAGGGTGTCCTTGACCAGCTGTCCAGAATGGGTGTAAAGTTTAAAGAAATTTAGGGACTTTGGCTTCTTAATACTCTTCCTGACTCTTGGGAAACTCTTTGAGTTTCTTTGACTAATTCTGCTCCTGGTGGTATTATAACTATGGAATATGTTAAGAGTGGTGTCTTGAATGAAGAGATGAGAAGAAGATCTCAAACCTCATCTTCTCCATCATCACACTCTAATGTTTGGGTTACTGAAGAAAGGGGGAGAAACAAGTCTAGAGGTTCGAATGATAGAGATAAAAATAGAAGCAAGTCGAGGTCTAAATTAAAGAATGTTACATGTGACTATTGCAACAAAAAGGAGCATATCATGAAATATTATTACAAGTATAAGAGAGATATGATACGACAAAAGAACGAAGGCGATAATGAAAATCATATTGCAGTTGTTGCTAATGATGACCTTCTTGTTTCTTATGGTGAGAATGCCATTAATCTTGTTCGTGATGAGTCTAGCTGGTTTATTAATTCTGGTTCTACTTCTCATGTTACACCAAAGAAGGAATTATTTTCTTCTTATACTCCAGGTAATTTTGAAATATTGAAAATGGGCATAAATGATGAAGTTAAAGTACTTGACATTGACACTGTTTGTTTGGAAAGTAACAATGGATCCAAACTAGTTCTCAATGATGTCAAACATGCTCCAGATGTTCGCCTGAATCTGATTTCTGTAGGGAACCTTGATAATGAGGGTTATGTTAACACCCTTGGTGCTGGCCAGTGGAAGCTTACTAGAGGTTTGATGATTATGGATCGAGGTGACAAGTTTTCTAACTTGTACGTATTTCAGGGCTCTACTTCTAGAGGTTTGATAAATTTAGTGGAGAATAATACTTTATCAAAGTTATGACATAGAAGGTTGAGCCATATGAGTGAGAAGGGGATTGATAGTTTGGCGAAGAAAATTTTTCTTTTTGGAGTGAAACAAGCAAAGTTGAAGAAGTGTGTTCATTGCTTAGATGGTAAACAAAAAAGATTTTCTTTTTAGAGTCATCCGCCTTCAAGAAAGCTTGATTTATTGGAGTCGGTACATTCTGATTTGTGTGGTCATTTTAAAGCAAGGTCTCATGGTGGTTCACTTTAAATTGTGACTTTTATTGATGATCATTCTCGCAAACTCTGGGTATTTCCTTTGAAGTCCGAGGATCAAGTACTTGATGTGTTCAAGGATTTTTAGGCCTTGGTTGAGAGACAGAAAGGAAAGAAATTAAAATACATCCGCTCAAATAATGGTGGTGAGTATATTGGTCCTTTTGATAGATATTCCAGAGAGCAGGGTATTCAGCATAAAAAAACTCCTCCAAAAACTTGTCAGTTGAATGGTTTAGCAGAGAGGATAAACAGAACTCTAGTTGAGAAGGTTAGATGTATGCTTTCAGATGCTAAGCTGCCAGATTCCTTTTGGGCAGAAACACTTAATACTGCTGCTTATGTTATCAATTTATCTCCTACTATTGCTTTAGATGGTGATGTCCTTTATAGAGTTTGGTCTAGTAAGAATGTTTCTTATGATCATCTTAGAGTCTTTGGGTGTAAAGCATTTGTGCATGTTCCTAAGGATGAAAGGTCAAAGTTGGATGTTAAAACTAGACAGTGTATCTTCATTGATTATGGTCAAGATGAATTTGGCTATCGTTTCTATGATACAGTTGTTAAGAAACTCGTTAGAAGCCGTGATGTTGTGTTCTTTGAAGACCAAACAATTGAAGATTTTGAAAAAGCTGAGATAGTTGATTCTTAGAGTAGTGAGAGTCTAGTTGATATTGATCCAGTTCCTTTGACTACCGCTCCTGAAGAAAATCTTCATGATGATGAAAATCAAGTTGACAATGAAGATGATGACCATGTTTAGAATGACCAGCAAGATATCGTTGATGCTCCAGCATAAGTTGATATGGTTGCTCAGCAACCAGTTGTTGATGCTCCAGAGAGCTCTCTCAAATGATCTACTAGAGAGAGAATATCTTCATCTCATTATTCTCCCAGTGAGTATGTACTCTTGACTGACGGGGGAGAACCTGAGAGTCTTGATGAGGCTATGGAAAGTGAAGAAAAAAAAGTAGTTTGATGCTATGGAAGATGAAATTAAATCTTTGACTGATAATCATACCTTTGATTTGGTTAAACTTCCTAAAGACAGAAAAGCTTCGAAAAATAGGTGGGTTTTTCGGGTGAAGCATGAAGATGGTAACCAGTTCTACGGTACAAGGCTAGATTGGTTGTGAAGGGATTTAACTAGAAAAAAAGGAGTTGATTTTGATGAGATATTCTCTCCAGTTGTGAAGATGTTATCCATTCTTGTAGTTCTAGGCTTAACTGCAAGTCTAGATTTAGAGGTTGAGCAAATGGATGTTAAAACTGCTTTTCTCCATGGTGACTTAGATAAAGAAATTTATATGGAGCAACCCGAAGGTTTTGAAGTCAAGGGAAAAGAGAATTATGTTTGCAAATTGAAGAAGAGCTTGTATGGTTTGAAACAAGTTCCTAGGCAGTGGTACAGGAAGTTTGGTTCCTTTATGAGTCAGCAGGGCTTCAAGAAGACTACTTTAGACCATTGTGTTTTTATGCAAAAATTCTCTGATAGTGACTATATTATTGAGTTGCTTTATGTTGATGACATGCTTGTTGTTGGTCATAATGCTTGCAAGATTCAAAAGTTAAAGCAACAGTTGAGTAAGTCTTTTTCTATGAAAGACTTAGGACCAGCAAAACAGATTCTTCACATGCAGATTTTCCGTGACAGAAAGGCCAAGAAGTTGTGGTTAACATAAGAGAAGTGCATTCAGAAAGTACTTCGAAGGTTTAACATGGACAAGGCTAAGGTTGTCAGTACATCTTTAGCTATGCACTTCAAGTTGAGCATGAAGCAGTGTCCTTCCAGTGATGATGAGAATGAAGATATGAAGAAAGTTCCTTATGCTTTAGCTGTTGGTAGTTTGATGTATGCAGTGGTTTGTAAAAGACCGTATATTGCTCATGCTGTTGGTGTTGTTAGTCGTTTTCTTTCTAATCTGGGAAGAGAACATTGGAATGCTGTGAAGTGGATTATGAGATATCTTTGTGGCACTTCTAGTCTGAGTTTGTGTTTTGGTACAGGAAAGCCTATTCTTTGTGGTTATACTAATTCAGATATGGCTGGTGATGTTGATACTCGCAAGTCTACTTCAGGGTATTTGGTTACTTTTGTAGGGGGAGCTGTGTCTTGGCAATCCAGATTGCAAAAATGTGTTGCTCTATCTACTACAGAAGCTGAGCTTATTGCTGCTGTTGAAGCTTGTAAAGAATTGCTTTGGATGAAAAAATTCTTGGGGGAACTTGATTGTGCTCAAGAGAGGTATGTTCTTTATTGCGACAGTTAAAGTGCCATACATCTTGGTAGGAATTCTACATTTCATGGCCGGTCTAAACACATTGATGTGAGATACCATTGGATTTGGGATGTGTTGGATTCTAAGTTGCTTGCACTAGAGAAGATTCATACGGATGACAATGATTCCGACATGATGACTAAAGCTTTGCCAAAAGGGAAGTTTGAAGATTGTTGCATGATCGCCGGGATGGCGGTCTCCTCCACATAGTCGGGAGGGGGAGAATTATTGGGTCATGGGTCTTTGTCCCTTCCTATGTGGATAAATAAAGCCCAATTTGGACCAACCCACTTTTGTCCATAGGCCCATTACTATAGGGCATATATATTGATGTTTTTTAGGTCTTATTCACCATCACAAAAGAGAGTTTTTAGCAGCCAAAGAGAGAAAAATAGTGCAGATTTTTGCACCCCAAATTTCAGCCACAACTGACAACTTCAAATTACGATTACCACTTCGTTTCTTGTATGATTGAGCTGACTTTTGAAAAAATTATTCTTCTCATCTCAATCTTTGATTAGGAGCTGACTGAGGTGGATTTGATGGCCTGTAGCTCCTGTTCTTCATTCCCAAATAGTAGCTGCATTTTGGTGTTTGTGCTTCTTTTTATTCTCTAGTTTGGTGCTATCTTTGTTGTGTTGTTGATTGTTGTTTGGCACTTGTTTGGTGGCCATTTTGGAGAACAATATTTTAACTCTTTATTGATTATAGAGGATATTTTGGTCCCGTAACTTTTTACTCTTCACACTGAAGGGTTTTCCACGTAAATTTGGTGTCTCTTGTTCTTGGTTTTATTCTTGTCTTATTGTATTTGTGTGGGAATTTATTTGATGCCATATTACTTTGGTTTACTTGATTTTCTTGTCTCTTCTTGGTTCAAATTGAGATGGAAAATTTAAACTTTGGTATTCTTCCGCTGCTACCTTGTCAGGTACTTTGATTGTGCCCTTGCTTTCCCAACAATCATGTCATATAAGCGCCATTTGACCCACCATTTTTTCATGTGGAAGCTTACATAAGCAAGATCGTAATATTTGTGGAAGTATCTAGAGAAGTATGGAGATTTCCCATGGAAGACTATAGAATTTCATTGAATTGCATAGAAGGTCCTTGAAATTTTCTAAGCATATAAAAAGTTTTTGAAAAATAGATCTATGTATAAATATGTAGGGACTTGTGGACAAATATTATTTATTTTTTAGCCCCTAGATGAGTAATATAAATAGAGGAGCATCCATTTGTAAAATCATCAAGTAAATTTTCCATGTTCTCTCTAATACAAATCTTCCTAACAATTCTCAAGTGTTCTTTCTTTCATTCTCTTAGAGATTCCTAGTGTCTTAGGCTAATTTGACATAGCAAGAGCATGAGCAAGTGGTGCAGAAATCTGAGAAAATTGTCAAGTATTGCAGGTGTGCTTAGTTGAAGTCTAAGTCCGTGACAAAGTGGTATTAAAGCCAAGTTGTAATAAGAGATGACAAATGATAGAGAAATCAATGCTGCTAATACCTTGTCCAATGTCACCTAGGATGTCATTGTCAAAAAGGCCCATAATAAGAAGAAGAATGCTACCAATAAGTTCAAGGAGGTGCTGCCCAAGGTTATGTCAATTGAAGGGCATACATCCAAGGAACTATCTACCACAGAGGGGAGTGAGGATGAAGTGAAGGTCTTGCCCAAGGATGTCTCGCTCTATAAGGAGTGGTTCATGAAGGTTAATGCGGGGATGGACACCATTGACATCTTTGGACAACATTTAGAAAATTGGAGGGCACCCTTGACGTTCTTGAAGGGAATACTCTTGAAGAGATCGAGAGCATTCAAAAAAACTTGGAGGGGCATACACAGGTCGTGGTAGAGATACAATAATCCATCACTACCTTAGAATGTAGAATCATGGAGGTAATGAGCACTACTAATTCCATGAAGCCAAAGGTAGAAGAACTCAAGTAATAGGTCAATGATGGCACAATTGAAGCAGACATGAATGTTCTTGTGATGAGGGAGACTAAGATTGAGGACTCCAAGACACCAATGTTCAACGGGGTTCGTGATGCACAAGAGGTAGAGAACTTTCTTTAGCACTTGAAGAACTATTTCAAGCATGGAAATGTAAGGGACATCGAAGCCGAGATCAACACCACTATGTTGTACCTATCTGAGACTTCCATTGGTAGTGGAGAAGGAAAATAATTGATGTTGAGAAAGGTACGTGCACTATTAACATATGGGATTAGTTTAAGGAGAAGTACAATTGTCAGTTCTTCCCAAATAGTATCTTGTATGAGAAAAAATGAAAACTTTAGGAGTTAAAGCAAATAGGGAGCATGCATGGGTACATCAAGGAGTTCACCTCTCTTATGCTTCAAATTTCCAACTTCACAAGCAATGACTTTTCATTCAACTTTATGGACGGGTTGTAGAATTTGGAAAAGTAAGAGCTGCAATGTCGATAACTTACAAATATAGACCAGAACATCATGGAGGCTGAGTCACTGATGGATTTTAGGCACAACAAGTGTGACAAAGGAAAATGCAAGGAGTCCAAAGGTAGCAATGTCAAAGATGGATGAGATTGCGGCAAAAGCAAAGACCTCTACCAATAACTCTCTAAGACCCAAGATGCCAATATTTCCAATTTCAAGAAAACAAACGGCCACCAGAGCTACGCCAAAAAGAATGTACAAGTTGATAAGAAGGAATGCTACATATGTGAAAGACAACATGACTTCAAGAATTATCCAGACCTAAAAAGTCTCAATGCCATGATACGTGAGCAGAAAGAGAAAACACAAGAAGAGGGCTTGAGCATGGCACAATTGAGTTGTCAAGAAGCAATCTATCTAGTCAAATGACAAAACAATCAATTTTTGCATCTCACTATTAACAACAAGCCCACTCATGCATTGGTCGACACTGGAGCAAATCATAATTTTATTATCGAGGCTACAACAAAGAAACTAGAGTTGAAGATTGCTCCATCTAATTATCATATCAAGACTGTGAATGTTGATCCATAAAATACTTGTGGTGTAGCTAATGGGGCTGCTGTGAAATTGGGCAACTGGCAAGGTATGAAAAACCTTACTTCCACACTAATGGATATCTTTGATATCATTCTAGGGCAAGAGTTCCATCGACACTATCATACTTTGATCTACCCCTACCTCCAATGTCTCTTAGTCCTAGAACGCGATGGATCTTGCATGGTGACTATAATATCTATGCCGCACAGTCAGAGCCAAGTATAATTTTTGTCTATGTAGTTAGTCAAAAGTCTCAAGAAGAAGGAACCGACATTCATGGCAACCATTGAAACTTTGGAGAAAGACAAGGGTTCCCAGGATACATGGCCACCTTCCATAGAGAGACTACTCTAGGAGAACAAATGTGTTATTCCTGGTGATCTACCTAAGTTCTTTCCTTCTATGTTATCACAAGATTGAGTTGGAGCTAGGGGCTAAGCTACCTGCATTTCCCTTTATTTTATAGCACCACCTGAGTTAGAGGAGATTAGGAAGAAATTAAAAGAGCTACTGATGCTGGTGACATCCATCGAAAGTGCCTTTTGGTACACTGGAGTTATTCTAAAAGAAAAAGGATGGATCGTTGCAAATATACATAGACTACAGGGCACTTAATAAAGTCATAGTGAAGAAAAAATATCATTTCCCTCTCATAGATGAACTATTTGATAGACTTGGGCAAGCCAAGTACTTCACTAAGGCTACTACCGGGTTTGCACCGTGGAAAAGGACAAACAAAAGGCAACATGTGTGATGATATATGAGCCCTTTGAGTGATTGGTTGTCATGACCCAAAATCCAAGGGTCATGATGACACTTGTCTCAGCGAACCTTGACAAGTAAGTCTATCATCCAAACTAATACACAAGGAGAAAAGAAAAAAATGACCCCAAGGCAAAGCTTCTAGAACGAAGCCGAACTATACAATTATAACAAATGCGGAAAGAAACATACTCAATAATACCAAATCCCAAAACCTGGTGTCACAGTGTAAGAACATAACTAGTACAATTCAAAGTCAAATACAAAAGGAATCCAAAAGAGGATATAACTCTATCTCTGAAATACAATAAAGAAATAGTCTAATAAAATCAACAACTACTTTGAAAAGTTCCAAATGACGCTTGAAATCAAATACCGTAAGGCATACCCGAACCTGAATCTGCACCGAAAGGGTACAGTAGGAGTGAGTACGGTCCACTTATACTTAGTAGGTATCACAGGCAGATCGAGCAAAGTAGAAAATAAAATATACAAAATACACACTAAGGACACGTCACCTGCAATTAGAAAAAGTCCCACAATGGTTGCCTACGCCGCTTGCATTAACAGTTATATAATATCCACCATGTATAACACAACAAAACACCATAAAGGAATACAAGTATACATTTATACCATATATAAGCAAGGAAAAGAGAACAACATATACGGGAACATCAAGTACAAGCAAGAGAGGATAGAACAATGGATAAGTAACAAGTCAAACAAAATATACAATCACATCACAAGCATAATAAAGTAAATACAATAAGAAGATGATGATGATGATGTAATGCACAAGGTTGTTGCACAACTTTTGAGACATCACACAACCTCTGGGACCGTCGCACAGTCTCCGTACGTACCTATGGAGCTAAAGCCAGGGGTCCGTCAACCATATACAATCCACATATATCTATATCTCCTCCCTGGCACATCCCTCAGGGAGGGATTTATAAGATGCCATATTTTCTGTCAGAAAAAAGTGTTGATAGTATTTCTCAGTATTTCCACGGTAGTACCAATGTTTCATGAATGAGTATGAGGATG